>CM077079.1:194358874-194958874 GCA_039513925.1 Platanthera zijinensis
TTGTAATTGTATTTTTTGTAAGAGTAAAAAAAATTTGTGGGATGTTGCTTTGTGGTATGGCATGCAGAAGAGGAAAAAAGGATGGTGTTGTAAGATTGAGTTGGTAATAGATGGAATGGTGGTTGTTTGAATTATGTGGACAGTAAGAATGGGATAGTAATATAGGGTAGAAAAAAGTAGATTCTCCCAAATATAGAAAAACTGACTGGATGCTATTGAATTAGACTGACCCAAAGCCCAGCTGGGAGGTCCACCTCACACCCGGAAGATCTCTGAGAGCTTCCCCTCCAAAGCCAAATGTCGGGCTGGGAGCTCTTCAGAAAGCACTAGAGTTTGGAGAATAATGAAAAAGGCCTGCTTTCCAAAGAGCCCCTACGGTCTTTTTGTTGTCTTCCTTTGACCTGAAAGTACTGAAATACCCCTGATGGGTCTGCAAATAGCCAAATCCCGCTGTCATCCCAGGGGCACCATGGTAATTTTACCTGCGAATAATAAAATAATAAAATAATCCTCTTTTCGAGCGCCGGGCCCTACCACGTGGGCCCACTTGGCGAGAACCCTGGCCGAGAAGGCTCTCGCTGGGTCCCCAACTGGCTAACCTTGGCGAGACCCCCCTGCCAGGGAGGTTCTCGCCTTCACGGTCTTGATACTATTGCGACTGAAGGCTTACTTAACGCCTCCTCGCTTGCCCTGGACGGGAGTTCCCTCAAGGCGGGAGCTTCCATAGCTCGACAATCTGCTTTGGCTTCCCCCGCTTTCGCCTGCCCTTGGCGGGAGCTCCTTCAGGGCGGAAGCTCATTTGATTTTGAACCTGAAGCCTGTCGTGGCTCGAACGATATCGCCCACCGCCAGGCGGGAGCCCGTAAGGACGAGAACTCCACAAGTTTGCCTTAGGGTTTACCCAAGGCTAGCCTGAGGCTAGCCCAATCCTGACCACTGAAGTCTCTGGGTCCTGCCCAGTGAATATGGGGTTGTACACAATCCCCGCTCTTTTCAAGCTAGCTCCGCGCTCGACAAGACAAGTCCAACCCCCAAAATATTCGCTGGACACGTGCCTGGTAGCCAAGAGAATCTTTTGGCGGGCCCCTACTGCGGCTATAAATACACGTCGTCGGGTGACCATAAGTCTTGCCTCCGATCTACTGCTTCCTTGCTGAGCTCTCGCCTGCGGCTTTCTGTGTGATACCAAGATGTATGCCAAGCGCGCCGGCAAGCCACTTCCGCAGGACCTTCAGAATCGGTTGGCCGCGGCTCAAGCGCAAGCCTTGGCTAACTGCGCTGCGGTGGCGCCCTAGCTATCGAGGAAATCTCCAAACGCCGGTCCTTTGGAGCCGAAAAAGAAAAAGGGAAAACGAAAAGCGAAGGTGGTCCGGCGAGACCTTGCTTGCGAGAACAGGGACCCACCTTCTCCTACTCCCAATCCCGCGGAAGACCCCTCCCCGCAGAAGGTATGTCTTCCGTCCATGCTTACCAAGATGCTTATGTTATAGGCCCGACAGCTAACGTGGCCTCTCGCAGGAATCCCTTCCTAATGACGACGTCGGGTCTTCCCCGATTCCTCCCGATTTGTCAGCTCCCCCTCCCGAGGATCGAATGAGGGTCTCGGAGGAAATTCCTCCGGTCGGGACCCAGGTGATAGGTATGCTTTCCGCTACTTCTCGCTAGTTCAATCATGCCTTTCCTTTCTGAACTGCCTTCTCGCAGAGCCAGCTTCCGCTCTCCCGGTTTCGTCACCCGGGAAGATGAAGCGAGAATTGGTGCGGTGATTCCTTCTACGGCAAATCCCGCCCTGCCGGCGGGAGGGTGGCCCTCGAGCCCTTCACTACCCCTAAGGATGCCGATCATCCCTCGGGAGAGGACAACCCTCTCCATGCTTCCGGCCCGGCCGGGACCCCTGTGCGTGAACCCTTTTGCCCAAGGCGGGGTAAGCCTCTCCACCTTCTTTATGGCACCGACGGAGGGGTCGGGCCTTCTCATCTGTTGCCAGTCAATGGCTCTCGCCAGACTACAGGTATGCGAGACGTTTTTGTCGGCTGACCATTAAGCCTTAATCATGATCTTGAGCGCACTTTTCGCAGGGGACCCCAGCTCTCGGCCGGGAGCTAATGAGGGGGGAGAAGAAGAAGAAGAAGAAGAAGAAGAAGAAGAAGACAAAGAAGAGGAGGAAGATGATCCCCTTCCTCCTTCGTCTGGCGAGATAGAGGAAACCTTGAACGGCGCCGGGAATACGAAGGAGCGGAGGAAGAAGATCTCGGCCATTTTGGCCAAGCTCATCCGGCGAGACCGTGCCCATGCTTCCACGGCAAAAGCGTTCCGCGAGTCCGTGGAACAAAGGCTGGAGGCCCTGAAACGGGATTTCTTCTTGGGCGAGGCTGATCGGCCGGGAGGACCTACTACCGCCCAGTCTTCGCCAGGGAGATGCATCGTGCAGATCCGGGATCACGCTAGGCGGATCAACCTGGGGTGCACCACGCTATCCTCTTACTTCAACCCGCTGGCCCCTCCGCGAACCAGGCGGCGAGAACGAGGGCGATGGCACTGGGAGCCGTATTAGTTCTTCTAGGTCTCGCCCCTTCTTCCTCTTTAGCCTTCCCTTCCGCCATGTACCCTTAAGCCTCTGTAATAACTGCTATTGTTAACTTTATCCAGCTCTCGGCCGCGAGAGCATGCTATTACTTATCTCTCCCTTCATTGCGCTGTGAATTTTAAGAACACGCTAGAATTAGGTCGCTTGCGCCAAAGCTAAGAAGCTTGCGCCAAAACCAAGAGGCTCGCGCCTATGAGAGGCGATCGTCGACTGCTGTCATTCTGAGGGGGGAAACCGAGGCGTCGCCGGTTCAGATCGTGACAGCTGCGCTCCGCCATCATTTTTATCTCTCTATCGGACGGGTCCGCCACGATCATAGTTCCCTATAAATAGGGATGCCTACCAACCGCATTTATTTCTCTGATCCGGAATCTCAACCCCCTTTTCTTGGTCTCGCGTTCTTGCTTCCGCTTTCACCTCTCTTCGACTCTCGCTCTCACTTGCAAACCCACTATGCCTGGCGAGAACGAGGGTCGCGCCCACTGCGCGGAAGCCTTCCGAAAACACCTCTTCCCTTCCTGCACGCTCACCTTAGATGAATATAACCTGATCGTCAACCGCTACATTCCAGCTAGCTTCTCGGCGCAGAACCCGGGTAATCACGATAAGGTGAATACTCCGGAGGCGGGAGAGCTCGCCATCCCCCTCGAGCATTTCGAGGTGGGCTTCCGCCTTCCCCTTTGGCCGGAGGTTCGGCTTGCTCTCCGCTACTATGGGGTGGTTCCCTCCCAACTGAACCCGAACTCAGTCGCGATCCTTATAGCATTCATATGCTACATGCGATCCGAGAGGATCGAGTTCAGTTTGCCCATCTTCCGGAAGCTGTTCAACTTCCGTACCAAGGGAGGGGTGGTCTTTCTTCTCCGGCAGCTGCTCAAGACCACCGTCTCGCCAACAAACATCATCACTGGGGCGAGAAGTTCGTCTATGTCAGCGGGGACTTCGGCAACATCCCGCTTCAGCCTGTACAAAACGAGAACGCCGCCTACAAACCGCCTACCCTGGGATCGCGCGAGATCGCAATCCTAGAATTCTTTGGAACCAAGGAGTTTGACGTTCTCTTCCTCAGGCGAGACGTCGACTCCCTTCCCCCCGTCCACCCGGGCGAAGGTACGGTCTCGCCCCAGATTCAATCCCTTGTCAAGGATCTTCTTGTGCTGAAGTATTTTAACTTTACAGGAGAGCGGGAGGTCCCCCTGCGCCAACCCTTTGCTGAAGCCCGAGGTTCCGAGGGTCTGTCCGCGAGAGGCTCTCTCGCTCTCGCGGAGGCTAGCGCTACCGCCTGCCGAGATGAGCCTGCTCTAACCTTGTCGACCGGAGCAAAGAAGCGGAAAGGCCCCGCTCCCGCCCCGCGACCGCTGAAGAGGCCGAAGCCATCCGCTGCGGATAAGGGTAAGGGCTTGGCCGTCTCGCCTGCCCGGCCTCCCGCCCTGGGCGAGTCCTTCGAAGGACTGCTCTGGATGGCCAGCGAGATGGGCGCTGCCGCCAGGAGGCGTACTGAGGCCGCTGTCGAGAACCCACCGTCCGTTGACGCGGCGGAAGGAGAGGGAGCGATCGTCGAGACCTCTGCCCGACCCCACCCAAGGAAGTGCCGAAAGGGCACAGAAATTACGGCTTCGGCGTGAAGCACATCGACGCCGAGGGGAAGCCCCTGCTCCAATGGGATCCCGAAGCCAACCTGGTCAAGGTTTCAACGCTCCTTCCCAGTTGGGTGGAGCGGGAGGAGGTTACTGGCGAAGCCTTCACGCTTGGCTATGGACTCTACAGCCGAGAGGACGCCAATATCTTCGACCAGATGCCCACCCGGCTCCTGGCTTTCGATTCTATCCGGGACCTACTACGCAGGTTCGAGCTTGCACATATGTGCGCGCGTCGAAGCATCAGCATCGACAAGAACTTCGCCGACATGTACAAGGAGAGGGAAGAGGCGGTGGCCCGAGCACGCGCTTCAGAGGCAGAGCTTGCGAGTGCTCACTAGGAGTTGGCGAAATCCCTAGAGGCGTTGTCTCTGCGTCCCGCCATCGAGGTAAGCGAGATCTCCTCGGCCCCCGCTCTCTCCGCTGCTTTCTCAAAGTCTCGTTTGCGCGATATTTACTGAGCTGATTTTCTTCTTCACAGGATTCCTCACGTCCGCCCAAGCCGCGGCGCTTCGCGCGGAGTTTGGCTGATGTTCGATGCGCGAACGTCCTGCTGAGGGACCAACTCTAGCGTGCAGAAGCGGCGAAAGGCCCACCTCCGATGCTTGACGAAAGACTGAATAGCCGCCAGTTTTCGGTGTACGACAGCGACAAGCTGCTGCAGGCGAATGCTCAGGCCACCGTCAAGCTAACCGTCGAGACATTGCGAGACGCAAAGCTGCTTCGGGAGGACGGCGCAACCATCAACGCTTGCCAACTCCTCCCCTGGCTGTTCGACCCAGTGCCGAAGCCCCGGGCGCGCAGGACTCTCCTCCCTCATATGTCCCGAAGTCTTCCCCGAGGCCGGCGAGACGTCTGAAGCGAGCTCTGCTGAGGACTCTGGCGAGAGCACCAGCGGGGATTACAGCGCATCCCCGTGAAGCGCCTTTTTTATTTTTGTTTTCTTTTGTAACGAGCGGAAGCTCTAAACCCCTGTAATCGTTGAGTATAATGCAATGTTTTTATTTTTATTGCCGGTGTGTGTTCGAACGAGTAGATTAGTCTGCTGAGTGGCTTCCGCGCGGGCTTCCGCCGAGACCCTTAGTCTCTTTAAGTTAACCTTCCTTGGGGATCGACCGGGCGGGAGCCTTGCGCTATTGATTGAGCTATCTTGCCTAGGTCTGCCAGGAAGCCTTCTTTTGCGAGAACCCCCTAGACGAGACCTTCGAATCGAGGCTTCTTTCAACCGAGACCCTTTTGGGACGAGACTCTTTTGGGCCGAGACCTTTGGGGCCTTGCCTCCGGTCCGGGCCAGAGTCTTGCCCGTATATCTTTCAACCAACTTGATGAAGCTAACCAGACCCCTCCCCCATAGGTGAGCCTTCGGACCTGCCAACTAGACGAGAGCCTGCGCAGCGAGTCTACCCTGGGCCGAGCCGAGCTCGGGGTGTTGATGAATCTTTCCGAACCTCTCCCCCACAGGCGCGAGCCTTCGGACCTGCCAGCTAGATGCGAGCCTGCGCAGCGGGTCTACCTGGGGCCGAGCCGAGCTCGGGGTGTTGATGAATCTTTCCAAACCTCTCCCCCACTTGCGAGCCTTCGGACCTGCCAGCTAGATGGGAGCCTGCGCAGCGGGTCTACCTGGGCCGAGCCGAGCTCGGGGTGTTGATGAAGATCAAACCAAACCTCTCCCCCACAGGAGAGCCTTCGGGCCTGCAGCTAGATGGGAGCTTGCGCAGTGGGTATACCTGGGGCCGAGTCGAGCTCGGGGTGTTGATGAATCTTTCCGAACCTCTCCCCCACAGGCGAGCCTTCGGACCTGCCAGCTAGATGGGAGCCTGCGCAGCGGGTCTACCTGGTGCCGAGCCGAGCTCGGGGTGTTGATGAAGATCAAACAAACCTCTCCCCCACAGGCGAGCCTTCGGGCCTGCCAGCTAGATGGGAGCCTGCGCAGCGGGTCTACCTGGGGCCGAGCCGAGCTCGGTGTGTTGATGAATCTTTCCAAACCTCTCCCCATAGGAAAGCCTTCGGACCTGCCAGCTAGATGGGAGCCTGCGCAGCGGGTCTACCTGGGGCCGAGCCGAGCTCGGGGTGTTGATGAAGATCAAACCAAACCTCTCCCCCACAGGCGAGCCTTCGGGCCTGCCAGCTAGATGGGAGCCTGTGCAACGGGTCTACCTGGGGCCGAGCCGAGCTCGGGGTGTTGATGAATCTTTCCGAACCTCTCCCCTACAGGCGAGCCTTCGGACCTGCCAGTTAGATGGGAGCCTGCGCAGCGGGTCTACCTGGGGCCGAGCCGAGCTCGGGGTGTTGATGAATCTTTCCGAACCTCTCCCCCACAGGCGAGCCTTCGGACCTGCCAGCTAGATGGGAGCCTGCGCAGCGGGTCTAGCTGGGGCCGAGCTGAGCTCGGGGTGTTGATGAAGATCAAACAAAACCCTCCCCCACAGGCGAGCCTTCGGGCCTGCCACGAGATGGGAGCCTGCACAGCGGGTCTACCTGGGGCCGAGCCGAGCTCGGGGTGTTGATGAAGATCAAACCAAACCTCTCCCCCACAGGCGAGCCTTCGGGCCTGCCAGCTATATAGGAGCCTGCGCAGCGGGTCTACCTGGGGCCGAGCCGAGCTCGGGGTGTTGATGAATCTTTCCAAACCTCTCCCCCACAGGAGAGCCTTCGGGCCTGCCAGCTAGATGGGAGCCTGCGCAGTGGGTCTACCTGGGGCCGAGCCGAGCTCGGGGTGTTGATGAAGATCAAACCAAACCTCTCCCCCACAGGCGAGCCTTTGGGCCTGCCAGCTAGATGGGAGCCTGCGCAGCGGGTCTACCTGGGGCCGAGCCGAGCTCGGGCTGTTGATGAATCTTTCCGAACCTCTCCCCCACATGCGAGCCTTCGGACCTGCCAGCTAGATAGGGAGCCTGCGCAGCGGGTCTACCTGGGGCCGAGCCGAGCTCGAGGTATTGATGAAGCTTCTTTCCACCGGGCCTATTTTATTGTTAAGACGAGAAGATATAGCCGGTTAAAACGAAAGGCATTGTGGTTATATTCTCGGAGATAGTCAATATTTCGAAATGAACTTATTGAAACGACGATAGTTATTTACAACATTACAATCCTTCCTTCCCCTCACGGGTAGAAGCACTTTAGGTCATCACCGCTCCAAGTATGGCTCAAGGTCTTTCCCTCCACATCCTGGAGGTAGTAACCTCCATTAACCAGAGCCTTCTCTATTATATACGGCCCTTCCTAGCTAGGGTTGAGCTTGCAAACAGGGGCCGCTCTTCCTGCTGCGTCGACCTTCTTCAGTACAAGGTCCCCTTCGGCGAATTTCTTGACCCGAATGTGCTTGTCGAAGTACTTGGCCATCTGCCGCTTTATCTCTTCTTGCCTGATGGCAGCGACGTCCCGTAGCTCTTCCGCCATGTCCAGCGAGAGGCGCAACCCTTCCTCGTTCTCCTGCCTCCAAGCTTCGCTTCCTTCACCTGCGGTCACGACCCGTGGAGACCGAACCTCGAACTCCACCGGGAGGACTGCCTCGCACCCATGAGAGAGCTTGAAGGGGGTCTCCCCTGTGGCCGTGTTCGGAGTTGTTCGCAGGGCCCACAGGACGGAAGGGAGTTGCTCCACCCAGTTACCCTTCAGGTTCTCCACCTTCTTTTTGAGCAAGTTGACAATAATCTTGTTTGTCGCTTCTACCTGGCCATTGCTCCGAGGATGATGGACAGAGGTAAACCTTAGGTCAATCCCTGATTGGGCGCAGAAACTGATGAATTCTTCGCTGGCAAACTGAGGACCATTGTCCGTCACTATTGCTTGGGGTAACCCATGCCTGCAGATGATTTCCCCCCAAATGAAGTTCCTGATGACCTGAGAGGTAACCTTGGCTAGAGCTTTGACCTCCAGCCACTTCGAGAAGTAATCGATCATGACGAGGAGGAACCTCCTTTGCCTGCTGGCTGGAGGAAAGGGCCCGACTAGGTCCATCCCCCAAATAGCGAAGGGCCACGGCGCTATGACGCTTCAGAGCCTTTGGGCGGATAGGAGCTGGAGGGAGCGTGTACTTGACATTTTTGACATCTCTTTGCAAACTCAACCGTATCTTTTCTCAAGGTCTGCCAGAAATACCCTTGTCTTATCACCCTTGCCTCCAATGTTCTGCCCCCTAAGTGGCTGTCGCATTCTCCCGAATGCACCTCTTCTAGGATCCTTGGGACCTCCTCCTCGGTCACACATCTCGCGAGGAGCCCTGACAACATCTTTCGGTGTAAGCCCCCATCCATCATCATGTAGTGTGCTGCCTTTCGCCTAAAGCTCTTCGCGTCGCTGATCCCCTCAGGTAGCTCGCCTGAGGTGAGGAACGCCGCCAATGGGTCCATCCATGAGGATCGTCGACCCACCTCCATTATCTCCCCTTCCTCAATCGCCGGTCGAAAAAGTTCAGTTAGGGTTCCTCCTCCCCGAGGCCCGAGCTTCGCCAACCGGTCAGCTGCCATGCTTTCCTCCCTGGGAACATGTTGAATAGAAAAAGAACGGAAACCTCCGATGATAGTCCTTACCTTGGATAGATATCTCGCGAGGGTGGGCTCCCGAGCCTCAAACTCCCCACGGATTTGTGACGCAACTACCATCGAGTCGGTGAAGGCCTCCACATCCCGAATTTCTAGCTCCTTGGCTAACCGAAGGCCGAATATCACGGCCTCATATTCCGCTTGATTATTGGTCACAGGGAAGTGGAAGGCCACCGCCTGTTCTATGGTAACCCCTTGGGGGCTTACCAACACCACACCTCCTCCCATGGAGTGCCTTCCTGAAGCCCCGTCGACGATCATTCTCCATGCTTCCTGCGACCTCGGCTCTTCTTCCTCGGCCTCGGTGACATAATCCGCCAGAAAGTCTGCCACGGCCTGGGCTTTGATGGAGAGCCTTGGAACAAAAGAAATGTCGAACTCGCTAAGCTCGATGGACCACTTTGCCAACCTTCCCGAATGCTCCACCCCCTCGAAGACCTTGCGAAGAGGATGATCGGTCACAACCTTAATCGAATGCGCTTGGAAATACGGATGGAGCTTCCTTGCCGAAACGACCAAGGCATAAGCCAGCTTCTCCAGGATGGGGTAGCAGAGCTCCGCCTTTTTTAAGATTTGGCCTACATAATAAACTGGCAGCTGCTTCTTCCCTTCTTCTCTAACCAAGACGGAGTTCACAGCTTCTACCCCCACACCGAGATACAAGGTCAGGTCTTCTCCCTCCTTGGGGCTTTGGAGTAGCGGAGCTCGGGAGAGTTGCCTCTTCAGTCCTTGGAAAGCCTCTTCGCATTCGATCGTCCATTCAAACACTTGATTACCACGGAGCACCTTAAAAAGGAGGAACACCTATCTCCGGACCGAGAGAGGAACCGGCTTAGCCCGGCCAGCTTTCCGGTTAAGCGCTGGACCTCCTTGGCATTGCGAGGTGATTCCAAGTCCAAGACGACCTTTACCTTGTCTGGGTTAGGTTCTACCCCTGCCGGGGTCAGGAGGTGTCCAAGGAATTTCCGCGACTGGCCCCGAAGACACACTTCAAGTGATTCAACCTCATCTTGAATCTCCGTAGGGTGGCAAACGTCTCTTCCAAGTCCCGTAGGTGGGACTCCAGGCATTTGCTTTTTACCATCAGATCGTCGACGTAGACCTCTAGATTCTTCCCTCTTTGATCCCGAAAGACTCGATCCATCATGCGTTGGTACGTTGCCCCTGCGTTCTTCAACCCGAAGGGCATCATCTTGTAGCTGAAGCATCCCTCTCTTGTGATGAAGGAAACATCCTTGACATCGGGAGGGTGCATCCGAATCTGATGGTAACCTGAAAAAGCATCTAAAAAACTCATAAGAGAAAAACCGACAGCTGAGTCAACCAGCGCGTCGATCCGAGGCAGGGGGTAGCAATCCTTAGGACATGATTTATTTAACAAGGAAAAGTCAATACACATACGCCATTTTCCTCCCCCCCTTTTTCACCATTACCACATTGGAGATCCAGCCTAAATACTGGATCTCCGAGATGAAGCCCGCCTCCAAGAGCTTCTTGACCTCTTCCCGGATCGGCTCCTCCAGCTTGGTGGCGATGGCCCTCATCTTCTGGTGTATGGGGCGAGTCCTGGGGTCCAGGTTCAGGCGATGAAAAGCCACGTCTGCATCGATGCCCGACATGTCTGCCGCGCTCCAAGCGAAGATGTCGGCGTTGCTTTGGATGCAGGCTCGCATCCGCTCCTGATCCTCGAGGCTTAAGCCTCCGCTGACCCGCACCCTTTGTACTTGCCCCGCCTTGGTGTGCACCTCCATCTCTATCACCTCTTCGGCTGGCTCCAATCCCGTCCGTTCCCAACCTGCCCTTGCCTCCTCTGGCTCAAGCTCTTCTCCTCCAAGCTCACCAACCTCCATCGCCTCCTCCAAGCTCTCACCTTGCCTCTGCTCTCCTTCTCCCGCCGCCCCTCTTGCCTCTTCCAGGCCAATCTCCTCTACCTCCATCTCCTCTACCACCAACTCCTCCGCTTCCTGCAGGCTCGCCTCCTGCACCTCTTCCGCCTGCTCTTCAACAACCTCCTTCGCCTCCTCCAGGCTTGTCTCCCCTTCTCCAACACCTCCTTCCTGCTCAGCCATCTCCTTCTCCAGCTCTTCCGCTTCCACCATCCACGATACGGTGTTGACCGCCGTCACGTAGCACTGCCTCGCCACCTTTGGATCCCCCCTGATCCTAACCTGCACCCCTCCATTGTTGAACTTGAGGCATTGATGGAATGAGGAGGGTACGCAGTGAAAGGCGCTGATGAGGGGACGTCCAAAGATGGCATTGTAACTACTTGGGGCGTCCACAATCACGAACCTGCAGTTCCGTGAGACGCCCCCAAGTCTTACATGCAGGCCTACTCCCCCTTCTACTTCTTTTCTCTCCCCAGAGAAGCCGAAAAGCGGTCCATCGGAAGCTAGGACCCTGTTCCCTTCCACCCCCATCTCGTCAAAGGCCTTCTTGAAAATCACGTTCACCGAGCTCCCGTTGTCCACCAGTATCCGGGAGACGGTGAAGTTTTCCACCGCTGTCTAGATCACTAACGCGTCGCAGAACGGATCCTCATAGTCTGGCATATCTGCGGATAAGAAGATGATCTTTTCTTCTGGGGGGAGCTAAGGAGGTCGAGGCGACCCCTCTGCGGAACATGGTTTGCAGGCTCCCCTTGCGGGTTGCCTCGATCCTTACTCCCCCATGGATCACTCCGATCCCCCTCGGGTCCCCACGTCGACCCTGTCTTCACATCTGTCCTCAACCTCTTCTCGCTACACCTCCACGTTCCTTGCGGGCAGATCTTGCCTCCCAACACCTCTGGCCTCCCTCATCTCCAGAAACTCCGAACAGGTGGCCGTTGCGTGGCCCTCCTCCTGATGGAAGTCACAATAGGGCAACGCCACCCTGCCCCCTCTTCCTACTCCTCCTCCCCTTCTCCCGGCTCCCCGAATTCCTCTTCCTCTTCCTCTTCCCACCTCCATGGCTTCCTGCGGTGGTGGGAAGTGACCCCTCGGCCCTGCCTCCATCCTCCTTGCTCCAACCTTCTTGGTTCTCGGTAAATGTCTCTTCCTAGAGGACCCCCTTGGCCCTGGGGGCGACCCTCCTGTGGCCTCCAACCCAATCGATTGTTTGGCTCCCTGGCCCCCCATGGTGCTGCCCCTGTCCCCGGGGTTCTTCCCTTCTCCTATCCTCTCTTTGCTCCCTCTGCTCTCTCAACTCCCTCTGCCTTCCTACCGCCGGCTCTTTCGCATCGTCCTCGGCCAACCTGGCCAACTTTCTTGCAAACGCCGGGTTTTCCCTCTCAAAGTCTATCTCCTTAGCTGCCCTCTCCATGAGCTCCTCAAAAGAGAGAGGGGGCAGTCTCTTCAACTCCATGCTAAAAACCCTGACCTCAGCCCCAGGGTGAAGGCAAGCATCAGCGCATACCCCGGGACCTCCTGGACCAGGAGAATCTCCTCTTAGAACCGGTCAACATAGTGACCCAACGTCTCCTCCGGCGCTTGCCTCACTGTAAACAGGCATTCAGCCTCCTTCTTCCGCTTCTTTGAAGTCGAGAACCTCAACAAGAAACCCCTGCGCAGATCTCCAAAACTATAGATGGAGCTTGCCGGCAATTGGTGGAACCAATCTCAGGCCTTTTCCTTCAAAGTGATGGCAAAAAGCCTACACTTAAAAGCATCAGACATTTGCCTGATCGACACAACGTCTTTGAACCACTGCACATGCTGAACCGGGTCATCCTTCCCGGTGTAGTAGGTCATATCTGGCTCCCGGAACCCCTCCGGCACTGGAGCCGAGACGATGAGCTCGCTAAATGGGGTCTCGCCTCCCGCATGGCGAGAAGGCACGTCTCGCAACCTCGGCTGGCTGGACCGATCCGCGAGACCATGCCCGGGGAAGAGTTCCCGCACTGTCGCCTCCTTCTCGCCCAGATCCGCCGGAACCTCCCTCTCGGGACGCTGGCCTGGGAAAAGCTCCCGCGCGGCTACGTCCCTCTCGCCTGCCTCCACCGGGACTTCCTTCCCGTGGCGCTGCCCTGGGGCGTTCTCGCCTAACAGCAGAACCACCTCCACAGGAACCTGCGGCGTCTCCCACTCGTTCCTTGCCGAGAAGGCCAAGCCGATCATCTGCATGACTTCCCGCCTGAAGTCCTCAAACATCTTCCTCGTCGCCTCATCCACCCGGGTGGGGGATCCTCCTGCGCCAGATCCTTCACCTTCACCTCCTGCCATGGGACTCAACTCAAGATTTTCTTGCGCCAACTACTTCCACGCTCACCGCACCAGAACTGTTGAAGCCAAAATTGACCCCAACGAATGTTCACGAACCAAAGTGTAGCCAACGCCTACTTCTCCCGAATCTCGACCCCTGACTAGCTGCTAAGGTCCTAAGACTGACCCAAAGCCTCAGCTGGGAGGTCCCACCTCACACCCAGAAGATCTCTGAGAGCTTCCCCTCCAAAGCCAAATGCCGGGCTGGGAGCTCTTCAGAAAGCACTAGAGTTGGAGAATAATGAAAAAGGCCTGCTTTCCAAAGAGCCCCTACGGGTCTTTTTGTAGTCTTCCTTTGACCTGAAAGTACTGAAATACCCCTGATGGGTCTGCAAATAGCCAAATCCCGCTGTCATCCCAGGGGCACCATGGTAATTTTATCTGCAAATTATAAAATAATAAAAATAATCCTCTTTTCGAGCGCCGGGCCCTACCACGTGGGCCCACTTGGCGAGAACCCTGGCAGAGAAGGCTCTCACTGGGTCCCCAACTAGGCTAACCTTGGCGAGACCCCCTGCCAGGGAGGTTCTCGCCCTTCACGGCCTTGATACTATTGCGATTGAAGGCTTACTTAACGCCTCCTCGCTTGCCCTGGGCGGGAGTTCCCTCAAGGCGGGAGCTTCCATAGCTCGACAATCTGCTTTGGCTTCCCCCGCTTTCGCTTGCCCTTGGCGGGAGCTCCTTCAGGGCGAAAGCTCATTTGATTTTGAACCCGAAGCCTGTCGTGGCTCGAACGATATCGTCCACCGCCAGGCGGGAGCCCGTAAGGACGAGAACTCCACAAGTTTGCCTTAGGGTTTACCCAAGGCTAGCCTGAGACTAGCCCAATCCTGACCACTGAAGTCTTTGGGTCCTGCCCAGCGAATATGGGGTTGTACAGAAAGATTTTGATGCGAATCACCCAGATTTTGCTCTTGAAACTCGTAATGTAAGACTTGGATTGGCAAGTGATGGGTTTAATCCATTTGGCAACATGAGTCTATCACATAGCACATGGCCTGTGGTATTAACAATATATAATTATCCTCCATATTTGTGCTTGAAACCCAAAAATTTTATGATGTCATTGCTTATTCCTGGACCGCGGTCACCTGGAAATGCTATTGATGTGTATCTTCAACCACTAATTAAGGAGCTACAAATATTATGGGATGTTGTGGTAGAAACATACGATGTTTCCAAAAATCAAACATTTCTGATGTGTGCTACTCTTTTGTGGACAGTTAGTTACTACCCTGCATATGCTATGTTATCTGGTTGGAGCACAAAAGGAAGGTTAGCATGTCCTGCTTGTAATTATGAAACGTCTGCTACTTATTTGAAACATAGTCGAAAGATGTGTTATATGGGCCATCGGGCTTTTTTGAACTCGAATCATGCGTGGCGATCTGATAAAATTTCTTTTAATGGAAAGACAGAATATAGACATGCACCTTCTTTGTTAAGTTCAAAAAGAATTTTAGAAGATTTACAAGACTTTCCTGACGTATTCACAGAGAATGATAAGAAAAAAATCTTGGCCCATGGAAAAAAAAATCCATCTTCTGGCAATTGCCATATTGGAAAGATAATGCTTTACGTCATAATTTTGATGTTATGCACATTGAGAAAAACATATTTGATAATATAATTGGGACCCTTCTAGAGATTGAAGGGAAAAAAAGGATCATGCAAAGGCTCGTTTGGACCTACAAGATATGGGGATAAGAAAGAAGCTTCATTTGAAGGCAACAAGTGATGGATAAAGAACTCAGCTCCCAAAGGCTTGTTTCTCCCTAACAAAAAAAGAGAAATCTATTTTTTGTGGTGTTTTAAAGAATGTCAAATTCCCTGATGGTATGGCCTCTAATATTTCGCGATGTGTGCATGTTGAAGAAGGAAAAATTTTTGGGTACAAGAGTCACGATGCTCATATTATACTACATTTTTTGCTACAAATAGCAATAAGAGGCGTAACACCTAATCAAGTTGCAATTCCTTTGATCAGGCTTTGTTCCTTCTTTCGTTGTTTATGTCAAAAGGTTATTGAGCCGAAAATTTTAGATCATTTGGAAGTAGAGATTGCTGAAACGCTTTGCCAGCTTGAGAGAATCTTTCCTCCTAGTTTTTTTTGACATAATGGTCCATTTACCGATCCACCTTGCAAATGAGGTTAGATTAGGCGGACCAGTTCAGTTTCGTTGGATGTATTATATGGAAAGATATTTAGGCGAATTAAAATCTTTTGTTCGTAATAAGAGTCGCCCAGAAGGCTCTATTGCTGAAGCATATTTGGCCAAGGTGTCTTTGACATTTTGTTCAAGATATCTATCTAGTGATGTAGATACAAAGATGAATAGAATGACACAAAATAATTGTGAATTTCCAAACACTGGTTATTTTGTTGGGGCGATGACTCTCTTTTCTCTTGATCAAAGGTCTCAAAATCAAGCTCATGGTTACATTTTATTTAATTCTGATGGAGTCGAAGATTACATAAGGTAATATCATTTACTTGCTATAATATTTTATATTTTAAAAAAATTGAAATACATTTGTGTTAAAATGTTATATTTCTTTTGTAGAGAGCACGAGCTTTATCTTCAGAAATGTAAAAAAAGAAGTACATGGAGCAAAGGTAAAAATCAAAGAGACGATTTCATTCAGTGGTTTGAAACACGTGCCATGAATGATGATGTTTATGATTGGGTAAAGGAGTTGTCTCGGGAACCAAATAATGTTGCAAAAATGTACTCTGCGTATATTATTAATGGATATAGATTTCATACAAGAAAACGTGATGCAAGGAGGAAAACTCAAAACAGTGGTGTAACTTTGGAAGCAGTAACCCCAAGCTTTAAAAGTATTAGGGATGAAAATCCTGCAACAATATGTATGACATATTATGGCGCAATAACCAATATCATAGAGTTAGATTATTATGGACATTTGAATTACGTTTTATTCAAATGTGTGTGGTTTGAGGCTGAAGAGGACAAGTATGGAATGACATGTGTTTATTTTAATAAAGAATGTTACAAGAATGATCCATTTGTTCTAGCATCTCAAGTACAACAATGCTTTTATGTTGAAGATTCTTTTAATAAAAATAAACACTATGTTTTGAAAGTACATCCAAGGGACTCATTTGAGATGGGAGATAATTCAAATTCAACACCCAAGAAGTACTGAAATTTCAATAAATATTGCTATACACGAGGATGATTATGAAGTTGATTTGGCTAGGGAAGATGTACCAGATGATATTATTGAATTGCCTTAATCTGAAATTCATGTTCAACATACAAGAGTCAATGATGAGGCCATTTTTGAAAGTGAAAATGAAATTGATGCTGCTTCTATTTTTAGTGATAATACAAATTAGGTAATATTCATTTATTTATTCATTTACAAAATCGGTTTCTTCTATTTATTACAAATTTGATAATGCTGAAAATGTTTTTTATGATTTAATTTCAGCTTTCAGGAATGAAGGAAGGAATGAGTAAATTGATGTTTAAAGGGAATGGCAAACGGTTGGATAGAACAAGTGGTTTTGACTTGCCTATTCAAGCAAGATCTAGTGCTGAGTTGGCAAGAAAGTTCCATCAAATTAAGCAAGAGAAAGCTGATGTTTTGCATAGAAGTATTCGAAGAAATACATTAAATAAAGAACAAGTGGTTAATGTCAAGTTTGATCAAAAAAAAGTACAACAACCAGTTCCTATCATTACAACTGTGTCCCAGGAAAGCAATAATGTAGAGGAAAGTCTCAATGACAAGGTTAAGAGGAACAAGAGATGCCCATCAATGTTAATTGATGAGTTTGTTGAAGTTCATGGGGTTTCTCATGAAGGAGGAAATCTACATGTTTTACTAAAAGTTAATCAAATTCAGGGACAATCTAGTGGGAGAACTGAGTCACTTCAAGTTGATAAAGATAGTCAAGAAGGGATTATTGCACAACCAAATAAAGAAGATGGTATGTATACAATTTTATTTTTGTTTTGAGCATTAATTCTCTTTGTATTTACTTCATATTAAATTATGTGAATGTACGTACATTGTTAATAGGACAAGCGATAAAAATAACTCGTGGAAAAACAATGTGCAAAAATATTCATGAAAGAACTTTGGAGGATCGTGAAGAAGTGACAATAAATGAAGAAGGTCAGCCTGTAGGGCCTACTGATTCTGTTGTATCTGACTTAAGTCTATTCTTAGGCACATTGGCTAGAAATTCAACTTTCTGTCCTTTTATTTACACAAGTTGGAAAGTCATGCCAAATGAGAACATAGAGCGTGTATGGAATTATACCAAGGTATGTGTGTGTATTAATTTTCTTACTTTTACTCGTATGGAATTATATGATTTAAACACTCGTTCTTATTTTGGACTTTATAGTCGAAGTTTATTTTGCCAGATGAAGTAAAAAATTGGGTAAAGATTACTGTTAAAGATGCTTGGAGATGATATAAACACATAATTAAGAAGAATCATTTTCTGAAATACTCCAATATGACTGATAGACTCAAAAATCGTCCTGTAAAGGTGCCAGAGGCTTAATTTAAAAAGCTTTGCCATTTTTGGAGTTTGGAAAATATCAAAGTAAGATTAAAAGTTATTCTTTGTTACTTGTCTTATAAATATATTTATTCTAATATTTTTAATCAAATGTATAGTCAATCAGTGAAAGGAATACTCAAAGTACAACAATACAAAAGTGGAGGCATCGAATGGGACCCAAAACATTTGTTGTAGTTTGTGAAAAAATGGTATACAACTCTTTAATTGAATTTATTACTTCAAATCAAATTTATTTAATTTTTTGCACTTGTAGCGTCTAAAGGAGAAGAAAGACCCCACTCAAGCTGAAATTTTTATTGAAACCCGAAAAGGTAGTAAGGGAAAGGAGTTGGACTTGGAGACTAATAATGCAATTGTAAGTTAAATATTATTATTAAAAAAATTATAATTTGCATTAGTTTCCTCATTATTCAAGTTAATTATATATATTAACCCTATTTCAATTTTTTATTAGTCTCAACTTCAGGATATTATTATGAACAATGAGGAAACTAATGCAGAAGCATTTCAAGCCGTGTTTGGGAAAGAACATCCTGGATCAATGCGTTGTTTTGGGAAAGGTGTTACACAAACGTCTTTGAAGCAAAAGGAAGAGATTGCTGCTCTGAGAAAAATGCACAATGAAGAAGTCCTTTTACTGAACGAAAAAAATGCATAATATGGAAAATTCACTAAACAAATTAAAAGGTGTGCTCAAGACTATGTTGCAACAAAGCAACCCAGCAGGAATTGATATAGAATCATTGGAAGATATGTTGGGTTCATCTCCCGGCGACGCAAATAGTGCACAAAAGGTAGTGGGTGCACCACGTGCACATTCTTCTACATCCACACATGTTCCAAATTTTGGGGAGGTATAGTGTTATAGATCTTTATATAATTTTAGTATAATCATATTATATTTATTTATTCATTTTGTGCAGAAAGTTCTTGATATTCTGGAGGCAAATGAGGAGGTCGATGATGGACTATGAAGATTTTTTGATGTTCAAGTCGATTCAGATGCCTGTTTCGATGATGGACTATGAAGATTTTTGCTTCCTTAAACACACATAATGATAGTTTTGTAAATAGGAAGTTTTATGGTTGATATCTTTATTTCCTCCTATTATGTTCAAAACTAAGCTCTATTTCTTGCAGCTATGAAGCCCGAATGACACAGATCTCTCAATATGCTGATTTATATTAGAAATCCTCATGTTCAAATCTCATTCTAGTTAACTATTTCTTTGGCTTTATCAATTTAATATTCCACCTCAGCTTGTTGTGTATTCTACCTCCTGGATCAATTTTTTGTGTTCATACAGTTACCTGAAATTTACTTTTTGCTCTGATGGAATGTGGTATGTGGGCCTGTTATTTGGTAATGTACTTATGCTGAAGCTTTTACTCCATTTGCTCATATTGGGGTAGATCTGAGTATGGGATTGCGCTCTATGTTGACGTCACTCCCTTGAATGCACTCCTTCTTTTAAGCTTGGAAGCTGCAGTACTCACTCCCGATTCTTGAACTCCCCGCTTCGACTTGCTGGCTTGCTCATTTGGGGGATATAGGTAAGTTACTTCATACCTCGATCTAAGCTTGCTCGTGCTCTCTACATTGATATCATTCCTTCAAATGCACTCCGGTTATTGAAAATCACTTTTGTTTTGAATCTACAGTAGTTTGATTGATTCATCAAAGGTTTATATTACCTATAATTGCAAGTTCATGTAATGTTTACCACTTAGCACATCTATTTTCTCTCCCCCTTCATTTTCTATATTTGATTTTTTTTACAATTTTATTTGTTCAATGCAGTCCTAAGTTGTGGGGATGGAATTGCAGATATACAGATCTCTAACATCATAATTTCGGTTTTAAATTGTGTTCATTACGACTCCACAACTCTTAACAGTTTTATAGCATAATTTTCTCAATAAATATTGCATGATCAACTTTTTTGTTTATACTGTGCATACCATGTTATAATAGAAGGGCAATTAGTGGCCTAAACAATTAGGTGACTCTTATCTTTTGATGGACTCTCTCTTTAATTATTGTCATTCTTTATTTCCATCATGTTATGTTAGATGAAAGGGTGAAAATATTAAATAAAAGGGAAAAAGAAAAAAAAACACAATTAGAGCATTTTGTATAATTCCAGCCTTCATTACTCATGTTTAATGTTCTTTTCAGATTTTTTTGATGTCACTTTATTTACTTAGGGTAGTAAAATACGTTTTTTTACTTTCTCTGATTTATAGAAGGTCTCCATTCCTCTTCAAACTAGAATTGTTGACACTTTACTGGTTGTGAGATTTTATTGTACATCGGATGACAGCTAAACTTAATAAACTTGAGTAGGAGAATAGATTTTAATCGTAATTACTCACCCCTTCCCATTTATTTGGATAGATGCTACTTGCTACTCGATGTTTGGATACTAATTGATAATTTTGAAGATGCTCTACTAATTTGGAAAGATGGTCCGTTAATGAAAATGTAAAAATGATTGTAGGGCATCACACTTTAATTTTATATCCTGCATTCAATACTCCAGCATTTAAGGCGTTGCTTTTCTTTTAATCAGTATCATTTTGTGATAAATTTCAGTAGCTGGAATGCTATTGGAGAGGAAGGATTTGAGTGTGATGGCGGTGGCGGTGTGGATGTTGGAGTTGCCAGCCGCGATTATTGTGGTGACAGTGCAATGGAGTCTGGCCTCTCTCTACTTAAGGCAATGAAGAAAGGTACCAAACTAAAATTCTACAATTTTCTAAAAATCTCTGATAGCTATGCCATTGTTGGTAAGGTTCTTGCAAATTACCATTTTTTTACAGTCACTTCATTTTTGTCGAAATAAATTTTTTATTAGATACAATCATTTTAATATGACAGTAATTGGATGCTAATATTTAATGGTTAATTAGTTTATTGATGTCGAATACAGTGGAAATGACAAAATAATTTTGGGGGCATCACATTACAATTTGTGGCTCTACAAAACAACTTTGGGGCTTTAGGTTTAGGTATTTCTTACTTCTAATATTTTTTGCTAGATCAAAATAATCATTGTAAAAAAATTATGTTGATTTCATTTGCAAAGAGACATGACTCCATTTTTTAGCAGTAGTCCCTTGCTTTCAGATGTTTGGCCATATCTGATTTAACTTCTAATAAATCAGACAAAAACCATTAGTTCATAAATCAAGATTCATGTTATCAAGATTCTCCTTAAAATTTCCAGTTTATTGGTCATCATAAAGTGTGATTACTAATGGCGTATATCCGATTTATTAGAATTTAAATTAGATATCAGTTCTAGAATTTGTATGAGTTGTAGTTTTCAATTTCATTAACCTGGGTTAGGAATTAAGATTCCTTCATGTTGTACATAGAAGTTATAATGATGCCCTTAATAAATATTAAAACAAACAAAAAGAGGAATAACAATTAAACCTAGAGTGATGCATTCTTTAATGTTTGGGTGAGAAACCTGGCTGATTGGGGCAGGTAATAGAACCATGTGCTCAATGTTTTCAGATTTCTTTTTAATATCTAAACACGTCTATTTATTTCAGCTTAATCACCTTCTCCATTCTCACTGATTTATGTTGGTCTCTCACAAGTGTTCATACTTTTTCAGCTGCAAAGGCATTACTTTGTCATATTGCCCACTCCTAATTGATGTTTTAGCAGAGAAGAATTCTCATGTTGTGGTTTGTTAGAGCTCAATCAGACTCGAAACATATTTTACTTTGTCATATTGCCCACTCCAAATTTGAGCTTGGATGGTATGCCAATTACCATTGGATGGTATGCCAATTACCATTGGCTTACCATCCAAACGGCTTCTACCATTGATGTTCATGCTGTGTACAACACAATTCATATGGCAAGAGAGATGGTTGTATATGAAACTTGGCCCATTAAGTTTTGATTGAGGTGTGTGGCATTCTTTTTGTATGAACTCTGTTATAGTTATGGCTTGCTTTTGATTATAAAATGTTCTTTTAAAAACATCAAACTAAGACTAACATAGTTAGAAGGAGGTGGTGTTCACACACTGTCAACACCTGGCACCTCTAGGGCCTCATCCAGACACCCCTCCACAGGCTGCCCCCCCCCCTCAGCCCCCAAACCTGGTCGACCACCTTCCAAAATAGGCCACTAGCCTGGTTTACTCCAATAACCAGCCGGCCCTCCCACCTTCCTATCATTCCAGCCCGCCACGCCCACAAAAGGCCCCTCATTGCTGTCCAGCCTGGTTTATATATGTTATTTTTGATATTTTTTCTTTCCTTCTGTTTGCAGGTAAAATTCCTGATGATTGATTTGAAGCCTCAGATATACTGCAGTTGCGCTCTTTGGACAGGTCTTTTGTTTTCTCTGGTAGCTATCTAACCTGGTTATTGCAGCAAATTTGGTCCTCTCTAAATTAATCTGACATACTTTTCATCTTAAGCTGAACAGCTTTATATATTGGTATGCTTATCAGCAGCTAAGCATGATGAAGGAATCATAAATCCATTTAAATTTTCTGCTACCATGTTAAAAAAATAATAATTCTTCGCAGAAAAGGAGGTATCAGAATGAAAGTTCAGGTATCAATTATTCTGCCTGTGCCAATCTGAACAAAGATACTGGTTTAAGTGAAAACAATGTTTAAACTTTGTCCAATGCAGAGAATCTGGATCCTGAGCAAGATACAACTGTAACCAAGTATTTGCTTCAGAAGGAGGGCCATAAGCAAAATACTGAAGCACTACTAGAAAGCTTTAGACGTTCAAACTTCTTTGTTAGAATAGCGGATTCTGATGAACCACTGTGGTCTAAAAGATCTGTAGCAGAAGCACCTTCAACAAAGTCGGAAATGGCACGTGGAAAAGTCCATTCAGATGTAGGAGATTCAAAAGAAGAATGTCATAATTTCATTAGTGCAGTTATTGATCAAGGAAGTTTTGACTGTAGTGCTTCTAGTGGGGTGGCTAGAAACAATGTCAGATGTTGCTCTTTGCCCAGTGGTGATATTTTGGTAAATTACAATCACTCAGATGCAACTCACTGACAGTGGTAAACTAGTGTTTTGCTTTATAGCATTGGCATAATGGTATGTTACAAACAATAACAGTTGCCACTCTTTGACATCGACATTGTTTGGCGTGCCGGCTCGCACCAATGATGGATGACGGAGGAAGGAACGCCGCAGGAGCCCCTGCTTCCAGTCGGAGATAGATCACGGAATGCCAAAAATTTGCCTTTATCGTTCCACACTAATGATTAAAGCCGTTCCGGCTCCAACAGCGATGCACCGGCAAGCTGCCAGCCCGCCAAATAGTGCCATAGTTTTGAGATACTGTTCAACTGTCAGATGCTTGTGTTTTACATAGTGAACATTATGTACATTATTAGAATTGGCTATATTATATTCTATACTTCTAAAGTGTTATGTTAAATAGCATCATTAAAATTTGGAATGTCAGGTGTTACTTTGTAGCATAATTGTAGTACTGTTTACTTTTTTCTATAAAATGCCTTACAGATGTTGTTCATATGATAATTTAAATGATTCTTATGCATTATTGAATTTCCTTTAAGTTGAATTTGTTAAACCACATTTCATAGTTTTAGTCGACCTGCTTTGTATTTCATATATGAGCGGCAGTGCCATCATGCTTTGAATCATGATGATGGTTGTACTTATATTGGATCCATGATTTTTGAAAATTATGTTTTGAATTTTTTAAAATTATTTAAATATTAATAGAAATAAATATGAAGACGTTTGTCATTTAAGTTTTGTTTTCCAAACATGCCATTATATGTTACGCTCAACATCCTCTGGCGGCATTGGCATTTTTTAAAAAAAAAATCGCAATTTTTTGACAACAGTTTTAAAGTGTTGCCTTTGTAGTTTTTGGCAACGTTTTTTAATTATAACAGTACATGTCAACAGTTCTAAAATGTTGCAATAGGTCAACCAAAAAACTGTTGCCTATTCTAAGGGTTTAGGCAACAGTTTTTGCATACTGTTGCCTAAAGGTATGCAAACTGTTGCCTTAGATCTTTGGCAACACGCATATTTGAGACACCCCTATGGCAACAGTTTTTGTTGTTTTGGCAACACTTTGCAGTTTTAGGCAACAATTTTCAAGTGTTGCTAAAGGCTGGAAATGGTGTAGTGCTTAGAGAGCAATTAAATAATCAAAGTAATTTAGTTATAGAAAACAATCAACTAAAAGATGATATTACACTTGCAAATGAATAGATAATTAAATTAAAAACTGAACTAGCTTAGGCAAGAAAACTTGAAGAATCCCTTAATGGGAGAAGCCTCAAGCTTTTGGACATTACAAGCACTGTTAATGCCAGACTCACTGGCAAGCTGGGCTTCGGTGCTTCATCAAGACAACCTAGGAGATCGACGATCTTTTAACGAAAATTTCTACTATAATGTGAAAAAAACAAAATGTGAACAAATCGTCGAACTCAGATCGACGAAAATCAAAACAAAAACAATGTCAAACAATTTTTGTCGAACCCAGATCGACGATCTTTGAACGAAAATTTCTACTATAATCAATCGTCTTACTACGATCGACGATTTCTGTATGGATCATCGAGCAGAGATCGACGAACTTGGGGCACATAGAATAAGTATTATCCTTCTCTGAGCAGAGATTGACGATCTCAACCCATGATGTCAAAATCAAACCGACGATCTCACTTCCAATCGTCGAACCCAGTAAAAAGTAATAAAACTTTTAACCTTAACAAAAACTCTAATCTGAAAAGAGAAACAGTTAATCCTTTCACCCTTTGGGAATTACCACCTAGGAGATATCATCCTCTAGGATATAAATCTCAGTCAACTAGTTCTATTATCTCAAGCTTTTATTATCAAGAAAATAAAGGACCCAAGGTAACCTGGGTCAAGAACAATTAATCTTTTGATTGTTGCAGGTGAAGAACTGTCCATCTTATAACCAACAATAGTATCTGGACAGTGGGTGCTCAAAGCATATGACTTGATTGAAGGACAACTTATTCAACTATAAGTCAAAGCTAGGACCTAAAGTTATCTTTGGTGACTCCAACTTTGGCAAGACTGAAGGCTATGGAGAAATCAGGATAGGAGCTGTCACAATCAGGAAGGTTGCATATGTAAGTGGATTGAAACATAACTTGATCTCCATCAGTCAACATTGTAATGAAGGATTTCAGGTAACATTCAATCTGTCCTCTTATATTATTTCTTCAGCTGACAGCATAGTTGTCTTAACAGGTTCTAGAGTAGGTAACATTTATATTATTAACTTCAATTCAGCCATAAATGATATTTGTTTATTTAACCAATCTTGTAATCAAAATGAATTATGGCATAAGAGGTTAGGACATGTAAACTTAAAAAAATTGCTAGGCTATCTAAGGATAACATTGTAAGAGGATTGCCATCTTACCCCTATAAGAAGGAAAGCCTGTGCAGGGCTTGTCAACTAGGCAAGCAAACTAAAAATAGTTTCAAATCTATTAATAAGAGTGACTCACCTAGGATTTTGTATTTGCTTCACAAGGATCTCTTTGGACCCATTGTTGTACAAAGCCTAGGAGGGAAGGCTATCACCTTGGTTATTGTAGATGACTTCTCCAGGTTCACGTGGGTGTTCTTCTTGAAAAACAAGTCAGATAACTTCAAGGTTCTTACAAATTTTCTCAAGTGCATACAGAGTGAGTTCTCTAATCAAGTTGTATTGATCAGAAGTGATCATGGTACTGAGTTTGAGTCTCTTCCTATGCAAGAGTTTTGTGATAAGGAAGGTATCAGGCAATCTTTTTATGCTCCTAGAACTCCTCAGCAAAATGGGGTAGCTGAAAGGAAAAAAAAAGAACCCTGATTTAAGCTGCAGGTACATTACTTGTTGATGCATACTTGCCCCTTACCCTTTGGGCAGAGGCAGTGAGCACATCTAACCATGTCCTGAATAGAAGTTTAATACATAAGGTAAAGGCTAAGACCCCCTATGAGCTACTCAAAGGGAAGAAACCTAAAGTAGACTATTTTAGAGTATTTGGTTGTGTTTGTTACATATATATTAGTAACAGAATATACACTAGAATGTTTGAAGCCAAGTCTGAAATGGGAATTTTTCTAGGATATTCCCAAGTAAGCAAGGCTTATAGGGTCTATAATAAATCTACCTTAAAAATTGAAAAGTCTGTACATGTATCTTTTGATGAAACTAACATGTTTTATAAGGAGAAGAATACTTCTACCAATCAGACTTTGCACGTACCTACTTTTTATGAGAATTTGGAAGCTGTGACCCTCACCCCTGAGGATGTTACATCATTTTCTCCACAAGTTTTTAAATACAGTGATGAGGAAATCAGTGAGCCCACTGATATTGTTCTAGCAGCTGAAATAATTCTACAAGCGGAATTACCCCCACCAGCTGTTGAACAACCTACTCCTCCTACTGATTTAGTCATACTTAGAGATCATCCTGTATCTCAAATGATTGGAGACATATCAGTAAGTGTGCAGACTAGACATCAACTCCACCAGGGCTTGATGCATGTCTGCTTTATCTCTCAAGTTGAACCTCATTCTATTCAAGATGCTGAGCAAGATCCCTAATGGATCCTTGCAATGCAAGAGGAGCTAAACCAATTTCAGAGATGTAGAGTTTGGGAATTGGTCCCAAGACAAAAGAACTATCCAGTAATTGGAACAAAATGGGTGTTCAAAAATAAGATGGATGCACAAGGAGCAATTATAAGTAACAAGGCTAGGCTTTTTGCTCAAGGGTGAAGGCATTGATTATGATCAAACCTTTACACCAGTGGCAAGGTTAGAGGTAATCAGAATTTTCTTGGCCTATGCTGCTTCTCAAAAATTCAAAGTCTATCAAATGGATGTAAAGAGTGCTTTTTAAAGGGAGAGCTCAAAGAAGAGGTGTATGTTGAACAACCACAAGGTTTTATCTCTTCAACTCAACCTTATTCTGTTTATATGTTTCATAAAGCTCTCTATGGCCTCAAGCAAGCTCCAAGAGCTTGGTATGAGACCCTAGCTAGCTTCTTGTTAGAACATTGATACTCTAGAGGCATAGTAGATAGGACTTTATTTCTAAAGCATCATCATGACAAAATATTGTTAGTACAAATATATGTAGATGACATAATATTTGGCTCTATAGATCTCAAACTATGCAAGATGTTATCCAACCTTATGCATTCAATGTTTGAGATGAGTAGTATGGGTGAGCTCTCCTACTTCCTTGGTCTCCAAGTCAAGCAAGCACCTGATGGAATTTTCTTATCCCAATCTAAGTATGCTAATGAGCTGATCAAAAGGTTTGGGATGGCAAGTACTTCAGCTAAGAAAACACCCATGGATACCAATGCTGTGATTGACTCTGATGAGCATGGTAAACTTGTTGATCAGAAATTATATACGACTATTATTGGGTCCCTATTATATCTCACAGCAAGTAGGCCAGATATCATGTTTTCCACATGTCTTTGTGCTAGGTTCCAGGTGAACCCTAAAGAATCCCACCTAATTTTACTTAAAAGGATCTTAACTGGATACTCAGATGCTGACTTTGCTGGATGTAGAGTAGACAGGAAAAGCACCTCTAGAACATGTCAGTTCCTGGGATCTAGGCTTGTCTCTTAGTTTTGTAAAAAGCAGACATCTGTGTCTACATCAACATCAGAAGCTGAATACATAACAGCTAACAGTTGTTGTTCTCAGATGTTATGGATACAAAAGCAGCTACTAGACTATGGATACAACTTAAATAATTCAAATATATTTTGTGATAGTACTAGTGCTATTTCTATAGCACAAAATCCAGTTCATCAGTCTAGGACTAAGCATATAGATGTAAGACATCATTTCATTAGGGAGTGTGTAGACAAAAAGAAAATTAATATCACCTTCATCCCTACTGATTTGCAAAGGGAAGATATTTTCACCAAACCCCTGGATGAAAAGAAACATCTATTCTTCCTGAATCAGCTAGGTATGATTAATGGAGATGAGATTATTTAACTTTCTGTCTGAGATCGACGATTTGTTGAGAGATCGTCGAACGGAGATCGATGATCTGCTAGCATCTCGTGAAGTCGATCGTCGAATGGAGATCAACGATCACTTTTTTGCGAAACAATTATCGCCGAACGGAGATCGACGATTTTATTGGCTCAGAAAATTTATCATCGATCCGAGATTGACGATTTATTCCTTCTCTTCGATCTGAGGTTACCAAACTCATTTTTTATCAAAATATTTCGCCAACCTTGGTTTTGAAGTTGTTTTAGTAGTAAATTTGCATGACGATTTATTCCTTCTCTTCGATTTGAGGTCTCTCTTGGAAGGACTCTAGGGATTTTTCTCACTGAAAAATGCCCTTAGTTGTTGACATCCCCAACAACCTTCATCAATGCTTCCAAGAGGCTGACCCCAATTCTCTTTGGAAAGTGGGGGAGGACAATCTCAAAGCCCTCCAGGGCTCCCTCCACCCACAGGGTTTCTGAGGACACAAGGACTGATTCAGTCACTCCTCACCCTAGGGAAGATGAACCAGAGATCCCTCCTCCTCCTCCTTCACCCCCAGCCAGACACACTTCTCACCTTTTTCATCCATCAACTCCACCTCCAAGCCCTACTCACACATCTCCTCCTCCTCTATTCCCTCTATCAAATTATCTAAAAGAGATCCCTACTACTACCATTTCTATCCAAACCTCACCAACCTTTGATCTTAACTTTTCATCACCTTCCCCTTCCCCTTCCCCAACTCATTTACCTTCCCCACCTAATTCCCGTCCAAAACAAATGGTTATCCCTGACCCAATCACTCAACCTACCATTTCCACCATCTGTACATCTTGTGGGCATTCTAATTCTTCCCTACCATCCACATCATCTGACCCATCTTCTCTCATTGCTCTCCTAACCCCTTCCATCAAAACCATTATTGAGGATGCCATCGAACCTCTTCTAGCTTCTCTCACTTCTTTTATTGCCTCTTTCTCTGGCCCTTCTTCATCTAGGAGCCTGGAAATAGAAAATACTGCAACCAGGCAGGCGGAGATGTCCAGTGAAGAAGTCCCTCCTCCTCCAGCAGTTACAGCTTTGACAGTTATAGAAATATAGATTGCAGATACAGGTTTGATAGATATAGAGATTGTAGATACAGTGTTAATAGATAAAGAGCTTGAAACTTTTCTGACAGATGATTCTTTTGATTCTTTGGAAGTACAAACTCTTTCTTTTGAACATACTGTACATCTTTCAGGAGAATTGTCTGCTATCTTAGATCTTTTTGATCTCTCTTTTAGCACGATTCCTTCTTTTAGAATTCCTCCATATTATACAGATAGTGTATGTTATACTGCTCAAGTGAGCACTAATATTTTACATCGGTTTCTTCAGATTCTTTCAGCTCCAGTGTCTGAGCTCTCTGAAGCTCTAGAGGATGAGCTTATCAGTATGCCAGAGGTTGAGAATTCAGAGCCCAAGACTTTCTCTCCTCCAACCTATGTCTGTTCTACTTCTCTAATCCCAGACTTGGATGAAATTATGGCTGCTGATGTAGCTGAAGAACTTTCAGTTATCAAAGAGATTGATGATTTGTATGATAATCCACTAGGCTCATCTTATAATGATTCAGATTCAGATTCAGACTCAGATCCAGATGTCAGTAAGAAGAAGAAAGTGACCAAGAAAAGAAAAGCTTTAGTGAAGGAAGTGCCTAAGTCTAATCCTCAAGATGACATTCCTTACTTCATCAGGCACAATATTACTCTCACATCAACTACTCCTCACTGGATGAGATTTTCTAAGAATGAGATGAAGGCTCAGAAGAAAAGGAGAAAGACTGGCTCCTCTACTGTCAAAGTTTTAAGGAAGGATCCACCTCCTCCTCCTCCTTCAGCAGGTGCTAGTGGGAATGTTGCTTCTAGGGCTGCTACCTCCTCCCATCAGCAGAGTTCTTATTCCCCTCACTCTCACAGTAGACCATCCAGGTCCTACTCTAAGGGTTATTCAAGAAGGAGTGGTAGATAACATGATCAGGCTGATAGAGAAGCTGGTTTGGATTCTAGCAGGAGATTCAGAAATCCTGAAAAGTTCAGTGAAGTCAGACCTCCTCCAAATCTCCATGTCAGTCAGTCTCTGCATTGAACAACAGAAACAAAATTCCAAGAACAGTCAATCAAGTACAGGAAGCATCCAATGATCTCCCTTGATTCAAAAGAAGATTATTCACAGTATGAACCTGAGCTAGATCCAAACTTCAGGATGGCTAGGTTTCATGAGTTGATTGGTCTCTCCCAGATAAACAAAGCTAGACAAGAAGGAGCTGATCCTTCTCAATTTTCAACAATGTCCAAGTATAGGGAGAAAGATATTGAACTATTTGATATTGATAAGAATGTTTTTGATGCTAATGCCTATATGAAGGTTCACCCTGCGGCAGTTTTTCCCAGAGCAGCATCCATAAAAGTTCTTGGTGAAGCTGACATGAAAATGATAAGACAACAAGCAGTAGATCCAAAAAGAAGAATTGAATTTACTAAGCTAGCTTTTGGCAAGTCTTCGTACTCTTTTTTTTGTGTTTGTATCTCTTATTATAAATATCTGTTGAATTTTTCTTATCATTCATGACAAATATGTTGTTTAGTTTTGCTATTGTATTCTTTTATTTTTGCTTAGTGACCTCACCCAAATAGGGGGAGATTGTTTTATCGCTATGTTGTATTTGGGCTAGATTCACTAATCTAGGCTAAGTCAGACCCACATTGTATAGCTAAGGTCTAGTCTAGTGTCTTAGGTGTCAGCTAGATCAACAACTCAGTGAGACAAGACCAAGACATCAGAGGCTTAGAAGACAGCAGAGACTGAACTAAGTAGAAAAATCATTCGACGATCTCTGAAGAGAGTTCGACGATCTTTGTTCTGCGTCCGACGATCTCAAGAGTTAAATCTCTAAGTGGTGAGATCGACGATTGCTGAACTTAGTTCGACGATCTCTGATCTACTTTAAGGATAAAGATCGACGATCAACCATTTGAGTCTGATGATCTTGAAGCCCAGTTTGTAAGGCAGATCTTCAGGACAACGATCACAAGGCTCAGCTCGACGATAGAGGATGTTTGAGATCGATGATCTCAGGACCAGATCGATGATTACTGCCAAATCAAAATTTTATTCCCTGTAGTTATTGTTTTCCTTATTGACTGATTATTATATTGCTTATATGACTCTGAGTGATTAATGCATATATTCTCAGAATATAGTCGTTCCTTGGCAAGCATTAATTTACTAGTATTAACAAACTTATTATACAGCCATTCTCGAGACAGTTAAGGAAATGAGTCAATTATCTTATAGTCGTTGCACGAGTTCCCGTGATTCTGCAGACAATCAATGTGTGTCATTTCATATTCAGTTTGGAATTATTCAAAGGGAAAGAGACTCAGAGAATAAAAGAGATAGAGAATTATTTCTCAGGTATACACATACACATACAGACAGACACAGACAGATTTTGTTAGAGAACACAAGTCAGAGAAAGAAGAACAGCTTTAGGTTCTTCATACCAGTGTTCATCCAGGAAGCTTGTAGAGACATTCATCTTCAATCAGTCTCAGCTTTCTGGAATTCAAGACCTACACCCTGTATAAGGCTATGGATTCCTGAACCAATCAAGATCATCGGGACAAGCCTTGACTCCATCTGGATCAGTCTCAAGTCTTCTCTCATTTTGTTTGAGAAATGAGAAGACAACTCAACTTTTCCTTTCCCCCCTTGTGTACAGGGTTCTTACTCCCTTCAAAAGTAATTCCTTGTTGTGAGGTCTCCTGATCAAAAGACTTCAAGTGGTTTTCTGGCACCTGATCAAAAGCCAGAAGGGTTGCAATATTTCCCTGGAAATAGATATTTCTTGGGGGCAGTCACCTGATCAAAAACCTGAGAGTGATTCCTACTAGGGTGGTAGAAGAGTGGATGTACCCATATTTGGGGAACCACTATAATTTCTTGTGTCGTCTGGTTGCTCTTTCTCTTTCTGTTCTTGCTATTTGCTGTGATATTTAGAATAGCTCTTTAGTTTTCTTTATTGATTTAATTATTGGTATCACCTATTTTAAGCTCTGATAGAATAGCATAAAACAGCCAAAAGTTTTAAACACTCTATTCACCCCCCCCCCTCTAGAGTAGATTTGAATAACTCCCTCCTTTCATATAACTAGGATTACACTTACACTCACACTCCCCGGTGTTGTGGGAGTTATGTCGGGTATCACGAGCAGTAGGCTCGGTGGTTTTAGTGGTGGGCAGGTTAGCCTGGCGAGCCGATGGCTCGGTAGATAATTGTGACGGACGGGATAGTTCGGGTTTCTTTGGCTCGGTGGGAGAATATAAAACTATTGCATTTGCAGAAGATAAAAGGTGGTGGGTCTTCGGTATTGGACTATCGTTCACACCGATGTCAATACGCTGACTCAGCGGGTGTGGTTTACATTTAGCCAAAGAAAGTCTGGTGGATATGGCCTGCATTAGTACGTGGTGACTCTAGGTTGTGTCCTTCTAAAGGCGTACGAAAGGGCTAGGCCTGGTAGTGTGGATACCCGCCTAGGAGTGGGGGGGCCGACCCACTGTCTCTGTTTTCCACTACGGAGGTTCCTGGGAGTGAAGCTAGCTTCCCAAAAGGGGGGAACTAAAGGTCTGTGTGCATAGAGTCGTGTGGGTGTGTTGCACTTGCATGAATCATGACATAATATAGCACTACACTCATACTTGTATATTAACCTGACACCCCATCGTATAAAATGGTATGAGACTTTTTATACGATGGGAGCCTTACAAAAGACCCCTTAACTTATAAGTTTGAATTGGAATTCATATATGTTAAGGTTACATATTTCTGAGTTAACCTTTCATATACTTATTATTTATCTAATTGTTTACACTATTTTCTTACTTATATTTGTTGTGGCTTTATACTAATGATAGACTAGTTCCGACGTCACCTGCTTTCTTTGTACTCTCCACCTTCATTACCTTCCCTTTCCTTCTCCCCGCTCGGTGCCTAGGAGCCATATGGGAGGGGTGGGGGATGATAGGACTTAGTCTTTTTGACAACGGTCAATGACCACAAAATTTCAGGGACTATAGATGGGAGATAGGGAGCAACGGTAGGGGATACAGCACCAGTGAAGTACGGTGCTCATGGAGGTGGGCCAGTCTAGCACAGGAGCACCGGCTACTTACTCCGTGATTGATTAGTTTACTTAGCTTCCACGAGAGTTTGAAGTGAGGATTGATGTACTGGTCTTGAGCCCATTTATATTACTTTGTACTGTTTTACTTCAGTACTTTTATTATCTTGTGGACTTATCGTGGTTTCATATTATATGTGATTGTGGACTTAGTTTTATCTGAACTGTATATAAGCTTCTTTCTCTTTGGCTATCATAAAGGGCTGCAGGATCTGCGTTTTGTAGTGGTGAACTTCATGAGTGTCAGTGTCACCGCAAAATGGCAATTCTGGGCATAAGACCCCTCTGAAAAAAGGTGTCTTATAATTAGACTCCTTAGGGATAGCCTAGTATCTTGAACAAACACATGTAGCATACATGATGTCTAGCCTACTTGCAGTCAGATAGAGGAGGGGGACAATAATGCCTCTATAGAAGGTTTCATCAACAGGTTTCGCAGTCTCATCTTTGTCTATTGACCGACTTGACCCCATTGGAGTTTTCATTATAGAGGCACTATCCCTTCCAAACTTCTTGATTAGCTCCTTGGTGAACCTATACTGAGAGATGAATAGACCATCCTCTGACTGTATAACTTGGAGGCCCAGGAAATAATTGAGTTCACCTATATTGCGCATCTTAAACTACACTTGCATAAGTTTAGCAAACTTCTTACAGAGGCCTTCATCAGTAGAACCAAAAATTATATCATCCACATAAATTTGGACTATAATGATCTTACAGTTGACTTACCTAAGGAATAATATCTTGTTTATCTTTCTCCTTGAGAATTTGTTCTTAATGAGAAATTTAGATAGGTTTCATACCATGCCCTAGGGGCTTGCTTCAACCCATACAAAGCTTTTCTCAACTTAAACACATAATCAGGAAAGTTAGAGTTAACAAAACCTGAGTGTTGCTCAACATAGACCTCCTCTTTTAGGTCACCATTTAGGAAAGCTGACTTAACATCCATTTTGGTATAACTTAATTCCATTATGTGCACAACATGCAAGGAATAGTCTTATTGCCTCCAATCTAGCTACTAGTGCAAAGGTTTGATCAAAGTCAATACCTTTCTCTTATTTTTGTCCCTTGGCAACCAGTATAGCTTTATTCTTGATGATAACATCATTCTCATCATGTTTATACCTATAGATCCACTTGGTTCCAATGTTGTTAAGTCCATGTGGTCTGGGAACTAGCTTCCAGACCATGCATCTCTTGAACTAGTTCATTTGTTCTTGCAGTCATAATCCAAAATGGGTCTATGTTGATATCTTCAAACCTTTTTGGTTAAACCTGAGACGGGAAGATTGAATACATAACTATTTTTAGGCTTATGATCCATATTATAACACCTTGTCTTGCATCACCTATAATTCGATCTCTGGGATGATCCCACAAGTGCCTGACAGCTGCTGACATTCTGTCTTCAGCATCATGAGCTTCAATGTCTGGACCCTGCTGGTCTTCAACCATTTCCTGCGTATTTGGATTTTTTTCAGGGATGAGCACCCAATCATCTTTTTCTCTAATAATAAAGGGATTAACCATGATGGTCAGGTAATACATCTTTAGTTCTATACCTGCAGATCTGGAGGAGCTTGGCAGCTCACTATTAATCATAGATGATTCATAAAATACTACATTCACAGACTCTTCTACAACTTGGTTCTTCAAGTTGAAAACTCTATAGGACTTGTCGTGGTTGTTGTACCCAATAAGAATTCCCTCATAGGATTTGGCAGTAAACTTAGTCATGTAGGACTTCCTATTATTTAGCACAAAGTACTTGCTTCCAAAGATCCTAACATAGGCAAGATTTTGTTTTCTGCCTTTCATAATCTCATAGGGAGTCTTCTTGTGATACTTGTTAATAGAAGCTCTCTTAAGGACATGAAAGCAAGTGTTCACTATAAGACCCCCAACTTCCGGAACACAAAACACGACACGAGGGGAGTCTTATACCCATAATAGTTGCCTTGCAGTAGCATTAGCACACGGGCTAACCTGTACTACAAGATGCCTATCTTGCCGGCTAAACATATCATCCATGCCAACCTAACCAAGAATATAAAATAGAATTCAAATCCACAAATAAGTAAAATAGTCCAAAATAAAGTACATCAAATAAAAGAAGCATCAACAAGGCTTCTTCAATATCAGAGTACATGCCAAAAAGGCTACAATATGAATCTTTTACAGACTCACATCTGTCACTGATGGTAGAGATTGAACTATCACTTCAGGCCCTATTATCCTAGCCTGGCTGCCCTGCTACGTAACCTACTGCTGCTCTGTCTGCGGGGTTTCCTCCTATAAAGGAAGACGTAACAACCGTTAGTCAAAAATACTAAGTGGCTATCACATCCACTCCCCCGGCGACTCCTCGTCATCGGTGGAGAAAGGAACAAGGGTACACTATATATATATGATCAGTAGTACAAACATATGGCAATGGATTAATCAACAACAGTGTATATCAAGGAACTACAACAATTAGGTATATCAACCTACTTAGCAGTTCTACCATCAACAACAGTATATAGGTATAAATCTACGATAGTAAGTAACTTAACCGAATTCCCATACCGACATATACGTTAAGGATCGGCTCAACAGTAAAGTAACTCATTGTATAGGAGTGCCCAAACAATCTTATACTATGAGGATCATGTCTATGTGATGTATGTAATGATATGAATGCAATGCAATGACTCACCCATGATCATGCACAAGCAACTGCTATGTCGACACAGACTTGTAGTTCCCACTTTTCGAGTAGGTAGCTAAACTCTCAGGCGTCATCCGTCGTGGCCAGAAGGTGACAGTAGAGCGGGCTTCTCCACTACTAGGCTGACATCCACACTACCTGACCTAGGCCTCTGTACGCCTTGATGCTAATATCACACAGCAAAGCTTACATGCGTACTACGATACAGAGGGGTCTCGGGTTGATATGCACCAAGAACGTGTCCCTACGCTTTCCTATCATCGTGGAACGGAAGGTGCCTCTGTGAATACATCACCAAAGGACCAAAACAAACCGTCTACTAGCACAGAGGGTGCCTCGCGAAGTAAAAAACCGAGGACTCAGGCCCAACATTGCAAGTCTATCTGTAAGCCGCCGTCGGTGCGACTACTGGCGATCCCATATACCTGCCACACTATCCTAAACCCAGGATTATGACATCACGTGTCAACTCACACCACATGTAATTTCATATATAAGGGATCCACTTCGAGTCCCTTTTATTTAATCACATCTCGTGCTCAACAGCACGCATGGGCTCCACACCGAGTACCTTATCAGCATGTCGTTTTAGTGCGACAACACCCTCACACTTCCAACCCTTCCACATGTCCTTCACAACAACATAATGGTACTTCACATATTCATCAACCATTTGGTTATCATAATTACATATAGACTATGGTCACTTAACTTTAACATCTACTGGATACAATCTCTTCAACAAGTTCAAACCATTCATGCAAACATGGATCTATCAACTAAATGCCAACAACCATTTGTTCATCGCAATCACTTCCAACTATGTACAAAAAGCTTCAAGCAAACCTCATCATTATTCAACGTATTACCACTATCAAGTACTTCCTTATCGGTTCACACATTTAAACCATTTGTTCATTAAGGATCTATCCAACAAATGTCATTAACCATATTTTATCACAATTACTTATAGACTAAGTTCACCAAAACGCTAACGTTATTGTACCACAGTCTCTCTCTACCAAATCCAAAGCCGATTCATCACAAACCCGAGAACTATATGTGCAGGAAAGATTACTATACAGCCACTTCGATCGGGTATTCCTGAGGTTATAGGAATCTGGTGGGGGCATGAAACCACGCGTTGGAAAGGTATTTCCTAGGGCTATGACTTTTGTGTTTAGTCAAAAGCCCAAATTTGGCTGCATCGTGTCCGAAAATGGCCTCAAAATTCGCTGCGCGCAGAAAACAGATTTCTGCGCCCATCTTAAAGCGAGACAGACGAAATCGGTTCATCTTCCTCCTCTAATCAATATTCCCAAATAACATCCAGAAATCCTCCTCCCTTATTAACCCTCATAGGGCCACTTTTCTTCACGAAACTAGCCCCCATCTTCACATAGTAGGAAGGAGAGGTTGAAGACGTCTAATTTTTAGGACCCAAGTCCGACCATGGCCATTTCCTAGAAAATATTCTTCTTGCAAATCAAGACTCCTTTGAGTCGATATCTCTCCTAGGAATATCTAAAGATCTATCAGGGAGGGGGTAGAAATCTCACCTCAGTTCCGGCATTTCCGGCCATTGATCTAGTCACTCTCCTTGGCGACATATTCCTCCTTGCTAGTATTGTTCTTTTACGGGAAGAGAGAAGGAGAAGATTTTATTCCAAAAATCGACTCTGACGGCTTCTCTATTTCATCGGGCTCGGTAAAGATAATTGCTCAGCAAACTGGTATAGAGACGGCTAGGGTTTTCCCCATGTCCTTTTTTATAATGAGAAATTAGGGTTAATTGCTTTGCCATATATCGGCCTTACATTGGACTGCCTAATATTACTTTAAATGAGTCATGTTGAAAGGACATGGCCCATTTAAGTCGGCTTGGCGCAATTCCGGAATATCCCATTCAGAACGGCCTAGTGAGGAAATAGACTGCGCCAGAAAATCCTCGAAGTCAGATTCGTCGAGTAAGCAAACCTTACTCGACAAATCGTCGAGTATTATACTATTACTCGACGAATCGTCAAGATTCGTCGACACCACTCAACGCCATATGTAAGAACAACACTTTCTAAGTAAAAATTCTCGAGTGCAACTTCTTTACTCGACGAATCATTGAGAGGCATCGATGGAACAAAACGCACTCGGCGCCACAGCTCTCGGAATAATCAATTAAAAAGCATTGAGTGGCCTCGAGTGCACTGAACGTACTCGACGCCTTTCAGCTTAATGGCATCGAGTGCACTCAATGCACTCAATGCAAGTTATCTGAGATATCTTCTAAGTCAAATGGCGTTGAGTGCATCAATGCTACATTGAGTAGCGTTGAGTCCACTTAATGCCTCAACCTATTTTGTCGAATGGCGTTGAGTGCACTCAACGCACTCAACGCCGCGTTGAGTGGCGTTGAGTCCACTCAACACTAACTTTCAAGAATAATTTCTAAGTCCTAATTCGTCGAGTGGCGTTGATTCCACTCAACACCAAACTTCCAAAATAATTTCTAAGTTCATATACTCGACAAATTCTTCTGATATTCATGACGATTTTCGACGAATAGTATTGGTCTCAACTTCAAAAGCCATACTCGACTAATTTGTCAGATATTTGTGAAGTTATTCGACAAATTGCATTGGTCTCTCCTCATAAGTCATACTCGACGAATACATCGGATATCCGTGATGTTATTCGACGAATTACAATAGTCTCTCCTCTTAAGTAATACTCGACGAATTCGTCGGATATCTGTGACGATATCTGATTAATTTTACTTGTCGAGTCCGGGGCACCCCGACCCCGATTCAACACTCCCTGACTCAAAAACACGCGTGAGGGGTCTAGCGCAAAACGGGATGTTACGAATCCTATAAACAAAATAAAAGATTTCGTCCCTGAAATCAGGCTAAGGCTGTGGGGGAAATAGAGCAAGAAAATATAATATGCTTTTAAAATTTACCTTGGGTAAATAACACCGGGTAGAGCTTTTGCATCAAATCCACCGGCTCCCAAGTATCCTCCTCCTTTCCATGATTAGACCATAGTACTTTTACCAATTGAACACTTTTCCACCGCAAGCTCCTTGTTTTGCTGTCCACTATCCGCACTGGCTCTAGTCGAACAGATCTATCATTTTCCACTGCTCCATATGTGGTGAGGACATGTTGATCGGGTCGCAACAGCGCCTTCCGAAGTGATGACACATTGAATACGTCATAAAGATTCTCCAACTCTGGCGGTAGCTCCAACCGATAGGCCAAAGGGCCAATATTTTCCAATATAGCATAAGGCCCAACATACCTTAGGTTGAGCTTCTTCACACCACGTACCCGTGACACTCCATGCATCGGCCGGATCTTCAGGAACACTTTGTAAACAAAACGTCCACATGAGCCTCTTTCATCATAGGAATAAACCTGGCTACCTTCATCAGGCGATCGACGATTACCCAAACCGAATCATTTCCTGAGCGTGAGCGAGGCAAACCATGAACGAAGTCCATGGAGATATCCTCAAACTTCCACTCGGGGATGAGCAACAACTACAACAATCCTGCGGGGCTCTTGCATTCTTCCTTCACCTTTTAACAGGCTTCACAGTGCGCAACAAAGTACCTGACGTCTCTCTTCATTCCTGGCCAACACATGGTCTTTTGTAAGTCAGTGTACATTTTGGCAATCCCAGGATGCACTGAATACTGAGAGCAATGTGCCTATCTCAAAATTCCTTCCCGAATTTTGCCGCCTTCGGGAATGAAGAGACGACCATGGAAATGAATGAGGTTATCTTTTAAGGAATATTCGTCAGTATACCCATCTTCAAGTGACTTAAATACTAGGGCCAGAGCAGCATCCTTCCCTTGTTCTGCCCTGATTCAGTCCCGAATGTCACAGACTCTGCTCATTGCAGTTAGATACTCCGTATAGTCTTTAGAATGGTTCTTATATACCAAGGTGATCTCCATCTCCTCAAGCATCCGAGCTAATTTGATATTCATCAATCGAGACTCAAGGTTCGATTCTGGTACCTTTCTGCTCATGGCATCAACCATGGAGTTTGCTTTTCTAGGGTGGTAGTTCAAAGTTCATTCATAATCACATAAAAGTTCTAACCACCATTGCTGTCTCAAGTTCAACTCCTTTTGAGTATGAACATACTTTAAATTCTTATGATTCGAAAATATCTCGCAGTGGACTCCATATAGATAGTGTCTCCAAACCTTCAAGCCGAACACTATTTCCCCAACTCCAAATCATGAACAGGGTAGTTAGCTTCATGCTTCTTCAATTGTCTTAAAGCGTAAGCGGTCATATGCATGTGCTGCATCAGCACTACCCCCATTCCTTGATATGATGCATCAGTGTAGACCAAGAATCCTTCCTTCCCAGATGGAAGGGATAGGATAGGTGCAGAGGTAAGTCTGTCCTTCAGCTCTTGGAATGCTGCTTCATACTGGGGTTGAAAGACTTGCTTTTAAGAGCCTAGATACCTAGAGGGGGGGGGGGGGTAAATAGGTTCTAATTTTCTTTAATAAATTTAGGCAATTAATTGGATCTATCACAGCATAGAATATACAATCCACAACATAATATTCATAGCACAGCACAGAACACAAGATTTATAGTGGTTCCCCAAGTTATGGGTATATCCACTTTCCCCCCTTTGCCTATCCAGTAGAGAACTGGATTCAGCCCAACTTCCTTCCACTAACTTAGATCCACAGATCTTACATTTCAGAACCTGCTAGGTTCCTACAGCTGAGAATTATATAAGTCCTACCTCAGATTCTTTCCAAGAACCCTACCTCAGGCAATAGCCCTACCTCAGCCTTTATCACCAGGCTTACAACTCAGACTTTCACAAGTCCTACACCTCAGGCACTCAGCCCTACCTCAGACTTTATAAACACAGGCTTACAACTCAGATCTATAAAAGATCTTACAAGGAAAAAGAATATTTAGTTGTACAGAAAATTCATCCAGATAGAACTCTCAATTGGTGTGAGTTTCTTGATCAGTTCTTGAATAAACTGTATACTTCAGATCCAACCTGACTTAGCTTTTTAAAAGCTTATTGATTGAACAAAATGAGGTTGATCTTGACTTGGTGTAGAAGTTGATCTTCAGACAGCTCCCTTCTTATATTCAGAATTAGATCTGAATCTTACTTGCAGACTGTTCAGGATCTGCCTTCTTAAGGGTTCCCCCTTTCTTATTGTTGAATTCTCTCTTTGGTTCTGGGTTGGTTTGTTCCCCCGTAATTTATTAATTGATTAAATTTCTTGCTTTAGTTGTCATGGATCAATCCTTTATATAGAGTTTCTCAATAATTACCAGCTGATCCGATTTGTAACAACCTTCTGACAGTTCTGACACAGGTGTCAGACTTGTTGTTTATGACAGCTATCAAGTCTTCAGTCGTGACAGCTGATTCTGTAATGACCTTATTTCTCAGTAGGAAACACTCAGCAAACTACTTCACATGTGTCGACACAAATACACTAAGTGTCGACACAAGTCTTGATGATGTCGACACAGCACTCAATGTGTCGACATAGTCATTCTTCTGCCTCTCGACACAGCTTCTATTATATGTATCGACACAAGTCCTATGTGTTGACACAAGTCTCCAGGTCTCGACATAGCTGATGAAGACAGATGTCATTGAGTATATGTCCAGAAGTCATTGAGTGTGTGTCGACACAAGTCCTGTGTGTCGACACAACTGCTCCTAGTCTCGACATAGCTGATGTTGACAAATGGCGTTGAGTGTTGTCCAGACATCGTTGAGTGTGTGTCGACACAAGTCCTATGTGTCGACACAAGCCCTTCAGACTCAGTACAGCTGTTGTTGATAGATGGCGTTGAGTGTGTGTCGATACAAGTCTTGTGTTTCGACACAAGCCTTTCAGACTCAGTATAGCTGTTAATGATAGATGGCGTTGAGTGTGTGTCGACACAAGTCCCGTGTGTCGACACATGCCTTCTTCAGGTCTCGACACAATTCCTTGGTGTCGACACATGCCTTGCTTCTGGTGTCGATATAACTCCAGGGTGTCGGCACAGCACCTGTAACGCCCCCGATTTTTCTGCGATTATTTTTATTCTCGTTTGGCGTTACGATGACGCATTTCCGTGGCTTGTGCCATTTGTGGAGTGTGGTTTAGCTCCTTAGAATTGAGTGCCCTATTCTGTAGCCTGTTGGCAAGATCTCCCTAGCAAGCCGAGTCGTTTTGGGTGACCCGGTGTGGCCTCTCGGGGGGATGTTGTGTTTGGCTTTATTAGGGTATAACTCGAGTTCTGTTCGTCGAAAGTTAATTTTAACTTCGCCGTTGTGTTCGTAGCGTGGGTATTTAGCTACAGTGCGAATTTCGTCGAATTCCGAGGTAATTCGGTTTTCGCATCGTTTTGGTGTGTTAATAGTATATGTATTTTATTAATTTGTATAAGTTTGTCTTGAAACTTGTGGTTAAGGGCTGAAGCGTTGTTTCCTGTGGCTGTATTTATTCAGCAATTAATTTCTTGCTTAGGTGGCAGCCGTGTATTGGCTTGCCTTTTTTTCTCTTATTATTAAGAGAATAGACGGCTCCTGTTCGGTTTTACTGAACCGACATGTCAAGCCTTTATAAAAGCTTTGTTTAGAAGTGGCGGCCCACTTCTTTTCCTTCTTCTTCTTCCTGAGAGAGAAACCGTCGCCTGCTTTGTTCGGGAAAACAGAGGAGAAAACCGCCGTTCCTGCTCCCCTTCAGACGGTGATTCCGGGCTCGTTCGTGGACGGATTTCGATTTCGAAAGCGGCGTTGTCTTGCTCTCTCTTAGATCTTCGTTTCGATGGTAAGATATTCGATCTTCGTAGAATTTGGTGAGATTGGGATTTCAGTTTTGAGGTTTTTCCGCCATTAATGCTAGGGAGAATGTTTTAGGTGTTGCTGCTGTTAGTGCCAAGCAAAGGAGAGGGAAAGCCGTCCAAGCTTCGCCGGAAATCGAGGCAAGTGGTGTTCTTGCCCTTGCCATTCTCTTATTCTCTTGTTATTATTGAAAATTCCGGTTAGCCCTAGGGTAGAGTCCATGTTGATCTTGTATCTTGCTGAATTTTTAGGGCTTAGATTCTCCTACTGAGCCCCCTCCTTTGTGTTGATGGTGCCCAACCCGCCGGCGTAATGCCGCTGATTTATTTCCAGATTGCTGTCTGGTTGGTGGCTTGCGTGTGAAGCCGAGAGAGAGAGAGAGAGAAGGGGGTGCCTGCTATGTTGTTTTTGGAAGAGCCAAGTTTGGGCTCTCGGGTTTGCATTGAGTGTGGTGCACATACTCAAAGCCTTCCCGGGATTGGCATTGAGTGTGGTGCACACACTCAAAGCCTTTGCGGGTTTGGCATTGAGTGTGGTGCAAACACTCATTGCCACAGCTGGTTAGTTGTTAGTTTTTTTTTGGCTAAGTACTGGGGCGTTGAGTGAGGTGAACTCACTCAACGTCGTAGCCCCTGCTAGCGGCTAAGTACTTTGGCGTTGAGTGAGTCGACCTCACTCAACGCCATTTCCATTTTGGCGTTGAGTGAGGCAAGCTCACTCAACGCCGCGGTTTTCCTGTGAAGCCAAGTGTTTTGGCGTTGAGTGAGTCGACCTCACTCAACGCTATTTCGGTTTCGGCGTTGAGTGAGTCGACCTCACTCAACGCCATCGCCTCTGTGCAGCCAAGTACTTTGGCGTTGAGTGAGGTGTCCTCACTCAACGCCATAGCCTTTTCTGAGGCTAAGTACTTTGGCGTTGAGTGAGTTGACCTCACTCAATGCCATTTCTGGTTTGGCATTGAGTGAGGTCAGCTCACTCAATGCCGCAGGTTTTCCTCGTGACGGCTAAGTGCCAGGGCGTTGAGGTAGTGAACCTCACTCAATGCCATTGCTGTTTTGGCATTGAGTGAGGTGGACTCACTCAACGTCGTAGTTCTCTTTTGCTGCTAAGTGTAAGGGCGTTGAGTGAGTGAGCTTCACTCAACGCCATTGCTGTTTTGGCGTTGAGTGAGGCCACCTCACTTAACGCACTTTCTCTGTTTTTGGCTAAGTACCAGGGCGTTGAGTGAGTGTACCTCACTCAACGCCATGGCTGTTTTGGCGTTGAGTGAGGTTGGCTCACTCAACGCCAGAGTTGTTCTTGTAGGAGGCGTTGAGTGAGTGAGCTTCACTCAACGCCATGCTTGTTTTGGCGCTGAGTGAGGCTAGCTCACTCAACGCCAAGGTCTGGTTAGGCGTTGAGTGGGTCCCACTCAATGCCAAGTCGTGTTGAGTTATTTTAACACTTTCCCTTACCTTGATTCTCGTTCCTGAGTGAATTCCTTGATTTGATTTCTTTTTGTAATTTCCTTATCGGCCATGTTTCTCTTTCCTAATGGCCGAATCGTGGGTCGTGGTTAGTAGTGGTGGGTTGAAGCTCTTCATGGGGGAGGTGTTGTGCATTTTAGCCAAGGCAACACTTATTCTTCTATCTTGCTCTAGGTACGGGCTGGGCAAGGGGGGTGGAAGGTCCCTTGTGCTTTCGCATGTAGACCCTTGAGCTTGTTGGCGTGGAAATGGTGGTTGAGGGACTGAGTTTGCCTCCAACCCGGATCCATGCTGTTTTTTTTACTACTACCATTTCCCACAGCTTAGGATGTTAGAAGTTTCTTCCTTGGTAGATTGCAGCAGTTTGTGCTCTTGGTACCCTAGTAGGCCCTGCAGGATATAGTTCCTGGACAGGGTGGTTGCTGTTTCCTTGCACGTAGTGCTTTTCTTGTTGTCCTAATTTGGACAGTTGTGACTTTTTCTACTGCATGTTGTTCTGCTTTCTTTCACTTTTTCCCCCTTGGTTGACTCTTTCATGCAGTTTTTACATTGTTTTGCTTGCTGAGGTATTCTGTTTTCTTTTGGAGTGCCTCAGGTTCTGAGCTGTAGCCAGTTTGGTGGCTATGTTGCGGTGGTGTTGCTGATGGTCTCTGGGACTTTGGAGATCCTGTTGCTTTGTTAGTGAGGTAGTTTTCCTGTACTTTCCTTACAGACATACATATGTGTCAGTGGGTTCGTGTCAGGTTGTTGGCGCCCACTGGTAGTTTTTACCTTTGTACTAGATATATTACTTCTGCTGCTACCTTTTTCTGGAGATAGTCTACTTGCTCTGGGGAGATTTTATGTTAGGTTGCTAGTTATTTTTAATCTACAACTATTATTATAAAAAAAGGCTCATGATCAGCATGTTTTATAAAACTAAATCACTATTTTCCAATCACGTACAAGACCGTTTTCTTATACATTATATAAATTAAATATAGGGTCTTACATAGCATAAGTGGTTCTCTTGGGACCCTTAAGCGCTCCTTAGGATGATAAACCTGAATAAAGTATTTTTTCATAGCGTATATGTAGTTTTAAACTGTGGACTAGATGATTCACCGAGGCGAGGGATACGACCTCTAAAATATAACTGATTTTCTAACTATTAAACTCATGAATTTCTTCCATTAAGTAAGTAGATGGTTTTTCCTGAGCGTCGGCAGTTATCCCCTGCTCGACGTGGCATCATGACGCGTGTTTTCTCATACTCTGATAATTTCTAAATTCAGAGAAAATGCGGGTTGTGACAGTTGGTATCAGAGGGAGGTTGCTTGACAAGTTAGTCGGGCAACCTTTCTTTGTTTGCTTTTGGTAGTTCATCATCATGTCATTCACACACCGATATGTCATCAGCACGTCTTGGCAAAAGCACGAACACTACACTTATAGCATAACATAAAGTTTACGAGGCATATTATGTAGTATGGGATGCATAATATGTGTTCGTATATGGATCCACCATAGGTGCAACATGTGAGGGTTATGTAGTATGGGATGCATATGTAACACCCCAAAAAAAAGGCCCCAAAAGACTCAACTTGAAATTTGAGTAGCAGGTCAGGTTACACGGCCTGGGACACGGGCGTGTCCCAGGGCGTGTCGGGTGACACGGCCTGGGACACGGGCGTGTCCCAGGGCGTGTTCTATTTATTTTGCAAAATTGGCCTATTCCGGGCAGAGCCGGACACGGCCTTGAACACGGCCGGGAACACGGGCGTGTCAGGCTGGACACGGGCGTGTCAGCTGCCGTGTTCCGACCCGTGTTCTGGTTGCAGCTCGATGGAGCAGGAGACACGGGCGTGTCTCAGGTTTGACACGGGCGTGTCAGGTCCGACACGGGCGTGTCGTTGACCCGTGTGGTTCAGTCGGTTCAAGCTGTGTGCACCGTTTAAGGGGTACACGGCCTGTGACACGGGCGTGTCACAGGCCGTGTCGGCCAAAAAGTGAAATTCTGGGGAAATCTTGGCCGTTCAGTTTCCTCTCTTTTGATCCAAAGGCTCAGGTGGTTTCTTGGGCTGGATAAGTCGTGAGAAGAGGATGAAGATTCATTCTTCATTATTCTTAAGGAAGAGAAAAAGAGAGAGGAAGAAGGAGGAGGAGAGCTAGCCACCGGCGGAGCTCCCGTGGTTCGATTCGTGATCCGAAGCCGGCGTTGTGACGGCAAGGCTGCTGCGGTTCTTTCTCACCGGCTAGTTTTCGATGGCACCGAAGAGATCGACAAGGGTAACGATCTCCCTCCTTGGACATGTGAAGTCCTTCTTTTCTGCATTGCATAGGGAAAGCCCTTCCCCGCGAGTGTGCGGTGGGTTGTGGTGTCCCTTGGGGTAGATATGTGAAGTCCCCCTTGTTAGAGGCCGGAAATGGAGTACGGCTCTAGGCATGCTGTGTGAAGCCCATCTGGATGGAATCTGGATTGGTGATGCTTGTTTGCATATCGGAGAAGGCTCCGTGATAATGGCTTGTGATGCCTTGTTCCTACCTGTTGCTTGGTGCGGCAGGAAGTACTGGACGATGTCCAGGAAATGATGAGGGTTGGCGGCAACTCTTGTGGCCGTGCGTTGCCACTTTGTGAGTAGTTGAGCCGTTGGGCTGCAACTCGATAAAAAGGCTGAGTGCCGAACAGGAAAGGTGAAACCGACCCGCGCCTATAAAATGCCATGGATACTTCCGTATTCGAGGTGGCTCGGCGACTTGAGCAACGGGGGGTGGCTGATCCGTACCTGCGTTAGGTCCGTCCGACTTGGAAGCATGGTATAGGTTTTGTTGGAGCGCCTAATGAGAGTCTTAGGCCCGCGCGCCGGAAAGACTGAAATGCTCAAATACCGTGTAGACGGTGGTGTTGACCCTGGTATTCCGGTACACCGAAAATGTGCCCTGAGTGCACGGACTGTCGGGCCGGGTGGCCGATGGTTGTGATGGCTTGAATGTGCCTGCGCGCACATAGTTGCTATTGATGATGCCATGCTTGCAGGGAAAGAATGCTCATGCCCCGAGAAAGGGGTAGGATTGTTATAATTGGGTCAGCTGAATGCTGACCGTTGCATTGTTTGCCACCGGTTGGGTGGATTGTTCCCGTGCAGGTGCTGGAGAGCCAAGTGGTAAGTGATGGGCGGGAGAGCCCTACTGCTGTTGCTGCTGCTGCTGCGGCTAGCCTGGAAGGCTAAGCCATTATTTTGTTTTCTCTTTTTACTCATGTATGGCCGGCCTGCGCGCCGAGGTTTGTAAAACATGATGTATGTTCAGAGGAACTGTAAGGCCTTAAGGCCAAACTCTTGTGGTTGTGTACATTCCGTGGTATATATATAAATGTGGTTTTATATATTGGACATTCCGGTTAAGAGTTCAAAGTTGTAACTTAAAGCTTCCGCTAGAATGCTCTGAGTTAGGATTCGTATTTGGTTTGGTATTATCCTGTGACCTCACCGTCTGTTTGTGGCATATAGTGTGGGGCCCCGGCCGGACCTTCTACTATACGTCATCTAACGGATGGGGTCGTTACATTTTGGTCTCAGCTTTTCGTCGGTCTTCCTCTTTCGAATTCGTGGTCGAATTCTTTTGTGGGGTGGCGAGCACGTGTTTGTGCGACCTGCTGTAACGCTAATGAACTCTGGAATGTCCAAAGGAATGTACAAAATCTTGTTTGAGGAATCTGCGCGTTCCTTTTTGTGTTGTTTTGCTTGCTTTCGTTCGCTAATGTGTGTCTTGTCCACCTATAGGTGACACGTAGTGGTGCTGGGCAGTCTGAGCCCCAGCGTTCTGATGAGAGTGCGGCACCAGCTGAGGTGCCAACACCTCCTCCATCTGCGGAAACTGTTCGTTTAGTGGCTGAGGCGCTATTTGCCATGATTCAGCCGACCGGGCAAGCGCAGCCGGCGGTAGTGCCAGTTCGTGTTGATGTAAGACCCGAGCCGGTTGAGGCTGTAGATCCACGGGCTGCTGACCGACAGTTGAAGCAATTTATGAGCTTCAGTCCTCCGACGTTTGCGGGAATGGGATCCCCAACGCAGGCGGAAGATTGGTTATCGCGTGTCAAGAGGATAATGACAGCGATTAGGGCGGAGGAAACTCTCAAGGTCACCTTGGCCACCTTCATGTTGGAAGGAGAGGCGCGGTTGTGGTGGGATGAGGTAGAGCTACACCATTTGGCGGGCAGGCAATTAACACAAGTGTCGATTGAGGAGTTCTCTCGAATCTTTCTGGCGAAACATGTCCCAGCGGCGCAACGCATCGCTATGGAAAACGAGTTCCAACGGTTAAAGCAAGGGGAAGATAGTGTGGATGTCTACTTGCACGAGTTTACCAGGTTGGGACGATATGCGGGAACAATCTTCGCGGATGACCAAAGGAAAACGAATCGGTTCTATGAAGGATTGCGGGATGAGTTACGATTCCTGCTTTCGAGTTCTGTGAGCCAAGGGTTTCAGGCGTTGGTTGATACTGCGTGCGCGTTGGAAAAGGACATGAGGCGAGTGCAAGGGAATAAGGGCTTGGTGGTGTCTAAGCCAGAGTTACAAGCACCTCGCCCAGGCAAGTCGTTTTACCAGAAGAAAGGGGGCAAGAGGTCCAAGCCATCTGGGCAAGTAACTACGACCGTTGTGTCGGGAGCGACATCAAGGCCGGATGCTCGTACGTGCTATAACTGTGGCCGGGTGGGGCATATTGCGCGTGACTGTCGAGTTGTGCAGCCCAAAGGGGAAAAGAAGACGGGTGCGTCATATGCTGAGAAGGGCAAAGCGGTGGTGGATTCCTCTGCTTCCCAAGCGCAGCCCCGAATCTATCAACTTGGCCAACAGGAAGCGATTAAGCAAAGTGACGTCGTCACAGGTACGAGTTGATTTAGTTTACTTGCTGTGCTTTTGGTTTTGGTTTTGTTTAGCTTGTGCATGATGTGTGTGTGCTGCAGGCTTTGTCCTGATTCGGAATAACTTAGCGAGAGCCCTGTTTGATACGGGTGCTTCGCATTCTTTTCTGTCTGAGGATTTCGTATCTCGAATTGGGGTACCGAGTCATGTGACGGTGGATAGTACAAGGGTGCTATTGCCGAATGGCTGTGTGATGCTTGCGGATAGGGCTTGCGAGGTGGATGTGCAAATAGGAAGTCGGGATTTCGGTTTGAGTGCAGCTGTGCTACCGTTATCGGAGTTTGATGTGATCTTTGGTATGGACTGGCTCTCGGAGCAGCGTGCCTTTATTGATTGCAACTCCAAAGAGATTACACTGGGCCAGAATACCGGGCTTGTGACGAAGTTCGCTGGTATGCGAGGAGTGAGCGGGACGTTGTTGTCTGCACTCCAAGTCGTCAATGCTGTTCGGAAGGGCGCGGAGTTATTCTTCACGCTAATTTAGGCTGTTGAGCCAAAGGCCAGTGTCGGTGAAGTGCCAGTTGTGTCAGAGTTTGCCGATGTGTTTCCTAAAGATCTTCCTGGGTTACCACCACAGCGGGAGATTGACTTCTCTATTGAGTTGGTGCCAGGTGCGAAACCTGTGGCCCGCTCTCCATATCGCGTCGCGCCAAAAGAGATGGCTGAGTTGAAAGTCCAACTGCAAGAGTTGTTGGAGCAGGGATATATACGCCCAAGTATGTCACCTTGGAGCGCGCCTGTTCTCTTTGTGAAAAAGAAAGATGGTAGCTTACGGTTGTGTATTGACTACCGCGAGTTGAATAAGCTGACGGAGAAAAACAAGTATCCGATCCCACGGATTGATGACCTTTTTGATCAGCTGGCGGGATCAACGGTCTATTCCAAGTTGGATCTGAAATCGGGATATTATCAGCTAAGGATTCGGGAAGGTGACATTCCCAAGACGGCGTTTGGAACACGCTACGGTCATTATGAGTTCACGGTAATGCCGTTCGGCCTATGTAATGCGCCTTCGGTATTTATGGACCTAATGCATCGAACGTTCCGAGAGTACTTGGATTTGTTTGTTATTGTGTTTATCGATGACATCTTAGTATACTCTCAGTCGGAAGAGGATCACGCAAACCATTTGCGGTTAGTCTTGCATACCCTGCGGAGGAATAAACTTTTTGCCAAGTTCTCAAAGTGCGAGTTCTGGCTCTCTTCAGTAGCCTTTTTAGGCCATGTGGTAAGCGGAGAGGGTATCGCGGTGGATCCGTTGAAGATAAGTGCCATCCGAGATTGGCCAGTGATGTCTTCAGTGGCCGAGGTCAGGAGCTTCCTTGGACTTGCGGGCTACTATAGACGGTTTGTGGAAAACTTCTCACGGATTGCTTTACCTCTCACCACGCTGACGAGAAAAGATCAAAAGTTCATATGGACGCCGGAGTGCGCTCGAGCTTTTGAAGACTTGAAGAGTCGTTTGACCACGGCGCCTGTGTTGACATCGCCATGTGGTACCGATGGGTATGAGATCTATAGTGATGCATCTGGGAGCGGCTTAGGCTGCGTTCTTCTGCAGTTTGGGAAAGTGATTGCTTATGGCTCGCGTCAGTTGAAAGTGCATGAGCGGAATTATCCCGTCCATGATTTGGAGTTGGCGGCGGTAATCTTTGCGCTCAAGTTATGGCGGCACTATCTATATGGCGTCAAAGTGGATATCTATACGGATCACAAGAGCCTAAAGTATTTGTTGGATCAGAAGGATTTGAATATGCGACAACGAAGATGGATGGAGTTCCTCGGGGACTACACCTTCGAGATTCACTATACTCCCGGGAAGGGAAATGTGGTCGCTGATGCTTTGAGTCGGAAGACTCCGGTACGGGCAAGCTGGTTGCAGAGGCATGATCAGCGTTTGATCCAAGAATTGGAAGCAATGGAGATATCGTGTGTTGACAAGGGTGCGTCAACCGATGCGTGCTTGAACTGGACGGAGGTGCAATATGACCTTACGGACAGAATTCGGCGAGCAACGGAGCTTGATGAAAGTCTCCAGCGCTATGCTAAAGATGGGCCGGATGATCAATTCTCTTGGGATAACGGGTTGTTACGGAGAAATGGTCGAGTATGCGTCCCAAGTGTGGGTAAACTGAGGGAAGAGTTGATGTACGAAGCTCACTTTGCAAAGTACTCAGTTCACCCAGGGAGCACAAAGATGTACAGGGATATGAAAAAGCTGTTCTGGTGGCCCGGACTAAAGAAAGATGTGGCTCGTTATGTGGCTAAGTGCAACACCTGTGCGTTGGTGAAAGCAGAATGCCAGAAGCCTGGCGGGTTTCTGAAGTCGTTACCTATTCCGGAGTGGAAGTTCGATGATATTTCGATGGATTTCGTGCACGGGTTGCCGAGATCTCAACGCGGTCATGATTCCATCTGGGTGATTGTGGACCGGTTGACGAAAGTGGCGCACTTCCTTCCAAACAGAAGAGACGATTCAGTGGAAACCTTGGCCAAGCTGTATGTGGAGCAGGTTGTTCGACTGCACGGTGTTCCCCGGAGCATCGTTAGTGACCGTGATGGGCGGTTCACATCGAATGATTGGCAGCTCGTTCATCAAATGTTGGGTACAAAATTAGCGTTTAGTACGGCCTTTCATCCCCAAACGGATGGCCAGACTGAACGAACCAACAGGACGATGGAGGACATGCTCCGCATGTGCGCCCTAGACTTTGGTAAGAGATGGGAAGATTACATATTTCTCGTCGAATTTGCCTATAATAATAGCTACCAAGCGAGTATTGGTATGGCACCATTTGAAGCGTTGTATGGTCGGAAATGCCGTACACCGTTAGCTTGGGCAGAAGCAGGCGAATCGAAGCTGAATGGGAAAAAGGAAGTCGAAGAAGCTACTTCGCTCATACGCTCTATTCGGGAGAGGCTATTGATAGCCCAAGATCGTCAAGCGAAATACTACAATGCCAAGCACCGGAACGTGGAGTTCGTGGTAGGTGATTGGGTATATTTGAAGATCAAACCCTTCAAAGGTGTGTCCAGGATTCGGCGTTTGAAAAAGCTAAGTCCGAGGTATCTTTGTCCGTTTGAGGTGGTGGAGCGAGTTGGGGAAGCTGCTTATCGACTAGCACTTTCAGCGGACTTGGGTGGATTACATGATGTGTTTCACATCTCAGTCCTTCGTAAGGCGGTAAAGGATCCAGCTCAAGTCGTGGAGGCTGATCGGGTACCGGTCGAGTATGGGCTAACGACGAGGGTTAGACCCATTCGGATCGAGGATCGAGCCGAAAAACAGTTGCGGAACAAAGTGATCGGGATGGTCAAGGTCCGATGGGACAATTGTGGCCGTGAAGAGCTAACATGGGAGCGGGAGCAGACCATGCGAGCCGAGTTTCCCGAGTTATTTGTATAAACTGTAGACCGTGTACTTTTTGTTATAACATGCTTATAGCATTGCTGGTTTTCTTTCCTTACCGTGCAAATTTTGGGACGAAATTTTGATAAGGGGGGAGGGTTGTAACACCCCAAAAAAAAGGCCCCAAAAGACTCAACTTGAAATTTGAGTAGCAGGTCAGGTTACACGGCCTGGGACACGGGCGTGTCCCAGGGCGTGTCGGGTGACACGGCCTGGGACACGGGCGTGTCCCAGGGCGTGTTCTATTTATTTTGCAAAATTGGCCTATTCCGGGCAGAGCCGGACACGGCCTTGAACACGGCCGGGAACACGGGCGTGTCAGGCTGGACACGGGCGTGTCAGCTGCCGTGTTCCGACCCGTGTTCTGGTTGCAGCTCGATGGAGCAGGAGACACAGGCGTGTCTCAGGTTTGACACGGGCGTGTCAGGTCCGACACGGGCGTGTCGTTGACCCGTGTGGTTCAGTCGGTTCAAGCTGTGTGCACCGTTTAAGGGGTACACGGCCTGTGACACGGGCGTGTCACAGGCCGTGTCGGCCAAAAAGTGAAATTCTGGGGAAATCTTGGCCGTTCAGTTTCCTCTCTTTTGATCCAAAGGCTCAGGTGGTTTCTTGGGCTGGATAAGTCGTGAGAAGAGGATGAAGATTCATTCTTCATTATTCTTAAGGAAGAGAAAAAGAGAGAGGAAGAAGGAGGAGGAGAGCTAGCCACCGGCGGAGCTCCCGTGGTTCGATTCGTGATCCGAAGCCGGCGTTGTGACGGCAAGGCTGCTGCGGTTCTTTCTCACCGGCTAGTTTTCGATGGCACCGAAGAGATCGACAAGGGTAACGATCTCCCTCCTTGGACATGTGAAGTCCTTCTTTTCTGCATTGCATAGGGAAAGCCCTTCCACGCGAGTGTGCGGTGGGTTGTGGTGTCCCTTGGGGTAGATATGTGAAGTCCCCCTTGTTAGAGGCCGGAAATGGAGTACGGCTCTAGGCATGCTGTGTGAAGCCCATCTGGATGGAATCTGGATTGGTGATGCTTGTTTGCATATCGGAGAAGGCTCCGTGATAATGGCTTGTGATGCCTTGTTCCTACCTGTTGCTTGGTGCGGCAGGAAGTACTGGACGATGTCCAGGAAATGATGAGGGTTGGCGGCAACTCTTGTGGTCGTGCGTTGCCACTTTGTGAGTAGTTGAGCCGTTGGGCTGCAACTCGATAAAAAGGCTGAGTGCCGAACAGGAAAGGTGAAACCGACCCGCGCCTATAAAATGCCATGGATACTTCCGTATTCGAGGTGGTTCGGCGACTTGAGCAACGGGGGGTGGCTGATCCGTACCTGCGTTAGGTCCGTCCGACTTGGAAGCCTGGTATAGGTTTTGTTGGAGCGCCTAATGAGAGTCTTAGGCCCGCGCGCCGGAAAGACTGAAATGCTCAAATACCGTGTAGACGGTGGTGTTGACCCTGGTATTCCGGTACACCGAAAATGTGCCCTGAGTGCACGGACTGTCGGGCCGGGTGGCCGATGGTTGTGATGGCTTGAATGTGCCTGCGCGCACATAGTTGCTATTGATGATGCCATGCTTGCAGGGAAAGAATGCTCATGCCCCGAGAAAGGGGTAGGATTGTTATAATTGGGTCAGCTGAATGCTGACCGTTGCATTGTTTGCCACCGGTTGGGTGGATTGTTCCCGTGCAGGTGCTGGAGAGCCAAGTGGTAAGTGATGGGCGGGAGAGCCCTACTGCTGTTGCTGCTGCTGCTGCGGCTAGCCTGGAAGGCTAAGCCATTGTTTTGTTTTCTCTTTTTACTCATGTATGGCCGGCCTGCGCGCCGAGGTTTGTAAAACATGATGTATGTTCAGAGGAACTGTAAGGCCTTAAGGCCAAACTCTTGTGGTTGTGTACATTCCGTGGTATATATATAAATGTGGTTTTATATATTGGACATTCCGGTTAAGAGTTCAAAGTTGTAACTTAAAGCTTCCGCTAGAATGCTCTGAGTTAGGATTCGTATTTGGTTTGGTATTATCCTGTGACCTCACCGTCTGTTTGTGGCATATAGTGTGGGGCCCCGGCCGGACCTTCTACTATACGTCATCTAACGGATGGGGTCGTTACAGCATAACCTCACCACATGGCCGCGACTAGCACGTTTAATTTTTTTGTTGCATGATAATATTATGTATTATGGGATGCATAACATTTTCATGTGTACGCCGCTCATAACATGCATTAGGGCCTTTTTAGAATGCATAGCACAAACATGCATATCATAACATTGCATAAGCACAACGTGCCAAGCTAAAGACTGGCAGGATGACATATGTACACACATAAGTTTTCAAATTAATATAAAAGTCATGCATTCCCGATCTAGGCACAAGAGTTAGTAAGGTGGTGGTTAACAATCCTAGGTTAGGGCATAACATCAAATTTTTGTTAAAAAGATAAACTCTCAGAGCAAGTTTAGCTGTTTTAAGTCTATATCTATATATGTATTGTCTGTACTTGTTATTGGTTCTAGTCGTTGTATTAGGATCTGATTTGTGTTGTTATGATTTTAGGATCGCTAGGCGTCCTGCGACTCAATCGACTCCCCTGTTTGAGGGTGAGTCATCTGGAGCTCAGAATGATGCGGTGATCGAGAGCCTGCGTCAGAGTAGCGACTCCATGGGCAGGCAGTTGGAGGAGGTGCGAGCCCAGATTCAGTCTTTGGTGGCAGTTGTGGCAGGACAGGCTCAGGGAGTGCAAGTCCCTGCGAGGGGGGTTAGCTGTTCCTCCTCCTCCTGCACCCTTGAGACATCCAATGGTGGTGCCAGCAGAGATGGACTTCATCTCGCAGTTTCAGAGGCTGAGCCCTCCCACTTACGACGGGAAGGAGGATTTCATGGTCATAGATGATTGGCTGATCTCCATGGAGGAGATGTTCTCGTACTCAGGGATTGCAGATGATCAGAGGGTGATGATAGCCGCCTATCAGCTTAAAGGTTTGGCTAAGAGTTGGTGGCTGAGAGAGAAGGAGAGTTTAGTAGCTGGATGCTCTTGGGAAGTGTTCAAGGAGATGCTGTTGAGGAAGTTCTTACCCTCGGTCGAGCGTGACCGCCTCATGAATGACTTCCTCCATCTGAAGCAAAGGCAACTCACGGTGGGTAAGTATGAGATAGAGTTCAGCAAGTTGAGCCGTTTTGCCCCTGGATTGGTCAGCGTTGAGGCTGATCGAGTTAAGCGATTTCTCGGTGGTTTGAGGAGCGAGGTGCAGCAGTTGACCGGTGCTTATAGGTGAGTGACTTATGCAGGAGTAGTAGAGGCTGCTCTGAAGGTGGAGGCTATTGAGACCGTGAAGAGCAGAGGCCAGCAAATGAGGAAGGACAAGAGGAAGTCAGTGGAGGAGAAGAAACCCCAGGTACCCGGTGCGGCTCCGGGGAAGAAGAGTAAAGTGGTGTGCAGCTTCTGTGGCCGGTCAGGCCACCCTGTCGAGAGATGTTTCAAGAAGGCAGCAGCTCAGAGGAAGGAGCAGGTTCATGCGATTCAGAGTGCTCCCAGGAAAGATGTCTCTTGTTCTGTTTACAAGCGACCCAGGCATGATGCGGCCCAGTGTTGGTCCAAGGATAGAGTCTGCTTTCAGTGTGGGCAGAAGGGTCACATCAAGACTAGGTGTCCTCAGGTTCAGCCAGCCCTTCTTGCAGTTCCATTGCAGGCATTACCCCCACCTCAGCGTGTGGACAAGGGAAAGGGGAAGCTGAATGTGATCTCTTCCGAGGAGGCTCAAGCCTCGACTCAGGTCATTTCAGGTTAGTTGTTTGTTGTTTTTCTAGCCTGGTAGTTTTATTTGCTAGAATATTTGCGGTATTATTGTGCTAGTTCCTTAGTTTTGTGTGCTCCTATAGGGAAATTTAAGGTGAAGAACCGCTGCGCGCGTGTTCTGTTTGACTCCGGCGCTACCCACCGTTCGTGGCTAGAGCCTTTGTGGAGCGACATCGGTTGACCTTAGATCGTGTTCAGGAGTCCTTCCGTGTCAAGTTTCCCTCTGGTGAATCTGTGTTGTCAGATTTGGGCGTATTGGATTGCCCTATTTTGTTGGGGGACTTTCTTGCGAAGGCGGACCTGAAGATGATTGATCTGGAGGACTTCGATGTCATTTTGGGCATGGACTGGCTGTTTAGGTATGATGCAGTCATTCAGTGCAAAGGAAAGCGCTTGGACTTCATCAGGGACGACGGTCAGCCCGACAGCGTATATGCTGATCCGTGTCAGGATTCTCCTGTCATCTCTGCGGTATGTGCTAAGAGGTTGTTTCTTTCTGGTTGTTGTGATTGTTTAGTCTCGGCGATTGGAACCGCTGTTAGCGTACCACGCTTGGAGGAGATTCCTATTGTTCATGGTTTCGCCGATGTTTTTCCTGATGATCTTCCTGGTCTTCCTCCTGATCGGGATGTTGAGTTTGTGATTGATTTAGAGCTGGGTACGCGTCTTATTGCTAAGGCGCCATACCGGATGGCCCCTCGTGAGTTAGAGGAGTTGCGAGTTCAGTTAGATGAGCTGTTTGCTAAAGGTTTTATCAGGCAGAGTTCATCGCCTTGGGGTGCTCCTGTGCTGTTTGTAAAGAAGAAAGATGGGTCAATGCGGCTTTGCATCGACTATAGGGAGTTAAACAAGGTCACTATCAAGAACAGGTACCCTCTGCCGAGGATCGATGATTTATATGACCAGTTGCACGGTAGCACGGTGTTCTCCAAGATCGATCTTTGTTCTGGTTATCATCAGCTCAGGATCCGTGAGGCGGATATTCCACGGACTGCGTTTAGATCGAGGCATGGACACTTTGAGTTTTTGGTGATGTCGTTTGGTCTTACCAACGCACCATCAGCCTTCATGGATATGATGAACCGGGTGTTCAAGGATTTCTTAGACAAGTTCGTGGTGGTCTTCATTGATGACGTGTTGGTTTATTCTCGCAGTGCTGAGGAGCACGAGCAGCATCTGCGCTTGGTTCTATCGGAGTTGAGGAACCACAAGTTATTCGCCAAGTTGAGCAAGTGCGAATTTTGGTTGCCTCAGGTCTCATTTCTAGGCCACGTGGTGAACAAGGATGGGATCTCGGTCGACCCAGAAAAGATCGCAGCAGTGATGGATTGGAGTAGGCCGAATACCCCTAAGGAGATCAGGAGTTTCCTAGGGTTGGTTGGCTACTATAGGAGGTTTGTGGAGGGTTTCTCTTCCCTAGCTGCACCTTTGACCAAGCTGACTCAGACGAATGTGGCTTTTGTTTGGGATGAGAAGTGCGAAGAAGCCTTTCTGGAGCTAAAGAAGAGATTGTGCACTACTCCCATTCTGACCCTGCCTACTGAGGGTGTGGATTATGATGTATACGTGGATGCTTCGCTTGTAGGTCTGGGATGCGTATTAATGCAGGTTGGAAAGGTGATTGCCTATGGGTGAAGGCAACTGAAGACTCATGAGAAGAATTATCCTACGTATGACCTTGAGTTTGCAGCGGTAATTTATGCGTTGAAGTTGTAGAGGCACCTGCTTTATGGGGCTCAGTGCAAGATCTTCACTGACCATAAGAGCCTGAAGTACGTGTTCACGCAGAAGGAGTTGAACCTGCGTCAGCGGCGGTGGCTAGAGTATGTGGCCGATTATGATGTAGAGATCCAGTATCATCCAGGCAAGGCCAATGTGGTGGCCGACGCCCTGAGCCGAAAGACGGGAAAGATCTTTAACCTCTCCGCCGATCGTTTAGTGGAGGAGTTCCTCCTTATGGATATATCAGTAGGATGCTGCGGTTTGCAGAATTGTTTATCAGTGGCAGAGCCGTCTTGGATTTATTTGACCAGACTGCACCAGAAGGACGATCCAGATCTTCTGCACTTATTCATCTGGACAGAGAAGGGAGAGTTACCAGATTTTGCTATCGATGATGCGGGTACTTTGAAGTACCGCGGCAGGTTTTGCATCCCCGCTGTTGGGAACATTAGGAGTATGATTTGTAGAGAGGCTCATGGATCCAGCGTTGCCTATCATCCAGGATCTACGAAGATGTACCGTGACTTAAGGCAAATTGCCTGGTGGTATGGCATGAAAGGAGATATAGCCCGATTTGTTACTGAGTGCCACACTTGTAAGTGTGTGAAGGCCGATCATGGAAGGCCTGGTGGTAAGTTGACTCCGCTAGAGATCCCGACTTGGAAGTGGGAAAGTATATTTATGGACTTCATTGCGGGCTTACCGAAGTCCCCGAGGGGATTTGATTCTGTTTGGGTTATAGTGGATAGATTGACGAAGTGTGCTCACTTCATGCCATATATGATTGATTACCCGATGAAGAAGATAGCGGAGTACTACTTGAATGAAGTCATTCGACTCCACGGTGTGCCGGTTAGCATCATTTCTGATCGAGACTCCCGGTTTACTTCTCGTTTTTGGCAGAGTCTGCAGGAGGGCTTGGGTATTGATCTGAGGTATTCTACTGCGTACCACCCACAGACCAATGTGCAGATAGAGCGGGTGAAGCAGATTGTAGAGGATATGATCCGATGCTACATTTTAGACCACGGCGGAGCGTGGGATGAGCGGCTGCGACTTATGGAATTTGCTTACAACAACAGTTATCAGGAAAGTTTGCAGATGGCTCCGTTCGAAGCCTTGTATGGGAGGCGCTGTAGGACTCCGTTGTTTTGGGCTGAGGCTGGTGAGAGGCCTTTGTTGGGTCCTGATGCGTTGGAGGAAATGGAAGTCGCCGTGAAGCTTATTCGAGAGAAGCTTCGTATAGCTCAGGAGAGGTACGAGAAGAACGCCAATCGGCGTAGGTCTGCCTTGGAGTTTTCTGTAGGGGACCTTGTATTTCTCAAGGTTTCCCCAATGGTGGGTGTAAAGAGGTTTGGTAAGAATCAGAAATTGGACCCGAGGTATGTGGGCCAGTTTGTGATTTTGGAACGGATTGGCGTGTCAGCTTATAGATTGGATTTGCCAGCGAACTTCCCAGGTGTTCATAATGTTTTTCATGTTAGCCAATTGCGGAAGTGTGTGCACAGCAGTGGGCAGCTCTTGGACATTGTGCCCTAGTTGGAGCCCAACCTCTCTTTTGTTGAGGTGCCGGTTCGTATTTTGGATACTCAGGAGCGAGTGCTGCGAAAGAAGTCCATACCGATGGTGAAAGTTCTTCGGAAAAATCAGGATTTGGAGAGCGCGACATGGGAGCTAGAGTCGGCCATGAGGAGGGCTTACCCTCACCTGTTTAGCTAATTTGATCGGTATGTTTCCCTTCTTGTAACTCCTATTCGTTACTTTTTCTTCTTTAGTAGGAGTGTCGTGCGTAAAGTTTCGGGACGAAACTTTCTTTTAGGGGGAGTGACTGTAACGCCCACGATTTTTCTGCGATTATTTTTATTCTCGTTTGGCGTTACGATGACGCATTTCCGTGGCTTGTGCCATTTGTGGAGTGTGGTATAGCTCCTTAGAACTGAGTGCCCTATTCTGTAGCCTGTTGGCAAGATCTCCCTAGCAAGCCGAGTCGTTTTGGGTGACCTTGTGTGGCCTCTCGGGGGGATGTTTGTGTTTGGCTTTATTTGGGTATAACTCGAGTTCTGTTCGTCGAAAGTTAATTTCGAATTCGCCGTTGTGTTCGTAGCGTGGGTATTTAGCTACGGTGCGAATTTCGTCGAATTCCGAGGTGATTTGGTTTTTGCATCGTTTTGGTGTGTTAATAGTATATGTATTTTATTAATTTGTATAAGTTTGTCTTGAAACCAGCGGTTAAGGGCTGAAGCGTTGTTTCCTGCGGCTGTATTTATTCAGCAATTAATTTCTTGCTTAGGTGGTAGCCGTGTATTGGCTTGCCTTTTTTTCTCTTATTATTAAGAGAATAGACGGCTCCTGTTCGGTTTTGCTGAACCGACATGTCAAGCCTTTATAAAAGCTTTGTTTAGAAGTGGTGGCCCACTTCTTTTCCTTCTTCTTCTTCTTGAGAGAGAAATTGTCGCCATCTTTGTTTGGGAAAACAGAGGATAAAACCGTCGTTCCTGCTCCCCTTCAGACGGTGATTACGGGCTCGTTCGTGGACGGATTTCGATTCCGAAAGCGGCGTTGTCTTGCTCTCTCTTAGATCTTCGTTTCGACGGTAAGATATTCGATCTCCGTGGAATTTGGTGAGATTAGGATTTCAGTTTTGAGGTTTTTCCGCCATTAATGTTAGGGAGAATCTTTTAGGTGCTGTTGCTGTTAGAGCTAAGCAAAGGAGAGGGAAAGCTGTCCAAGCTTCGTCGGAAATCGAGGCAAGTGGTGTTCTTGCCCTTGCCATTCTCTTGTTCTCTTGTTATTATTGAAAATCCCGGTTAGCCCTAGGGTAGAGGCCGTGTTGATCTTGTATCTTGCTGAATTTTTAGGGCTTAGATTCTCCTACTGAGCCCCCTTCTTTGTGTTGATGGTGCCCAACCCGCCGGCGTAATGCCGCCGATTTAATTCCAGATTACTGTCTGGTTGGTGGCTTGCAGGTGAAGCCGAGAGAGAGAGAGAGAGAGAGAAGGGGGTGCCTGCTGTGTTGTTTTTGGAAGAGCCAAGTTCGGGCTCTAGGGTTGGCGTTGAGTGTGGTGCACACACTCAAAGCCTTCCCAAGATTGGCGTTGAGTGTGGTGCACACACTCAAAGACTTTGCGGGTTTGGCGTTGAGTGTGGTGCACACACTTAACGCCACAACTGGTCAGTTGTTAGTTTTTTTTGGCTAAGTACTGGGGCATTGAGTGAGGTGAACTCACTCAACATCGTAGCCCCTGCTAGCGGCTAAGTACTTTGGCGTTGATTGAGTCGACCTCACTCAATGCCATTTCCGTTTTGGCATTGAGTGAGGCAAGCTCACTCAATGCCGCGGTTTTCTGTGAAGCCAAGTGTTTTGGCATTGAGTGAGTCGACCTCACTCAACGCCATTTCGGTTTCGGCATTGAGTGAGTCGACCTCACTCAACTCCATCGCCTCTGTGCATCCAAGTACTTTGGCGTTGAGTGAGGTGTCCTCACTCAATGCCATAGCCTTTTCTGAGGCTAAGTACTTTGGCGTTGAGTGAGTTGACCTCACTCAACACCATTTCTAGTTTGGCATTGAGTGAGGTCAGCTCACTCAATGCCGCAGGTTTTCCTCGTGGCGGCTAAGTGCCAGGGCTTTGAGTGAGTGAACCTCACTCAATGCCATTACTGTTTTGGCGTTGAGTGAGGTGGACTCACTCAACGCCGTAGTTCTCTTTTACGGCTAAGTGTAAGGGCGTTGAGTGAGTGACCTTCACTCAATACCATTGCTGTTTTGGCGTTGAGTGAGGCCAGCTCACTCAACGCCACTTTCTCTGTTTTTGGTTAAGTACCAGGGCGTTGAGTGAGTGTACCTCACTCAATGCCATGGCTATTTTGACGTTGAGTGAGGTTGGCTCACTCAATGCCAGAGTTGTTCTTGTAGGAGGCGTTGAGTGAGTGAGCTTCACTCAACGCCATGCTTGTTTTAGCGCTGAGTGAGGCTAGCTCACTCACCGCCAAGGTCTGGTTAGGCGTTGAGTGGGTCCCACTCAACGCCAAGCCGTGTTGAGTTATTTCAACACTTTCCCTTACCTTGATTCTCGTTCCTGAGTGAATTCCTTGATTTGATTTCTTTTTGTAATTTCCTTGTCGGCCATGTTTCTCTTTCCTAATGGTCGAATCGTGGGTCGTGGTTAGTAGTGGTGGGTTGAAGCTCTTCATGGAGGAGGTGTTGTGAAATTTAGCAAGGGCCACCCTTATTCTTCTATCTTGCTCCAGGTACGGGCTAGGCAAGGGGGTGGAAGGTCCCTTGTGCTTTTGCATGTAGACCCTTGAGCACATTGGCGTGGAAATGGTGGTTGAGGGACTGAGTTTGCCTCTAACCCGGATCCATGCTGTTTGTTTTTACTACTACCATTTCCCACAGCTTAGGATGTTAGAAGTTTCTTCCTTGGTAGATTGCAGCACTTTGGGCTCTTGGTAGCCTAGTAGGCCCTGCAGGATGTAGTTCCTGGACAGGGTGGTTGCTGTTTCCTTGCACGTAGTGCTTTTCTTGTTGTCCTACTTTGGATAGTTGTGACTTTTTCTACTGCATGTTGTTTTTCTTTCCTTCACTTTTTCCCCCTTGGTTGATTCTTTCATGCAGTTTTTACCTTATTTTGCTTGCTGAGGTATTCTGTTTTCTTTTGGAATGCCTCAGGTTCTGAGCTATAGCCAGTTTGGTGGCTAGGTTGCGGGTGTGTTGTTGGTGGTCTCTGGGACTTTGGAGATCTGGTTGCTTTGTCAGTGAGGTAGTTTTCCTGTACTTTCCTTACATGCATACATATGTGCTAGTGGGTTCGTGTCAGGTTGTTGGCGCCCACTGGTAGTTTTTACCTTTATACTAGATATATTACTTCTGCTGCTACCTTTTTCTAGAGATAGTCTACTTGCTCTGGGGAGGTTTTATGTTAGGTTGCTAGTTATTTTTAAACTACAACTATTATTATAAAAAAGGCTCATGATCAGCATGTTTTATAAAACTAAATCACTATTTTCCAATCACGTACAAGACCGTTTTCTTATACATTATATAATTTAAATATAGGGTCTTGCATAGCATAAGTGGTTCTCTTGGGACCCTTAAGCGCTCCTTAGGATGATAAACCTAAATAAAGTATTTTTCCGCAGCGTATATGTAGTTTTAAACTGTGGACTAGATGATCCACCGAGCCGAGGGATACGGCCTCTAAAATATAACTGATTTTCTAATCATTAAACTAATGAAATTCTTCTATTAACTAAGTATATGGTTTTGCCTGAGCGTCAGCAGTTATCCCCTGCTCGACATAGCATCATGACGCGTGTTTTCTCATACTCTGATAATTTCTAAATTCGGAGAAAATGCGGGTTGTGATAGCTCCTGCTTTAGGTGTCCACGCAATTCCTTACAAGTGTCAACACTTATACTTAGAAATTTTCCTGCATTTCTTAACCTGCACATTGGAACTCAAACATCCCATCAAATACAAATTGATGTATTTCATTGAGTAAGGGGAGTCTTCTCCAAATCTGGTACATAGTTTCAAGTGTACCCAATAATCTCCCCCTATTTGGAGAAGTCATAATCCTTAGTCAAAGATATACACCACACATAATAAATCAAAGAAAAATAGATGTTCATACATTTCACTGCAGGGTAACATAAAAACATAGATGATAGCTAAACTCAATACTTAAAATGATTTCATTCATTAATCAGAAAATTGTTTAGGTTTACATGTTTTCTTCAAAGAACAAAAATCAAAAGGTTACATTGTTCTACATATTAGTCTACTTATCCTAAGATTGACTAGGCTCCTTGATTACTATTCCTTTTCCAGATCTGATCTTAGCCTGCACATTAGGTTCAGTATCATCAGCTGGTTTCTTTCCTTTCAGGTATTTCTTCTTCAGTTCTTCAGCCTTGATCCTTTTCCTTTCAAAATAGTGAAAAGCCTTTGGAAAGTACTTGCTAGGCTCCATAGAGTTAGCAAGTAACTTCCCAGCTTTAACACTCCTCCTATACTGAAGTATAACCTCTTGCCTTGCCTGATACTTGATCCAATCTTGCTCAGAGTACCATTTTCCTCTATCATATGTCTTGTCCTTCACAGCTATCCAGGCAGTTAAAATAATGTTCCTGGAGGTAGGACTCCACTGCTCAAAATCAAGCTTCAGTTCTGCCTGTTCTCTAAACCTTTTCTTGGAAAGTTGTGCCTCCCTCTGAGCTTCATATGCAGCCTCTGACATTACTACCTTTTCAATAATAATATTTTCTGCCTCCTGTAGAGGGCTATACATTTGCTGAACTTCTTACTAGACATGTAGGCATGTTGAATACCAAACTCAGTAGTATTATCATCCTCACATAGGGGTGGAAATCCAAGTGTAGCTCTGATGGTATTAGATACCCATTTTGCATGATCAGAGCTTGCTTTGACTAATATTCTCTCCTCCTTTATGACTTCTCTAGCTATATGATCTCTCAGATCATTCTTCTGAAATCTTACTTGATTAGCCAGATATTCTGTACCTTCTTGGTAGTAGTCTTTTAATTTATTCAGGTAATCAGAATAGTCTTTTGAGAAGCTTTAATGGTTTTATGGACAGCAACTAGATCTTCTTGTATTTGCTTGGATACTTTTGTTTTCAAATCAGTAGCAACACTTCCCAGTTTTTTGAGAATTTCATCATGGGAGTCTTTGAGATTTTCATTTTACCTGAATTGATTTTCTAATATATATCCTTGCTTGACTGTGATGTCCTCAACTTCAGTCTTTATCAGCTGTTGTTGCTCAACTAAATATACTACAACATTACCTCCCTTGTGGAAACAATCTGTCATCTCTTTCTTATTCAAGTTGACTTCAGATCTGATAGATTTAATGTCTTGAGCCAGCTGGAACTCCAGTTCTTTATTTGACTCATCCACATATTTCTCCAAAGACTGCCTTTGCTCATCAAACATGACTTGCAGTTGGACCAGTAGTGAACTTAAATCCTTGCCTTGAGCAGGTGGTGGAGTGACTGTTTGTAAGGCTTTCTTATAGCCTATACATCCTTTCCTTAGAGAAACCTGTTTTCTATTTTTAGCCATGGAGGCTTCTTCATCATCAGAAGATTGAGATGAGCTTTCTATATCTACATTTTCTTTACTAACTGAGGCATCCAGTATCTCCTCCCCCTCAATTCCTGGTAGATCATTTCTACTCTTTACTGCTCCCCCTCAATCCTTGTTGTAGATAAATCAGGGAACAATGCCTCCAAAGTTACCTCCTGCTGCATCTGAACAAGAGGAACAATGTTAGCTTGAGAAGCGAAAGGTTCTCCCTAGACATCCAGATCTTTATCAAGGGCCATCTCTATACATGAGATGCTCACTTGCTCATCTTGAGCTGTATCTATCATCTGCACAACTGGTGCTTCATTCTCAGCAGGGATCAGTGCTTCTTTGTTTATGTCAGATACAATGTCCATCACTGTATCAACAACATACTCCCAAGGTAAGCTTCAGCAAGGCCTCCCCCTTGGGCAGGTAGCTCAGGTTATTTAGTGTCTTGTACTGTTAATTCAGTGTTCTCTCCCCCTAGAGTGGAGTCCATCTGATGCTCTGGTTGCTGACTGCTCTCCACTTGAGCTTGGGCTTCTTTTTCCTATTGGTCTTCATCTGAACTGAAGACTACTTCTTCTTCAGAATCACTAGAGGATTCTGCTTCCTGAACAATTGCTTTCCTATCCTTCTTGACCAGTTTCTGGGGAGTAGAAACCTCTTTGGTCAAGACTCTATCCCACCTGGATAGAATTCTCATGTCCTTCCTCCTCATTTGATTGATCTTGGATCCTGGCAGTTGATTCATAATATATGGGATAGTTGAAGCTAAACACAAGCTTAGGTTCTACCCAGATTTGGCTTCTTAATTCCTTCTTGGATCTTGTCAAACACTACTGATGACCAGTCTGTTTTTACATTGAATATGACTCTAGTCATTAGGTTGAACATGAAGGCAAATATCCTATCATGTCCACTAGTCTTACAGAGAATGACCTTGCCTATGATTTCTGAAAGAAACTTACCTTGGGAATTCATCTCATTCCTTGTAATTAACGATCCTACCTTGGTATTTGGATTCAATCCACACTAATTTAGTGTATCCTTTATCATAGATGAAACAATGTCATCATCTTCTTTAACTCGGGGAAGTTGAAGCGACTTCCTGATCGCCTTAAGTGAGACTTTCACTCTTGAATCCTGGACTGTGGTTTTGATCTTCTTTCCTTCATAATCCACCGTTGCAAACGAGTAGAACTCAAGAACTTCCTTCTTCCAATTTCTTGTAGGTTATTCCAAGCCATTTTCGGAAATTAGGGTAATTTCACCCTTGATGTCCTGAGAAGCTGTCTTGAATCCCCCGCGAACCAGCTCGTATCCTTCATTCACCTTGTCGTCCTGGTGTGGCACCATTTGACGAGAGAGAGAAGAAAGAAGAGAAAAGAAGTGAATATCTATGTTGACACAAGGTCTAGGGTCGAGAATTTTGAAAGCATAGTCGACCAGATTTTGTCTTCTTCTATTTATAGAGTAATGGTAAAGGGTAGGTCAAAAGACACGCCTTACTTAGTAATAATACTAGTAGACAAAATTTTACATGTGTCGACATAAAAGACTTGGATCTCGAAAAAACTTATTTTTAGTCGACAGGTCTATGTATCGACATACTAGTGTTAGTGTCGGCACGGGCTAGTTAAGTCTCGACAGAGTGTGTCAGCACCAATTCTTGTGTCGACACAAATACTATTTCTATGTTGACACAACATACTGAGAGTGTAAACACAATTTGCTTGTATCGACACAAACTTTCTTACTTACCCAAATTTCCTGAGAAATTTTGTGCTTACATATTCTACTTAGAAAAGTTTGTGCTGACCTATTCTAGGTTCAACATACCTAATTCAATTTTAAAATATTTGAATTTAATTTCATCCAGAGGTTTTGTAAAAATATCAGCAATTTGATTATTTGTGTTCACAAATTCTAGACTAATATCTTCCTTCTCCACATGTTCTCTGATGAAATGAAACTTAATTTCTATATGCTTAGTTCTACTATGTGAAAATGGGTTATTAGCAATAGAAATAGCACTAGTAGAATCACAAAATAGTGGAATTCTACTTATCTTGATGTCATAGTCTTCAAGTTGATACTTTATCCACATCAACTGTGCACAGCAGCTGCTTGCAGCTATGTATTCTAACTCAGTAGTTGAGATAACGACACTTGTTTTCTTCTTGCTGCTCCATGACACCAGCCTTCCACCTCGGAATCGAAAAGTTCCTGTGGTACTTTTCTTGTCTTCTTTGCATCCTGCAAAGTCTGCATTTGAGAATCCTGTTTGTAAGAGATCTCTATTCTTAGGGTACCAAAGACCTAGATTAGGTGTGCCCTTAAGATATCTCAAAATTCTCTTGAAAGCAGTGTAATGAGATTCCTTGGGGAATGCTTGGTACCTAGCACAGACACATGTTGCATACATAATGTCAGGTCTACTAGCAGTCAAGTAGAGTAGAGAGCTAATTATCCCTTAATAGAAAGATTCATCAACAGGTTTCCCTGCCTCATCTTTGCCTATAGACATACTTGTTCTCATTGGAGTTTTCATGGAGGAGGTTGAGTCCAATCCATATTTATTAATCAACTCCTTGGTGAACTTAGACTGAGATATGGACAATCCATCATCAGTCTGTCTAACTTGAAGTCCCAAGAAGAACTTCAGCTCACCCATACTGCTCATTTCAAACTTCCCTTGCATAAGTTTTGCAAACTTTCAACAAAGGTTATTTTTAGTAGATCCAAAGATAATGTCATCAACATATATCTGGACTAGGATCATCTTGGCCTTAGATTCCCTAAAGAAGAGTGTTTTGTCTATCTTTTCTCTAGAGAATTTATTCTCAATAAGAAATGCAAACAAGGTTTCATATCAAGACCTAGGAGCTTGTTTAAAATCATATAGAGCTTTCCTAAGCCTATATACATAGTTAGGATAGTGAGAGTCTACAAAACCTGAGGGTTGTTCAACATAGACTTCCTCTTTTAAGTCACCATTCAGAAATGCTGACTTTACATCCAACTGATATACTTTGAAACCTTGATAGACTGCATAGGCCAAGAATAACCTTATAGCTTCCAGTCTTGCCACTAGGGCAAAAGTTTGATCAAAGTCAATCCCTTCTTCTTGCCTGTAGACTTTTGCTACCAGCCTGGCCTTATTCTTGATTATGGTGCCATTCTCATCAAGTTTATTTTTGTAGATCCACTTGGTTCTTATAACATTGTGATCCTTTGGTTTAGGAACCAGTTCCCAGACTTCACATCTTCTGAATTGATTCAGCTCTTCTTGCATAACATAAATCCAGTTTGTGTCTAGCATGGCTTCTTCAAACTTCTTAGTTTCTATCTATGACAAGAAGCTTGAACATAGAACAGTGTTCATGCTCTTGCTCCTAGTTAGAACACCTTGACTTGCATCACCAATGATTTGGTGAGCTGGATGATCCTTCAAGTGTCTTCTTGCCGGAGGAAATCTGCCAACCTCTTGGCCTTCTTCATTTTCCTCATCTTGATGCACTTCACTATTTTATTCTTCATTTAGTGAATCTTGTTCTCCCCCTGGACAGCATGCATCTTTTTCTTCATCAAACCTTGTAGGTGCTTCTTCATTAATAGTCATCTTGTCCAGGCTGTCCTTTAAACCTGTAGAACTACCCGAAGAGCTAGACAATTGACTGTTAATCAACTTAGACTCATCAAATACTACATGGACAGATTCTTATACAAATTGTGTAGTCATGTTGTAGATTCAGTATGCTATACTACTATTGCTGTACCCAATAAATATCCCTTCTAAAGATTTGGCAGCAAACTTAGTTTGGTATTACTTGCCATTAACGAGCAAAAAACACTTGCTAGCAAAGATTCTGAAGTAGTAAATGATTGGTTTTCTGCCTTTCAAAATCTCATAGGGAGTCATCTTATGTTTCTTATTGATGGAATCTCCATTGAGTACATGACATGAAGTATTTATTGCCTCAGCTCAGAAGTACTCAAGGAGAGTAGTGTCACTAAGTACTGTTCTACTTGCCTCAATTAGAGTCCTATTCTTATTTTCAGCAACTCCATTTTGCTGGGGAGTTCTATGTGATGAGAACTTCTGATGAATCCCAAGTTCTTTACAGAACTTTGTCATACACTCAGACTGAAATTCAGTTCCATTGTAACTTCTGGTTTTGACCACTAAATTGTTAAATTCATTCTTAATTTGTCTAACAAAAGTCTGGAAGACAGTAGGGGTTTCAGATTTCTGCCTCAAGAAGAAAACCCATGTGAATCTAGAATAGTCATCCACAATAACTAATGTGTATACTTTCCTACCTAGACTATGAACTGGCATAGGACCAAATAAATCCATATGCAAGAGATATAGACATCTCATTGAATCTTTGGTTTCAAGTACTTGGAAAGAGGACTTAGTCTGTTTGCCCTTTTGGCAAGCTGAACAAACACCCTATTTAATGCACTTGACTTGAGGACCATTCCTCACTAACCCCATACTAAATAGCTGTCCTATTGAATTATAGTTCAGATGAGCCAGCCTCTTGTGCCATTGGACACACTGTGATGCTTTCTCACCTGTAACTAGACAAATGGGTGAGATGTTATACTCACAATCAAGGTTAAGACAATATACATTCCCTTTTCTAGTGCCAGTCAGAATGATCTCTTGATCACTTGACCTCCTTATTTGGCACTCCCCTTTGAGGAAAGAGATGTCATAACTTCAATCACTAAGTTGACTTATGCTAATCAGGTTATATTTCAGACCCTTCACATAAGCCACTTAAGTGATAGTAATAGAATTACTAGAAATATTACCAAATCCTTTGATTATTCCTTTTTCAGATCCATTAAAGATTACTTTGGGTCCATTCTCTATGGGTGCATAGTCCCTCAACATTCTTCTTGTTCCAGTCATATGCTTGGAACATCCACTATCCAAGTACCATATAGGGGTATGGCCACTTGGATTCACTTGCATCAAATAAAGATTTATCTATCCTCAGAACCCAAATTGTTATTGGGTCATAGGTTCTTGTTAGTTTGAAATCTATCATGCTTACCTGCAGCTTTTTTGACAGGTAAGCTGTTCTTGTTTTTAACACTTGTGTTGAACCAACAATCCATGGCAAAGTGGCCCACCATGCCACAACACCAACATTCAAATCTATTGTACCTTTTCTTAGGTACAGACTTCACAACTTTTGTTGCCAGCAATCATTTTAAGAGTAGGTGATGGAGCAGCAAACCCCAAGGATTCCTTAAGAACCTAATGAGTTTGCTTATAGAGTGGCCTATTGGCATATACACCCTTTCCAATGAGATCTCCATACTCACAGTGACCATGAGTAATATCATGATCATACCTGTTTGTAGGTCGCATCACTTTCCTGAAGAAGATAGGGGGCTTTGAGGCTAGTGCCTGAACTGGGGCTTTGCCTTTTCTATGAGAATTGGTGGCCCTTGTTCTTCCCTTAAAGCCTAGACCTATCTTTCCTTTTTGAGAAATGAAATTGTCTATTAAGGGCAAGGCTGACTCTGGCTTAGAGAATTTAGCCACTAACTCCTTTTCTTTCATAATTTTTTCCTCCAGATTCTTGATGTGATTTTCCTTGAAGGAGATTGTGCCCATCTGAATAACAGTTATGTTTTTCAGTTTAGCAACCTCATTCAATTTCAAATCCAACATCTTTGTTGAATCTGATGCAGCCTGCTTAAGAGATTCAATTTCCTTGGCCTGCTTCTTGACAAGGAACTTGCTCCTCTTTAGAGCTTGCAACAAACCACCATACTCATCAATGAGCGAGAACTATATACCTTACTTGGACCAGGCTGATCCTGACACTGATCATCTTCTGCTAGAGCCATCAGCCCTTTATAGCAATTGTTTTCAACTCCATTTATGGAGTCCAGCATTTGTAAAAATTCTGATTCCCTAGAATCCTCTTCTGTAGAGAACAGCCCAACATATGCTTTTGCATCATCTTATTCTCCAGATTCTGAGGATGAAGAGTCTGTCCAACTCTTCTGCTTCTGAGCAACAAAGGATTTCTCCTTCTTACCTTTTAACTGATGCTTCTTCTTGTCCTTAGACTCCTTCCTCTTATCAGGACAGTCAGCTATGGCATGTCCATTCCTATTGCAGCAATAACAAACAATCTTAGAATTAGTTTGTTTACTAGGATTTGAGGCATACCTGTCCTCCTTGGTAGTCTTCTTTTTCTTGTAATAACCATCCTTGGAAATGGATGTTGAAGGCTTGGTTCTCCATTTATTCTTTTTCATAAACCTCAGAAACTGCCTTATAAAGGCATCAAAGTCCTCATCAAAGGTATGGCTATCTGATGCACTGATGTCAGGGTTCTCTGCTTCTTCCTCAACACTTCTTCTTGGTGGAGAATGAGACTCTCCTACCCTTTTTTGTGCCTTCGGCCTTGAAGGATACTGACTTATCTTTATTCTCAGACCTGCTGCTTTTCTCTTCCTCCTTTCTGGCCGTGAGTTGTATTTCATAAGATAACAACTTTCTAAACAATGTGGGTGGAGGTGTATCAGCAAGCCTGGCCACCTCTCTGATGGCACATATCTTTGTATCCCAGTCCTTGGTTAGGGACCTGAGAAACTTTTCATTAAATTCATATGTGCTGAAGACTCTTCCATAGGTCATCAGCTCATTTACTATTCTGAAGAACTTCTTGTAACATTCTGTTATGCTGTCAGACTTGGCTTATCTAAAGCTATCATATTCTTGATTCAACATAGATTTCCTATCCTCTCTAACTTTTTCAGTTCCCTCCATGTAGACAATCAAGGTGTCCCACATCTCCTTAGAGGTTTTTCAATATACCAAGTTCTGAAATGTGCCATCATCTATAGCACTCACAATAATGTTTTGTGCTCTCTTGTCTAATGTTGTCAGGATGATCTCATCCTTAGTCATTTCAGAAAAGCTCTTTGGGGTTTGTAGATTTGCATCAAGAGCTGATACCTTCATTGGAATGAATGGACTTTCTTGTACTATAATGTAGATTCTTGGATTAGATGCATGCATGAACAACCTGACCCTTTCCTTCCATATCCAAAAACTTTCTTTCCTGCAGATGGGAAGTTTCATGGATCTAAATTTCGTCTGATTATCATTTGAATCCATTCTTGCTATCTGTTAATTGCCTTGGAGATTCACTCAGACTGTTAGGTTTATCTTTGAGTAACCTCCCTCTGATACCACTTGAAAGACTTGATTTCAAGAGTCTAGACACCTAGAGGGGGGTGAATAGGTTCTTATTTTCTTTAAAAAATTTAGGCAATTAACTGGATCTATCACAGCATAGAATATTCAATCAACAACATAATATTCACAGCACATCACAGCACAGCACAGCACAGAACACCAGATTTATAGTGGTTCCCCAAGTTATAGGTACATCCACTTTCCCCCCTTTGCCTATCCAGTAGAGAACTGGATTTAGCCCAACTTCCTTCCACAAACTCAGATCCACGGATCTTACAACTCAGAACCTGATAGGTTCCTACAGCTCAGACTTATACAAGTTCCACCTCAGATTCTTCCCAAGAACCCTATCTCAGGCAACAGCCCTACCTCAGCCTTTATCACCAGGCTTATAACTCAGACTTTAACAAGTCCTATACCTCAGGCACTCAGCCCTACCTCAGCCTTTATAAACACATGCTTACAACTCAGATCTATAAAAGATCTTACAAGGAAAAAGAATATTTAGTTGTATAGAAAATTCACCTAGATAGAACTCTCAATTGGTGTGAGCTTTTTGACCAGCTCTTGAATAAACTATATACTTCAGATCCAACCTGCTTTAGCTTTTTCAAAGCTTCTTGATTGAATAAAATGAGGTTGAACTTTTCTTGGTGTAGAAGTTGATCTTCAGATAGCTACCTTCTTAGATTCAGAATTAGATCTGAATCTTACTTGCAGACTGTTGAGGATCTGCCTTCTTAAGGGTTCCCCCTTTCTTGTTGTTGAATTCTCTCTCTTGTTCTATGTTGGTTTGTTCCCCCGTAATTTCTTAATTGCTTATATTGCTTGCTTTAGTTGTTATGGATCAATCCTTTATATAGAGTTTCTCAATGATTACCGGCTGATCTGGTTTGTAACAACCTTCTGATAGTTCTGATACAAGTGTCAGGCTTGTTGTTTATGAATGATGTCAAGTCTTTAGTCGTGACACCTGATTCTGCAATGACCTTATATCTAAGCACGAAACACTTAGCAAACTACTTCACATGTGTCGACATAAATAGACTAAGTGTCGACACAAGTCTTGATGATGTCGACACATCACTCAATGTGTCGACACAATCATTCTTCGGCCTCTCGACAGAGCTTCTATTGTATGTGTCGACATAAGTCCTGTGTGTCGACACAAGTATCCAGGTCTCGACATAGCTAATACAGACAGATGGAGTTGAGTATATGTCCAGACGTCATTGAGTGTGTGTCGACACAAGTCCTGTGTGCCGACACAACTTCTCCTGGTCTCGACATAGCTGATGCCTAAAAATGGCGCTGAGTGTTGTCTAGACGTCGTTGAGTGTGTGTCGACACAAATCCTGTGTATCGACACAAGCCCTTCAGACTCAGTACAGCTGTTGTTGATAGATGGCATTGAGTGTGTGTCGACACAAGTCCTGTGTGTCAACATAAGCCTTTCAGACTCAGTATAGCTGTCGATGATAGATGGCGTTGAGTGTGTGTCGACACAAGTCCTTTGTGTCGACACAAGCCTTCTTCAGGTGTCGACACAATTCCTGGGTGTCGACACATGCCTTGCTTCTTGTGTCGACATAACTCCTCGGTGTCGACACAGCTCCTGCTTCAGGTGTCGACACAATTTTTTACAAGTGTCGACACTTGTACTTAGAAATTTTCCTGCATTTCTTAACCTGCACATTGGAACTCAAACATCCCATCAAATACAAATTGATGTATATCAATGAGTAAGGGGAGGCTTCTCCAAATCTGGTACATAGTTTCCAGTGTACCCAATAGGGGTATCCACTCGTACGACACACCTTTCTTTGTTAGAGTTGTGAGAGGGAGGGCTAGCTTTGAGAATCCTTTCACGAACTTGCGATAGTACCCAGCAAGTCCAAGGATACTCCGCACATTGGCTGCTGAATTCAGAGGAAACCATTCCTTCATAATACGCACCTTGTCCGGATCCACAACTAACCCAACACCACTGATCACATGGCCTAAGAAGGGAACTTCTTAAAGCCAAAATTCACGCTTGCTGAAGTTCGCAAACAAGGTAGTCTCCTTTAGCTTTTTCAACACTAACATCAAGTGTTCCACATGATATTTTTCTGTCTTCGAATAGACCAAAATGTCATCGATGAAAATGATGACGAAGACAACAAGGTACGGCTCAAACACTTTGTTCATCAGACTCATGAACGACGAAGGAGCATTCGTGAGTCTAAAAGGCATCACGGTGAACTCATATAGCCCATACCTTGAGCTAAATGCTGTCTTCTGGATATCCTCCTCTTGTATATTCAGATGGTAATACCCCGAGTGTAGATCCAACTTGGAAAACTAGTGCACTCCTACCATTTGATCGAATAACTCATCTATCCGGGGTAGAGGGTAGGTGTTCTGCACCGTCAAACGGCTGAGCTCCCAGTAATATATACATAACCGTAGTGTTCTATCCTTCTTCTTAAGGAATAGAACAGGGGCTCCCCAAGGTGATGAACTGGGGTGAACGAACCGAGACTCTACTAATTACTGCAACTGAACTCTAAACTCGGCGAGTTCCTTCAGGGCCATTCGATAAGGGGTCCTGGAGACGGGCTTGGCACCCGGTATTAACTTAATTTGGAAGTCCACTTCTCGATGCGGGGGTAATCCTGACAGTTTCTCGGGAAATACCTCAGGGAAATCCCGCAACACTCGCACATCTTTCATATTTGTTGTCATCTCTTTCATCCCGAAACAAATCGTGTAGACTTCATCCCCCTTCATGTGGGCTTTTAGGGCCAGAATTGGAGATAGTAATATACGAGGTGCGAATCTGATACCTTGAAAGTTGACTTCAGCTTCCCCATGTCTTAAGGAAATTCGTTTGTCCGCACAATCAATTCTAGCGCGGTTCCAATCCAACCATGCCATGCCCAAAATAAGGTCGAATTCCAGCACCCTCAATACTGTGGCATGGGTTTCAAATGTCTCTCCTCCAAGGAGTATCTCCAATTTTCACTTGGCGGTTGCAATCATCTCAGAGCCATCTGGGAGGCGTACTCTCCGAGCAATACCAGTGAAGTTTTGCACTCTTTCTAGGCCCATAACGAAGTCTACTGACACAAATGAGTGTGTGGCTCCGGTATTGAAAGAGTGTAGGCCGGTTTCCCACCAACCATCATAGTGCCTAGGTATCAATTACAAAGACTCAAAGGTAGACTGTTAGCATATCCTAGGCAATAGAAAGGAAATGCTTATAACACATTAACCAAATTATGATGTACCTGCAATCACCTCCTGAGGATTCCTTTCATGCGCCATGTCCAGCACAAACACCTGATCCCGAGAAGGCCCGAGGTTTCTTCCTCGTGGTATTCGTCCTCGTCCATGCATGTGTCCCTAACCTCGTGGAGCTGTCGGAGGGAGAGCAATAGGAGCATTCCCACCTAGCTGCGGGCAGTGACGTCGGATATGGCCCGGTTGATTGCATTGGAATCATACTCGCTTATACCACCCTTCAGGTTGTTGGAACTGTTGAAAATGTGGAGGTGGAGGCAATGCTGATGGCTGTGGGACCGGGTGCTCCATTCTAAAATTCTGGTGGAAACGCCCGCCACCTCTCTGGTATCCTCTTCCACCTCAGTTGTAATGCCTTCTTCTGTTACTAGGGCAAGCTTCCATCACATCCTCAGCGGGTCTCTTACCACTTCCCAAGTGGTCCGTCTCTAGCCACTTCGCCATGTCAATTATCTCTTCTAAGCTGGAGTCCACTATAAATAAAAGGGCCTACCAAAGTGGGTCCCGTAATCCTTTCTAGAACTGTTTAGTGTATCCTCTGTCGTCCAACTCATAGGAGTCAGGATATCTAGCCAGATGCTGAAACTCACGCTGGTACTCTGCCACTGACTTGGATCCCTACTTTAGTTGCAGGAATCTTTCTTCAAGTTCATCTCTAGCGGTTGATGAGATGAAATGTTCCAAGAAGACTCCAGTAAACTCCGTCCAACTGATCTCCGTATAAACTCGGCCCTGGAAGGTAGAGCCCATGAGGGACTTCCACCACCTCTTGGCGTGCAATTCCATGACAGACACTGTTAATGTTTTGGCCATGCTGGCTGGAAAACAGATTCCTACCAACAACTCCTGCACTGTATCAGCCATTCCCCTGTACACATGACCGACTCTGTCCCGAGGTAGGTAAGAGGGGAGAGAGACCGAAAAGTGCTCAACCAGTTTGAGCCCGAAGCCTATTGTTGCACTGGGCCTGTTGAGACCTAAAGGCATCTAGGATGGCCATGAGTGTCTATCCCAACTCTGATTATTGATACTGAGTAGGTACGGAAGGGGTGTGAGTGCCCCCTACTGGCATTTCTTGTGCTGAGATCTACACGTAAGGCACAAATATATGGTCAGGTTGGCTAAACGTAAGGTCAAGATTGGACATACTTAGTGTGAATTACATATGGGCACACCACTACTTCCGCTAAGTCAGTCTGTCCACATACTGACTAATCAAGCGGGGGTGGCTCCATTGTTCAAATACTTCTTTAGTTCAGGATCGTAGCAAGCTGATACAATTTGTTAGACCCCCCCCTCCCGGAACACAAAACACGGCACGAGGGGAGTCTTATGCCCATAACAGCTGCCTTGCGGTAGCGTTAGCACACAAGCTAACTTATAGTACAAGACACCTATCCTGCTGGCTAAACATATCATCCATGCAAACCCAACCAAGAATATAAAATAGAAGTAAAATCCACACATAAGTAAAATAGTACAAAAGAAAGTACATCAAATAAAAGAAGCATCAACAAGGCTTCTTCAATATCAGAGTACATGCAGAAAAGGCTACAATATGAATCTCACAAAGACACACATCTATCACAGATGGTAGCGATGAGACCGTCACTTCAGGCCCTGTCGTCTTGGCCTGGCTGCCCTACTGCATAACCTACTGCTGCTCTGTCTGCAGGGTTTCCTCCTAAAAAGGAATACGTAGCAACTGTTAGTCATAAAGACTAAGTGGCTATCACATCCACTCACCCGACGACTCCTCGACACCGGGCGGAGAAAGTAGCAAGGGTACAATATATATATATGATCAGTAGTACAAACAGGTGGTAAAGGATTAATCAACAACAATGTATATCAAGGAACTACAACAATTAGGTATATCAACCTACTTAGCAGTTCTACCATCAACAACAATATATAAGTATAAATCTACGACAGTAAGTAACTTATCTTATATGAATGCCCATACAAAGATATAAGTTAAGGATCGGCTCAATAGTAAAGTAACTCATCATATAGGAGTGCCCAAACAAACTTATATGATGAGGATCTTGTGTTTGTGATGTATGTAATGATATGAATGCAATGCAATGACTCACCCATGATCATGCACAAGAAACTACTATGTCGACACAGACTTGTAGTTCCCACTTTCGAGCAGGTAGCAAACCTCTCAGGCATCATCCGTCATGGACAGACGATGACAGTAAAGCGTGCTTCTCCACTACTAGACTGACATCCATACTACCTGGACAAGGCCTCCGTACACCTCAACTCTAAGATCACACAGTAAAGCTTATATGCGTACTACGGCTCAGAGGGATCTCGGGTAGATGTGCCGCTAGAACGTTTCCCTACTCTAGCCTATCATTGTGGCATGGAAGGTGCCTCTTTGAACACATCACCAAAGTACCAAAGCCAACCGTCCAATAACACGGAGGGTACCTCGGGAAGTAAACACCGAGGAATAAGGCCCAACCGTGTAAGTATATCCATCAGCTCTCGTCGGTGTGATGATTGGCGAGCCCGAAGACCTGCCACACTTTCCTTAACCCAAGATTATGACACTACGTGTCAACTCATACTGCATGCAATTTCATATATAAGGCTCCACTTCGAGTCCCTTTTATTTTATCACATTTCGTGCTCAACACCACGCAAGGGCTCAACACCGAGTCCCTTATCAGCATGACAATTAAGTGGGCCAACACCCTCGCATTTCCAACCTTTTCACAGGTCCTTCAAAACAACATAATGGTACTTCACATATTTATCAACCATTTGGTTATCATAATTACATATAAACTATGGTCACTTAACTTTAACATCGACTGGATACAATCTCTTCACCAAGTTCAAAAAATTCATGCAAACATGGATCTATCAACTAAATGCCAACAACCATTTGTTCATCACAATCACTTCCAACTATGTACAGCAAGCTTCAAGGCAACCACATTATTATTCATCGTATTACCACTGTAACATCCCTCAAACAACTAGACCCCTAGGAGTGGTTTTGTCATGAATAAGTCATGACAAAACCCTAGGAAGCCCAAGAAGACCAAGTGAATCTAGGAATGAAGGTGAGATCACCATGGCATGCAATAACACTTTCCAATTATCTAACCCAAGGTTTGACTTTAGGGCCTCACCATGACTCTTTGACCCCGCCATAATATCCCTACCCCATAATAAGGTTCATTGGGTCACTAAGGACCCATTAGGGTCAACTAAAAAGGTCACGTTGACAAAAGTCAACCCTAACCCTAAAATGGTCAAAGTGCCCTATCTAGGGCCAGAGAACCTTCCCTTAGCAAATTTGACCCCATCTAAACCTCCCTAGCCCAAAAAGGGGCTCATTGGGTCACTAAGGACCCATTGGGGTCAACTAAAGAGGTCAAGTTGACCAAAGTCAACCCTAGCTCTAAAGTGGTCAAAGTGCCTTAATTAAGGGTCAAGTGGCCTACAAGGTGTCAAACCAACCCTACCCAAGTCTCCCGAGACATTAGAAGAGGCCAATGGATCACTTGGGACCCATTGGGGTCAATCTAAAAGGTCAAATTGACCAAAGTCAACTCCACCTCAATTTTTGGTCAAAATGCCCTATTTTGACCTAACCAAGTCCAATCCACTTAGGCTAAGCCCAATTGAGGTGACCCACTAGCCTCACAAGGTTTGTAGTGATATAATCAGCCATTCATTTCCTGGAGATAACGACTAGAAGAGAGAAAGTTCCATCTCTCCCTTTAATGGAGGAGAGAGAAAGAAGAAAGAGTGAGAGGAGTTATGGAGGGAGGATATGGGTCACTCCATTCATCTTCCCATTGCCCCCATTCATATCCCTTGCCACTTGGGATGAGGATGCTATCAATTCCAGCCAGCCAACACTAATGGGGGGAGCCCAACCACCATGGCCAACAACCCCTTCACCTCCCCTCCCATGAAAATTATAAATCTCCCAATACAGCCCCCTATTCCCACTTTTGACCATCCCCTCACCTTCAAAACGTCCTTGGCAGTCAAAATAATGTATTTGATCAATGGTTTTGGTGGAGGATCGAAGAATCAGGCAAGCTCATGGGAGAGGAAAAATGTCATGGCCGACCGCCGCCGCCGTCATCGAACCCCAAACAAGGTCCGCTTCTCCTCCTCTCCCCTTGTGCTAGTATCCTAGATCAAATTAGGCTGAGAAATCGGGCTCAAACAATCCGATCCAAGTGAAGAAAATGGAGATTTTTTGAAATTTCATGGTGGCGGGTTCGCCAGAAACCACCACCTCTGGCGACCAAACCACCGTCGGGCGACAGCCACCACCTCGACGGTGGTGGTGGTGGCGGTGGCTGTCCAAGGAGGTGACCGGGTGGCCGACATTTTGCTTGGTGAAAATCTACAGGTTTAGGGCATTTTTTTACGGGTTCTATTTGGATAGAAGAAGATGAACAATGTTCTCATATTATTATGATAATTATATTATAATATAAAGACTAAGTTACCTCTTTAACATACATTTTTTTGATGCTGTCAAATAAGGCCCTTATAGTCCTTTTCAGGAATAGTGGCCATCATGAAAATTGTAGACCTTGAAGTCCACTTTAAATTAAATTTAATTTCAACCCATTTTGGTAAGTGGTTTGACCACAACACTCAAAATGGTGCAGCCTATACATGGGCTTGACCAGAGACTAAATTGCGTGCCCCATCAATCCATCCGTACAAATGACTTGAATTTTGGGCTGGGGATTCCTCTTACCTATACCTTTAATATATCCAAAAATGGGAATTTTTAGAAATCATTTTGCTATAGTTTTTGTAAAAATTTAATAAACCATGTATGAATTATTTAAGGGGTCTAATGAAATCTAAACCCATCAAAAGTTTGGTGGCTGACTCTTTGGGTCATATTATGACTCTGATAAAATCTCAGGCCAATTAGGTTTGATCTGAATAGGTTTCGGTGTGACCAAAGTTTGGTCCCTTAAGGGTAATTTATGGCAAAAGAGTGTTTGGGGCATGGAGGGGCCAATTCTCACCCAAAGGGGTTGGGACTTTGTCAAGAGTCCAAAGATTAGTTAAAACATCCTCTCATGGAATTTGAGATGGATTGGGGTAGATTTGCCTTAGGACCCTAGTTCAAACCCTAAAGTTGAACTTTAGGGGTTTGTGAAGGACATGGAGAGATATGTCCTTGTATGTACTTGGAGTTTAGTCCATGAGGTCAAAGGGTGGTTAATAGCCCTAGGAAGGATTTTGGTGACATTTAGACTTTGGCACACAACTTAAAATAATTGGGAACTATTTAGGCATTTACCTTTATTAGAAATTTTGAAGGGTCATATGACCTTGGATTTTTATGAAATTCTGGTAGAAGAGTTTTTATATCATTATGAGTCTCTGGAATTTATTGTAGGATGTTTGGAAGACATTAGGTCAAACTTGTAGTTATGACCTTTATGTTGCCCATATGGAAGATTTTGATAAAATCATTGCTAAACTAACTTAGAATGTTATGAAACTTAGTCAGTGATTATTTATAATCATATTAAAGCCCAAGTAATTTTTGTGTAATTTGTGGATAATATTTTGAGGTACTTCTCCCTTTAATTCTATTTATTGTATTTATCTTAAATTTATTATTTAGGGGATAAAACTATTATGAAAGTTTGTGAAACTTGGTAGTCTCTAATATTTTTACATCATATAATGATCATAATTTTTGGAAGTCCGTAACTTAAGGAAATCTAGTATCTCATGTTCAAAACCATCCTAGGTCTAATTTTGGGGAAAGTTTAATAAATGTAAAATTAATTAGGAAAATTACAAGTTTCTGAATTTAGTCAAAATATGACATGATAGACCCACAATAAAAATTTTCGGACATTTGGAATAATATTTGAAGGGGTCACCTTTCATACCCATCATATAGCTTAGGTTGGTCTGCACATAGTAAAACTGCAGATTTGTGTTAGTATGAAGGATGGACATAGGGAGTTGGGTTGATTGTATACTGATTTGATAAGGTGAAAAAGAGAGATTCATTAGGATTCATGATGAGGAGGGTGTTGGATTGACTAGTGTTAAGTGGTGCTCGGGATCGACGAACGATCGTCTTTCCTGTGGTGAGAGAGAGTCAAAATACACTAGGTCTAGATCCAGTAAAACATTAAATGGGATTTGGATCTGGGTAATAACAACTAATAGTAAGTGTCTTGCTAAATAAAACGATGGGATTCAGCTACGATCATAGTTCCTAGTTCCCCATGAGAGCCCTTCACAGGGAATATCCTGGGCAGTCCAAGGTTAACGTAAGTCGTAAGACTAAATGGATTATTAGAGTAATTAAAAATACTCTAGGATTACACTTACACTCACACTCCCCGGTGTTGTGGTATTTAGGTTGGGTCTCACGAGCGGTATGCTCGGTGGTTTTGGTGATGGGCAGGTTAGCCCGGCGAGCCGATGGCTCGGATGGTTTTGTGACGGATGAGATGGTCGGGGGAGCTTTTGATCGGTGAGGAAATACATTAATATTGATTGTGCATAAAATATAAGGTGGTGAGTCTTCGGTATTTGAGAGTCGTCGCACCGACACCAATACGTTGGCTCAGCAGGTGTGGTTTAATACTTAGCCAAATAAAGTCTGGTGCGTCAGCCGACAAGAGTATGTAGGAGCTCTTCTTAGTGCACTAGTATTGAGGAATACGATAGGTCTGACTGGTAGTGATGATTCCAGTTTAGTGGTGGGCGAGGCCAAACACACCGCTTCCATTTCAACTACGGAGGTATCCTGGAAGGATAGGCTCCAGAAAGGGTGAACTAAATATCTGTGCGCATAGAGTCGTGTGCGTGTGTTGCACTTGCATGAATCATGGTATATCATTACACTACACTCATACTTTCATACAACCCGACACCCCATCGTATAAATTGGTATGGGACTTTTTATGCGATGGGAGCCTTGCAAAAGATCCCTTAACTTATAAGTTTCAATGGGCATTCATATAAGTTAAGGTTACTTATTTCTTAGTTTAATTTTCATGCACTAGCTTATTTTTATTTTTATAGTTCTTTTGTACATACACCTGCTAGGGTAGTTGTCACATGCTTGTTCCACTCTTCTTTATTGTCCTACGCTTTCATCCTCCCCGCACGATGCCTAGGAGTTAAGGGGGTGAGGCAAGGATGATAGTGTCTTAGTATTTTGACTAACAGTCGGTGGACCACATCATTTTAGAGGACCGAGCAACAGGAGCACCAGCACCAACGTGTCAAGGAGGTAGGAGATAAGGAGGAGTTATTGTGCACTACCACTGATATACAACGACAGGTCGAGGATGGATTTTGGTTTGCTTCTGCTTAGATGTAGAGAGTTGCGAGAGTGTTGTAGTGAGGACTTGATGTACCGGGCTTAAGCCCGTTTATATTCCTATTTGCCTTTCGTCTTCAGTACCTCTTCATCATGTGGACATTGTTGTGATTTCTATTTCATATTATATATGGTATGTGGACTTGAACTTATCTGTATACTTCTCTTTCTTTGGTGATCGTTAAGGCTGGCAGGATCGGCGTTTTGTAGTGACGACCTTCTCGGGCGTGTTGGTGTCACCGCAAAAAGCAGCGATTCTGGGCATAAGACCCTATTGTTTTAAAAGAAAAAAATGGGGTCTTACAAACTGGTATCAGAGCAAACCTTGATCAAAAGAGAATAAGTCCACAAAACATTGGGTCACCCCGCGCGAGCTTTAGTTTGGGGACAAACTAAGAAGCGGAAGCAGTGGTGGGCCCATGTGTAAAAATCACAATATATAGTCCATAAATCAATGAGTTAGGCCAACCCAACTAGGAAACTTGACTCACCAAGACGATTCTTACTATACTTTGGTAAAAATTGACTTTAGGTTTAATTCCGTTAAGGTATGAGGATACCCGAAATGACTAGAGGAAGAGTCTAACGTGAAAGAAGGTACTTAAGGCTTAAATTCTGATGTCCATACTTTACTCATCAATTAGTACTATCACCTATTAACTAAACTAATAGGACCAACTTAAGGGGAATTGAGTCCTACCATCCATTAACAGAATAGTATGGTACTCGTAGACTCAACCCTCGTGCCGATAATATGATATGGTTGAGATAACCATAACCACCATACCAAATACCAATGGTCGGATAAGAATTCAGGTTTATAATAGACCCATTTGGGACTGGGTCACAAGTTGACCTTAAGAAAGTGGTCGTAAATATTAAGCTGGAGAGTTTAAAGGTGTGGAGTATATCAACGAGTTTTAGGATGGAAACCCAAGTCTAAGGTTGCATTTCCATAAGGATGGTGTGCATATCTAGACCGAAAATAACATGGTAATATCGAAGATAATTAGCCCAAGGTAGGTAGGGGCTTATCTTTTGTTTATTGGGGCTTGACTTTTGTTTATTGGGTAAATTAGTTATTGACTTGGGTTTCCTTAGACCTAACTTATAAAATGTGTTGTCCCAAACATAGTGATGTTTGTACAACCCCGTGTTCGCCGAAGGGACTCGGGCAACCAGGCGGGTCAGCCACGACCCGCCTCTCCTAGTCGAGTCGGCCTCCAAGGGTCGCCTAGGCGAGTCAGCCCCGGCCCGCCTCTTCTTGGCGGGTCGGCCTCCAAGGGTCGCCCAGGCGGGTCAGCCCCGACCCGCCTCTTCTAGGTGGGCCGCCCCCGGCTCGCGCCTTCCCAGGCAGGCCGCCTCTAACTCGCGTCCCCTAGGCGAGCCAGTCCCGACCCGTGCCGCCTGCCGGGTAGAGGCATTGGAAGGCTACTCGCCCAGTCCCCAATTGGGGAAACTCCTTGCCATTCTGCTCCTACAGGTCTTCCCTTAGACAGCTAGAACAGCGGAGTTCGACTGTTGGCAGGCTAGGCCAAGGGGCTTTCAGTAATTTCAGGCCAGCAGAGGTTAGTTATTTGTAGATTGTTTTCGGAAATATATAAATAGGACCCAAGGGGTACCTCAGAAGGCATGCTTACTTATCTCCCAGTCTTCTAGCGCTTTCTGAGGTATCTTAGCCCGACATTTGGCTAAGGAGGGGAAGCGCTCAGTGATCTTCTGAGTTTGTGGTGGGACCTCCGCGCCGGGCCCTTTGTCTAGTCCTTTGCTTTTTCTTTCCTTGGTTTTTTTTCTTGCAGGAGCGAAGTAGGTGCGCGATCACCCCTTCCCCAAGGGTGAACTCCACAAGAGACCGATTTTTCGGTTTCAACATTTTGGTTCGGTGAGCGTGGAGAGTGCTCAGCACAGAAAGCCTTCAGCGAGCTTAATGACTGGAGGAAAAGGGAAAGGATCAGACAGGACCGACTCGCCACCCCCTCCCCCTCTTGCGACAATGGGAATGTTCGAGGACTTCAGGCAGGAGGTACTCGGCCTGGTTCGATTCGCACTCAGCGCGCGTGTCGAGTGCTCGACTCCAGTTATCCCAGTTCTCGCGGATCCAGGACTCGGCGAGGCCGCTCCCGCCCGGTGAGCGGGGAAGGAAGTCTCCGAGGAAGGCCGGGGTGCCGAGCTCCCCGGGCGAGTGCTTTTTCCGGGATCGGGAGGCGGCGGCAGATTTGGCGAGTTGGGAGCGCGAGATCCTCTGGCTCGCCCGATGGGGGGAGAGAGTCCCTTCAGCGAGCTGGTCTCCTCTGCCCCAATCCCAGATGGGTTCAGGGAGCCCAACATATCATACTACATCAGGAAGGGAGACCCGGTCCATTACGTCCAATGGTTTGAGGATGTGGTCTCGATCCGGCAGATGTCAGATGGCTTTAAATGCAGGCTCTTCGCCATCACTCTGAAAGAGAAGGCCAGGGAGTGGTTTCACCAGCTGCCGGCCAGTTCCATCTACTGCTTCGAGGACCTTAGTCGGGGGTTCATGCTGAGATTCACGAGCTCAAAGAAGGGGAGGAGGGAGTCAGAGTCCTTGTTCCGCATTAAACAGGGGGTGAATGAGACCCTGGGGAGGTACGTCGATCGCTTCCAGGAGGAGGTCACCCAGGTTCAGGAGATGCTGGGAAACACTCTGATGATGGCCTTCACCCTAGGGCTGCAGCATGGTTTATTTTGAATGGAGTTGAAGAGGATTCCCCCCTCTCCTATGAGGAGTTGATGGATAGGGCAGCGAGTGAAGTCGACGGGGAGGCGTCGAACCTGGAGTTTTCCCGGAGGTTAGCCAGGTGGTCTATGGAGGAGGAGAGGCCCAGAGGAGGCAACGGACAGGAGGAAGAAAGAGCTGAGCCCAGGAAGAGGGAGCAGCCACAGCAGCAACGCAGGTGGGGCGCTAGGAGCTGAATCAGCAGCTAGGGTGGAGGCTCGAATGGCAGGAGCAGGGGGCGAGGAGAGGGTTCCGCGAAGGGGATAACCGCCAAGGAGGCCAGGGCCAGTTATACCCTCCAAGTGGGAGGCAGGGCAAGAGTCCCCCTCCTCAATCAAGAGGAGGCTATGGCCGTAGACATGGGGGAAAGAAGAAGAGCCACGTGGAGGATAAGAAGGGTGGTTAGGGTGGAGTTACCCTACTGTGACTTCCATCGGGAGGAATGGCACGCCACGGCCATGTGCTCGGAGTTCCTCGAGATGAGAGGAAACAGGGAGCAGCAGCAGCATCAAGACAGCCAAGGGTTGCAGATTGAGGAGGTCTCGCCTCGGGCAGAGGAGGACAAGTGCGAAGACCGGGCAAATGTGGGAACCCGGGGAGGGATCTGAGCAATCCATGGGGGGGGGGATCGAGGCTTCCTGTAAAGCGAGCCTCCACACCATGTACCGACGGAGTGTCGGCTCCACATCCCAGGCCCCGCCCCCGGAAGAAAGAATCACCTTCACGGTCAAGGACATGCCGGGTCATAAAGACCCCTTTTGCGATGCGCTGGTCATCCAGACGACCATCGAGAAATTCACCGTCTCTCGGATCCTCATCGATAATGGGAGCTCAGTCAATTTCATATTCAAGAAGGCATTTGATGCGATGAAGGTGGAGGCCAGGAGGGTGTTGGCCTAATATGGGCCCCTGTTTGGCTTCTTGGGGGAGAGGAAGGAAGTCGAAGGAGGGGTAGGACTCCAAGTCTCTCTGGGAGGGAAGTCCCACAACTGTAAGTCCGTCATTGTGTATGCCCCTAGTAGCTACAGCGCCATCTTCGGGAGGCCCGTAATCAGTGCCTTCCGCTGTGTCCCCTCGTCCTTCCGCCAATGCCTAAAGTTCAATGTCGAGGGGGTCCAAGTCCGGGTCCGCGGAGACCCTAAGATGGCAAGGGCATGCTATGTCACTGCCGTAAAGTACATCTCATGGCAGGAGGGTGCTGAAGAGATGGGGCGGAGGATGGAGGAGGCCGAGCAGGGGGTTGGCCCGGAGGAGATGGAGGTGGAGAAAAGTTGCACCCAGAAAGAGGAGGTGAAGAAAGTTCGGGAGCCGGCCGAGGCAATGGCCATGGAGGAAGCCGAGGAGGAAGCCGAGGAAGAGGCCCCCGCCCCAGGAGGAGGGGATGCTTAGGAATGGGGGGAGCCGAAGAGGTGGTGGAGATAGATGTTATCACCCTCAGAGGCAAGGTGGAAAAGGTTTGCGTCAGTAGGGGCTGACCCCAGAGGCCCAGGGAAAGATGCTGGAGTGCATTCAGAAGAACATGGACATCTTCGCTTGGAGCGCTGCAGAGATGCCCAGGATCGAAGCCGACGTGGCCTGCCACAGCCTCAACCTGGATCCGAAGGCTCGCCCCGTCTAGCAGAAGAAGAGGCCCATAACGGATAGGTTGGCCAAGCTGATTCGAGAGGAGGTAGCCAAGCTCCTTAAGGCCGGTTTTGTATCTGAGATCCAATACCCCAGCTGGGTATCCAATGTTGTAATGGTTAAAAAAGGAGACGGACGGTGGCGTATGTGTGTTGATTTTGCTCTTCTTAATAAATCATGCACAAAGGATTGTTACCCCTTGCCTCAGATCGACGCGCTAGTTGACTCAGCCGTTGGTTTCCCTGTAATGAGTTTTTTAGATGCATTTTCAGGTTATCACCAGATCAGAATGCACCCTCCCTACATCAAGGATGTCTCCTTCATCATAGGGGATGGGTGCTACTGCTATAAGATGATGCCTTTCAGGCTAAAGAACGCAGGGGCGACCTATCAAAAAATGATGGATAGGGTCTTCCGAGAGTAGAAGGGAAGAAACCTGGAAGTGTACGTCGACGACCTCATGATCAAGAGTCGAGATGGAGACCTTCACCTCCAGGATCTGGAGGAAACCTTCGCCACCCTGCGCGAGCACAAGATGAGGCTGAATCCCTTGAAGTGCGTCTTCAGTGCAAGCAAGGGCAAATTTCTGTGCCACCTTCTCACCCCCGCTAGGGTAGAACCCAATCCCAACAAGGTCCGGGCGATTATGGAGCTGGGGTCGCCTCGGAATGCCAAGGAGGTGCAATGGTTGACAAGGAAGCTGGCAGGGTTGAGCAGATTCCTCTCCCGGGCCAGGGAGAAGAGCTCTCCCTTCTTCAAAACCTTGAGAGGAGGTCGGAAGTTAAAATTGACCTCGGAATGCGAGGAGGCATTCCAGGCCTTGAAGAAGCAGCTAAGTCAAGCCCCCCTGCTCCAGGGGCCAAAGGAGGGGGAGTATATGATCTTGTACTTAGGGGTCAGGGCGGAGGCCCTGAGCTCTGTTTTAGTTCGGGAAGAGGGGAGGAAACAACTCCCGATTTACTATGTGAGTAGGGTATTTAGGAAGTCCAAGCTCCGCTATCCCATTTTGGAGAAGCTCGTCTTCGCTCTAATCATCTCGGCCTGGAGGCTCCGACCTTACTTCCAGGCACATTCGATCCATGTGGTGACTGACCACCCCCTCCGTAACATCTTCGAGGGGGTGGAGCATTCAGGCAGATTGGCTAAGTGGTCGGTGGAATTGAGCGAGTTCAACATCTCCTTTATTCCCCGCCTCTCGATCAAGGCCCAAGCTATGGCTGACTTCCTGGCAGACTATGTGATCGAAGTGGCAGAGGGGGAACTCACTCGCCCAGTGCCTTGGAAAGTCATGGTGTACGGTGCCTCGGGGAGGCGTTCCCTTGGGGCAGGGGTCATCTTGGAAACCCCTCAGGGAACGAGAATCGAGAAGACAGTGGTGATACATTTCCCCATCACCAACAATCAAGCCGAGTACGATGCCGTGAGTACGGGTCTGCGCTTGGCTAGGGAATAAGGGGTGAATGATGTGGATGTCCTCACTGACTCCATGGTGGTGGCTTCCCTGATTAACGGGGAGTTCGAGGCAAGGGAGCCGACTCTGCAGCTCTACTTGGCAAAGGTAAAGGGAGTCATCGGTACCTTCCAGACTTTTTCCATTCGACACATGCCCAGGGAAGAGAGTGAGCAGGTTGATCAGCTGGCCAAGCATGGTCCCCGGGTGGGGGGTACCCTCACAGATCTCTTCCGCCCATCCAATGAAGAGGGGGAGCTGATGGAGGTAGAATAGCACCCCTCATGAATGTATCCCTTCTCAACGTACTTGTCCACTTGGGAGTATCCTGAGGGGATAGACAAGAAGAGGCTCAAGTACAAGTCGGCATACTATATCATGCACGCTGCGTGGCCGAGAGGGAGGTCCCGAGGATCTTGGAGGAAATTCACTCCGGGGAGTGCGGGAGCCATTCGGGGAGTCGAACCTTTGAAGGCCGGATCATCAGGCAGGGATATTTTTGGCCGACCCTGAGCCGAGACGCGGCAAAGTTCACGAAGGAGTGTTATAAGTGCCAACTATTCTCTCCCCTCCAACTACAACCGGCCCAACGCCTCAGGAGTATCTCAGCCCCCTAGCCTTTTGCAATCTGGGGAATGGACTTGGTTGGGCCCTTCCCCCAGGACAGCGGCCAGAGAAGGTTCCAGCTCGTGATGATTGATTATTTCTCTAAGTGGCTGGAAGTTAAGGCGTTGGTCAAGGTAACCTCCCAGGTCATCAGAAACTTTGTATCGGGGGAGATTATCTGCCGCCACGGGTTGCCTCAGGCCATTGTCACAAACAATGACCCTCAGTTCGCTAGCGCCAAGTTCATTAGCTTCTGCGGACAGCTCGAGATTGATCTTAGGTTCGCCTCGATTCATCACCCCAGGAGCAACGGGCAGGTGGAGGCGGTGAACAAGATCATTGTTAACCTCCTCAAAAAGAAGGTAAATAATCTGAGAGGAAGCTGGGTGGAGCAGTTCCCTTCGGTCCTCTGGGCCCTCAGAACCACACCCAATACGGCGACAAGAGAGACTACTTTTAAACTCTCCCATGGGTACGAGGTGATACTCCCGATAGAGTTCGAGGTCCGATCCCCTCGGGTGGTCGAGGCCAGAGAGGGCTGAGAGGAATGGAGGGCTAAGAATGAGGAGGAGTTGTGGCTCTCCCTTGACATGGTTGAGGAGCTGAGAGACCTCTCTGTCGTCAGGCAAGAGGAAGCGAAGAGAAGAATGGCCAAATACTTTCACAAGCACGTCAGGATCAAACAATTCGCGGAAGGTGACTTGGTCTTAAGAAAAGTGGATGCTGCGGGGAGGTCAGCCACCATGGTGAAGCTAAATCGAAACTGGGAGGGACCATACAATGTACAGGAGGCATTGAAGTCTGGAGGGTACCACCTCCGGAATATGGAGGGCGAGAACCTAAGTCTCACCTAGAGTGGTGATGACTTAAAACGTTTTTTCCCCTGAGTCATGTAAATGTCGTTTATGTTTTTAATAAAGCTTCTATTTACGAACTTGTGCCCTGACGATGGAAAGCGCAAACACGAGTCCGCCCCAGACCCCAGAGCAGATCCCGCTGCCAGGCTCCCATCAAGCTGGCAGGGCTGGATGTCACTCGGAGGAGTCAGCCTTAGACCCCGAGCAGATCCCGTTGCTAGGCTCCTGAAAGATAAAAGTTGTCTACCTAAATCACCTAGAGGGGGGTGAATAGATTAGATGTGTGTCTAATGCGGAATAAAAAATTTAGCAACTAGCACAAATAAGTAAGCAAGCAATCACACAGACAACAAGAGATTTATAGTGGTTCCCCGATCTTGGGTACGTCCACTTTCCTCACCAATCTAGCAAATCACTAGACTCGGCTACTCCACTATCTTGGATTGCAAACCAATCCTACACCTCGGAACCACATTCCTACAAAACTCGATCCCAAACGGATCTACACTCGGAAGAAAGAACTTCCTACCACTCGGAGATAAATCTCCTACAAAGAAAAATTGTTTGAGGAAAAATACAAACAAAATAACACAGATCTGGATCTTTGGCTTTGTCTTCTTCGTTGAGAGCTTTCGGCTTGGACAGAAAAAGTTGAACAAGACTTGATAGAAATCCACGGATCTGAGATATGAAATCACCACGATCAAATAAAAATATCATAGATCGATGGAGCACGAAGTGATCAGATGATTCTTCTTGATTCTGGATCGCTTGAGACTTAGAGATCGGCAGCAGCGGCTGTGAGCAGGACGATCCAAAGCTCTTTCTGAAACCAGTAATGGCGGCTGAGAGAAATTAGGTTTTTAGAAAAAATTCTTTCTTAATTTTCTCTGTATTCTTAAAAGAAAAAATGTGTTATTAGGTCAAATCGGAAAGGTCCTATTTATAGGCGATCTGCAACGGTCATAATAGTCTTTAATGACGACACGTGGACCAAACAGAAGAGAGTAATTCAAAATACCCGTTGAATCTGGATTTAGAAATATTCCAGGAAATCTGAACCAATATACCCGAGAGAAATGATATACTCGAGTATAAGAGGTCTGCTACTCGAGTAGATAAGAGAGGAATATACTGGAGTACAAGGAGAGAAACTAATCGAGTATCTTGGGAAGAACTACTCGAGTGACTAGAGAAACTACTCGAGTATAGCAGGAAACAACTACTCGAGTAAGATAAGACATACTCAAGTATGGGAAAATATACTCGAGTGTAAAAACAAAAATACTTCTCATAAAAGAAAACTTGAAGAACATACTCGAGTACAAGAATTGAAAATACTCGAGTATAGAGAAGGCAACCTACTAGAATAGAAACAAAGGATCCACTCGAGTACATGAGCAACTACTCGAGTATAAAATAAATCTACTCGAGTATAAAGACAATATCTGAGAGAGAATCCAGATCTACTTGAGTGCTAAGTCACATACTCGAGTATATCAGGGAAGTACTCGAGTATGTGGACTTGGAAAAGTTCAGGCTGAATACAGATTGCTCTACTCGAGTATAATACATAGCCTACTCGAGTGAATAACCATCTACTCGAGTATAAAATATCACCTACTCGAGTAAAAGAAATCTACTCGAGTATAAGCTCATATACTCGAGTATACAGAGTCTTCTCGAGTATATCCAAGGATCTACTCGAGTACTAAGTCACTCACTCGAGTATGTGAAGGATACTACTCGAGTATGTGGACTTAGAAAAATTCCAGACTGAAATAATCTTCAATACTCCATGTCACAACCCACATTTTCTCCGAATTTAGGAATTATAAGAGAATGAGAAAACATGCGTCATGATGCCACGTCAAGCAGGGGATAACTGCTGACGCTTAGGCAAAACCATCTACTTTACTTTATGAAAGAAATTCATGAGTTTAATGATTAGAAAATCGGTTATATTTTAGAGTCCGTATCCCTAGGCTCGGTGGATCATCTAGTCTACAGTTGAAAACTATACTTATACGCTGCTGAAAATACTTTATACAGGATTGACATCCTAAGGAGTGCATAAGTGTCCCAAGAGGACCACTTATGCTATGCAAGACTCTACATTTAATTTATATTATATATAAGAAAACGATCTTTATACGTTGTTTGGAAAATAGTGATTGAGTTTTATAAAACATGCTGATCATGAGCTATACTTATAATAATAATTGTAGTTTTAAAATAACTAGCAACCTAGCATAAATCCTCCTCAGAGCAAGTAGACTATCTCCAGAAAATGGTAGCAGCAAAAGTAATATATCTAGTGCAAAGGTAAAAACAACCAGTGGGCGCCAACAACCTGACAAGAACCTACTGGAAAATATGTATGTCTGTAAGAAAAGTGCAGAAAACTACCTCACTAAACAAATCCAGAAGGATCTCCAAATTCTAAGAGACCACCATCAACACCACAGCAACCTAGCCACCAAACTGGCTACTGCTCAGAACCTGAGGCATTAAAAAGAAAAGAATACCTCAGCAAGCAAAAAAAGAAAAACTGCACAAAAGTGTCAACCAGATGATAAATGAAAGAGGAAAAACAAAGCAGTAAAAGGTCACAACTGCCCAAGGCAATACAAAAAGAAATGCACCAGGTGCGAGGAAACAACATCAACCCTGCCAAGAAACTACTACCTGCAGAGTCTACTAAGCTGCCTAGAGCCCAAAATACTGCAATCTACCAAGGAAGAAACGTCTAACACCCTAAACTGTGGGAGATGGTAGTAGCACAACAAACAATATGGATCTGGGTTGGAGGCAGACTCAATCCCCCAACCACCATTTCAAAGAAACAAAGCTCAAGGGTCTTTATGTGAAAGCACTAGGGACCTCCCACCCCCTTGCCCAGCCCGTACCTGGGGCAAGATAAAAGAAAAAGGGTGGCCTTGGCTAAATTACACAATACCTCCCCTCTTAAGAGCTCCAAACCACCACTACTAACCACGACTCACGATTCGGCCTTTAGGAAGGAACAACATAGCCAACAAGGAACCTAAAAGAAAATCAAGGAATTCACTCGGGGGCAAAAATGAAGGTTGGGATAAAAGTGTTGAAATGACTCAACACGGCTTGGCGTTGAGTGGGACCCACTCAACGCCTAACCAGGCCTTGGCGTTGAGTGAGTAAGCCTCACTCAGCGCCAGAACAGCCATGGCGTTGAGTGAGGTTCACTCAATCAAAGACCTCCAGAAGAACTACTCTAGCGTTGAGTGAGCTAGCCTCACTTAACGCCAAAACAGGCATGGCGTTGAGTGAGGTTCACTCACTCAACGCCTCCCGCAAGAATTCTCTGGCGTTGAGTTAGCTAACCTCACTCAACACCAAAACAACGATGGCATTGAGTGAGGTACACTCACTAGACACCCTGGTACTTAACCACTATCAGAGAAAGTGGCGTTGAGTGAGCTGGCCTCACTCAACGCCAAAACAGCAATGGCGTTTGTGAAGCTCACTCACTCAACGCCCTTACACTTAGCCGCAAAAGAAAACTGCGGCGTTGAGTGAGTCCACCTCACTCAATGCCAAAACAGCAATGGCGTTGAGTGAGGTTCACTCTCTCAAAGCCCTAGCACTTAGCCGCAACAATGCAAATCTACGGCATTTAGTGAGCTGACCTCACTCAATGCCAAAACATCAATGACGTTGAGTGAAGCTCACTCACTCAACGCCCTTACCCTTAGCCTCAAAAGAAAATTGCGGAGATGAGTGAGTCCACCTCACTCAACGCCAAAACAGCAATGACATTGAGTGAGGTTCACTCCCTCAATGTCCTGGCACTTAGCCGCAATAAGGCAAATATGCGGCGTTGAGTGAGCTGACCTCACTCAATGCCAAAACAGCAATAGCGTTGAGTGAGGTCGTCTCACTCAATGCCAGAAGTTATGGCCTCGAAGAATGGCTGTGGCGTTTAGTGAGTCTACCTCACTCAATGCCAAAGCAGAAATGGCGTTGAGTGAGGTTCACTCACTCAACGCCACAGGACTTGGCCGCAAACTTGCTTACGGCATTGAGTGAAGTCACCTCACTCAATGCCAAACAAGAAATGGCGTTGAGTGAGGTGAACTCACTCAACGCCAAAGTACTTAGCCTCAGAAAAGGCTATGGCGTTAAGTGAGCACACCTCACTCAACGCCAAAGTACTTAGCTTCTTGGAAAAACCGCAGAGTTGAGTGAGCTTGCCTCACTCAATGCCAAAATAGAAATGGCGTTGAGTGAGGTCGACTCACTCAACGCTAAAGTACTTAGCCGCTAGCAGGGGCTACGGCATTGAGTGAGTCTACCTCACTTAACGCCCAGTGATTTAGCCAAAATCTCAAATCGACTATAGCTGCGGCGTTGAGTGTGTGCACCACACTCAACGCCAAACCCGCAAAGGGCTTTGATTATGTGCACCAGACTCAATGCCAGAAAACCCGAGAGCCCAAATTTGGCTCTTTCCAAGATACACAGCAGGCACCCCCCTCCTACTCTCCCTCTCTTGGCTTCACCCGCAAGGCAACAACCAGACAGAAATCTGGATTTACATTAGCGGCATTACGCTGGCGGGTTGGGCACCAACAACACAAAGAAGGGGGGCTCATTAGGAGAAACTAAGCCCTAAAATTCAGTAAGATAAAAGAACATCTTGGCCTCTACCCTAGGGCTAACCAGGATTTTTTCAATTCAGCAAGAGAATAAAAATAGCAAGGGAAAGAATACAACTTGCCTCGATTTCTGGCGAAGCTTGGATGACTTTCCCTCCTCTTCACTCGGCACTAGCAGCAGCAGCACCTAACAAGCAACCCGCACTTTAATGGCGGAAATCCACAAGACCCGAAGATCCAAGTCTCCTAAAACTCCACGAAAATCGAATCTCTTACCGTCAAAACGTAGATCTGAGCGAGAGCAAGCCAACGTCGCTTTCAGAAATGAATTTCATCCACAAAAGCTCCCAAAATTGCTGGCCAAAGGCTAGGGCAGTACGCCGTTTCCGCCTCTGCTTTCCGCGAACTGGAGCAGCGGTTTTTGGTCTCGGGAAGGAGGAAAGAGTAGGCCCGCCACTCAAAGTAAAGCTTTTATATAAGCTTTAAACACGTCGGTTCAGCAATAACTGAAGCCTAGCCGCTGGTTCTCTTAATAAAATAAGAAAATATTCTAATAATCTTTACTAATGGCACACCCAAAACGACACGAAAACGAATTACCTCGTAATTCGACGAAATTTGCACTGTAGCTAAATACCCACGCTACGAACACATCGGCAAAGTCGAAATTAACTTTCGACGAACAGAACTCGAGTTATACCCACCTAAAGCAAAAAACACAAGCATCCCCCAAGAGGCCACACCGGGTCACCCAAAATGACTCGACTTGCTAGGGAGACCTTGTCCATAGGCTACCAAAAAGGCCACTCAGTTCTATGGAGCTAAACCACACTCCACAAATGGCACAAGCCACGAAAATGCGTCACCGAAACGAAAAACGAGAATAAAATAGTCGTAGAAAAATCGGGGGCGTTACAGTCACTCCACCTAAAAGAAAGTTTCGTCCCGAAACTTTACGCACAGCACTTCTACTATAGAAGGAAAAAAGTTACAAACAGGAGTTACAAGAAGGGAAACATACCGATCAAATCAGGGAAACGGGTGAGGGTAAGCCTTCCTCATGGCCGACTCTAGCTCCCAAGTTGCGCTCTCCAAATCCTTATTCTTCCATAGAACTTTCACCATCGGAATGGACTTCTTTCGCAGCACCCGTTCCTGAGTATCCAAAATACGGACATGCACTTAAACAAAAGAGCGGTTTGGCTCCAACTGGGGCACAACGTCCAAGACTTGCCCACTGCTGTGCACACACTTCCGTAATTGGCTTACATGGAAAACATTATGAACACCTGGGAAGTTTGCTGGCAAATCCAACCTGTAAGCTGACACGCCAATCCGCTCCATAACCTTAAACGGGTCCACATACCTCGGGTCCAATTTCCGATTCTTACCAAACCTCTTTACACCCACCATCAGGGAAACCTTAAGAAACACAAGGTCCCCTACAGAAAACTCCAAGGCAGATCTATGCCGATTGGAGTTCTTCTCGTATCTCTCCTGAGATATACGAAGCTTTTCACGGATAAGCTTCACTACGACTTCCATCTCCTCAAGTGCATCCGGACCAAACAAGGGTCTCTCACCTGCCTCAGCCCAAAACATGGGAGTTCTGCATCGCCTCCCACAAAAAGCTTGAAACGGAGCCATTTGAAACTTTCTTGATAATTGTTGTTGTATGCAAATTCCATAAGTCGCAGCCGCTCATCCCACGCTCCACCGTGGTCTAAAATGTAGCATCGGATCATATCCTCAACTATCTAATTCACCCGCTCCGTCTGCCCATTGGTCTGTGGGTGGTAAGCAGTAGAATACCTCAGATCCGTACCCAAACCCTCCTGCAGACTCTGTCAAAAACGATAAGTAAACTTGGAGTCTCGATCAGAAATGATGCTGACAGGCACACCGTGCAGTCGGATGAATTCATTCAAGTACAACTCCACTATCTTCTTCATCGGGTAATCAATCTTATATGGCACGAAATAAGCACACTTCGTCAGTCTTTCCACTATAACCCAAACAGAATCAAATCCCCTCGGGGATTTCGGTAAGCCCGTGAAGAAATCCATAGATATACCTTCCCACTTCCAAGTCGGGATCTCTAATGAAGTCAACTTGCCACAAGGCCTTCCATGATCGGCCTTCACACACTTGCAAGTGTGACACTCAGCAACAAATCGGGCTATATCACCTTTCATGCCATACCACCAGGCAATTTGCTTTAAGTCACGATACATCTTCGTAGATACTGGATGGTAGGCAACGCTGGATCCATGAGCCTCTCTGCAAATCATACCTCTAATGTCCCCAACAGCGGGGATGCAAAATCTGCTGTAGTACTTCAAAGTACTCGCATCATTGATAGCAAAGTCTGGCAACTCCCCCTTCTCGGTCCTGGTGAATAAGTGCAGAAGATCTGGATCATCCATCTGGTGCAGTCTGGTCAAAGAAATCCAAGACGGCTCTGCAACTGATAAACTACTCTGCAAGCCGCAGCATCCCACTGATATATCCATAAGGAGGAACTCCTCCACTAAACGATCGGTGGAGAGGTTAAAGATCTTTCCCGTCTTTCGGCTCAGGGCATCGGCAACTACATTGGCCTTGCCTGGATGATACTGGATCTCTACCTCATAATCAGCCACATACTCTAGCCACCGCCGCTGGCGCAGATTTAACTCCTTCTGCTAGAACACGTACTTCATGCTCTTATGATCAGTGAAGATCTTGCACTGAGCCCCATAAAGTAGATGCCTCCACAGCTTCAATGCATAAATCACTGCTGCAAACTCAAGATTATGCGTAGGATAATTCTTCTCATGAGTCTTCAATTGCCTTGACCCATAGGCAATCACCTTTCCAACCTTCATTAATACGCATCCCAGACCTACATGCGAAGCATCTATGTATACATCATAATCCACACCCGCAGTAGACAGGGTCAGAACGGGAGCAGTGCACAATCTCTTCTTTAACTCCAGAAAGGCTTCTTCGTACTTCTCGCTCCAAACAAAAGCCACGTTCTTCTGAGTCAGCTTGGTCAAAGGTGCAGCTAGGGCAGAGAAACCCTCCACGAACCTCCTGTAGTATCCAGCCAACCCTAGGAAGCTCCTGATCTCCTTAGGCGTATTCGGTCTACTCCAATCCATCACTGTTGCAATCTTTTCTAGGTCGATCAAGATCCCCTCCTTGTTCACCACGTGGCCTAGAAATGAAACCTGAGGCAACCAAAATTCACACTTGCTCAGCTTGGAGAATAACTTGTGATTCCTCAACTCTAATAAAACCAAGCGCAGATGCTGCTCATGCTCCTCAGCGCTGCGAGAATAAACCAACACGTCATCGATGAAGACCACCACGAACTTGTCTAAGAAATCCTTGAACACCTGGTTAATCATATCCATGAAGGCTGATGGTGCGTTGGTCAAACCAAACGACATCACCAAGAACTCAAAGTGTCCATGCCTCGATCTAAATGCAGTCCGTGGAATATCTGCCTCACGGATCCTGAGCTGATGATAGACAGAACGAAGATCGATCTTGTAGAACACCATGCTGCCGCGCAACTGGTCAAATAAATCGTCGATCCTCGGCAGAGGGTACCTGTTCTTAATGGTGACTTTATTCAACTCCCTATAGTCGATGCAAAGCCGCATCGACCCATCTTTCTTCTTCACAAACAGCACAGGAGCACCCCAAGGCGACGAACTCTTCCTGATAAATCCCTTTGCCAACAGCTCATCCAACTGAACTCGCAACTCCTCTAACTCACAAGGGGCCATCCAGTACGGTGCCTTAGCAATAGGACGCGTACCCGGCTCCAAATCAATCACAAACTCCACATCCCGCTCGGGAGGAAGACCAGAATTATCATCTGCGAACAACTGGAATCTCCTCCAAGCGCGGTACACTAACAGCGGTCCCAACCACCGAGACCAAACAAGCAAAACAATCTGAAAGAAACAGTTTCTGAGCACATACCGCAGAGATTACAGGAGAATCCTTGCACTGATCAGCATACACGCTTTCGGGCTGACCGTCGTCCCTGATGAAGTCCAAGCGCTTCCCTTTGCACTGAATGATTGCATCATACCTAGAAAGCCAGTCCATGACCAGAATAACATCGAAGTCTTCCAGATATATCATCTTAAGGTCTGCCTTCGCAAGGAAGTCCCCCAACAAAACAGGCCAATCTAACATGCCCAAATCTGACAACACAGATTCACCAGAGGGGAACTTGACACGGAAGGTATCCTGAACTCGATCTAAAGTCAACCGATGTTGCTCTACAAAGGCTATAGCCACAAACGAGTGGGTAGCGCCGGAGTCAAACAGAACACGCGCTCATCGGTTCTTCATCTTAAATTTCCCTATAGGAGCATATATAACTAAGGAACTACCACAACAATACTGCAAACATTCTAGTAAAACAAGAACAAAACCTTCAGGCTGGAAAGACAACTAACCTGAGATGACCTGAGTCGAATCTTGAGCCTCCTCGGAAGAGATCACGTTCAGCTTTCCCTTTCCCTTGTCCACACACTGAGGTGGAGGTAATGCCTGTAGTGGAACTGAATAAAGAACAGGCTTGACCTGAGAACACCTAGACTTGATGTGACCCTTCTGCCCACAATGAAAGCAGACTTTATCCTTAGACCAGCACTGGGTAGCATCATGCCCGGGTCGCTTGCAAACAGAACAGGAGACATCCCTCCTAGGAGCACCCTAAATCGCATGAACCTGCTCCTTCTTCTGAGTTGCTGCCTTCTTGAAACATCTCTCAACAGGGTGGCCTGACTGGCCACAGAAGCTACACACCACTTTGCTCTTCTTTCCCGAAGCCGCACCGGGTACTTGGGGTTTCTTCTCCTCCACAGACTTCCTCTTGTCCATCCTCATTTGCTGGCCTCTGCTCTCTGCGGTCTCAATAGCCTCCACCTTCAGATCAGCCTCCACTACTCTTGCATAAGTCTCTGACCCATAAGCAATGGTCAACTACTGCACCTTACTCCTCAAGCCACCAAGAAATCGCTTAACTCGATCAGCCTCAACACTCACCAATCTAGGAGCAAACTGGCTCAACTTGCTGAATTCTATCTCATACTCACCAACCGTGAGTTGCCTTTGCTTTAGGTGGAGGTAGTCATTCATGAGGCGGTCACGCTCGACCGAGGGTAAGAACTTCCTCAACAGCATCTCTTTGGATACTTCCCAAGAGCATCCAGCTACCAAGCTCTCCTTCTCTCTCAGCCACCAACTCTTAGCCAAACCTTTAAGCTGATAGGAGGCTATCATCACCCTCTGGTCATCTGTAATCCCGGAGTACGAGAACATCTCCTCCATGGAGATCAGCCAATCGTCTATGACCATGAAATCTGCCTTCCTATCATAAGTGGGAGGGCTCAGCCTCTGAAACTGCAAGATGAAGGCCATCTCTGCTGTCACCACCACTGGAGGTCTTAAGGGTGCAGGAGGAGGAGGGACAGCTAACCCCCCTGCAGTACCTTGCACTCCTTAAGTCTGACCTACCACAACCGCCATCAGGGACTGAATCTGGGCCTGCATCTCTACCATCAGCCTGCTCATGGCATCGCTACTCTACCGCAGGCTCTCGATCACCGCATCATTCTGAGCTCCATATGACTTACCCTTAGACAGGAGAGTCGATCAAGTCACAGGACGCCTCGCCATCCTAAAATCATAGCAACAACAGTTAGATCCTACTACAACGGCTAGAACCAACTACAAGTACAGACAATACATATATAGATATAAACTTAAAGCTGCTAAACTTGCTCTGTGAGTTTATCTTTTTACAAAAATTGATGTTATGCCCTAACCTAGGATGGTTAACCACCACCATACTAATTCATGTGCCTAGATCGGGAATGCATGACTTTATATTACTCTTGACTTGAAAGCTTATGTATGTACATATGTCATCCTGCCAGTCTTTAGCTTGGCACATTGTGCTTATGAAATGTTATGCTATGCATTTTTGTGCTATGCATTCTAAAAAGGCCCTAATGCATGTTATGAGGGGGGTAAACATGAAATTGTTATGCATCCCATACTACATAACATTCTCTTGCAACGAAAAAGAACACGAGCTAGTCCCAGCCATGTGGTGAGGTTATGCATCCCATACTACATAACCCTCACATGTTGCCCCTATGGTGGATCCATATACGAACACATATTATGCATCCCATACTACATAATATGCCCCGTATACTTCATATTATGCTATGAGTGTAGTGTTCGTGCTTTTGCCAAGACGTGCTGATGACATATCGGTGTGTGAATGACATGATGCTGAACTACTAATGCAACCAAAGTAAGGTTGCCCGACTAACTTGTTAAGCAACCTCCCTCTGATACCAACTATCACAACCCGCATTTTCTCTGAATTTAGGAATTATCATAGTATGAGAAAACACGTGTCATGATGCCACGTCTAGCAGGGGATTACTGGTGACGCTCAGGAAAAACCATCTACTTTACTTTATGAAAGAAATTCATGAGTTTAATGATTAGAAAATCTGTTATATTTTAGAGGCCGTATCCCTCGGCTCGGTGGATCACCTAGTCCACAATTAAAAACTATACTTATACGCTGCGGAAAATACTTTATTCAGGATTGACAACCTAAGGAGTGCATAAGTGTCCCAAGAGGACCACTTATGCTATGCAAGACTCTACATTTAATTTATATTATATATAAGAAAATGATATTTATACGTTGTTTGGAAAATATTGATTGAGTTTTATAAAACATTCTGATCATGAGCTATACTTATAATAATAATTGTAGTTTTAAAATAACGAGCAACTTAGCATAAATCCTCCTCAGAGCAAGTAGACTATCTCTAGAAAATTGTAGCAGCAAAAGTAATATATCTAGTACAAAGGTAAAAAAACCCAGTGGGGGCAAACAACCTGGCACGAACCCACTGGCAAATATGTATGTCTGTAAGAAAAGTGCAGAAAACTAACTCACTAAACAAATCCAAGAAGGATCTCCAAAGTCCAAGAGACCACCAGACACACCACAGCAACCTAGCCACCAAACTAGCTACTGCTCAGAACCTGAGGCATTCAAAAAAAAAAGAATACCTCAACAAGCAAAACAAGGAAAAACTGCACGAAAGTGTCAACCAGATGATAAATGAAAGAGGAAAAACAAGGCAGTAAAAGGTCACAACTGCCCAAGGCAAGACAAAAAGAAATGCACCAGGTGCGAGGAAATAACATCAACCCTACCCAAAAACTACTACCTATAGAGTCTACTAAGATGCCAAGAGACCAAAATGCTGAAATCTACAAAGGAAGAAACGTCTAACACCCTAAACTGTGGGAGATGGTAGTAGCACAACAAACAAAGTTGATCTTGGTTGGAGGCAGACTCAGTCCCCCAACCACCATTTCCAAGAAACAAAGCTCAAGGGTCTACATGTGAAAGTACTAGGGACCTCCCACCCCCTTGCCAAGCCCGTACTTGGGGCAAGATTAAAGAAAAAGGGTGGCCTTGGCTAAATTACACAATACCTCCCCTCTTAAGAGCTCCAAACCACCACTTCAAACCACGACCCACGATTCGGCCTTTAGGAAGGAAAAACATAGCCGACAAGGAACCTCAAAGAAAATCAAGGAATTAACGTGGGGACAAAAATCAAGGTAGGGAAAAAAGTGTTGAAATGACTCAACACGGCTTGGCGTTGAGTGAGACCCACTCAACACCTAACAAGACCTTGGCGTTGAGTGAGTAAGCCTCACTCAGCGCCAGAACAGCCAAGACATTGAGTGAGGTTCACTGACTCAACGCCCTCCAAAAGAACTACTCTTGCTTTGAGTGAGCTAGCCTCACTCAACGCCAAAATAGGCATGGCGTTGAGTGAGGTTCACTCACTCAACGCCTCCCGCAAGAATTCTCTGGCGTTGAGTGAGCTAACCTCACTCAACGCCAAAACAGCGATGGCGTTGAGTGAGGTACACTCACTCAATGCCCTGGTACTTAACCACTATCAGAGAAAGTGGCGTTGAGTAAGCTGGCCTCACTCAACGCCAAAACAGCAATGGTGTTGAGTGAAGCTCACTCACTCAACGCCCTTACACTTAGTCGCAAAAGAAAACTGCGGCGTTGAGTGAGTCCGCCTCACTCAACACAAAAACAGCAATGGCGTAGATTGAGGTTCACTCCCTCAACACCCTGGCACTTAGCCGCAACAAGGCGAATCTGCAGTTTTCAGTGAGCTGACCTCACTCAATGCCAAAACAACAATGGCATTGAGTGAAGCTCACTCACTCAACTCCCTTACACTTAACCGCAAAAGAAAACTGCGGCGTTGAGTGAGTCCACCTAACTCAATGCCAAAACAGCAATGGCATTGAGTGAGGTTCAGTCCCTCAACGCCCTGGCACTTAGCCGCAACAAGGCAAATCTGTGGAGTTGAGTGAGCTGACCTCACTCAATGCCAAAATAGCAATGGCGTTGAGGGAGGTCGTCTCACTAAACGCCAGAAGTTCTTGCCGCGAAGAAGGGCTGTGGCGTTGAGTGAGTCTACCTCACTCAACACCAAAGTAGAAATGGTATTGAGTGAGGTTCACTCACTCGACGCCACAGGACTTGGCCGCAAACTTGCCTACGACATTGAGTGAAGTCACCTCACTCAACACCAAACCAGAAATAGCGTTGAGTGAGGTGAACTCACTAAACGCCCAAGTACTAAGCCTCAGAAAAGGCTATGGCGTTGAGTGAGCACACCTCACTCAACGCCAAAGTACTTAGCTTCTCGGAAAAACCGCGGCGTTGAGTGAGCTTGACTCACTCAACGCCAAAATAGAAATGGCGTTGAGTGAGGTCGACTCACTCAATGCCAAAGTACTTAGCCGCTAGCAGGGGCTACGGCATTGAGTGAGTCTACCTCACTCAACGCCCCGGTACTTAGACAAAATCTCAAATCGACTACAGCTGCGGCATTGAGTGTGTGCACCACACTTAATGCCAAACCCGCAAAGGGCTTTGAGTGTGTGCACCACACTCAACACAGGAAAACCAGAGAGCCCAAATTTGGCTCTTTCCAAGATACACAGCAGGCACCCCCCTCCTACTCTCCCTCTCTCGACTTCACCCGCAAGGAAACAACTAGACAGAAATCTGGAGTTTACATTAGCGGCATTATGCCGGCGGGTTGGGCACCAACAACACAAAGAAGGGGGGCTCATTAGGAGAAACTAAGCCCAAAAATTCAGCAAGATAAAAGAACAGCTTGGCCTCTACCCTAGGGCTAACAAGGATTTTTTCAATTCAACAAGAGAATAAAAATGGAATGGGCAAGAATACCACTTGCCCCGATTTCCGGCAAAGCTTGGACGACTTTCCCTCCTCTTCACTTGGCACTAGCAGCAGCAGCACCTAAAAGCATCTAACAAGCAACCCGTACTTTAATGGCGGAAATCCACAAGACCCGAAGATCCAAGTCTCCTAAAACTCCACGAAAATCAAATCTCTTACCGTCGAAACGTAGATCTGAGCGAGAGCAAGCCAACTCCGCTTTCAGAAATGAATTCCGTCGACGAAAGCTCCCGAAATCGCCGGCCGAAGGCTAGGGTAGTCCGTCGTTTCCGCCTCTGCTTTCCGCGAACTGGTGCAGCGGTTTTTGGTCTCGGGAAGATGGAGGAAAGTGTGGTCCCGCCACTCCAAGTAAAGCTTTTATATATGCTTTAAACACGTCGGTTCAGCAATAACTGAAGCCTAGCCGCCGGTTCTCTTAATAAAATAAGAAAAATTTCTAATAATCTTTACTAATGGCACACCCAAAACGACACGAAAACAAAATTACCACGGAATTCGATAAAATTCGCACCGTAGCTAAATACCCACGCTACAAACACATCGGCGAAGTCGAAATATACTTTCAATGAACAGAACTCGAGTTATACCCACCTAAAGCCAAAATACAAGCATCCCCTAAGAGGCCACACCGGGTCACCCAAAATGACTCGGCTTGCTAGGGAGACCTTGCCCATAGGCTATAAAACAGGCCACTCAGTTCTAAGGAGCTAAACCACACTCCACAAATGGCACAAGCCACGAAAACGCATCACCGAAACGCCAAACGAGAATAAAATAGTCGTAGAAAAATCGGTGGCATTACACTCCACAGTCCATAAGTCCAAATGCATGAAGATGAAGTGTATCCCAATAGAGAGGCTATACATGAGTCAACACCTTGGATCACACAATGAGGAATTACATTGTATTGTCCTGTCTTTGGTGACCCACTATAGACTGACATTGGTATACACTTGGCAATATGGTCCTGCATACATACAACTCAAACACAATATCAAATACAACTTAATTCATCTTAGTTCAAGGTCTGACTTCCTACAAATCTGAGGTGTTGTGGAGACAATTTCCAACAATCTCCCCCTATTTATAGAAGTCAACACACTGTACACTAAGGTGAATTACTTAGAGTAAAAATAACAATGATATCATATATCAATGATAAATAAAGTAGTAAACTACTTATCAAAGAAATAATAATTAAGGATAACCATAATCAGAGTTATATATAATAGAAATTTCCATTTCCACATCATCATTCACTCAAGGATAAGCTTCTCTATGCAATTTTTCTCTTTTTAGCTTTTGCCTCTCCAAGTAGCTGAAAGGTTTAGGAAAGTAAGTTTTGGGCCTTGGAGGAGCAACTGGATTATTGTATCCCCATCGCTTGTCATGCAATCTGATTTTTATCTGGGATACGTCATAGGCTTTCCATTCAGAGGAACTGTAGAACTTATCTCTATGTTCTCCAAAATCTATCACCAGATTCTAGGTATCAAAAATTAGAGACTTGGAGGTAGGACTCCAGACTTCAGCATGCACTACTTCAGGTCTTTCCTCTAGAGCTGGAGCTAGCACTTTCCTAGGTACAGAACAGCTGGCAGAAGCACCGTCACCATACTTTCTTTTCTTGCTGGGAGCACCCTGATCAGTAGGTCTTCTAGAAGAGGAAGCACCTTGATCAAAGTGTCCCTAAGAGCTACCAGGAATATCATCTTTCTAAACATCAGAATAAGATAGAGGAGGCTCAGACATCTCACCATCAGGTCTGGGAGAGAAGACTGGCCCAGCCTCTGAAATTTTAACATAAACCTGAGCATCTGAAGGAGGATTTTCCTCAAGAGGATCTAGACTTTGGGGAATGATGGTAGGATCAAGCTAGAAATTTTGGAAGTTCTGATTATGCACCAAGACTGCAGTATCATATATATAGAATTTAACTGACTGAAGTTGGGCTAGAATATCTGCTTTCATTTATTTAACTTTTCCATCCAAAGTAGCTTGAGACTGGGCAGAGATTTTTTCAACTTGTTCTTTCACTATTTTCTCCACCTTGCTGATTTCTACAGATAGCTGAGCAATAGCTTCATCTCTGAAAGTTCCAACTTCCTCACAAACCTTCATAACGTTTGCTTCAGCCCTTTTGTCCAACTAAATTTGATTGTATGCCACTGTTTCAGCTTAGTTCATTACTTCACCTATACTAGTGATAGTATGGTATATTGCTTTTCCACCCAACTGAAACAGTTTTCTTAACTCATCAGTATTTGTTTGAATTTCTGTAAAGCCTGTACTCACCTCAGATTCAAGAGTAGAGACCTTTTCTTTTACTGATTTCAGAGAATCATCAAAGTAATTTCTCTATTCTAGGAGCATCTGCTCAATCTTACTTATAATATCAGAAGGACTGGAGGGAGCAGAGGCTGGAGCAGAGGATGAAATAGGGGCTTGAGAAACAGGGTCTACCCATGGAGGAATTTCTTCAATCACAACTGAGCTTACAGCTCTCTTTGTAGGTACTATCTCAACTGAATCCTCTGAATTTATGAAAGAAGGGAGAGAGAAATTCAGTGTACTCAGAGGTGGATCAACATGCTCTGGGTACATGTCCTCATCATCGAACAGGAGGAAACTCTCATGCTGATCTGGGTCTTCAGCGGGAGACTAAGCAGGGGAGGGAGAGGGAGATGGCTGCTTTGATAGCAATGGGTCCTTTGCAGGAAACTTATCTTCAAGTAGTTGATGCTCAGGAGAGACAACAACTGATACTTCTGGATGCAAGGGATCATCTGATCTTAGCTCTTCAATGAATCTGTCAATATCTGCAGCAGTTGAAAGGATGTCCTCTTGTAATTGTACATCTGAGAGAATATCTACTGGAGGAGGGAATGGATCTCTGATCTGAGGTTGCTGAGATGGAGATTTTGAATTCTGATGCTGAGGGATAGATGAAGCAGGCCCCCCCTCAACTATTGCACCCAAGGTGTCACTAGTTTGATGTAAAGGAGGAGATGGAATCCTGTCATCTGAAACATTGGGTTCTCTGGGGATATCTTCTTTGATAACAGGAGCTTTGGATGCTTGAGCAGTGTTCTAAAGTTTAATCTCATATCTCTGGATAGAAGAAATGGAGACCTTTTTCATGTGGTGGGGGGGGGAGTTTCTTTGGATAAATTGAAAACTTCGGGATTAATCTCATGGAGGAGTAGAGAAAAATTCCTAGCAAAATTAGGGTGTTTTACACTGTCCTTGATCTTGTCCAGTAGCAACATTCCAAACTGGAACTTCTTTCGGCAGATGATAGCTTGTATAATGTAAAACATATGCATGGATATATCTCGGATTGAATAGGTTTTGCACAGAATTACTTTAGAAATTACATCCACCAGGAATTTACCTTCTGTATTTAAATCTGCTCTGTTAAAGGAATTGGCTTTAGGATCTACTCCACAGAATAAGTTTGTTCTGTCGGAATCTTAAAAACCTAAGTCATCCTCTACATCTACCACGGGCAGTCGTAACTGAGTAGCTATGGAGGTCTTGTCCAGACAGATTTTTACCCCTTTCACCTTGGATTTCAGTACTTTACCATTTCTCTTTATCTTCAGATTATTGTAGAATTCTTCAACATCGGGAAGAAGAACCTTACATGGAGACTGCATGAGGAAGGTGAGTCCGGCGGTATCGAACAGGATCAAGAGATTACGGAAGTCATCCGAGAGGTCTGCTATCCCTTCAGGAGAAAGCTCCGAGCCCATCCCAATCTTCGAGGAGGAAGCCATCACCGAATTTCTGTAAAACTGAAACGGGGAAGACGAAGCTCTGCGGGCTTTGGAAGACGAATCGTCGACGGCTTACTCGAGAGAATGGAAATCGTGGAAAGGATTTTCCGATTTTTCTATTTATATATAACCCAAATTTGGTTTAAGGAGGTATTTAAAGTTTAAATCATACCTGCGAGGGAGCGGCAAGAGTCTCGGTGTGGAAATATAGAAAAATTAAATTTTCAAAGTTCTGGAATTTCCGTATACTCGAGTATATTTCGTCATACACGAGTACTTTTGGAAACTACACGAGTGGGTCGAGGACATACATGAGTAGGTTTTTAAAACTACTTGAATAGTTCCTGAAGTACTCGAGTATGTTTCCATTTATTTGAGTATGTAAAGTTGGTACTCGAGTATAATTTTTCTTACACGAGTATATAATTCTGGTACTCGAGTATATTTTCATTTACTCGAGTATGTAAGTTTATCTACTCGGGTAAATTACCAAGTACTTGAGTATGTGAGTGCACTTACTCGAGTATATCACTTTGAAAATTATTATTCTTGGAGAAAATTTTTACCTTCGCCGATTTCTTCAACTCTGAGCCTTGAATAAAATCACCATCACTATTCTTCTTTGTTGAGCATCCCGAGTTCCGTTTTGAAGAACGAAAACTTGGTCTCATCCAGCGGTTTAGTGAATATATCTGCAACTTTCCTGTCTTTGGAGACATATTGTAGATCTATGTCTCCATTCTCCACATGCTCCCCGATGAAATGATATCGAAGCTCTATGTGCTTTGTCCGGCTGTGGGAGACTAGGTTGTTGGCGATCGCTATTGCGCGGTATGAGTTGCAAAACAGAGGAATGTTCTAGAACTTCATGTTGTAGTCTTCAAATTGATTCTTGATCCACAGAAGCTGTGCACAACAGCTGCCTGCAGAGATATACTCTGATTCAACCATTGAGATGGCTACACAGTTCTACTTCTTACTGCTCCAGGAAATAAGTCTCCTTCCTAGGAATTGGCAAGTCCCGGAAGCTCTTTTCCTGTCGTCTTTGTTTCCTGAAAAATCTGCATCTAAAAATCCAATCAGTTCACTCTCATTAGTTCTTGGGTACCATAAGCCAAGATATGGTGTACCTTTAAGGTATCTCAATATTCGCTTTGCAGCAATATAGTGAGATTCCTTAGAGTTCACCTGGAATCTAGCGCATACATATGTTGAAAACATTATATCATGTCTACTTGCGGTAAGGTAGAGCAAGGACCCAATTATGCTTCTGTACTTGGTTTCATCAAAATGTTTCCCTTTCTCATCCGTGTCCAGGGACATAGCTGAGGCCATTGGAGTCCTCATAGAGGTTGCATTCTCCATTCCGAATTTCTTATGTAGCTCTTTGGTGAACTTGGTCTGTGAGATGAAAATTCCATCCTCAGATTGTTTCACCTGAAGCCCTAAGAAATACTTCAGCTCTCCCATACTGCTCATTTCAAAGTTTCCTTGCATAAGTTTAGAAAACTTCTTACAGAGGTTGTTATCCGTAGAGCCAAAAACAATGTCATCGACATAGATTTGCACTAGAAAAATCTTTCCATTTATTTCCCTAAGAAATAATGTCTTGTCTATCATTCCTCTTGTGAACTTGTTCTCAAGAAGAAAGCTAGACAACGTCTCATACCAAGCTCGAGGAGCTTGTTTAAGGCCATATAATGCTTTCTGCAGTAAATAAACATAATTAGGAAAAGGTGAGTCAACAAAACCTGGCGGTTTCTCTACATACACTTCTTCCTTTATGTCACCATTCAGGAAGGCGGATTTTACATCCATCTGATAGACGGTAAAGCTCTTAAGTGCAGTATAAACAAGGAATAACCTGATCGCCTCCAGTCTTGCCACTGGAGCATAAATTTGATCTAAGTCGATTCCTTCTTCTTGACGATAGCCCTTGGCAACGAGTCTGGCTTTGTTCTTTATAATAGTTCCATTTCATCCATCTTGTTCCGGTAGACCATTTTCGTCCCGATGATGTTCTTACTCTTGGGTCTAGGAACAAGTGTCCAAACTTTGCAACGTTTGAACTGATTTAACTCTTCTTCCATGGCTAGAATCCAGGATGCATCAGAGTTTGCTTCCTCGAACTTATTAGGTTCAACCTGTGATAGAAAACTTAAAAAAAATTTCTCGTTAGTTGCACCTCTCTGAGTCCTGACACCATCCCGGGGATCTCTTATGATCTGGTCCAAGGGATGATCCTTCAGGTGTCTGAGCTCTAGAGTCCTTGCATTTGAGATCTCTTTAGCCACTGGAGTTGCATCTTCAGCTGGGATGAATTCTTCATCTTGATCATCTACTTCTTCATTCGGGGTTGTAGAGGTGATCTTGATGAACTTTTCATCTTTATTTTCAGTAGGTTCATCCAGGCTGAGTTACTTTATCTTTGTACATGCATCTTCAATGAGCACACTAGAAGAGTTGCTTTGCAGCAAACTCGTCTCATCAAATACAATGTGTATCGATTCTTCTACCACCAGAGTTTTTCTATTAAATACTCTATAGGCCTTACTATGGCTACTATAACCTAAAAAAATACCTTCAAAGCTTTTCTCGCTAAACTTGGTAGTGTGATACTTGTCGTTGTTAAGTACAAAGCACTTACGACCAAAGATTCTAAAATATGAAATGGTTAGTTTCCTGCCTTTTAGAATTTCGTAAGGAGTCTTATCATGGTTCTTGTTGATGAGAGCTCGATTTTGCATGTGACAAGCGGTGTTGACGGCTTCAGCCCAGAAGTACTCTGGAAGTGAGGCATCACTCAACATAGCCCGGCAAGCCTCTATGAGTGTTCTGTTCCTTCTCTCAGCTACTCCATTTTGTTGTGGAGTGCGAGGAGAGGAAAACTCATGAAAGATACCTTGACTTTCACAGTATTATGTCATGGCCCAGACTTTAATTCCGTTCCATTATCACTTCTGATTTTGACTACGGAGCAGTTGTATTCATTCTGGACTTGCCTAACAAAATTAGTGAAAATATTGAAGGTATCTGACTTGTGTTTCATAAAGAACACCCACGCAAAGCACGAGTAATCATCCACAATAACCAACGTATATTCCTTACCTCCCAAACTTCTAACTTGAAGTGGACCGAACAAGTCCATATGAAGAAGCTTTAAGCTTCTATTAGAATCCTTGCCTATAATGCTTTTAAAAGAACTCCTTGTTTGCTTTCCTTTTATACAGGCATGACAAGGGCTGTCCTTAACGCACTTGACATTTGGGGCATCACTACTAAGTTCTGAGAGAATAGTTTATTAATAGTTTTGAAATTAATATGTGCTAGTCTCTTGTGCCATTGGTAAGCAAAAGATGCACTACTTTTTGCTAAAAGACATACTGGTGTAGAGGAGTCAATACAGATGAAATTTAAACAGAAAATATTTCGGCTTTGAGTGCCTGATAAAATAGTTTCTATGTTGTCAACCGATTTTATAAAACACTTGTAAGCATGGAATTCAACCACGTATCCTTTGTCGCATAGTTGGCTTATGCTGATGAGATTGTGTTCCAATCCTTCAACATAGGCTACATCCGAAAAGGATACGTTACCGTTAGTAATCATACCATAGCCTTTGGTAATTCCTCGGTCTGAACCTCCAAAGATGACCTTTGGTCCGTTCAACACCTATGAAAAGTTCTGGAGTAGGCTCCTTGTCCCGGTCATATGCCGAGAACATCCACTGTCCAAATACCAGATTGGCGTTTTAATGGCCTTTGGACGTACCTGCAATTATAATCACTTAGCCTTAGGAACCCAAACACGTTTTGGTCCTTGGTATCGAGTTAGAATACTCCCCCTACGAGTATTAGCCTCATGAGTGGTCATTCTCACGTTGCTAACTTGAGGAGTTGTAGCATTTTTAGGATTGAACCAACAATCAATGGCAAAGTGACCAACTCTACCACAGAACCAATAGTCGAATCTGTTGTATCTTTGCCTTATAATCTCCTGCTTAACCTTCTTGAGAGGAGGTCCAGCAGGGGTAGCATTCTTAGAGAAAGAAGCTTCATGATGATGGAAAATACATGAAGTCTTCTCCTTCATAGGCTTTTCCACAACATTTTTTACTTTTCCTTCTTGATGTTATGACCATGAACATAAGGTCCATAGCTCTGAAGTTGAATCTCTTCATAAGGTTCCTTGAAGACACACTCGCCAAAGTTACGAGGGCGAGTCCAACCTTGGTACCTTGACTTAGGCTTCTCCAGGATCGGCCTAGTGAAGTGTCCATTGGTGGACTCATAGTCGAATTCGTTCGCAGGAAAGATAAATTTCTTGAACGGGACTAGCTCCAAAGGAGCTTTCCCTTTTTCCTCGGGCAAGGCCTTCTTAGCATCCTTATTCTTTCTCTTGGCCTTCCTTCTCCTAGAGGATTTACTAGGAGCACCTTTGTGGCCTAGACCAGCACCCTTGGCCTTAGCTGATAATTCAGCAATCAGAGGAAGTACAGTCTTAAGCTTAGAGAAACCTTCTATAAGTTTCTTTTCAGCCGAGAGTTGTTCTTCCAACTCCTTGATGATTTTCTCCTTAAGGTCAAGGTGCTCAAGAGCCTTGTTATATTCTTCAATAGATTTATTGAAGTCTTCCTTGAGAGAGTCAGTCTTTGAGACTTCTTCTCTTAAGGTGCTCTCTGTAGCTTTTAGAGATTTTATCTCATTAGCTTGAGTTTTCACGACTCGTCGACATTTGTCGTAAGACTTGAGTAACTCCTTATATTGTCCCATGAGTTCAGATTCATACTCAGAGGGATAGCCCTCTTGTTCATCATCATCATCAGATTCTGAAAGAGGGGTGTGAGATTTTACCTCCCCAGTGAACTGGGGGACTTGTTCATCTTCAGTTAGAGCCATTAGCCCAAAGTAGGCTTCTTCCTCTTCTGCACTCGACTAAGCTGAGTCGGAGTAACTGAGGGTTTTTCCCTTCTTGGCTAACAGGCTCTTTTCTGTCCTCTTTTTATTGTAGGACTTCTTCTCTTCTCTTTTGCCACCCTCTTTCTTCTTGTGGGGGCAATCCGCAATGACGTGACCTGGCTTATTACAGCAATAACAAACAATGTCAGTCGAATAATGTTTATTCGGTTTAGAACCATAATTGTCGTGGTTGCTTGAGCCTTTTCTATAGCGATCACCATCATTGCATGATTTTCTATAGGAGGCATCCTTTTCTTTCCATTGCTTCTTCTTGAACAAGAATTTCTTGAACTGCCTTGAGAGTAGAGAGAACTCTCTATCAGATAGCTCTGAGCTAGAGGAGATTAGCTCAGATGATTCTTCTTCATCAGCTTCAGGAGTTTGGGCAGGAGAGCTAGCCTTTGTCTTCCTTGAGCTATCTTCCTTCAGAGCGACAGACTCCTCCTTGGATGCAGACCTGCTCATCTCTTCTTCAGCTTTTCTTGAGTTGATTTGAAGCTTGTAAGACATAAGCTTTCCGAACAAATTCTGCGGGTCCGTCTCAGCTAACCTTCCGAACTCCCGAATGGCGCATACCTTATTATCCCATTCCTTGGTCAGGGATCTTAAGAATTTGTCATTCAGTTCCCCATTTGTGAATACTCGGCCATAAACTCTTAGGCCATTGACTATCTTGAAGAAGTTCTCAAAGGTATTAGCTATGGCTTCCTTGTGACCTTGCCTGAAGGCTCCATACTTCTGATTTAGAAGGGATCTCCGATTCATCCCTAACTTCTTCAGTGCCTTCAATCAGAGTCACCAGGGATTGCCACATCTCCTTTGCAGACTAGCAATGAATCAGATTTTGAATCATCGAGTCATCGACTGCACTTGCTATAATATTTTTAGCTTTCTTGTCTAGGGAGACAAGTTCAATCTCGTCCTTATCCAAGTCCATCAACTTCTTTGGGACTTATCTGGTTGGATCTATTGTAGATGCAATCATAGGAACATACGGACCTTCTTCAACAATCATGAAGATCTGAGGGTCCACTGCTTCCATGAAGAATTTAACTCTTTCCTTCCACATAGGAAAATTATTCTTGGTGCATATAGGGAGCTTAGCAAAATCCTTGGTCTTACTCATGCTTGATACTTCTCTAAAGACAACTTGGGAAGGATCGGATCAAGGTGTTAACCTTTTAAAGATTAACCTCCCTCTGATACCAATTGAAAGATATAAGTTGTCTACCTAAATCACCTAGAGGGGGGTGAATAGGTGAGATGTGCGTCTAATGCGGAATAAAAAATTTAGCAACTAGCACAAATAAGTAAGCAAGCAATCACACAGACGACAAGAGATTTATAGTGGTTCCCCGATCTTGGTACGTCCACTTTCCTCACCGATCTAGCAAATCACTAGACTCGGCTACTTTAATATCTCGGATTGCAAACCAATCCTACACCTCGGAAACACGTTCCTACAAAACTCGATCCCAAATGGATCTACACTCGAAAGATAGAACTTCCTACCACTCAGAGATAAATCTCCTACAAAGAAAAATTGTTTGAGGAAAAATACAAACAAAATAACACAGATCTGGATCTTTTTCTTTGTCTTCTTCGTTGAGAGCTTTCAGCTTGGACAGAAAAAGTTGAACAAGCCTTGATAGAAATCCACAGATCTGAGATATGAAATCACCACGATCAAATATAAATATCAGAGATCGATGGAGCACGAAGTGATCGGATGATTCTTCTTGATTCTGGATCCCTTGAGACTTAGAGATCGGCAGCAGCGGTTGTGAAAAGGACGATCCAGAGCTCTTTCTGAAACCAGTAATGGCGGCTGAGAGAAATTAGGTTTTCGGAAAAATTTATTTCTTAATATTCTTTGTATTCTTAAAAGAAAAAATGTGTTAATAGGTCAAATCGGAAAGGACCTATTTATAGGCGAGCTGCAACGGTCATAATAGTCTTTAATGACGACACGTGGACCAATCAGAAGAGAGTAATTCAAAATACCCGTTGAATCTGGATTTAGAAATATTCCAGGAAATCTGAACCAATATACCCAAGAGGAATGATATACTCGAGTATAAGAGGTCTGCTACTCGAGTAGATAAGAGAGGAATATACTAGAGTACAAGGAGAGAAACTACTCGAGTATCTTGGGAAGAACTACAAGATAGACTAGAGAAACTACTCGAGTATAGTAGGAAATAACTACTCGAGTAAGATAAGACCTACTCGAGTATGGGAAAATATACTCGAGTGTAAACACAAAAATACTTCTCAGAAAAGAAAACTTAAAGAACATACTCGAGTACAAGAATTGAAAATACTCGAGTACAGAGAATACAACCTACTCGAATAGAAACAAAGGATCCACTCGAGTACCTGAGCAACTACTCGAGTATAAAATAAATTTACTTGAGTAAAAAGATAATATCAGAGAGATAATCCAGATCTACTTGAGTGCTAAGTCACTTACTCGAGTATATCAGGGAATTACTTTAGTATGTGGACTTGGAAAAGTTCAGATTGAATACAGAAAGCTCTACTCGAGTATAATACATAGCCTACTCGAGTGACTAACCATCTACTCGAGTATAAAATATCACCTACTCGAGTAAAAGAAATCTACTCGAGTATAAGCTCATATACTCGAGTATATAGAGTCTTCTCGAGTATGTCCAAGGATCTACTCGAGTACTAAGTCACTCACTCTAGTATATGAAGGATACTAGTCGAGTATGTGGACTTAGAAAAATTCCATACTGAAATAATCTTCAATACTCCATAGTCCATAAGTCCAAATGCATGAAGATGAAGTGTATCCCAATAGAGAGGCTATACATAAGTCAATACCTTGGATCACACAATGAGGAATTATATTGTATGGTCCTGTGTTTGGTGACCCACTATAGACTGACATTGGTATACACTTGGCAATAAGGTCCTGCATACATATAACTCAAACACAATATCAAATACAACTTAATTCATCTTAGTTCAAGTTCTGACTTCCTACAAATCTAAGGTGTTGTGGAGACAATTTCAAAAATCTCCCATCAAGCTGGAAGGGCTAAATGTCACTCGGAGGAGTCTACCTTAGACCCCGAGCAGATCCCGCTGCCAGGCTCCCACCAAGCTGGTAGGGCTGGATGTCACTCGGAGGAGTTTGCCTTAGACCCCGAGCAGATCCCGCTGCCAGGCTCCCATCAAGCTGGCAGGGCTGGATGTCACTCAGAGGAGTCTGCCTTAGACCCCGAGCAGATCCCGCTTCCAGGCTCCCATCAAGCTAGTATGGCTGGATGTCACTCGGAGGAGTCTGCCTTAGACCCCGAGAAGATCCCGCTGCTAAGCTCCCATCAAGCTGGTAGGGCTGGATTTCACTTGGAGTAGTCTGTCTTAGACCCCGAGCAGATGATGATCATTTTCACTAAGTCTAAACTTGATGCGGAGTCATTCTACGTTTTATCATAACTATGTAGATGGGCATAAGCTAGATTGAATTATCTTTCAGGCAAGTGCACCTATCAATCATAGTATAAGAGAAGCCTACATCTCGTATCGTATTCCACAGGGTCATTTCAACTACTCGTACTCACTCTCACTCTATTATCATACCTAAACTTAAAATTGCGTTCTAACATAGATTAATCCTAACTATGACTACTTGGATAAAAATTGTATTGGAGAGTTACAAAAATAATTTCAAGACGAAAGTTAAGAGCATTCAATGAACATCATCATTTTGTGTAATCATGAAATAACAAAACTATCAAATTCATTGTATTGTAAAGGGTTAAACTAATTATCAAATTCTCCCTCGAGCAATTTAAAATCTAAATCTAAGTTAAGTAAATTTTCTCTCGAACAATTTACAATACTCAAATTTGCATTGAATGAACTACCCTATCTACTACATAGATTCATGAAACTTTATCTCTAAAATACCATAATTCCATTTATTCGTATTCTAATTTTCCAAGAAACTTATCTCTCGATCATGAATTTTGAATTACAAAGAGAAATAACACATAAATATGAAGATTTAACCATCATCCAAAGAATCAAATTTCTCAATATAGATATTTGGAATTCATGTAAAAGTAAATAATCATTCATAACAAGGATAATTCTCAATGTTTGCAAACCCATATACGAACAAAATACCATGAAATTGATTAAAACAAGAAGATACATGATTACTAATTTGTTCAAACACATTGTTAATGAAAATTAAAAGATAAATAAAGTTGGATTACCAAGAGAGATACAAGATTAAATGAGATAAATTAAAGAATAAATGCATATGAATATCTCCTTCAAGCCTTCCTTCTCTTGGGTGCTCCACTTTCGTTCTCCAGAAAATCTCCAAGCAAAAATGATTTAAAAGTCCAGAATAAAATTTTTCTCCAGGTTTTTATAGTCTCATAGCGAACATGGTCGAACACGGGTTCCGACACGGCCGTATTGCAGGCCGTGTCGGCAGTTCCACACGAGCAGACGTGTTTGGTCATGGGCCGTGTTGGATGACACGGGTACTGACACGACCGTGTTGGCGGACACGGCCGTGTTGGCAAACACGGCCGTGTTGTTCTTCATGTTCTTCGAACAAGGGTAGGCCGGATTTAATTCTTCAATTTGTCCCGAAAAGGACACAGGCTGGACACACGGGCATGTTCAAACCCGTGTGGATACTTGAGTCTTCCTTCCTTAAATCGTTTCAGTTAGGATAGAACACGGGTAGGCACACGGGCATGTTCCTACCCGTATTCGACCAATTCTTCTGCTTTGATCAGCCCTGCTGGTCCCGTCAACTCCCCTGTTTGCTCCAAGACTTTTAATTCCACTGGTTAGTCATACCTGCATTAGAGAAATGACGTAGTAAGTGGGGAGTTCAATACATAAAATAGTAAAGACTCTAACCTATGCTCTACTATTCATGACAATACCAATTCTCAACTATTTTGCGCAATTACTTGAGTAAAGAGGTAGAAAACAGTGGACATGATTACAATTATGATAGTCAAAATCTATCATAATTATACTCTTCAAATACCCCCAGACTTGAGTGTTTGCTTGTCCCTAAGCAAACTAATTCAAACAATTGAGTTATCGATACATAATTCTTCTTCCCCACACTGATTGTTTTGAATTCAAATAGAAATTTGATGCTGTAATTATATAGGAAATAGTATAGCAGACTTTTCTAAATATAACTTTTTCATAAAAATTCCTCCAATACATATCTTAACTATTTTTCGCTCTTTCTTAGAATTAGGATTATAGTTATCCATTACTATTGTAAGGAGAAAATAACAATCTTAATAACATATGCATTAGTCTTTCAAAACTTAAACATACCCCTATTGATAATCATACACTTTCCTTTACACACCCTCTCCATAACACTAATGAGAATTAGTAAAGTTGGATCCTTAGGACTTGTATGGTGGTGTAACCTTTTTTGCTTAGGAAAGGTAATTATAGGTGGGGTAAGCAAAAAAAAATAACTCGATGGTTTTTTTTTCTTTTCACACCTAGATCACAATTGATCCCTTGGTATGGTCAATACCTTAACAAACATTGATATTCTACGAGCACCCCCAGACTTTGAACGTATTATACTTCCTTTTTTTTAAAAAATGGATACTCTATATATATTTTTTCTTTGTTTCTTAACCAAAGGTCCATAGTAGGGATCATTCCGAATGGGTGCAAGGTCACACTCACTCAGGCCACATATCACTATGTTTTTTTTTATTTTTGCTTTTAGGGACTTCATAGTAGGGATCATTCCGAATGGGTGCAAGTGTACACGCACTCAGGCCACATATCACTATGAAAATTCATTTCATGACGAACTCAATGATAGGTGTGCTACTAGGTGAGGATTTGCCTTGGTGAATTTTAGAGTTGGAATATCACAAAAATATAGGGGTAAGGTCCAAATTGGGTGAGCAAGGGTATAATGTTTAAGGTTTTGGGATTTGAACGGATCAAGCTATCCAAAAGGAGGCCTAAGTCATTTCCACCTTTACTAATTAACATGTGCAAAAGGTTTGAGGATCGTTGGTTAGTTCTAGACACCAATAGAGAAAATTTTTGTTATTTTATTTTGATCTCCTAATACAAAATTATCAAAATATTGCATTCATCGACTCACTTTAGTATAGATAAATATATTTTCTAAAATGGAGTGATTATTAGTTAATAATATAAAGGATAATCTTTTTAAATCAAATTATATGGAGAAAAGTAGGCTAATGAATTTCTATACGTAGTTACTAATCAACAAATTTGAACACGAATTCGGTTTAATTAGCGTGCGAAAGTAAATTAGATAGTTATATTCCCAATGAGTGAAGTAATGAAAGCTTAAAGAGAAGTAATAGAATACTATGATAGAGAAATAGAGTACTATGATAGAGAGAATATAAGTAACTGTAATCATGCACCCCACTGTCAACACCCCCAGACTTGTGTTGCAATGTCCTTATTGCAAAAATAAAAAAAAATTGAGGTAGAAATTGCACCAGGATATAGAGAACTGATGATCATGTATATAAAGAAGCACAGAACAAAACAAGAGCAAAAAAAAATTTCTTTTAGATATACTGAACATGTTAATACAAGATCATGATAATAATAATAAAAAGGATACAATGCTACATAGCCAGATATACAGGGATATAAAATCAAAAATACATAGGCGTATCATCCTGGTCAGCCGGATCATCCTGAGTGCGAGATCGATGAGGAGCTTCCCATGGTGGGCTGGTAATCCGCAAGTGTTGCCGGATCTGATATATGTCATCCTCAGTCCGCTACTGCGTCTCCTCGATACGCTTAAGGCACGACGATAGCTTAGTGTCATTGAAGTGCTGGAGCTCCTGTGCATATCGAGACTGCCGCGGAGGCTGGGCAGAAGAGGACTCCCCCTGAGTATACGTCGAGCGGGCCGGGGGAATGAGAGGCTCATCGAGGTCTGGATCTACCTCATCGTCGTTGTCGTGGACATTACGTCCACGACTCGCAATGGTATATGTAATCCCACCCTGGCCTTGACGAGCTGTAACGAGGCGGATGGATCGAAGACTGGCCATGGTGATGGGCATAGTCTTTGCTACCACCGTCATCGGGGGAAGAGGCAAGAATATGCCCATATTCCTTGCCAAGCGCGTAATGTAAGGGGCTACACAAATGGACCCGACGCGGGAGTTCTCCGCCTGATGAAGAATGAATTGAGCAAGCATATAACCCAAGTGGATACAGTAACGGGTTGTCATGCTTTGCAGATAAAGGATGTCCTGACGGCTAACCACGCCGGAGCTTTCGCCCCGGCCGCTCAGAGTATTGCTAAGCAGATGATGAACGTAATGCATGGCGGGGGAAACCAGCTTTGAGGCCTTAGACCTCTTGGCTTCGTAGGGCTCGGTGTCAAAGGATAGACGGCGCCAAATATCGCCCGCCTGGTCGCGACTGGGGAGACCAAAAGTCAGATCAGAGTAGGCGTCACTAAAGAGGAATGCCTCTTCGTACACTCCTAAATGTTGTGTAAACTGGATGAGAGATAGCGTATAGAAGGTACCTCCTACCCGAAAGGAGATAATCCCCTCGGTTGGTCTTCCTTTATCGGTCAAGGAGGGTCGAAGGTTTAAATAGAAGGTGGACAAAAACTCGAGCGTGAGTTCTCGGAAACCTAACTCTTCTATGGCAAAAAACCCTTGCCACCCTACTACAGAAATTAATTCCTTAACATTAGCAGCAAGACATATGGTTTCCAAGACGTCCCAGTCTATTATTCGTATGTCCTGAAATTTCTTGGCTTGCAGGCGGTTATAGCGGTTAGTATGCACTACATCTGTGAAAATTAAGGGTTGAGCAACGTCGCGTCTCTTAGTAGACAATGCTTGAAGTTCCGGTCGACGTCGGCGACCGCCTTGGCTACGTGACGATGACATGATCTGAAAATAAAGGAACAAAATATTCTAAAGCGAATGAAGAAGGAGAAAAGAAAGAAAAAAATCAAATAAATAAGAAGAGATTTGATGGATGTAAACCCAGGAATTATACCGATGATGTTAATAGCGAAGCGACGAGGCGATTGCACGAAATTGGAGGAGCTGATGATATTCACAGCTGAACTGGTTGCAGGAATGGAAAGAGGAGAAGGTGGAAATGATGGAAAGAAATCTCAAAAATCTGCCCCTATAAAAAGAAGTCGAACACGGGTGTACACACGGCCGTGTGTGCACCCGTGTTAAGGAATTGACGTGGGCGGGAAACATGGTCTTCAAGGAGACGTGTGGTCATTTTGATGGAACTGCTCGTGTTAGTTGGACACGGTCAACAATATGGCCGTGTCCACAACCCGTGTGGTCAATCTGACAGTGTTGGGCTCGGACACGGTCCACAACACGGGTGTGTGTGGACCCGTGTGGTTAATCAGACAGGTGTTGGGCTCGGACACGGTCCACAACACGGGTGTGTGTGGACCCATTTCCTTCTCTGTATGAAATCACTTTAATCGGCCATATCGACACGAGTGTGCACATGGCTGGGTGAACAGCCGTGTACATTAAAACACGGCCACAAACACGGCTAGGTAGAGACCCGTGTCCTGCTCTGGCTTAAAATTGAAATTACGATGTATGACACGGCAACACACACGAGCGTGTCTTTGCCCGTGTGGTGCTCTGTAAATTTCTGCCTTTCCCTGGTTTATAGGGTGCACGGCTGGGTGACTGTGCGTGTGCTAGACACGGCCAAGCACACGGCCGTGTGCTTGGCCGTGTACTCTTTTTAATTAGTGATTTCTCCTAAGTGCTTTATTTGTTTTTTTTCGGGGTTGAAATTTAAATAAAGTTTTCATTAAAATTTTTATAAACTATATAGACAAGTTACTATTGAATTTTATATAGTCCCTTAGTCTAGATGAAGGCAGGATTCTAATCGAGCAAAGGCTTGGGGAAGTGCACTGTAATAAAGTTTTAACCGGTGCCCGTTGACTTTAAAATCTCCCTTTTCAGGGTGAGTTAGTTCGACGGTGCCATAGGGAAAAACTTTTTTTAACCTGGAATGGTCCGGACCACTTAGACCTAAGCTTCCCTGGAATAGACGCAGTCTAGAATTAAAAAGGAGTACCAGGTCACCCTCGTTGAATCTTTTGGTGTTTCGGAGGTGACGGTCATGAAATAGTTTGGTTTTCTCCTTATAAATTCTGGAGTTCTCATATGCCATAGTCCTCCATTCGTCTAGTTCATTAAGTTGAAGTTTGCATTTTTCCCCTATAGAATTAGTATCAAAATTTAGAGATCGTATTGCCCAATATGACTTGTGCTCTAATTCTATAGGTAAGTGACAAGATTTACCATAGACTAATCTAAAGGGGGTGGTCCCTATAGGTGTTTTAAATGCTGTCCTATAAGCCCATAAACAATCGTTTAGTTTCCTAGACCATTGTTTTCTATTCCCTTCTATATATTTTTCTAGGATGCGTTTAAGTTCTCTATTGGATACCTCAACTTGACCACTAGTTTGTGGATGATATGGTGTAGCTATCCTATGTGTGACTCCATATTTCTACAATACCTTATCTAGCTGTAGATTACAAAAGTGAGAACCCCTATCGCTAATAAGTGTACGTGGTGTGCCAAATCGCGCAAATAGAGATTTCAGGAATTGAATTACTACTCTACTATCATTAGTAGGTAAAGCTTGCGCCTCAACCCAATTTGATACGTAATCTACGGCTACCAAGATAAATTTATTCCCGAATGAAAATGGAAATGGACCCATAAAATCTATCCCCCACACATCAAATACTTCACATTCAAGAATAAAGTTTTGCGGCATTTCATGTAATTTAGAAATATTACCTGTTTTCTGACAAGAATTACATGAAAGCACATACCTTTGGGCATCCCTGAATAGAAGGGGCCAATAAAAAGCCGAATCAAGAACCTTTTTCGCAGAGCAATTTGCTCCATAATGACCACCAGTAGGACCTGAATGACACTGCTCTAGGATTTTCCACCCTTCCTCGGCTGATACACACCTTCGGATCACGGAATCTGCACATATCCGAAAAAGAAAAGGGTCCTCCCAAAAGTAATATTTCAAGTCGGAGAAAAATTTCTTTTTCTGCTGATATGAAAAATCCTGTGGGAGGACCTTAGCAACAAGATAGTTTGCATAATATGCAAACCATGGATAATCATTATTTACTTTCGAAGATAAGGCAAATAACAATTCCTCAGGGAATGTATCAGAAATTTCAGATTCATCTAACATTGCTCGTAATGGATTTTCTAAACGTGAAAGATGGTCTGCCGCTAAGTTTTCTGCTCCTTGTTTATCCCTAATTTCCAAATCAAATTCTTGCAATAGAAGAACCCAACGGATTAAACGAGGCTTTGCGTCCGCCTTGGCTAGCAAATATTTAAGTGCAGAGTGATCCGTGTAAACTACTACCTTGGACAATGTTAAATAGGATCTAAATTTATCAAAGGCAAAAACTACTGCTAGAAGTTCTTTTTCAGTAGTAGTATAATTCTCTTGTGCATTATTAAGTGTTTTACTAGCATAAAATATAGGATGAAAATGTTTGTTTCGGCGATGTCCTAGAACAGCCCCTACCGCAAAACTGCTAGCGTCACATATGATTTCAAACGGCTGAGTAAAATCAGGCGCTATCATAATAGGAGAATTAATTAATCTCTCTTTTAAGAACTCAAAAGCATGTAGACACTCTTGATCAAAGAGAAAAGGTGTGTCCTTTTCTAAAAGTCTCGTAAGTGGTTTAGCAATTTTTGAAAAGTCTTTAATAAACCGACGGTAAAATCCGGTATGGCCTAAAAAACTCCTCACTGCCTTAACGGATGTGGGTGGTGGTTACTTTTCTATTGTCTCTATCTTCGCTCTATCTACTTGAATTCCCTGATTGGAGATTTTATGACCTATTACTAACCCTTCTTGTACCATAAAATGGCACTTCTCCAAGCTAAGTACTAAGTTTGTTTCCTCACACCTCCTCAAAACTTTTTCTAAATTATTCAAACATAAATCAAAGGAATCTCCAAAGATGGAGAAGTCATCCATAAACACTTCCATGATATCTTCAACATAGAAGTTGAAGATGGCCAACATGCATCTTTGGAAAGTAGCGGGGGCATTACATAGACCGAAAGGCATACGCCTATAGGCAAAGGTGCCGAATGGGCACGTGAACGTTGTTTTCTCTTGGTCTTCTGGGGCTATTGGGATTTGGAAATACCCAGAAAGTCCATCTAGGAAACAATAATACGTATGCCCTGACAAGCGTTCTAATATTTGGTCAATAAAGGGTAAAGGGAAGTGGTCCTTCCTAGTGGCATCGTTTAGCTTCCTATAGTCAATACAGACACGCCAACCTGTTAGTGTTCGCATTGGAATTAATTCATTTTTATCGTTTGCTACCACAGTTAAACCACCCTTCTTAGGAACGACTTGGACAGGACTAACCCATGAACTATCGGAAATAGGGTATATCATACCAACATCTAACAATTTAACAATTTCAGCCTTAACTACCTCTTTCATATTAGGATTAAGCCTATGTTGCGGTTGAATAGATGACTTATAGCTTTCTTCCAAAAGGATTTTATGAGTGCAAAAACTAGGATTAATACCTTTTATATCAGATACTTGCCAGGCTATTGCACCTTTACATTTTTTCAACACAGTTAATAATTTGGTTTTTTCAATCTCAGAAAGATTAGAAGAAATGATAACTGGGTAAGACGAATTAGTTCCTAAGAATGCATACTCAAGATGATCCGGTAAATTTTTTAATTCAACTATAGGTGGATTCTTAGTATTATTCTTATGAACTTCATGATCTCCTTCTGTAAGTAAGTTATATTCAGTATTTCCATTCATCGAAACAGAGCTATCTAGAAAAAGTAAATGATCAACAATGTCTTCACTAGTTTCATCTTCTAGAAAGCAATTAGTAATGCAAATTTCTAAAGGGTCTTTATAATAAAAATTAGAATCAATAGAAGTCATTAAATCATCAACACCATGAGAAAAGTAGCAACAATCATCACTATCTAAAGATTGTTTCATAGTATTGCCAATTTGAAAAGTGACTTCATCCTCCCCTACTCTCAAAACAAATTTACCATCAAAAACATCAATAAGAGCTCTAGAAGTGGCTAGAAATGGACGACCAAGTATAAGTGGTATTTCTATATTTTCGTCCATATCTAAAATAACAAAATCGGCAGGAAATATAAATTTGTCTACCTTAACTAATACATTCTCCACTATACCTCGTGGGTACTTAACCGACCTATCTGCTAATTGAATGCTCATCCTAGTCGGGCTAAGTTCCCCTAGGCCTAGTTTCAAATATAATTTATAAGGCATCAAAATTATACTAGCTCCTAAATCCGCTAAAGCTTTATTAACTTGCAAATCACCTATTAAACATGGAATTGAAAAAGAACCGGGATCCTTAAGTTTTTGTGGTAATTTATTTTGTAAAATAGCAGAGCATTCTTAACTAAGTGTGACTAAAGATAATTCTTCTATTTTCCTTTTATTAGAAATTAAATCCTTCAAAAATTTTGCATACTTGGGCATTTGAATAATATCAGAAAAAGGTAAATTAACATGCAATTGTTTAATCATAGATAAAAATGTACCATATTGCGCATCCATGCCCTCCTTGTTCATCTTTGCTGGATATAGTACAACTGGTTGATATTCCATTGGTGTCACGTTCAGTGCTTCTCCACTGGACTCCTCTTGAGGTGCATTCTGTGCAAGCCTTGGGTCTTGTAATTCCTTCCCGCTCCTCAACTGAATTGCTCTTGCATGTTCCTTTGGGTTTGTCTCAGTATTTCCTGGAAGTGTCCCTTGTTGTCTCTCTGATACCATCTGTGCCAACTGCCCAATCTGATTCTCCAAATTTCGAATAGAACCCTCTTGATTACGGAAGGCAACATCGGTAGTTTGCACGAACTTTGCAAGGACATCTTCCAATGTTGGTTTCCTTGGCTCCAATTGTTGTTGTTGTTGTCCAAACATGGGTTGTTTACCTTGGTTGCCTTGCCCTCCCCAAGATAAATTGGGGTGGTTCCTCCATCTTTGATTGTATGTAAAACTATATGGGTTGTTTCCAGAATTGAAAGGTGGTCTGGGATTATTACCCATGTAGTCTACATGTTCTTGCACTTGAGGTTCACCACTAGGTATTCCAACAAAGGAAGGGTCCCATTGTTGAGGTACCATGGGGGGCGTAGCTAAAGAAAGGTTGTCCATCTTTTGATGGAGCTTCTCCACTTGAATTGCTAAGGCTGTAACAGCATCCACTTCATACATTACGACAGGCTTAGTAGACTTTGGTCGCACGGTAGTCCATTGGTAGCTATTCATTGCCATTTCTTCTATCAACTGCTGGGCTGCCTCAGGTGTCTTATTGTTCAAGGTGCCTCCACTAGCCGCATCAATCATCTGTCTGGTGGCTGGATTTAGACCATTGTAGAAGGTCTGAATTTGAAGCCAAGAAGGTAAGACATGATGAGGGCATCTCCTTAATAATTTTTTGAATCGTTCCCAAGTATCATACAATGATTCAGCCTCCAATTGAACATACGTAGAGATATCGTTCCTTAACTTTGCAGTCTTTGCCGGTGGAAAATACTTCATCAAAAACTTCTCAACCATCATGTCCCAAGTAGTAATGGACCCTCTATGTACCGAATTGAGCCACTGCTTTGCCTTATGCCTTAATGAGAATGGGAACAAACTCAATCGAATCGCATCGTTGAAGACACCATTAATCTTGAAAGTATCACATATCTCTAGGAATCTGGCTAAGTGTGTATTGGGGTCCTCGTCTTGTAAGCCATCATATTGAACATATTGTTGGACCATTTGTATCACGCTCGGCTTTAGTTCGAAATTATTGGTTGGAATGGGAGGTCGAACAATGCTCGACCCAGTTCCTTGGAGATTGGGTCTAGCAAAGTCAGACATGGTTTGCTCATTTTGGTTTGCCATGATATCTAAATCTTCAGGATGGTGTTCTCCTTGATTCACTGTTTCTTCTTCTAACAGTTTGTTTACAATATCTGTGGTGTTAATACCCACGTCTTTTTGATTGGTGTTATGAATAAGTCGTTCTGGATCAGATTGAAAGGGTTCTAGCCCAGAATTTCTTGCCCTGGTCATAGACTAACAGACTACAAAACAGAGATTAAATAATATAATTATACTATAAACTAAGTTACATATATTTATTAGTAAACAAAAATGGTAGATTAATAGAGTTAAAGCTTTCAAAATATTAAAAAGGCTTCCCCGGCAACGATGCCAAAAACTTGATGATCATTTTCACTAAGTCTAAACTTGATGCAGAGTCATTCTACGTTTTATCATAACTATGTAGATGGGCATAAGCTAGATTGAATTATCTTTCAGGCAAGTGCACCTATCAATCATAGTATAAGAGAAGCCTACATCTCGTATCGTATTCCACAGGGTCATTTCAACTACTCGTACTCACTCTCACTCTATTATCATACCTAAACTTAAAATTGCATTCTAACATAGATTAATCCTAACTATGACTACTTGGATAAAAATTGTATTGGAGAGTTACAAAAATAATTTCAAGCCGAAAGTTAAGAGCATTTAATGAACATCATCATTTTGTGTAATCATGAAATAACAAAACTATCAAATTCATTGTATTGTAAAGGGTTAAACTAATTATCAAATTCTCTCTCGAGCAATTTAAAATCTAAATCTAAGTTAAGTAAATTTTCTCTCGAACAATTTACAATACTCAAATTTGCATTGAATGAACTACCCTATCTACTACATAGATTCATGAAACTTTATCTCTAAAATACCATAATTCCATTTATTCGTATTCTAATTTTCCAAGAAACATATCTCTCTATAATGAATTTTGAATTACAAAGAGAAATAACACATAAATATGAAGATTTAACCATCATCCAAAGAATCCAATTTCTCAATCTAGATATTTGGAATTCATGTAAAAGTAAATAATCATTCATAACAAGGATAATTCTCAATGTATACAAACCCATATACGAACAAAATACAATGAAATTGATTAAAACAAGAAGATACATGTTTACTAATTCGTTCAAACACATTGTTCATGAAAATTAAAAGATAAATAAAGTTGGATTACCAAGAGAGATACAAGATTAAATGAGATAAATTAAAGAATAAATGCATACGAATATCTCCTTCAAGCCTTCCTTCTCTTGGGTGCTCCACTTTCGTTCTCTAGAAAATCTCCAAGCAAAAATGATCCAAAAGTCCAGAATAAAATTTTTCTCCAGGTTTTTATAGTCTCATAGCAAACATGGTCGAACACGGGTTCCGACACGGCCGTGTTGCAGGCCATGTGGGCAGTTCCAAGGCAGTTCCACACGAGCAAATGTGTTTGGTCATGGGCCGTGTTGGATGATACGGGTACTGACACGACCGTGTTGGCGAACACAGCCGTGTTGTTCTTCTTGTTCTTCGGAAACGGGTAGGCCGGATTTAATTCTTCAATTTGTCCCGAAAAGGACACGGGCTGGACATATGGGCGTGTTCAAACCCGTGTGGATACTTGAGTCTTCCTTCTTTAAATCGTTTCAGCTAGGATAGAATACGGGTAGGCACACGGGCGTGTTCCTACCCGTGTTCGACCAATTCTTCTACTTTGATCAGCCCTGTTGGTCCCGTCAACTCCCCTGTTTGCTCCAAGACTTTTAGTTCCACTTGTTAGTCATACCTACATTAGAGAAATGACGTAGTAAGTGGGGAGTTCAATACATAAAATAGTAAAGACTCTAACCTATGCTCTACTATTCATGACAATACCAATTCTCAACTATTTTGCGTAATTACTTGAGTAAAGAGGTAGAAAACAGTGGACATGATTATAATTATGATAGTCCAAATCTATCATAATTGTACTCATCAGCAGATCCCGCTTTCAGGCTCCCACCAAGCTGGCAGGACTGGATGTCACTCGGAGGTGTCTGCCTTAGACCACAAGCAGATCCCGCTGCCAGGCTCCCATCAAGCTGGCAGGGCTGAATATCACTAGGAGGAGTCTGCCTTAGACACCGTGAAGATCCCGCTTCCAGGCTCCCATCAAGTTGACAGAGCTAGAAGTCACTCGGAGGAGTTTGCCATAGACTCCGAGCAGATCCCGTTGCCAGGCTCCCATCAAGCTGGCAGGGCTGGATGTCACTCGGAGGAGTCTGCCTTAGACCCCGAGCAGATCCCGCTGCCAGGCTCCCATCAAGCTGGCAGGGTTGGATGTCACTCGGAGGAGTCTATATTAGACCCCGAGCAGATCCCGCTGCCAGGCTCCCATCAAGCTGGAATGGCTGGATGTCACTCCGAGGAGTCTGCCTTAGAACCCGAGCAGATCCTGCTGCCAAGCTCCCATCAAGCTGGTAGGGCTGGATATCACTCGGAGGAGTCTGCCTTAGACCCCGAGCAGATCCCACTGCCAGACTCCCATCAAGCTGGCAGGGCTGGATGTCACTCGGAGGAGACTGCCTTAGACCCCGAGCAGATCTCGCTGCCAGGGTCCCACCAAGCTGGCAGGGCTTGATGTCTCTCGGAGGAGTTTGCCTTAGACCCCGAGCAGATCCGGCTGCCAGGCTCCCATCAAGCTGGCAGGGCTGGATGTCACTCGGAGGAGTCAGCCTTAGACCACTAGCAGATCCCGCTGCCAGGCTCGTATCAAGCTGACAGGGCTGGAAGTCACTCGGAGGAGTCTACCTTAGACCCCGAGCAGATCCCGCTCCCAGCTCCCATCAAGATGGCAGGGCTGGATGTCACTCAGAGGAGTCTACCTTAGACCCCGAGCAGATCAACCTGTCAAGCTCCCATCAAGCTGCTGGCAGGGCTTGATGTCACTTGGAGGAGTCTGTCTTAGACCCCGAGCAGATCACGCTGCCAGGCTCCCATCAAGCTAATAGGCCTTGAAGTCACTTGGAGGAGTCTTCCTTAGACCCCGAGCAAGTCCCGCTGCAAGGCTCCCATCAAGCTGGCAGGGCTGGATGTCACTCGGAGGAGTCTGACTTAGACCTCGAGCAGATCCCGCTGCCAGGCTCCCATCAAGCCAGCAGGTCTGGATGTCACTCGGAGGAGTCTGCCTTAGACCCCGAGAAGATCCCGCTGCAAGGCTCCCATCAAGCTGGCAAGGCTGGATGTCACTCGGAGGAGTCTGCCTTAGACCCCGAGCAGATCCCGATGTCAGGCTCCCATCAAGCTGACAGGTTTGGATGTCACTCGGAGGAGTCTTACTCAGACCCCGAGCAGATCCCGCTGCTAGGCTCCCATAAAATGTCAGGGTTGGATGTCACTCTGAGGAGTCCATCCCAAACCCTGAGCAGACCCCGGGAGTCCCCCTCAGACCCCCACTGACCGACGTGGGCGGGGAATCTTTGCAGGAGCAGCGTATAAGGGAGGGAGCTAGCCTCCCTTGCTGCGAATGGATCGGCGGGTCGACGAGGGGATCTCGGCATGATGGCAAGCCAGGAAAGCCTGCCCCAGCCCTGAGATCGGCAGGTCCCATGGAAGGGGGTCCATGCGGCGAAGGAGCTAGCCTCCCTCGTCATGAATTGATCGGCGGGTCAACGAAGGGATCTCGGTATGGTGGCGAGCCAAGAAAGCCATCCCCGGCCTAAAGATCGGCGGGTCCCATGGAAGGGGGTCCAGGCGGCGAAGGAGCTAGCCGCCCTCGTCACGAATGGATCGGCGGGTCGACGAAGGGATCTCGGCACGGTGGCGAGCCAAGAAAGCCGGCCCCAGCCTAGAGATCGGCGGGCACCAGGGAAGGGGTCCTGGCGGCGACACCCCGGTCGCGCCAAGGCCCCAGAAAGTCGGCCCTCACAAAGTCCAAACGCACGCCCTTGTTTCCTCGCCCACCCAATGACGCGAATGGGTAGCGAGCCCGGATGGAGTAGGCGAGTCGCTCCCTCGCATCACGACTATCCAACTTACCCCTCGCTCCTAAGCCTAAGTTCAGAGTCTAAAACGAGCGGACGACCTCACTCGCTCGCTCACCGCCGCAACGTCCAAGAGAACATTCAAGGATAAAAGAAATTATAACAAGTGTTGAAATCAAGGGGCGAATGCGAGAAATAACGATACTCGCGTTTAAGATTAAAAAAGAGTTTTGTACATTGTCGAAATCAAAAGAGATAAAACTATTACAAGAACTAGGCTCTGGCCTGCGTCACTACCGCGGCAAAAGTGGGACGAATGCGAGCTCCCGACGAGGCGAGCCCTGAGCGGCGGGCCCTTATATAGGGTGGTAGGGCCCGTCGCCCGGCTCTGGTACCGGAAGGAACAGCTCCGGTAGCACCACGCTTGCCAGAAGCTTGGCACCGTTGTCCTTAATAAGGTTGGCCCTCTGCAGCATTTAGAAAGTGTATTTCGTCGCGCTGGCCGCATTCTTCTGCATCATCACTTCGATCTCATGATCGCTGTAATGAGCGAGCTGGCAGCTGCTTGTAGATGGCGGCAAGGCGGCCACTACAGCCTCTAACTCATCCACTCGCTTCTGAAGCGCCTGCTTCTCCTATTGGAGGGTGACGACCTCAGTGCCAAGCCGGCTGGCAGTCTCTGCGTCTTGTGAAAAGGAAAATAACTGAGTTAAGTTATGTGGGAGGGAGGAAAGGTTGAGGCGATTTGAGAAACCTACCGCTCCACCTAGGTACTGAGCGAGAGCGGCCTCAGCCGCTTTGGCTTGCTTTCGCCGTTCACCCGCCTCCTCTTGAGCGAGTCGGCGAGCCGCATCCTTCTCATCGACTAACTTGTGGAGCGACAGGGCGCTCTTATCCAGCCGAAGGCACCGCCGACCGACCATATGGGCCAGCTCCATGCTGCGAAACTAGGCCCGAGCGCTTTCATAGATCAGCACCCGCGTCGCCTCCTCGTCATAAACGGCGGCGTCCTCTCGCCTATAGACGCCGAAGGCGATATTGTAAGCATCCCCTCTGCTGGAGTCGTCCTCCAACCAGCTCGGCAACAACGAGGAGATGAAGACCCGGTATTCTCTTTGTCCCACATAAGCAGAGGGAATCAGGACTCGTCCGCGGGTCCCTCACCATAACCAAAGTTACGGTTCTCCCGGTGGATTGCCTTCCCAGTGAGCAGAACCTCCTTCGGCGGCTGCGACGTGCCCACCTCTCCACCAGAAGATCTGACAGCCAGGGAGGCCGCGGGGGCGAGAACGGCGGACGGCTGGCTCGCGGGGGCCTTACCCTTGTCGCGAGCCGGGGGAGGTGAGCAACCCGCCTTCTTCGATTTCTTGGGCGGTGGATGGTCCTGAGGCCACTCGCGGCTAGACAGATTTACGGGAGTAGGGGTTGAGAGCTCGCGATGGGCAGAAGCAGCCGCTTCGGCTCGGGCAAGCTCGCCGGCAGCGAGTCACGCGCTCTCATAAGGCGGATGGAGAGGGATGTCGCGCTCTCCTACAAAAGCATGAAACTTAGAAAATATTCGACGGAACTAAAAGCGAGTAGAAGGGAGAATCGCTTACCCTCACCGGGCAGGACGGGAATGAGGTTGTCCAGATTTCGGCAGAGGTAGGCCACCTCGAAGTTCTTCCCAGCAAAGAACCTGAATAACCTCGCTTCATGGCCCCCCAAGGTCGGGGGGGGGGGGGGGGGGCGGTAGCTCGCCTTGCTGAGTTGGACGGGCGAGAAGGGGACATTGTCGAAGTACCCCTTGATGAAAATGAACTTCTTGAGCAAGTTGTGGCTCGTGTTGACGGCCTCCCACACCCTCACGTGGGTGCTGGCGAAGCAGGCGGTCCCGTCTTTATTCACCTGGAAAGAGAATAGCTTGTGGAATACCGCGAGGCTGAACTCAACCTTCTCCTCTCGCCGAAAGCAGGCGAACCCGACGATCATTACAACGGAGTTCGGGGTCATCTGCCCGGGGACCACCCCATAGTACTTGAAGATCTGGTAGACTTCCGGCTATAAGGGTAGCTGGAGGCCCGCCTCGAAGTGGGCCGTGGGGAAGGCGAGCTTGTCAGCGAAGAGTTCGTTTATCCGTTCCTCCTTCCTGGGCCGCCTCGCCTCGAAACTGGGCGGGACAAAGTGGCCGATTGTATCTACAAACTCTCTCTCTGTAAGGACAACAAGGGGGAAATCGTGCTCGGAGAAGATCCAAGCACACTTGCTCCTCACCTCCGCCTCGCCACTGCCACCTCCCATCCTGCAGAAGTCTTGTCGAGCGGGATAGGGGATTTCTCGCAAAGCTAGGGAAAGGAGGAAGTATTAAATGCGGTGGGTGAGGGAGGGTCGGCAGGGCCTATTATAGAATGAGAAAGGGCGGGAAAATGGTCCTTTTGGTGGGAAGAGTGCAGATAGCAATATAGCCCTAGCGTTTCGACTTCCGAGCCCAATCCGGGTCCTCGCAAACCCGTCAGTTGGCCGCAAAACGCCCACACTCGCGCCCACATAATGGAAGTACGGCCACCATGGGGGCTGACTTTGACCCGCGCGCGAGTCACCTATCGCGCGACCCGCGAGTGGCCAGCTCGCCTTCGCTAATACTAAATAACAATGGCTAGGCGAGGCGATCCAGCAAGGCCGAACCCGCCCGAAGGAAAGCCGGCTGAGCCAGAGCATCTCGCCCGCACCTCCCGCAGAGATAGAAGCGTCTACACAGCCAAAAGAAAATCGCAACAAATACTAGCCTATGACGGGTGAAAGTTGTCCTGAATTATTACAAATGTTCACTGTCCGGAGCAAAGAAGTTAGCACCCTGAGCATCTCGACCGCTGCATGCGGAGGCTATTCGGACCCAGGGAATCACAACCTGCGAGGGGAAGGGAAAGACTCAATGCGGGATCCACTTCCACCTGCCTCCCCTTCCCATGCTAGTTCGGGGCGATACGCGAGGATAGTGGTACTCGCGGACCGTGAAAGTGCAGGATAAGATCAATCCTAACTCTAGAGGGGGGGGGTGAATAGAGTTATTTAAAATAATTTTGCAAATAAAAACTTGTGTGCAGAGAAAGTTTGACTTTACTTAGTGTAATGTGCTATAGCAAATAATCAGAGTAAAAGGAAATTCACAGCACAAAGCAAAACACAAAGAAACAAGCAATCCAGACGACACAAGGAGCTATAGTGGTTCCCCAAATCTGGGTACATCCACTCTTCTATCACCCTTGATAGGAATCCACTCCAAGATGAGTTGATCAGGTGTCTTGAGCACCAGAGAGTTTTTGATCAGGTTCTCACAAACCAAAGGAGCTGATTTTGACCAAGTTTCAGCAAAACCAAAAGTAACTTTTAAAGGGAGTTAAAACCCTGTACAGAAAGAAAAAAGAAAAAGAATGATGTTGTCTTCTCTATCAACAAGCAGAGAGAAGCAAAAGTGGATCTGTAGTTGTTGTCAAAGCTCCCCCTGAGATCAAGAAGAAGTTCAGGAAGGAGAGCTCTGCACAAGGGTGACAGGTTTTCAAAGATCTGATTTGCTCCAGCAAGAGATGATCCAAGAAGGTTGGATGGTTGTGTCTGAAGCAATCAGAATTCCTGTGAGTGAGCTTTCAAAGCAATATCACACAGAGAGAGAAGCTGAAGTCCTGTGTATGTATTTCTCTGTATTCTGTATATTCTCTGTGTTTTGTAGAATCTCTGTGTTGTAAAAAGAAAGAATGAATAATAATATAGCTGAGTCTTCTTCTTCCTTTTCTTTGATAGCCGTTGGAAGTCAGCATTAATTGCTTTCCTTAAATGTCCAAGCCTCAAAGGAACTGACAGGCAGACATTCCTTAGAAAATGCCTTGAGCCATGCACCAGATATGCTGTAACGGCCAATAAATCTTCAGCATTAATTATCTGATAGAAGGAATTTGAATTCCTATACAAAACTGACGGGAGTCTGAAAAGCGTCGAGCTCACAATAAAACGTCGATCTGAGCACGACACACGTCGGCCAGAGAGTGTTTTCTGTAAGCAGAACTGGGTTCGACGGATCGTCGAGCGGAGGTCGACTCCACGTCGAGCTGAGGTCGACTCTGCGTCGAGCTGAGGTCGACTCTGCGTCGAGCTGAGGTCGACTCAGAGTCGAGCTGAGGTCGACTCAGCGTCGAGCTGAGATCGACTCTGTGTCGAGCAGAGGTCGACTCTACGTCGAGCTGAAGATTACTCTAACTAGCCTATGTGACCTTTATAACAACAAGGAGGTCACAACACAAAATCCCTATAGAAATATAGTCATCCTGGTCCAAACGGTAATAGGGTATTCCAACAATCTCCTCCTATTTGGATTAGGATTACTATTTACATGAATTTAGGGATTCAAAGAAAGATAAAATAGATGCAATACACTATAATACAACCAGACATGACAGAATAAAAAGCAGCATATATAACATTATATAGCAGCACAAATGTTCAAATGTCCTGAGTCCAGCATATATAGAAAGAATTAAAGCATCTTACTTTACTTTCCCTTTGGGGCTTTGTCTTGATCACTCTTCTTGAAGATGATTTCTCTGTTTGGATTTGAAGCTTCCTTTTTAGATCTGTAATCATCAGCTGCACCTAAAGACTTTTGATCTCTTGCACTGGGTGGTACAGCTGCAGGATGGAGTTGCATATATCTGTCTGAATCAAAGAATTTCTTAGACTTATATTTCTCCAATTCCTCTTTTCTTTGGTCTGACATTGTACTGATATGAGAGGTGTCCAGACCTTTTTCTCTAGCTTTATTAATCTCATTTAAAGCAGCCATTTCTATCATTCTAGCTTTCTAGTAGGCTGGAGTTTTGGTGGGATCTTCAAAAGGTACAGCTGGTTCAAATCTGTTAGAGGAGAGTTCTTGAGAGGTAGTTGGGGTGAGGTCAGCTCTAGGTCTATAAGGATAGGGACCAGAGGTTGGATCAATGGCTCCTCCCCTTTGATAAGGTTGAGAACCTGATCTTCTTCTGGACTGCCTGCCTCTATAGTTTCCTCTTTGCTGACCTCCCCTTTGCTGACTGTCTCCTTGATATCTTCTTGCTTGATATGTCTTTCCATGTAGAGCTGAAGGGGCTGGATTGGAAGATAGACTAGCACCTGCACCTGCATCTGGAGGAGGTGGAGGTGGAGGCTGATGGACAGGTTTGGAGGGGCCTTCATTAAACTTTCTTTTCTTCTTCATTGCTTTTCTCTGATTTTGGGAGTACTGCATCCATGACTCTGTGATTTCACAATTGTATTTGATATAGTAGGGAATGTCATGGTCTGTAGCTCTGGCAATTGGTACTCTTTTCAAAGCTTTTGATCTTGCTTTCCTCTTCCTTGCAATAGTTGCAGAGGAGTCATCAGAATCTGTAGCAAACTCATCTTCTGAACTTTGAGATTCTTCATATGGATCTATGTACTTCCTTTTAGAGATAGGAAAACAGATGGAGTCTGGAGCTGCTGAGGAGAAAACTGAAGGAAGACCTGCTGTCAGTGGGGAGGAGGAGTCTACCACTGTAGGAGAGGGCACAGCCTCAGGAGCCATAGAGACTAAAGAGGCTGGTTCCTGAAGGGCTTGGGAGACATGGGTCTCAACTGCATCAGGTGTCTCAATCGCTTCACCTGAAGTTTCAACAGCTGCTAACATTTCAATTTCATCATTAGCAGGAGCCACTGCTGCCACTGCTACATCAGGGATCTTCTGAAAAGGGACAATAGCCCTAGACAGATCTTCTTGAAGCAGTTCTGAATTAGGAGGAGGAGCAACAGGTGCTATCTGAACTTCTACAACTGATACTGTCTCTGAACATGTCTGAATAAACTGAACTGAAGAAGGATGAACTGATGAAGGATGCAGCTCTTCTTCTGCAGACATCTCCCCCTGCCTAGAATCAGTGGTAGCTGACTCTAGGCCCCCAGAAGAAGGGCATGCCAGATGAGAGGAGAGGGAGGAGACAGAGTCAGAGAGAGTTCTCAGGGAAAGGAGGAGAGGAGCCAGCTTGGCATCCAAGAGGGAGGAGAGCCTAGGGGACAGAAGGTCAAAAATTTGATTGGCTAAGGGCAGGAGAGCTACTTGCTCAAGGGGAACTTGAGTAGAGGTAGAGGGAGTAGCAGAAAATGTAAATGGGGAAGATGTTGAGGGTGGTGCAGACAAGGGAGGTGTAACTAGTTCATGGATGGAGGAAAAAAGTAGCTCTGAAAAAGTAGATGAATGAGGGAATTCATGAGGAGAGGAGGTAGAGGCATCCATGAAGGAGTCTTCATGCATGTCAAAGGAAAAGAGATCCTCATGAGGGGAGGAATCCAAGCTTATGGGAAGGAAAGTAGTGTGAGGTGGAAGGGAGGAGGCAATGGTAGAGATGGAGGAAGGTAGAGGTTGAGAGGATGGAATGACTGTGGTTGAGGGGATGAAAGTGGATGGGATGGAGATGGAGGGAGATGGCAAATTCCCTGCTTCTGGACCAGTGGACTGAGGGAGAGTGACCTCTACAGTCCTGGTTTCTGCAGAAGATTTCATTGCTGCTGCTACCCTGGGATTCACAATTCTTCTGTCCCACTTGCCAATTAGGGCACATGTGAGCCTCTTGGAAGCATTGATGTGCTTCTTGGAGGACATAAGCAGTTGGGGGCAGCAATGGTTGAGAATCAACCCAAGAACTCTTCCAAAGTGGACAGAGTTTTTATCCAATCTTTTCTTAATCAATTCAAACACAATCAATCCCCAGTTGGGATGTTTCTTATCCATAAGTGCAGCCATAAGGCAGAACTAATGCCTAGTAATTGCATCATGTGCAGTCCTCTTTGCACAGATCACTTTGCCTGTAATGTCTGCTAATAACCTATATTCAATAGCTAGGTTAACTTTGAGGAGTTTAGAGGGGTTACCAGCAGCATGCCCCATCCTGTCCAGCATCAAGGCATACTCTTCCACAGATAGTTCTATGCCATCATCTCCAGCAGCAAAGTTGAAAACTTCTGAAATGATTTGAGGTGAGATGGCTACCTCATTTCCTGAAACTTTCCCAGTCAATGTATTGTTTTCTGAGATAACTGCTGTAAGACTCCACTCTTTGATTTCTGACTCTGGGAGAGGGATCCTGGTTGACATAAAGTTAACCAGTTGCTGCTCCTTGAAGAGGTCCAGTATATCCAAAAAGTATTGTGGAGATCCATCAAAAGAGTCGAAGTCAATATCGAATCCAGAATCGAACTTCAATGCCGCCAGAGCTCCTGCTGTGATCGCCATTTTCCTGCAAAAAGAATACCTTGAATCTCTTGTGAGCTGCATATGCAAGGAAGATTCTTATGGCCTCCAACCTTGCAACTGGTGCAAAGGTTTGGTCATAATCAATTCCTTCTTCTTGGCAATATCCTTGTGCAACAAGTCTTGCCTTGTTTCTCACAATTATTCCTTGATCATCCAACTTGTTTCTGAATACCCATTTGGTTCCAACAATTTGCTGGTTCCTTGGTCTTGGTACTAATTCCCAAACTTTATTCCTTTCAAATTGATTCAACTCTTCCTGCATTGCAATGATCCAGTTTGGATCTTGCTCTGCATCTTGTATGGTTTGAGGCTCAATTTGAGAAAGAAAGCAGGTGTGCATAATATTTTGATTAACTTGATTCCTTGTTTGCACACCCACTGATATATCTCCAATTACTTGTGAGATTGGGTGATCTCTTGTTGTTGCAAGATCAACAAGGGGTGTTGATGATGCACCAACCTGTGTTGTTGTTTCCTCTTGTGGAACAACAACTGGTTCTTCAATTTGTTGGCCTTTTGAACTTTCCAAAACCTTAAATTCCTCTTCATTGTCACTGAGTTCAGTGTCTTGCTGAATTGGTGAAGGTAATGACCCTTTGTCTGTGATGGTAAGCTGCTTCAGATTTTCTGAAATTGAATGTTCCTGCAAATTGCTTATGGTAGAAGTCTCCTTCTCCTTATAAGACATGTTAGTTTCATCAAATGTAACATGCATGGATTCTTCAATTTTATTTGAGCACTTGTTAAAAACCCTATAAGCCTTGCTAGTCATGGAGTATCCCAGAAACACTCCTTCATCAGCTTTAGCTTCAAATTTAGCTAGGTATTTCTTGTCATTATTGTGAATGAAACAAATGCAACCAAAAATTTTGAAATAATTCACTTTAGGTTTCTTCCCTTTGAGTAACTCATAGGGAGTCTTACCCTTTAGTTTGTGTATCAGGCTTCTATTCAAAACATAGTTGGAGGTGTTCACAGCCTCTGCCCAAAAGGTTAGAGGAAGGTGAGCATCTGTCAACAATGTTGTGGCAGATACAATAAGGGTTCTGTTTTTCCTTTCAACTACCCCATTTTGTTGAGGAGTTCTTGGAGCTGAGAAAGTGTGCCTGATACCTTCCTTCTGGCAGAACTCTAGCATAAGAAGAGAATCAAACTCTGTCCCATGATCACTTCTGATCAGGGCAATGTGAGTATTGAACTCAATCTGTATGCCTTTGAGAAAATCTGTCAAAATCTTGAAGTTATCAGACTTCTTTCTCAGAAAGAACACCCAAGTGAATCTTGAGAAGTCATCTACAACTACTAAAGCATAAGATTTCCCTCCTAGGCTTTGTACATTAATTGGTCCAAACAGGTCCATGTGCAATAAGTACAAAATTCTAGGTGAGTCACTCTTATTAAGTGACTTGAAACTGTTTTTAGTTTGCTTGCCTAACTGACAAGCCTTGCAAAGTCCTTCCTTCTTGTAGGGACCAGAAGGTAGTCCTCTAACAAGGTTGTCTTGGGATAACTTAGCAATGGTTCTAAGGTTCACATGTCCTAGTCTTTTATGCCAAAGTTCATTAGGTTTGCTAAGGGAGTTAAATAAGCAAATATCTACTTTAGATGAATTGAAATCAACTAGATATATGTTATCTTATCTATTACCAATTAAAACAATGTTGTTATTTATTGCAATATTACATGCTGAGTTGGTAAACCAAACCTGATAACCAGCATCACATAGCTGGCTGATGCTGATTAAGTTGTGCTTTAGTCCTTCCACATAGGCCACTTTCTTAAATGTAATTGACCCTATTTTGACTTGGCCATAGCCTTTTGTTTGTCCAAAATTTGAATCTCCAAAGATTACTTTGGGTCCATGTTTGGCTTTGAAGGACACAAGGTTCTCCTTGTTGCCAGTCATGTGCTTTGAGCACCCACTATCCAAGTACCACTACTGGTTCTCAATTGGATAGGTCTTTATCTGCACATACAACAAAACAATTGTTTTTGACCCAGTTTACCTTGGGCCTTTCTTGATATCCTTTAAATTCTGAAATAAAAGACATCTCAGGTTGGCTCTTATAGCCTACAGGATGATATCTCCTAGGAGGTATTGTCCATTCAGCATAAGGGTTAAAGTGATGAGATGTGGAGCTGGAATTAAATTTTGAATTAACCCCTGAGAACTGATTTTTGCTCTGAGCTTGGCTCGACGCACGTCGAGCTTCGGTCGACGGACTCTGGTGAGTGCGTCGAGCTCCATTCGACGGCGAAGGCTTGCTTTGTTCAGAGGGTAGAAGGCGTCGACCTGAGTTCGACGTTTTCTTGCGATTACGTCGAGCTCTGGTCGACGTCCGTCGAGCTTCGTTCGACGCTTCTTGTCCAGTTTCCTGGGTTAAGTCAGCATTCTTCCTAGCCACTATCAAGACTCCTTTACCTTTCTCACTGGTAAATTTGATTGGAGTTGTCAGCACTATGGGTTAGCTGGATGAAGCACCCAAGCCCAGTGAACCATTCAATCTTGAGTTCACTGTACTTGTGATGTCCATCAATTTGATACTTCTCCCATTAAGGGTTTCTTCAAATTGTTTGGCCTTAGATAGCTCACCTTTCAGTGAAGCTATCTCCTCCCCACACTGCTTCAACTCTTCTAAGAGTCTAAGATTATCTGAGTTAATGGATTTGCATTCAATTAATTGTTCTCTGAGAGTTTTAATCAACTTTTGAGATTCAATCAAGTCAATGCACATAGATTTGAACTCAGATTTAAATTCATCAGAAGTAAAATCAAATGAATCTATTACCTGATCCTTAGTAAGTTCCTGATCAGATAGGTAGTCAGCATCAGGCTCTGAATCAGTGTTCTTTTGAGATGCACTGATGGCCATCATGCAGAATCCCTTTTCTTCTGCATCATCCTCATCATCACTAGAGCTGGATGATGAATCAGACTCATCAGAGTCACTCCAGGATTCAGCCACAAATCCTTTTCTGGTGTGCTTGCTGTTGCTGGAGGAAGGCTTGTCATGGTATTTCCTTGACTCCTTATCCTTCCTTTTATCTTTTCTTTCCTTCTTGTCCCTTCTGTCTTTATCTTGATTTTCTGGACAGTTGGGGAAAATGTGTCCTGGTTTCCTGCAGCCAAAGCAGATAATATCTTTATTAGTAGATCTGTCATACCTTGGCTTGTCTTTGTCTTTGGATGACCATCTTCTGAAGTTCCTTTTGTTCAGCTTATTGAACCTTTTGACCAGTAGGCTCATAAGCTCTTCATTTCCCAACACCTTTTCTTTAGGTTCTTCTTCCTGTGCTTTGAAGGCAATAGTTTTCTCAGCCTTCTCTGTTGGTGTGGATGTCTTCTGCTCTTCTTCTCTCTTCTTAATAAATTGCTCATAGCTCTTGAGCTTTCCTAGAAGAGCTTCTGTGGATAACTCACAGACATTTCTTCCATCCTTGATTGACCAGATTCTTGAGTCCCAAGAGCTAGGGAAACAAGTCAGTATCTTGTCATTTATCTCAGTGAGAGATATGTCCTTCTCTAGTGATCTAAGCTCACTGATGATTAGGCTCAGTCTGTTGTACATGTCAGCAACTGACTCAGACTCTGCCTTTTTGAAGTTCTCATACTGGGTGATGAGGTAGGATCTCCTATCCTTTCTTTCATCTGCAGAACCTGATACAATTTCTGAAAGTTTTTCCCAGATCTCTTTAGCAGTATTGCAATCAGCTACTTTCTGGAAAATGTCATCTGACATGGTTTGAGCCAAAATGTTCATGGCTTTAGCATCTGCTGCCTTCCACTTCTTTATGTCAGCATCAGTTCCTGAAGGAGGAGGAACAGCTGATGTACTTGTTCCTGTGGGAGGTCTTGGACAATCTGTCAACACAGAATTAAAAATGTCTTCATCAAAAGAGTTCATGTAAAGTCTAATCCTTGCCTTCCATAGTGCAAACTTAGAGAGATTGCACATAGGAGGTCTGGTGCTAGCAAAGTCCTTGTTTTGTGCCATGAGTTTTAAAGATAAGTAAAACTAAGGAAAATAACCCTTTGAGAGAAATGATCTTATCAGGGATCTTTTGATCCAGGTGTTGGCCTGTATGAATGATCAACCTCCCTCTGATACCAATTGAAAGTGCAGGATAAGATCAATCCTAACTCTAGAGGGGGGGTGAATAGAGTTATTTAAAATAATTTTGCAAATAAAAACTTGTGTGCAGAGAAAGTTTGACTTTACTTAGTGTAATGTGCTATAGCAAATAATCAGAGTAAAAGGAAATTCACAGCACAAAGCAAAACACAAAGAAACAAGCAATCCAGACGACACAAGGAGCTATAGTGGTTCCCCAAATCTGGGTACATCCACTCTTCTATCACCCTTGATAGGAATCCACTCCAAGATGAGTTGATCAGGTGTCTTGAGCACCAGAGAGTTTTTGATCAGGTTCTCACAAACCAAAGGAGCTGATTTTGACCAGGTTTCAGCAAAACCAAAAGTAACTTTTGAAGGGAGTTAAAACCCTGTACAGAAAGAAAAAAGAAAAAGAATGATGTTGTCTTCTCTATCAACAAGCAGAGAGAAGCAAAAGTGGATCTGTAGTTGTTGTCAAAGCTCCCCCTGAGATCAAGAAGAAGTTCAGGAAGGAGAGCTCTGCACAAGGGTGACAGGTCTTCAAAGATCTGATTTGCTCCAGCAAGAGATGATCCAAGAAGGTTGGATGGTTGTGTCTGAAGCAATCAGAATTCCTGTGAGTGAGCTTTCAAAGCAATATCACACAGAGAGAGAAGCTGAAGTCCTGTGTATGTATTTCTTTGTATTCTGTATATTCTCTGTGTTTTGTAGAATCTCTGTGTTGTAAAAAGAAAGAATGAATAATAATATAGCTGAGTCTTCTTCTTCCTTTTCTTTGATAGCCGTTGGAAGTCAGCATTAATTGCTTTCCTTAAATGTCCATGCCTCAAAGGAACTGACAGGCAGACATTCCTTAGAAAATGCCTTGAGCCATGCACCAGATATGCTGTAACGGCCAATAAATCTTCAGCATTAATTGTCTGACAGAAGGAATTTGAATTCCTATACAAAACTGACGGGAGTCTGAAAAGCGTTGAGCTCACAAGAAAACGTCGATCTGAGCACGACACACGTCGGCCAGAGAGTGTTTTCTGTAAGCAGAACTGGGTTCGACGGATCGTCGAGCGGAGGTCGACTCCACGTCGAGCTGAGGTCGACTCTACGTCGAGCTGAGGTCGACTCTGCGTCGAGGTGAGGTCGACTCAGCGTCGAGCTGAGGTCAACTCAGCGTCGAGCTGAGATCGACTCTGCGTCGAGCATAGGTCGACTCTACGTCGAGCTGAAGATTACTCTAACTAGCCTATGTGACCTTTATAACAACAAGGAGGTCACAACACAAAATCCCTATAGAAATATTGTCATCCTGGTCCAAACGGTAATAGGGTGTTCCAACAGACCGCCTACAGCTCCCGCTGGGTCCGATCGATCTGCTCCGAGGAACACCTGAGTCGCCCCTTGGCTCGCGAAATATGTATACCCAGAGAGGTCTCCTCGTCCTCGTCAGATGGAAATCTCGCTCCTTCCAAAGCCGCGAGTCGCTCCTCTGTCTCGGCCTTGTCCTTCTCCACTCTGTCGAAGACCTCCCGTAGCAGCACCGTGTGCTTTTGGAACAGTCTCTTTACTTTATTCTTCATCTTCTCGGCATCAAGTGGGTCTCCCAAGTATTCTGAGATGATGTCCGCGTCAGGAGGAGGCGAGTACCCTCCGCTCATCTCGGCATCGGAAGAATAGATCGCATTATAGCCTATAGAGATAAGGTCAGAAGGAGCGATGACGGTAAGTGGGCCAAAGCCAGTGGATTTACCTGGTGTCGGTACATCGCCCGCACCATCAGTAGGCCTAGAGGTGCCCGACCGACCCTGGAAGGGTTCCCCTCCAAGAGTAACGAAGGGTTTCCCTAGGCCGTGGGGCCTTGTCGACGGAGGCGCCGAAGGGGGAATAGGTATCAGTGTCAAAGGACTAGCAGCCCGATCGACTTCCACTAGTGCAGAGCTCCCAGGTTCTCCCTCATTTTCCCTATCTTCCCGAGGCATCTCCTACAAAAGAGAAAGGAAAAATCAGGAAGCAGGGCGGTGGATAAACATGAGAAATGTATATACCTCCGGGATGACCTCGACACCGCCAGCCGAGCTGGAGGCGGATCAGGCACCCGAGACCGCCGGACGACCTTTGCTTTCTTTGGCTTGAAAAGGAGGCCAGGCGACCCCCACGCCAACCACGGGGCAGCTTCGAGAGCCGAGCCCCGGGCACCCTCCCTCGTAGCCGCCAAGCAAGCCCACATCTCCTCAGACATAGGCATCTTCCGACTATAGATTGTCGAAGGGGGAAAAGAAGAGGAGTCATCCTAGAGGCCCGATAGCTTATTTATAGCGTGAAGGTGGGCCCCCACCGAAAAGATTCCCTCCAGTTCAGCAGGACGTTCGCCGAACACGTGGGGTTGGATGTTTCTTTCCGAGCCTTTTGCAAAGCTCGCAAAGAGCGGGGATTATGTACAACCACGTGTTTGTCGAAGGGACTCAGACAACAAGGCGGGTTAGCCCCGGCCCGCCTCTCCTAGGCGGGTCGGCCTCCAAGGGTCGCTCAGGCGGGTCAGCCCCGTCCCTCCTCTCCTAAGCGGGTCAGCCTCCAAGGGTCGCCCTGGCGGGTCAGCCCCGGCCCGCCTCTCCTAGGCGGGTCGGCCTCCAAGGGTCGCCCAGGTGGGTAAGCCCCGGCCCGCCTCTCCTAGGAGGCCCGCCCCCGGCTCGCGCCTTCCCAGGCGGGCCGCCTCTAACTCGCGTCCCATAGGCGAGCCAGCCCCGGCCCCCGCCTCCTGCCGGGTAGAGGCATTGGAAGGCTACTCGCCCAGTCCCCAATTGGGGAAACTCCTTGCCATTCTGCCCCTGCAGGTCTACCCTTAGGAAGCTAGAATAGCAGAGTTCGGCTGTTGACATACCAGCCCAAGGGGCTTTCAGTAGTTTCAGGCCAGCAGAGGTTAGTTATTTGCAGATCGTTTTCGGAAATCTATAAATAGGACCCAAGGGGTACCTCAGAAGGCATGCTTACTTATCTCCCAGTCTTCTTGCGCTTTCTGAGGTACCTTTGCCCGACATTTGGCTAAGGAGGGGAAGCGCTCAGTGATCTTCCGGGTTTGTGGTGGGACCTCCATGCCGGGCCCTTGGTCTAGTCCTTTGCTTTTTCTTTCCTTAGTTGTTTTTCTTGGAGGAGCGAAGTAGGTGCGCGATCACCCCTTCCCCAAGGGTGAACTCCACAAGAGACCGATTTTTGGTTTCAACAATGTTGAAGCTGGTCCTATTCGATATTACTCGGGCGATGCCATGGTAATAAGGAAGAGTAATTACGAGACTTAACCATTACAAGATACCATGTGAATTTGATGACGGGTAGTAAGGTTAAGGATAGTAGGGAAGATAAGACTAAATTGCAAAGGACCTTCTAGCCGATGCTTATTCCTCAGATACCGTCATTGCTTTAGTTTAAGAGACCTTCTAGATTATATAGAATGTGATTTGACATGGGGATAACTTCACCCTAATAGGCCACAGGCATGCCAACATGATATAACTTAGGTACGACTCTACAAACTTGACTCGGATAGCATCAAGGAACATGATATATACGTTTAATGACATTATAGTCACGGTTAACAAGAACTCAAATTACCGGAAGAGAATTGTGTTTACCAGAACGGGTATTTCCCCGGACAGGTGCAATGTTTTTTGGGGAACTACTACAGTCACTACCCGAGTTAGAGTGGAAGTTCGAGGGTATAATTATGAATTTCACATACAGGTTACCACATCCCCACTCCGGGCACAATTTTAATCGCAACATCGAGGATAAATTGACCGAGGTAGTTTGAGTCACCCCAATCCAGAAGAAAGCTCCTGTTGGTGTTTCTTGATATTTGAAAGTAGTTGTCCGTTATCATGGTGTGCCCAAGATGATCGTGGTGTATCAGAATGAATTGTTTACGTCCAAGGAAAGAATATTAATATAGACTTATCTGGGCTCTCGGTCGACATTCAACACAGCTCCCTAATAATAACAGTCACAAGTCCAGCATAGGCATGTCCCTTTTGAGGCATTATAAGGATGGAGGAGAAGAACTCCACTATCATGGGTCTAGGATGAGGATCCAAAAGCACTCGGCTTGAAATTTATAGAGAACTAAAATACCCAGGTGTGACTGATTCGAGATAGGATGCTGAAGGCCTAGAGCAGATCGACCGAGTATTATGATGCGCGACATTTTCAAGTAGAGTTTTAGGAGGGAGACCATGGGTTTCTGAAGATACTCTCATGCATGGAGTCTCGCTGGTACGCGGGCGGAAGAAGCCCAGTCTTAGTAATATGGGCCCTATAGGATCCTGGGGCGGATCGTCCCATTAGATTATAGACCAGAGCTACCGCAGGAGTTAGAAGGTTTGCGCGACATCTTCCACGTCTCCTCTCTTAGGAAGGCTCTACTACGGCCGGAGGAGCGGGTTACTAGTATAGATGGCTTGACAGGTTCTGATCGATCGGTCCGCTTAGGGTGGGTCAAGATAGACTATACGACATGACAAGTCTTGCGGCACGAGAAGGTTCTTGTGGTAATGATCATGTGGGCAAATCATGGACAGAAGGGGCATACCTGGGAGCCACTAGATCTGATACAGCAAAAGTACCTGAAGCTCTTTGCATCAAGTATAACTTCAATTTTTGAGGGATGTTACATTCAGCTACTCTTAGTAGAAACCCCACGGGCCTAACCTGAATTTCGGGGATGAAATTATTATTTTTGTTTATTGGGATTTGGAACATCCCTCAAACAACAAGACCCCTAAGTGTTGTTTTTTCATTACTAGGTCATGACAAAACCCTAGGAAGCCCAAGAAGACCAAGTGAATCTAGGAATGAAGGTGAGATCACCATGGTCTACAAATAACACTTTCAAATTATCTAACCCAGGGTTTGACTTTAGGGCCTCACATTGACTCTTTAACCCCACCATAACATACCTACCCCTTTAGAAGGTTCATTGGGTCACCAAGGACTCATTAGGGTCAACTAAAAAGATCAAGTTGACCAAAGTCAACCCTAACCCTAAAATGATCAATGTTCCTTATCTAGGGTAGAGGACCTTCCCTTAGCCAATTTGATCCCATCTACACCTCCCTAGCCCAAAAGGGGGCTCATTGGGTCACTAAGGAGCCATTGGGGTCAACTAAAGAGGTCTAGTTGACCAAAGTCAACCCTAACTCTAAAGTGGTCAAAGTGTCCTAATTAAGGGTTAAGTGGCCTACAAGGTGTCAAACCAACCCTACCCAAGTCTCCCTAGACCTTAGGATAGGCCAATGGGTCACTAGGGACCCATTGGTGTCAACCCAAAAGGTCAAATTGACAAAAGTCAACTCCACCTAAATTTTAGGTCAAAATGGCCTATTTTAACCTATCCAAGTCCAATCCACTTCGGCTAAGCCCAATTGAGGTGGCCCACTAGCCTCACGAGGTTTGTAGTGAAATAATCAGCCATTCATTTCCTGGAGATAATGACTAGGAGAGATAAATTTCCATCTCTCCCTTTAATGAAGGAGAGATAAAGAAGATAGAGAGAGAGGAGTTATGGAGGGAGGCCATGGGTCACTCCATTCATCTCCCAATTGCCCCCATACATCTCCCTTGCCTCTTGGGATGATGATGCTATCAATTCCAACACAAAAACACTAATGGTGGGAGCCCAACCACCATGGCCAACCACCCCTTATAACACTCCAAAATCCAAAAGTCCCAAAATGGGGGGGGGGGTGACACGGCTTGGGACACGGGCGTGTCCCAGGGCGTGTCCTGCTCTGTTTCCTTGAGTGTTCTAGAGTGTGATTTTGGTCTTGAGTGGCGTTGAGTGAGACGACACAGCCTGGGACATAGGCGTGTCCCAGGGCGTGTCCTTATCTGTGTGTCGTCTTGATCACTCGACGTCATGCACTCAACGATCGTTGAGAGGCGACACGGCCTGGGACACGGGCGTGTCCCAGGTCGTGTCTTGCTCAGGTTGATGGCCAGATTGTGTCCGAGAAGGACACGACCTAGAGCCCAGGCGTGTTCTGTAGGACACGGGCGTGTCAAATATGACACAGGCATTTGGTACCTGTGTGTCCCTTTCGGGATTTTGGTTGATCATTTGTAAACTGAGGGACACTCCCCTCGATACTAGCGTGTACCATGTGATACGGGCATGTCAGGTGATTGACACGGGAGTGTCTAAGCCCGTGTTTTGGACTGGGTAAGTCGGTTCGTGTACCGCTTAGAGTACACGGCCTGTGACACAGGCGTGTCACAGGCCGTGTCAGCCCAAATATTGGACTTTTAGACTGATTTGTGGCCGTTCGATTCCTTCAACCTTGATCCAAGGGCTCAGATGATTTCCTGCTGGGTTAAATCAAGGGATTGGAATGAAGAAGTCATTCTTAACTTGGCCATTCTCTTTCTAAAAGAGAAGGGAGAAGGTAGAGGAGGAAGAAGAAGGAGGAGAAGATCAAGCCACCGGTGGAGCTCCCGAGTTTCGATTCGAGATTCGAGGCCAGTTCTGTGGAGGCAAAGCTGCTGCGGTGCTTTCCAACTGGCTAGAATTTTGATGGCTCCCAAGAGATCATCAAGGGTAACGATCTTCCTTCTTGGACATGTGAAGTCATCCTTTATGCATGAGCATGGAATCCTATCCACCGAAAGGTGGAAAGAGTGAGTGATCCCATTGGGTTGATAGTTACTATCCCCGACTGAGTCTTCATCTAGACCCGGGAATGTATAGTATGGGATAGGCATGCTGTGTGAAGCCCATCTAGACAGGTTGGTCTGGATTGGTGATGTTGTATATTGCGAACCGGAGAAGACTCCGCATATAAATGTGTAGTTTGTGGAGTCGAAGGGTTGTGCCTGTGAAGGGGAATAGCAGGAAGTACTGGAATGAGTAGTTCCAGGAAATACCCTTGTATTACTTGTGCTGCGGCCTGTCCTTTGTGGGCAGTGTTGCCATTGTGAAGCCAGTCCTTGGTGGACGTTATGGCTATTGTGAGCTGAATGCTCTTAATAAGGCTTTGTGCCGAACAAGAAAGGTGAAACCGACCCGCACCTTTGGTTACAGCCGCGAGTATGCTGTACTCGGTGATGGACAGGCAACTTGAGCAATGGGGGGTTGCTTATCCATACCTGCGTTATGTAGACTATACAGGAGAGCATCAAGGCATTAAGCTTTTGACAGTGGCATAATAAGAGTCTTAGGAATGCACACAAGTAAGACTAAATGCTCAGTACTGTGTAAACGGTGGTGTTGACCCTAGTTCGCCGGTGCACCAAAAATGTGCCCTGAGTGCACGAATCGTTGGGCCGTGTGGCTGACGGTTGTGATGGATTGCTTGTGCGTGAGAGCACAATATATGTGATATTTGTCTATACATTGTTATGCCTGCAGGGAAGGAATGTCACTGCCCCGGAAAAGGGGTAGGATTGTTATAAATTGGTCAGTGATGACTAGTTTTAGTCATCGTTTTTGGTATAGTTTAATATGCAAAATTCCTTGTTTAATTGTATGTTTTTAGTATATTTATGCTTATTTTGTTTTATTTCTTATTTAATGTCTTTTCTATTTCTATTTTATGTTTTATATGTTATGTCATATTTGTATGTTTAGTTTTATGGTTTGTGTTTTGTTATAATATGTTATGTTATTTATGTTTAGTTTTATGGTTTATATTTTATGTTTTATAACATGTTATTTATGTTTTAATAACTATTTTATGTTAGGTTCATGTTTGTATGTTATGTTATTTAGTTTTACGTTATTTTATAATATTTCTTATTTATGTTTTGTTATAATATATGTTATTTATAATATGTTTTGTTATAATTATAATATGTTATTTAGTATAATATTATATGTTATAATATGTTACATATTTAACAATAGAATTAATGCTTTGTTTTTCTCTTGTAGGTTCAATGTGTAGCAACCCACCTACATGGCCAATAACTTGGAGCAGCCCATGCAATCCACCACCTCCAACCCGAGCTCTCCAACACACATGCAAGCCAATCAACAACTTGGAGCAGCCCTTGTCCAATCAAACATGCTACCCGAGCCCAACTTGGTGCTATCCTCAAGCTACCCGAGCCCCTACATGAAGCCCAAGCAGCCATCATTCAAGCCCATCAAGAGCAGCCCCTTACTCTCCTACCCGAGCCCACCAATTCTTCCCCTTCATGCTTGGTCGGCCACCTCTCTCATGCATGCATCTTTCTCCTCCACATTAACTCTCTCTCCCTCTCTCTTAATTAATTGCATACATGCATCCATTCTCCCCCTTTGGCCGGCCACCCCACTCTCTTTTCCTTTTTTTTTATTTCTTTATTCCACATTCATACCCCCCTCTCCATTTTATATTTTCCATGTCATCCCCATTTATTATCATACATTGCATGTAGCCTTCTCTCTCCCCTTAATTAAAAGCCATGCATGAACCTCTCCACTTATGTGGCCGGCCACCCTTGGCTTCCCCTTCATTTCCTTGCCATCTAGAATGTTCTCCCTCTCCTATAAAAGAAACCCCTCCCCCTCTTGTTGATGTTAAGTAATTTTTAGAGTGAAGTAGTTTGAGTTTTAAAGTAGTGTAGTTTTGGTAGAGAGTGGTAGTTCAAGTGTTCTAGTTTTATTGTTGTAATAATTTTTTTTAGTGCAATATGATCTTCTCTTTTTATTAGTATTTTGTACCTCTTTTATTAATGCAATGAAATTTCTTTTCTCTTATTCTCAGTCCCTTTCTATCATGCTTAGCTTGTTCTTTTTGTGCCCGATCGCGAGGATCTTTGCAAATGAAATAGCATATCTTTATTTTTATGTTTGCAATTGTATTTTTCTATTTTTGATCCTTCCTTGATCTATTTTGCATCGACTCCGTATTTCTAGTATACGGTAGTAGATTCTGATCTCGTATTTGAGTAGCCGAGAGGCTCGTGAATATGAAAGATCACTCAAGGAAGGAAGGAGTTGAAAGCACCCCTAGAGATAGGATGACGTAAATCCTCCGGATTGGAGTCAAATCCAATAGTGCGGGTCACTTCGATAATGCGACTTTAGGCCATTTTGACTTGTAAAGAGATTTCGGTCAAAACGTCTATAAGTTAGGGGATTTAATGCTCTAGCGAGATTACTTCCTAATATCGGATCCGTCACGGTCTTAATAGATTTACAATTGTTAAACTAAATTATTTCGTTATTTTATTTCAAAGTGAATCGTTGATCGAGCACTCTTTTCTCGCAATAGTTTATTTCTTTAAGTTTAGTTTATTTTAATTTTCAACCATCATTAATCGTTCGGTAGGATAATAGAGTCGTTGTGAGTAATAGTACTTGCCTGCCCCGAGTTTTTATACGACCTTGATATTTTTCATATCCTATGCTATATTTCGATAGGTACACTTGCCTTAATCGGGTATAGATTGGAGAATACGATTTTCTCTATCAAGTTTTTGGCGCCGTTGCCGGGGAATATTTTTGGCAATATTACGAAAGCACCGAGTTTATTACTTCTACAAAAAAAACAAAAAAATTTATTATCATTATTAGTATTATTATTATTATTTATCCACCCACCTCATCTTATTTCTACCCAACCTAAATTCTCTCGAAAAGGGTAAGGGGCTTTAAGCGCCACCATTTTACCTAGTACCGGGCGAACCCTTCACCGGGTAGTCCTCGGGAAGTTCGAGAGCCAAGCCGTAAAAAAATCTATTTTTCAAAAAATATATATATATCTAAAAAAAACAAATAAAAAAAAGTAATTTTTCTTTTTCCTTTTGGTAGCAGTTTATTTTTTTTTATGGAATCCTTGTATTTTTGCGCTTTTTGCGGGTTGCCCGACCACTTTTATTCTGAATGCCTTTCGGGAACCCCTCCCTCTTTTGATTTTAATTTTTCTGGGGAAGGTCAAAATGGCCAATTTGACCCTTACCCCAATTTTTATCCTACTTGGGAGGCGGGAAACCCGTATTTTTCTTATGATTTTGCCCCGCAAAGCGCCGCGCCTCCTACTTTTAATTTTAATTCTCTCGATAATGGGTATTTTGAGTTGCAAACTTCTCTTAATAATATTAATTCGCATCTCAAAACCATTATGGATTCTTTTTCTCGTGAGGCCGCTTCTTTTTCTTCGTCTTCTTCTCCGTCTCCTCCAATTTCTTTATGTAATGAGTCACCGGATATCCCGGCTTGTCTTGTTCCTCTCGAGGAGGATAACTATTCGGATATCCTGGATTGTTTCCTTCCTCCTTTGGAAGACGCCTCTATGGATATTCCGGTGTGCTTCTTACCCGTTGAGGATGACGAGACGTCTTTTATTTCTTCATCTTAAGACGTTGGTGATTCCATTCCGCATTCAAATTCAACTGTTCCTAATTTTTCTCTTTTTAGCGAATTTACTTTTTCTTCTTCTTTTTTAGATAATTCTTCTTTAGTCCACTCTACTCCTACTTCTCCCGAAATTTCACAAGACTCTCCTTCTCCTTATGAAATTTCTTTTGATGAAAATTCTTTTTCTACTTCTTTTATTCCTCTTTCTTCTTTTCTTCTTTTTATTCTCCTTCTTTTGACGACCCCTTCTTTCCCGTTTTACTTATGGCGGAGTTCTTCTATAACTCCGTCCGTTCATTTTCGGGCATCATTCCTTTGAAGATTCTACCGCATGTCGGTGCAATTCTTCATTTTTTTCTTTTTTTTACTTTACTCTCTTAAGTGCATACTTAGGGAGTTACCTTTTCATTTCAGCTTTTATTTTCCATTTAGCTAACGAATAACGTCGGGCTCAGCCGACGTTAAACAAAGAGCGCTCTTGGGAGGCACCCCTTGCTTATCCTTTTTCTTTTTCTTTATTTTTTATTTTGCAGGAATAAAACCCCCGGCGGTTCGTTTGGCTCCATCAATTCATCTCTTCCTTAGGCCTGAGCCGGTGTCCAGCTTAAGCATGGGGGAGCGATATTTGCAATCGGCCTTATGACTCCGGGGAAGTTATTTTCTTTTTATTTATTTATTTTTTTGTATCCCCCTCCCCTTTCTTCTTCCTTTTACTTTCTTGTTTTTATTTTCCATTGAGGGCAATGAGAGGTTTAAGCATGGGGGAGGGTTTTGTTGTTTTATTTCTTTTTTCTTTCTTTTCTAAAAAAATGTTTTAAAAAAAATGTTTAGTATAGTTTTATTTTGTTTAGTACTTCTCTTATATAGCCTTACCAAAATCAAAAAAAAATTAGAAAAATCAAAAACAAATTCCAAAAAAAGATAGTATGTCAAAATTCAAAAAAAAAAATGAAAAATGTCAGAAAAATCAAAAAATATAATAAATCTCATGCTTAGCTTTTTGTTATTTTTAGAACTTTAGTTTGAGTTAGTTTATAAGCATTTTTATTTGCTAATCTTTATTTCATCATATTTAGTTAAATTTAACTTTTAGTGATTTAGTTTTGAGAATAATCTTATGGTTTTAATTTGATTAGAGTAATTTATTTAGCACTTTTTCTCTTTTACTTTAAATAGTTTCATTTTTGTAGTAATTTTGCTAAAACAATTTTGGATTCTAATTATTATTACTTCATGCTTTTAGATTCATAGGAAATCTCAATCTACTAGTAGTTGCTCTCTAGTGTTTTAGTTTATTTTCTAAAATTTTGTTTTAACCCATCATTTTTTCTTTTATTGTTAGATCATATGTCATAGGAATAAGAGGATAAAATTCATTATTCCTTGGTAAACATATGCAACTCAAAATAAAATGAAGAGAGGAATTAAAAGTTCATATATGTCGGGGGAAGTGATAGGATGTTAGTCTATCATTTTCTGGTATTACATATATATTATTCAAAAAGTAAAAATATTGTGTGGGGTGTGAAAACAAATGATGATCACCTCCAATCAAAGACCTCTTCATGTTAATTTCCTCCCTAAAACCCCCTTAGCCAATATCATTGTCTTAGTTTTTAAATTAAAATATGTGGAGAGCATAAGTAGTAGGTTGTCTTCTTCCTTAAGTTTCTTTTAAGTCATGGTTTTTATAATTCCAATCTAACCTTGTTTGCACTTTACTCCATTTTGAATGCTAGTTAATTTATTAGAGAATTTTTGGCTAAATGTTTCTCTCTTTTCACTTTAATTTCATAATTTAGGACTTGATTCTTAAATCCCTAAATTTTAGTTTTGGCTAGATTTTGATGTTAATAAATTTTTAGTTTGATTGAAAAATTTCATAATGCCTTATAAATATTTCTCTTACTTTTGCTCTGGAATAGCAAAACCCTAAGCATGGGGGAGTTTGATGACTAGTTTTAGTTATCGTTTTTGGTATAGTTTAATATGCAAAATTCCTTGTTTAATTATATGTTTTTAGTATATTTATGCTTATTTTGTTTTATTTCTTATTTAATGTCTTTTCTATTTCTATTTTATGTTTTATATGTTATGTCATGTTTGTATGTTTAGTTTTATGGTTTGTGTTTTGTTATAATATGTTATGTTATTTATGTTTAGTTTTATGGTTTATATTTTATGTTTTATAACATGTTATTTATGTTTTAATAACTATTTTATGTTAGGTTCATGTTTGTATGTTATGTTATTTAGTTTTACGTTATTTTATAATAATTCTTATTTATGTTTTGTTATAATATATGTTATTTATAATATGTTTTGTTATAATTATAATATGTTATTTAGTATAATATTATATGTTATAATATGTTACATATTTAACAATAGAATTAATGCTTTGTTTTTCTCTTGTAGGTTCAATGTGTAGCAACCCACCTACATGGCCAACAACTTGGAGCAGCCCATGCAATCCACCACCTCCAACCCGAGCTCTCCAACACACATGCAAGCCAATCAACAACTTGGAGCAGCCCTTGTCCAATCAAACATGCTACCTGAGCCCAACTTGGTGCTGTCCTCAAGCTACCTGAGCCCCTACATGAAGCCCAAGCAGCCATCATTCAAGCCCATCAAGAGCAGCCCTTTACTCTCCTACCCGAGCCCACCAATTCTTCCCCTTCATGCTTGGCCGGCCACCTCTCTCATGCATGCATCTTTCTCCTCCACATTAACTCTCTCTCCCTCTCTCTTAATTAATTGCATACATGCATCCATTCTCCCCCTTTGGCCGGCCACCCCACTCTCTTTTCCTTTTTTTATTTCTTTATTCCACATTCATATCCCCTCTCCATTTTATATTTTCCATGTCATCACCATTTATTATCATACATTGCATGTAGCCTTCTCTCTCCCCTTAATTAAAAGCCATGCATGAACCTCTCCACTTATGTGGCCGGCCACCCTTGGCTTCCCCTTCATTTCCTTGCCATCTAGAATGTTCTCCCTCTCCTATAAAAGGAACCCCTTCCCCTCTTGTTGATGTTAAGTAATTTTTAGAGTGAAGTAGTTTGAGTTTTAAAGTAGTGTAGTTTTGGTAGAGAGTGCTAGTTCAAGTGTTCTAGTTTTATTGTTGTAATAATCTTTTTTTAGTGCAATATGATCTTCTCTTTTTATTAGTATTTTGTACCTCTTTTATTAATGCAATGAAATTTCTTTTCTCTTATTCTCAGTCCCTTTCTATCATGCTTAGCTAGTTCTTTTTGTGCCCGATCGCGAGGATCTTTGCAAATGAAATAGCATATCTTTATTTTTATGTTTGCAATTGTATTTTTCTATTTTTGATCCTTCCTTGATCTATTTTGCATCGACTCCGTATTTCTAGTATACGGTAGTAGATTCTGATCTCGTATTTGAGTAGCCGAGAGGCTCGTGAATATGAAAGATCACTCAAGGAAGGAAGGAGTTGAACGCACCCCTAGAGATAGGATGACGTAAATCCTCCGGATTGGAGTCAAATCCAATAGTGCGGGTCACTTCGATAATGCGACTTTAGGCCATTTTGACTTGTAAAGAGATTTCGGTCAAAACGTTTATAAGTTAGGGGATTTAATGCTCTAGCGAGATTACTTCCTAATATCAGATCCGTCACGGTCTTAATAGATTTACAATTGTTAAACTAAATTATTTCGTTATTTTATTTCAAAGTGAATCGTTGATCGAGCACTCTTTTCTCGCAATAGTTTATTTCTTTAAGTTTAGTTTATTTTAATTTTCAACCATCATTAATCGTTCGGTAGGATAATAGAGTCGTTGTGAGTAATAGTACTTGCCTGCCCCGAGTTTTTATACGACCTTGATATTTTTCATATCCTTTGCTATATTTCGATAGGTACACTTGCCTTAATCGAGTATAGATTGGAGAATACGATTTTCTCTATCAGTCAGCTGAATGTTTACCGTTGCCTTGTTTACCACCGTCTAGGTGGGCTGTCCCTATGCAGGTGCTAGAGAGCCGAGTTTGAAGTGAAAGGGCTGAAGTCCCTGCGGATGCTGCTGCTGCTAGCTCTTGAAGGCTGTTTTCTCTTGTATTTTGTTCTTGTGTGGCCGGCCTGCGCGCCGATGTATGTAATCCACACTTTGAAAAGAGGAACTGTAAGGCCTTAAGGCCAGCTTGTGTTATATTTGATGTACACTCTTTCATGAGTTGATATATAAATGTGGTTTATATATATTGAACATTCCTGGTATGAGTTCATCGTTATTGTTTAAATCTTCCGCTAGAATGCTCTGAGTTAGGATGCGATGGTGTTGTGGTATTAACATGTGACCTCGTCGTCTGTTTGTGGCATATAGTGTGGGGCCCCAGCCGGACCTTCTATTATATGATGTTTAGCTGGTGGAGTTGTTACATTTTGGTATCAGCTTATCTCAGTCTTCCACTTTCGAATTCGTGATCGAATTCTTTTGTGGGGGTGGCGAGCACGTGTCTGTGTGAACCTCTTTAACACTAATAAACTCTTGAATGTCCAATAAGTAATGCAAATACACTTGTGTGAGGAACCTGTGCGTTCCTATCTTGTTGTTATTGCTTGTGTGAGGTCGCTAATGTGCGTCTTGTCAACCTATAGGTGACTTGTAGTAGTGCTGGGAAGTCTGAGCCCCAGCGTTCTGATGAGAGTACAACACCAGCTGAGGTGCCTACACCTCCTCCTTCTACGAAAACTGTCCGCTTAGTTGCTGAGGCTCTTTTTGCAATGTTTCAAGCTCAGCCTGTTGGGCAAGCATAGCCGGCAGTGGTGCTAGAACGGGTTGCTGAAAGGCCAGAACCTGATGCGACTGTTGACCCTCGAGCTGCTGAACGGCAGTTAAAGCAGTTTATGAGCTTCAATCCACCTATGTTTGAGGGCATGGGATCCCCAACGCAGGCCGAGGATTGGTTATCGCCCTTCAAGCGTATATTGACGGCGATCAGGACAGAGGAAGATCAGAAGGTCACTTTAGCAACCTTCTTGTTGTAAGGAGAAGCTCGATTATGGTTGGATGAGGTTGAGTTACACCATTTAGCGGGCAGGCCGTTAACTCAAGTTTCGATGGAGGAGTTCTCTCGAATGTTCTTCGCAAAGCATTTGTAAGTGGTACAATGCATTGCTATGAAGAATGAGTTCCAATGGTTAACACAAGGAGAAAGTAGCGTTGATACGTACTTGCATGAGTTTACCAGGTTGGGACGGTATGCGGGGTCAATCTTCGCAGAAGAACAAAGGAAAACCAACCGGTTCTATGAAAGGTTGCGGGACGAGTTGAGGTTCCTGCTCTCCAGCTTGGTGAACCAAGGGTTCGAAGCATTGGTTGATACTGCGTGTGCACTGGAAAAGGATATGAAGTGGGTGCAAGGTAAAAAGGACTTGGCTGTGACAAATCCAGAGTTCAAAGCACCCCGCCCTAGGAAATCATACTACCAAAAGAAGTGGGGCAAGAGGTCCAAGCCTTCTGGGCAAACTTCATAGACTGTGATGTCCGGAGCAACTTCAAGGCAGGAGCCTCATACCTGCTTTACCTATGGAAAATTGGTGCACATAACACGTGATTATAGGGTTGCTAAGCAAAAAGGGGAAAAGAAGACAGGCACGTCTTATGCTGAGAAGGGCAAAGTAGTGGTAGAGTCCTCTGCATCCCAGGCTCAACCCAGAGTGTATAATCTAGGCCAGCAGGAGGCTATAAAGCAGAGTGACATCGTCACAGGTACGATTTAAGATATTGCTTACTTTGGTTTTATTGCATAATTTGTTTGTAGCTTGTGCATGATGTGTGTGCTACAGGCTTTGTCCTGATTCGGAACAACCCGGCGAGAGCCTTGTTTGATATGGGTGCTTCGCATTTTTTTTCTGTCTAAGGACTTTGTGTCGTGAATTAGAGCACCAAGTCGGGTGATGACAAATAGTATAAAGTTATTATTGTCGAATGGTTGTGTGATGATTACGGATAGAGCTTGCGATGTTGAAGTTCAAATAGGAAGTTGGGATTTTAGTTTGAGTGCATCTGTGCTACCGATATCAGAGTTCGATATGATCTTTGGAATGGACTGGCTCTCGGAGCAGCGTGCCTGTATTGATTTAAATTCAAAGGAGATCACACTGGGCCAGAATACCGAGCTTGAGACTAAGTTTGCTGGTATGCGAGGAGTGAGCGGGACCTTGATTTCGGCACTCCAAGCCATCAATGCTATTCGGAAGTGCGTGGAGTTATTCTTCACTCTTATTAAGGCTGTTGAGACAAAGGCCATTGTGCACGAGGTTCCGATTGTATCGGAGTTTGCTAATGTATTTCCTAAGGATCTTCTTGGGTTATCACCCCAGTGAGAGATTGACTTCATGATTGATTTGGTACGAGGTACGAAACCTGTGGCCCGCTCTCCATATCGTGTCGCACTAAAATAAATGCTTGAATTGAAGGTCCAACTACAAGAGTTGTTGGAATAGGGATACATACGCCCAAGTATGTCATCTTGGAGCGCACCTATTCTGTTTGTGAAAAAGAGAGACAGTAGTTTACGTTATGTATTGACTATCGTGAGTTGATTAAGCTGACAGAGAAAAACAAGTATCTGATCCCACAAATAGACGACTTGTTCAATCAGCTTGTGGGGTCAACCGTCTAATCGAAGTTTGATTTGAAATCGGGATATTACCAATTACGGATTCGGGAAGGTGACATTCCCAAGACAGCGTTTGGAACACGCTACGGTCATTATGAATTCACGGTAATGCCATTTGGGCTATGTAATGCGCCTTCGGTATTCATGGATCTAATGCACTGAACGTTTCGAGAGTACTTGGATCTTTTTGTGATCGTATACATTGATGATATATTGGTGTACTCTCAGTCGGACGTTGATCATGCAAATCATTTGCGGATGGTGTGGCACACCTTTCGGAGGAACAAGTTTTATGCCAAATTCTCAAAGTGTGAGTTTTGGTTGTCATCGGTGGCTTTTCTTGGCCACGTGGTACATGGAGAGGGCATAACATTGGATCCGTCAAAGATTAGCGCCATACAGGAGAGACCGGTGTTTTCCTCAGTGGCTAAAGTTAGAAGTTTCCTTGGTTTGGCAGGGTACTACAGGCGGTGTATATAAAACTTCTCACGAATCGCTTTGCCTCTTACCACATTGACGAGAAAGGATCAAAAGTTCGTTTGGATGCCGGAGTGCGCGTGAGCTTTTGAAGAGCTGAAGAGTCGTTTGACCACAGCGCTTGTGTTGACATCGCCATGTGGTACAGACGGCTATGAGATCTATAGTGATGCTTCAGGGAGCGGCTTAGGCTACATTCTTCTGCAGTTTGGTAAAGTGATTTCTTATGGCTCACGTCGTTAAAAGTGCATGAGCGGAATTATCTCGTCCACGACTTGGAGTTGGCGGCGGTGTTCTTTGCGCTTAAATTGTGGCGGCACTATCTTTATGACGTTAAAGTGGATATCTATAAAGATCATAAGAGAATAAAGTATCTGTTGGACTAGAAAGAGCTGAATATGCAACAACGAAAAAGGATGGAGTTCCTTGGGGACTACACCGTTGATATTCACTATACTGCCGAGAAGGGAAATGTGGTCGCTGATGCCTTGATTCGCAGGACTCCAGTCTGGGCAAGTTGGTTGCAGATGCATGATGAGCGTATGATCCAGGAGTTGGAAGCGTTAGAGATTTCGTATGTTGACAAGAATTCCATAGCCGATACATGCTTGAGCTGGACGGAGGTACAGTATGACCTTGCGGACAGGGTTCGGCGAGAAACGGAGCTTGATGAGAGTCTCCAATGCTATGCAAAGTATGGGTCAGATGGCCAATTCGCCTGGGATGACGGCTTGTTACGAAAAGATGGCCGGTTGTACGTCCCAAGTGCGGGTAAATTGAGAGAAGAGTTGATGTACGAAGCTCACTTTGCAAAGTACTCAATTCCCCCTTGGAGCACAAAAATGTATAAGGACATGAAGAAGCTGTTCTGGTGGCAAGGCTTAAAGAGAGCCATAGCTCGTTATGTGGCTAAATGTCAAACTTGTGCTTTGGTGAAAGCAGAATGCCAGAAGTCTGGCGGTTTCCTGAAGTCGTTACTGATTCCGGAGTGGAAGTTTGATGATATCTCAATGGATTTCGTGCACGGGTTGCCAAGATCTCAACGCGGGAATGATTTAATCTGGGTGATTGTAGGCCGGTTGACAAAAGTGGCTCAATTCCTACCTAATAAGAGGGACAATTTAGTGGAAACCTTGGCAAAGGTCTATGTGGAGCAGATTGTCCGATTGCACGGTGTTCCCTAGAGCATTGTCGGTGACCATGATGGGCGATTCACGTCGAATGATTGGAGGCTAATCCATCAATTGTTGGGCAAAAAGTTAGCATTCAGTACGACCTTCAATCCCCAAACGGATGGCCAGACTGAGAGAACCAACAGGACGATGGAAGATATTCTCTGAATGTGCGCCCTAGACTTTGGTAAGAGATGGGAAGATCATCTCTATATGGTGGAGTTTACTGACAATAATAGCTACCAAGCGAGAATCGGTATGGTTCCGTATGAAGCTTTGTATGGTCGGAAATGTCGTACACCGCTAGCTTGGGCGGAAGCAGGCGAATCAAAAGTATATCCGCGCAAGGATGTCGAATAAGCTACTTCGACGATACACTCTATTTGGAAGAGGCTACTGATAGCTGAGGATCAACAAGCAAAGTACTAAAATGTCAAGCACCAGATTGTGGAGTTCACGGTGGGCGATTGGGTATATTTGAAGTTTAAACCATTCAAAGGCGTGTCCAGGATTCGGCGGTTGAAAAAGCTAAGTCCGAGATATCTTGTTCTGTTTGAAGTGATGGAGCGAGTTAGGGAAGCTGCCTATCGACAAGCTCTTTCGACAGAGCTTAGTGGCTTGCATGTTGTGTTTCACATCTCAGTGCTTCGAAAAGCCGTAAAGGATCTAGCTCAAGTGATTGAGAATGATCGTGTACCGGTCGACTATGGGCTAACGATAAAGCTTAGACCCATTCGGATCGAAGATAGATCCGATAAACAGTTGTGGAATAAGACAATCGTGATGGTTAAGGTCTGGTGGGACAATTGTGCCTGAGAAGAGCTAACATAGGAGTGGGAGCAGACCATGCGCGCGGAGTTTCCTGAGTTGTTTGGTTAAGCTGTTGTATTGTGCGTCTTTTGTGTTGTAATGGACATTTTGATGTTATAGCATTATGTTTGCTGGGTTTCCTTACTGTGAGCAAATTTCGGGATGAAATTTATTGTAAGGAGGGGAGGGTTGTAACACCCCAAAATTCAAAAGTCCTAAAATGGGGGGGGGTGACACAGCCTGGGACAGGGGCGTTTCCCAGGGCGTGTCCTGCTCTGTTTCCTCGAGTGTTCTCGAGTGTTATTTTGGTCTCGAGTGGCTTTGAGTGAGGCGACATGGCCTGGGACACGGGCGTGTCTTTCTCTGTATGTCGTCTCGAGCACTCGACGCCATGCACTCAACGATCGATGAGAGGTGATACGGCCTGGGAAACAGGCGTGTCCTAGGGCATGTCTTTCTCTGGTTGATGGCCAGATTGTGTCCGAGAAGGACACGACCTAGAGCCAACGTGTGTTCCATAGGATACGGGCGTGTCAATTATGACACCGGCTTGTTTGGTACCGTGTCCCTTTATGGATTTTGGTTGATCCTATGTCAACTAAGGGACACGCCCCATGACACGGGTGTGTACCATGTGACACAGTCGTGTTAGGTGATTGACATGGGCATGTTTAAGCCCGTGTTCTGGACTGGGTAAGTCAGTTCGTGTACTGCTTGGAGTACACGGCCTGTGACACGGGCGTGTCACAGGTCGTGTCAGCCCAAATATTGGACTTTTAGACCGATTTGTGGCCGTTCAATTCCTTCATCCTTGATCCAAGGGCTTAGATGATTTCCTGCTTGGTTAAATCAAAGGATTGGAATGAAGAAGTCATTCTTAACTTGGCCATTCTCTTTCTAAAAAAGAAGAGAGAAGGGAGAGAAGGAAGAAGAAGGAGGAGAAGATCAAGCCACCAGTGGAGCTCCCGAGTTCCGATTCGAGATCTGAGGCCAGTTCTGTGGAGGCAAAGCTGCTGCGATGCTTTCCAACCGGCTAGAATTTCGATTGCTCCCAAGAGATCGTCAAGGGTAACAATCTTCCTTCTTGGACATGTGAAGTCCTGCTTTATGCATGAGCATGGAATCCTCTCCACCAAAAGGTGGAAAGAGTGAGTGATCCCAGTGGGTTGATAGTTATTACCCCCGATTGAGTCTGCATCTAGACCCGAAAATGTGTAGTACGAGATAGGCATGTTGTGTGAAGCCAACCTGGACAGGTTGGTCTGAATTGGTGATGTTGCATATTGCGCATTAGAGAAGACTCCTCGTATAAATGTGTTGTTTGTGGAGTCGAAGGGTTGTGCCTGTGAAGGGGAGTAGTAGGAAGTACTGGAATGAGGAGTTACAGGAAATACCCTTGTATTGCTTGTGCTACGACCAGTCCTTTGTGGGTAGTGTGGCCATTGTGAATCCAGTCCTTAGTTGACTTTATGGCTATTTTGAGATGAATGCTCTTAATAAGGCTTCGTGCCAAACAAGAAAGGTGAAACCGACCCACGCCTTTGGTTATAGCCGCGAGTATGCTGTACTCAGTGATAGCAACGCGACTTGAGCAACGGGGGGGGGGGGGGGGGGGGGTGGCTGATCCGTACTGCATTATGTCGACTGTACAGGAGAGCGTCAAGGAATTGAGCTTTAGTCAGTGGCATAATGAGAGTCTTAGGCCTGCGCGCCAGTAAGACTAAATGCTCAGTACCGTGTAAACGGTGGTGTTGACCCTGGTTCGTTGGTGCACAAAAAATGTGTCCTGAGTGCACGAATCGTTGGGCCGTGTGGCTGACGGTTATGATGGATTGCTTGTGCGTGAGAGCACAATATATGTGTTATCTGTCTATGCATTGCTATGCCTGTAGAGAAGGAATGCCACTGCCCCGGGAAAGGGGTAGGATTGTTATAAATTGGTCAGCTGAATGCTGACCGTTGCCTTGTTTACCACCTTCTGGGTGGGCTGTCCCTATGCATGTGCTGGATAGTCGAGTGGGAAGTGAAAGGGCTGAAGTCCCTGCGGATGCTGCTGCTGCTTGCCCTTGAAGGCTGCTTTCTCTTGTATTTTGTTCATGTGTGGCTGGCCAGCGCACCGATGTATGTAATCCACACTTTGAAAAGAGGAACGGTAAGGCCTTAAAGCCAGCTTATGTTGTATTTGCTGTACACTCTTTCATGAGTTCATATATAAATGTGGTTTATATATATATAGTGGACATTCTTTGTATGAGTTCATCGTTATTATTAAAATCTTCCGCTAGCATGCTATGAGTTAGGATACGTGGGTGTTGTGGTATTAACCTGTGACCTCGCCGTCTGTTTTTGGCATATAGTGTGGGCCCCCGGCCGGACCTTCTATTATATGTTGTTTAACGGGTGGAGTCGTTACACCCCTTCACCTCCCCTCCCATGAAAAATATAAATCTCCCAAAACAGCCCCCTATTCCCACTTTTTACCATCCCATCACCTTCCAAACGTCATTGGCAGTCAAAATAATATATTGGATCAAGGGATTTGGTGGAGGATCGAGGAATCGGGCAAGCTCGCCAGAGAGGAAAAATTCCATGGACGACCACCGCCACCATCATCGTTTAACCCCAAACAAGGTCCACTTCCTCTCCTCTCCCCTTGTGCTTGTATATATCCTAGATCAAATTAGGCTGAGAAATCAGGCTCAAACGAGCCGATCCAAGTGAGGAAAATGGAGATTTTCTTAAATTTCTTGGCCGGAAACCACCACCTCCTGCGGACAAACCACCGTCGGGCGACAGCCACCACCTCGACGGAGGTGGTGGTCACGGTGGCTGGCCAGGGAGGTGACCGGGTGGCCGACATTTGGCTTGGCAAAAATTTACAGGTTTAGAATGTTTTTTACGGGTTTTTTTCTGATAGAAGAAGATGAACATTGTTCTCATATTATTATTATAATTATATTATAATATAATGACTAAGTTACCTCTTTAACATGCATCTTTTTGATGCTGTCAAATAAGACCCTTACAGGCCTTTTCAGGAACAGTGTCCAACATGAAAATTATAGCCATTGAAGTCTACTTTAATTTAAAATTAATTTCAACCCATTTGGGTAAGTGGTTCGACCACAGCACGCAAAAATGGTGCAGCCTATACATAGGCTTGACCAGAAACTAAATTGAGTGCCACCATCAATCCAGCCATCCAAATGACTTGAAATTTGGGCTTGGGGTCACTATTACCTATACCTATAACATATCCAAAAATGGATTTTTTTGGAAATTTTTTGCTATAGTGTTTGTAAAAATTTAATAACCATGTATGAATTATTTAAGGGGCCTAAGGACCTCTAAAACAACCAAAAGTTTGGTGGCTGACTCTTAGGGTCATATTATGACTCTGATAAAAATCTCAGCCCAATCGGGTTTGATTTGAATAGGTTTTGGTGTGACCAAAATTTAGTCCCTTAAGGGTAATTTAGGGCAAAAGATTGTTTAGGGCATGGAGGGCCCAATTCTAACCCAAAGGGGTTGGGACTTTGGCCAAAGCCCCAAGATTAGTTAAAACACCCTCTCATGGAGTTTGAGATGGATTAGGGTTGATTTTCCCTAGGACCCTAGTTCAAATCCTAAGGTTCTACTTTGAGGGTTTGTGAAGGACATGGAGTGATATGTCCTTGTATAGAATTGGAGTTTTGTCCATGAGGTCATAGGGTGGTGAATAGCCCTAGAAAGGAATTTGGTGACATTTAGAATTATGCACACAACTTAAAGCAAATGGGAATTGTTTAGGCATATACCTTTATTAGAAAATTTGAAGGGTCATATGACCTTGGATCTTTATGAAATTTTGGGAGAAGAGTTTTTATATCATTATGAGTCTCTGGAAATTATTGTAGGATGTTTGGAAGACATTAAGTCATACTTGTAGTTATAACCTTTATGTTTCCCTATGAATGATTTTGATAAAATCATGGTTAAACTAACTTAAAATGTTATGAAACTTAGTTAGTGATGATTTATGATTATATTAAAGACCTGGTAATTTTTGTGTAAATTTTGGATAATACTTTGAGGTACTTCTCTCTTTAATTCTATTTATTTTATTTATCTTGAATTAATTATTTAGGGGCTAATAATTTTATGAAAGTTTGTGCAACTTGGTACTCTCATATATTTGGGCTTCATATAGTGATCATAATTTTTGGAAGTTTATAACTTAAGGAAATCTAGTATCTCATGTTCAAAACCATCCATGGTCTAATTTTGGGGAAAATTTAATAAATGTTATATTAATTAGGAAAACTACAAGTTTTTGAATTTTGTCTAAATATGACATGATAGAACCTAGTAAATATTCTAGGACATTTGGAAGAATATTTGAAGGGGTCACCTTTCATACCCATCATATAGCTTAGGTTGGTCTACACATGGTAAAACTCCAGATTTGTGTTAGTATGAAGGATGTACATAGGGAGTTGAGTTGATTGTATAATTATTTGGTAAGGTGAAAAAGAGAGCTTCATTAGGAGTCATGATGAGGAGGGTGTTGGATTGACTAGTGTTAAGTGGTGCTCGGGATCGACGAAAGATCGTATTTCCTGTGGAGAGAGAGAGAGAGTCAAAATACACTAGGTCTAGATCTAGTAAAATATTCAATGGGATTGGGACCTTGGTAATAACGAATAATATTAAATGCCTTGCGAAAGGGAATGATGGGCTTCAACTACCATCAAAGTTCCTAGTGCCCCGTGAGAGCCCTTCACAGGGAATACCCTGGGCAATCAAAGGTTAACGTAAACCATAAGACTAAATGGATTACAAGAGTAATTATAAATACTGTAGGATTACACATACACACCCACTCCCCGGTGTTGTGAAGGTTAGCTTGGGTCTCACGAGCGGTAGGCTCGTTGGTTTTGGTGATGGGCAGGTTAGCCCGGCGAGCCGATGTCTCAAATGGTTTTGTGAAAAACGGGATGGTCCGGGGAGCTTTGGGTCGATGGGGAAATACATTAATATTCCATGTGCATAGAATATAAGGTGGTGGATCTTAAGTATTCGGGTTCAAGGTAATATTCACAAGCACTTTTCCAGAAACACTCCCATATGGTGGCTATGATTCTGTCTTTGCTGAGGTTGGGTATAGAACCGGAGAACTTCATAAGGCGAAATCGAGCAGCCATGGCTCCGTTTGGTTTAGCGACTTGATATGTGACTTCATTGGCGATCATGATGATCGGTATATTATTGGTTTTGTTGAATACTTGAGAATATTTGGCATCTAGCTTGCATTGTTGCCCGTCGAGCACTTTGAGTAAGGTTTTAGCGTGACAAGCGTCGCAATGACTCAAGAAGTAGGTGCTTTCATTTTCATAAAACTCGTCAAAAACCCATAAATCGAAGAATTCATCAGCTCCAGAGAAGTCGTTAATTCTATTGCTGGCGAAATATATTCTAAGGACATCTTTAAAAAAGTCAATGAATAGGGTTTTTTATGAGCTGGGCGGTCCATACAAGAATAATTGTTTAGTTTTGATGGGTCGGGTAAAGACGAGTTGGGATTCAATCCACTGAATGAGCTCATATTTGTTGTCCTTGAGATCATCGGGCTGATAAGGTTGGGGCCAATTTTTTTTTGTGAAGAAATTCAACGATTTTTTGGGAGGGAGAAGTCTCGACGACATTTAGTAGTTGGAGATCGTCATATATTTTCCTTAAGTTGGAATACTTAGTGAAGAGCTTTTCGACGATGAATGGATCCTGATATACATGTAGCCACATTTACAAAGTTTCAGTTTTTTAATAATTTCATCGTAATTAGTTGAGTTAGTACTTTTATTTTTATGTGATCGTTTTCCAAAAAGCATAATCTGTTGAAGAGAGTATTTTCCCCATACGAGGGGCTGCGGGTCTTCTTTCAAAATATAGGTGCAGATAGAGTTCCATACTTTATGGAACTTGACAACACATTGTAACCCGAGCTCATCCTGATGTTGCTCTTGCGCAATAACGATAGAATAGCAAGAGAAGGCACCCTGAATTCTAAGACAAGGATCATCTTTGGTCATATTCCTTTTTTTCGTATGACTGAGCGTGATAAGTAAGAATCTTCACAAATGAGGATTAAACGGTGTTGTCATATTGAAATAATAAGTTATCTATCCTATTTGAATCGAATTCGAAACCTCCTCTTCCTATCGATCTCATGTAGTAGTTGAGGTTTCCGCAACTACTATTTTAAATGGAAAAAGAGAACTCAAGGTTTTTGAGTTTGATAATGGAAGAGCGACTCAAAGGTTTTGAGTTTTTCTTCTTAGAACCACGCACTCACACCCCCTAAGGGCGGGGGGAAACGTTTACCGGTCAACGTCAATCCGAAGCGGAGAGGAAAGGGCTCCTAAGTGCAAGGAGAGCTTTACTAGTAGCTTCGAAGCAGAGAGGAAAGGGATCCTAAGTGCAAGGAGCGCTTTCCAAGTAGCGTTAAGCGAAGAGTAAAGAAAGCTCCTTACCAAGGAGCGCTTTACTAGTAGCGATCCACACCCGAGGGGCAGGGGGAAACGTTCAAAAATATCAACAAGTAATATACCAATATCGCAAAATGGAAAATCCGTATAGTCTAACCCTAGTATACTATGCGGATTTGGGCGCATATCAACTGTTGAGTCATTTTATAGAGGGAAATTAGGTTGTCAACAACCGATTCACGCCCCTTTGTTGCCCCTCAACAACCGATTCGCGCCCCGAAAATTAGGGGAGTTCACCGTGGTTTCCATTAGTTTGGGGGATCTCCTCCTCGTGGGGCTGACTTGTCTCTTAAGGTTCAAGGTAATATTCACAAGCACATTTCCAGAAACACTCCCATAGGGTGGCTATGATTCTGCCTTTGCTTAGGTTGGGTATAGGACCGAAAAACTTCATAAGGCGAAATCGAGCTGCCATGGCTTTATTTGGTTTAGCGACTTGATATGTGACTTCATTGGCGATCATGATGATCGGTATATTATTGGTTTTGTTGAATACTTGATAATATTTGGCATCTAGCTTGCATTGCTATCCATCGAGCACTTTGAGTAAGGTTTTAGCGTGACAAGCGTCGTTATGACTAAAGAAGTAGGTGCTTTCATTTTCATAAAACTCGTCAAAAACCCATAAATCGAAGAAGTCATCACCACCAGAGAAGTCGTTGATTCGATTGCTGGCGAAATATATTCTAAGGACATCTTTAAAAAAGTCAATGAATAGGGTTTTTTGTGAGTTGGGCGGTCCATACAAAAATAATTGTTTAGTTTTGATGGGTCGGGTAAAGACGAGTTGTGATGCAATTCACTGAATGAGCTCATATTTGTTGTCCTTGAGATCATCGGGCTGATAAGGTTGGGGCCAATTGTTTTTGTGAAGAAATTCAACGATTTTTTTGGAGGGGGAAGTCTCGACGGTGTTTAGTATTTGGAGATCGTCGTATATTTTCCTTAAGTTGGAATACTTAGTGAAGAGCTTTTCGACGATGAATGGATCCTGATATACATGTAGCCACGATTTACAAAGTTTCAGTTTTTGAATAATTTCATCGTAATTAGTTGAGTTAGTACTTTTCTTTTTATGTGATCATTTTCCAAAAAGCATAATCTGTTGAAGAGAGTATTTTACCCATACGAGGGGCTGCGAATCTTCTTTCAAAATATAGGTGCAGATAGAGTTCCATCCTTTATGGAACTTGACAGCACATTGTTTACCTTCGAACTCAGGGAAAAGGTCACGTATTTTACAAGTAAGAGTATACCTAGAGGCATCGTTGTTTAATACCCCGATATGATAATGTAACTCGAGCTCATCTTAATGTTGCTCTCGCTCAATAACGATAGAATAACAAGAGAAGGCACCCTAAATTCTAAGACAAGCATCATCTTTGGTCATATTCCTTTTTTCCGTATGACTGAGCGAGATAAGTAAGAACCTGCGCAAATGAGGATTAAACGGTGTTGTCATAATGAAATAATAAGTTATCTATCCAATTCGAATCGAATTCGAAACCTCCTCTTCCTATCAATCTCATGTAGTAGTTGGGGTTGCCGCAACCACTATTTTAAAATGAAAAAGAGAACTCAAGGTTTTTGATTATGATAAAGGAAGAGCGAGTCAAAGTCTTCGCACCGACCCCAATACGTTTGCTCGGTAGGTGTGGTTTAGCACTTAGCCAAATAAAGTCTGGTGCGTCAGCCGAAAAAAGTACGCAGGAGCTCTGCTTAGTGCACCAGTGTTGAGGCATACAATCGGTGTGACTAGTAGTGCTGATATGGTTTATAGGTGGGCGAGGCCCAACCCACCGCTTCCATTTGCCATTACGGAGGTATCCTGGGAGGTTCGGATCCGGAAAGGGAGAACTAAAGGTCTGTGCGCATAGAGTCATGTGCGTGTGTTGCACTTGCATGAATCATAGCATATCATTACACTACACTCAAACTTGCATACAACCCGACACCCCATTATATAAATTGGTATGGGACTTTTTATATGATGGGAGGCTTGCAAAAGACCCCTTAACTTATAAGTTTGTATGGGCATTCATATAAGTTAAGGTTACTTATTTCTTAGTTTACTTTTCATACACTTATTGCTCTACTTTACTTTTTTACTATACTATTTCCTTATTATAGAACTGCTAGCTTGCTTTTCCTTTTATAGTTCTTTTTTACATACACCTGCTAAGGTAGTTGTCACCTACTTGTTCCACTCTGCTTTGTTGTCCTCCTCTTTCATCATCCCCGCACGGTGCCTAGAAGTCACGGGTGTGAGGAGAGGAAGATAGTGGCTTAGTCTTTTGACTAATGGTCGTTGGACCAGATCATTTTAGGTGACCGAGTAGCAGGAGCATCAGCACCGACAGGACAAGGAGGTAGGTCATAAGGAGGAGTTGCTGCTCACTACCACTGCTATACAACGATAGGTCGAGGATGGATTTCGTTTTGCTTTCGCTTTGATGTAGAGAGTTGTGAGAGTGTTGTAGTGAGGACTTGATGTACCAGGCTTAAGCCAATTTATATTTCTATTTGCCTTTCAGCTTCAGTACCTCTTTATCATTTGGAAATTTTTTTTATTTCTATTTCATATTATATATGATATGTGGACTTAAACTTATCTGTATACTTCTCTTTCTTTGGTGATCGTTAAGGCCGACAGGATCGGCGTTTTGTAGTGACGACCTTTTCGGGCATGTTGGTGTCACCGCAAAGCGGCGGTTCTGGGCACCCTGTTGGTTTAAAAGAAAAAAATTTGGGTCTTACAACTACTATCAAGTACGTCCATATCGGTTCACACATTTAAACCATTTGTTCATTAAGGATCTATCCAACAAATGTCATTAACCATATTTTATCACAATTACTTATAGACTAAATTCACCAAAACATTAACGTTATTATACCATAGCCTATCTCTACCAAATCCAAAGCCGATTCATCACAAACCCGAGAATTATATGTGATGGAAAGATTACTATACAACCACTTAGATCGGGGATTCTCGAGGCTGCATGAATCCGGTGGGGGAGTGTAACCACTCATTGTAAAGGTATTTCCAAGGGATACAACTTCTGTGTTTTGTCAAAAGCCCATATTCGGCCGCATTGTGTCCGAAAACAGCCTCAAAGTTTGCTGCATGCAGAAAACAGATTTCTACGCGCATCTTAAAGCGAGACGGACGACATCAGTTCATCTTCCTCCTCTAATCAATATTCCCAAATCACATCCAGAAATCCTCCTCCCTTATTCACCCTCATAGGGCCACTTCTCTTCACGAAACTAGCCCCCCATCTTCACATAGAAGGAAGGAGAGGTTGAAGACGTCTAATCTTTCGGATCCAAGTCCTACCATGGCCCTTTCCTAGAAAATCTTCTTCTCACAAATCAAGAATCCTTTGAGTCGATATCTCTCCTAGGAATAACTAAAGATCTAGCACCAAGGGAGGGGGTAGGAAGCTCACCTCAGTTCTGGCATTTTCGGCCATGGATCTCATCACTCTCCTTGGCGGCATCTTCCTCCTTTCTAGTATTGTTCTTTTATGGGAAGAGAGAAGGAGAAGATTTCTTCCAGAAATTGACTCCGACGGCTTCTCTATTTCGTCGGGCTGGGTAAAAACAACTGCTCAGCAAACTAGTCAAGATACGGCTAGGGTTTTTCGCATGTCCCTTTTTATAATGAGAAATTAGGGTTAACTTCTTTGCCACGTTTCGACCTGATATTGGACCACCTAATATTACTTTAAATGAGTCATGTTGAAAGGATGCGGCCCATTTAAGTCGGTTTGGTGCAATTCCCAAAAATCCGGTTCAGACAGGCCAAGTGAAAGGAAATAAACTGCGCTAGAAGCTAAGTCGGATTCGTCGAGTTAGCAATCCTTACTTGACGAATCGTCTAGTATTATACTCTTATTAGACGAATCATTGAGATTCGTCGACACCACTCAACACCATATGTAAGGACAACAATTTCCAAGTAAAAATTGTCAAGTTCAATTTCTTTACTCGACGAATCGTTAAGTGGCGTTGAGTGCACTCAACAAACTCGGCGCGACAGCTCTCAGAATAATCTAAGTAAAAAGCATTGAGTGGCGTCGAGTGCACTAAACGCACTCGATGCATTTTAGCTTAATGTTTTCGAGTACACTCAATGCACTCGATGCCAGTTATCCGAGATATCTTCTAAGTCAAATGGCATTGAGTTCACTCAACGCACTCAACGCCGCGTTGAGTGGCGTTGAGTCAACTCAACGCCTCAACCTGTTTCGTCGAATGGAGTTTAGTGCACTCAACGCACTCAATGCCGCATTGAGTGGTGTTAAGTCCACTAAACGCCAACTTTCTAGAATAATTTATATGTCCTAATTCTTCGAGTGGCGTTGAGTCCACTCCACACCAACTTTCCAAAATAATTTCTACGTCCATATACTCGACGAATTCGTCCGATATTCATGTCGATTTTCGACGAATAGTATTAGTCCCAACTTCACAAGCCATACTCGACTAATTCGTCGGATATTCGTGAAGTTATTCGACGAATTACATTTGTCTCTCCTCATTAGTCATACTCGACAAATTCGTCAGATATCCGTGAAGTTATTCGACGAATTGCATTGGTCTCTCCTCATAAGTCATACTTGACGAATTCGTCGGATATCCGTGACAATATCCCACAAATTTTACTTATCGAGTCTCGCGCACCCCTACCCCGAGTCAAGTCTCCTTGACTCAAAAACACGTGTGAGGGGTCTAGCGCGAAACGGGATGTTACAGGCCTTGTCGTGGTTGGTGTACCCAATAAGAATTTCCTCATTGGATTTGTCAATAAACTTAGTCAAGTAGGACTTCCCATTATTTAGCACAAAGCACTTGCTTCCAAAGATCCTAACATATGCAAGATTTGGTTTTCTGTCTTTCATAATCTCGTAGGGAGTCTTCTTGTGATACTTGTTAATAGAAGCTGTATTCAGGACATGACAGGAAGTGTTCACTACCTTAGCCCAGAAGTATTTTGGGAGAGAAGTATCACTGAGTAGTGTCCTGCCAGCTTCTATGAGAGTCTTATTTTTCCTCTCAGCAATCCAATTTTGCTAGGTTATTCTAGGAGAAGAAAACTCTTGATGAATCCCTTATTCTTCACAGAACTTTGTCATCCCTTCAAAATGAAGTTCAGTACCATGGTCACTTCTAATTTTTACCATAGAAATATCCTTTTTATTCTAAACTTGCCTAACAAAATTCACAAAGATGTTAAGGGTTTTAGACTTTTCTTTAGAAAGAAAACCCAAGAAAATATAGAAAAGTCATAGCTATCACAAGTGTGTAGACTTTCCTACGTAGACTATGAATTGGCAAAGGACCAAACAAGTCCATATACAAGAGATATAAACAGATCTCAGAATCTTGGCCCTAATGCTCTTAAAGGATGATTTTTTCTGCTTGTCCTTTTGGCATGCAGAGCAAATGCCCTCTTTGGTGCATCTCATATTGGGTCCATTTCTGACTAGCCCTTCACTAAAGAGCTTGCTAATTGTCTTGTTGTTCAAAAGAGGAAGCCACTTGTGTTATTGCACATAATAAGAGACTTTCTCATTTGCTACAAACATACTGGTGAGTCTGTACTTAAACATAAGAAGTTTAAACAATAAATATTTCTACTCCTAGTGCCTGTCAAAATGACCTCTTGGTCGCTTGACCTTTTGATAAGACACTCATCCTTATGGAAGACAATGACATAGCCAATATCACATAGTTGGCTAATGCTAATCAGATTGTTCTGCAATCCTTCCACATAAGCTACCTTTTTGATGGAGACTATACCATTGGTGATCATACCAAAACCCTTGGTAACTCCTCTGTCTAAACCTCCAAAGATCACTTTAGGTCCATTCATCACTAGAGTATAATCCTTAATATGGCTCCTTGTTCCAGTCATATGTCTGGAACATCCATTGTCCAAGTACCATATTGGCATTGCATGGGTACTTTGAGTATCCTGCATACATAGATTAGCTTACCTTAGGAACCCAAAAGGGATTGGGTCCTTGGTTCATATTAGCCTGAAAATGAACATGTCTACCTGCAGCAGCCCTGATAGGAAGACTCACCTTTGCCCTTGGCACAGTAGGGTTGTGCCAACAGTCTTTGGCAAAGTTACCCACTTGGCCACATCACCAACACTCTTGAATTTTGTATCTCCTCTTCTAAACATCCTTTGGAGTGTGCAAGAAATCAATAATTATCTGTTCAAAGTGGAGAACATAAGCCGTCTTCTTGTTTCTTTCAGCAATTATTTGACTGAAGGTGAGTGTGCTAGTAGATGTACTTGGCTTACTCTGAGTATCACCAATAGAAGTCTTCTTTGTAATTGACATGATGTTGATGGCATCAGAGACATCCAAGTGAGGCTTACCGACTGACTTGCCCTTAGTTAAGGTTTTTGCTGGAGAAACATGAGTATGGGCCATAACCTTATCCTTAAGTGTGGGAGTTGGAGCACCAAACACAAATGGTCCATAATGGGCCATTTGAATTTCCAAATGGGGAGACTTCAGTGAACTCAGGCCCATGCCCTTTCTCCTTCCATTGTAAGATGCATTTGTGTTCTTACAAGAAGAGTTTCCATTCTTCCAGTGATTATAAATGTTATACTGGTCATAACTGTTAGATGGGAGGATTACCTTTTGAAAGGTGGTTTGAGGCATAATAGGAGCCTTGCCTTTCCCTTTGGAATGGGAAGCTCTAGATTTTCACTTGAACCCCAAAACTCTCTTATCCTTTTGAGAGGTGAAGGAGTCAATTAGTGGCAAAATAGTTTCAGGCTTAGAGAATATAGCCACAAGCTTCTTCTCCTTGTGAAGTTTTTCTTCAAGATCCATGATGATCTTGTTGTTCGGGCTAATGTTACCAATTTGGATAATTGAGATAGTCTTCAACTGACTGACTTCTCTTCTCATCTGAGCTAGCAAGGATGCTGACTCGGGCTACAGGGAAGCAACTTGCTGATGAGTGGCTATCTCCTCAACTTGTCTCTTGACAAGCCTTTTTCTCTTCTTTAGAGCATCGAGAATTTCACCATACTTGTCAATCTATTGATTGACATCATCTTCATATTATGATCCATCATCCTCTTCAGAAATAGAATTGTCTTGATTGTCTTCAAATTGGGCCATGCAACTGAATTCCTCATCCTCTTCAAAGTCACTATCGAAAGAGGATAGTGGGGCCCTTATGCCATATGGGGCAGCTAGATGATCAGCCTCTTCTTTAATGTACATAAGGCCAATGTAAGCCTTCTCTTCATTTGATTCGGAAGACTCAGAGTCACTATCTTATAGGCTGACTTTCTTCTTGGCCAAGAAGCTCTTTTCATCCTTCTTGTCCTTGTGATGCTTTTTGTCTTCAGTCTTTATGTGCTCCTTCATCTTAATTTGACATTCAGTAATGACATGTCCACTCTTGTTTCCATAATAGTAGACAACATTAGTCTTAATATATTTATTCTGCTTAGAGTCATACCTTTTCCCAGAGGGGTCTTTTCGTGACTTGTCCTTACTGGAGCAGGGCTTCCTTGATGAGGAGCTTGACGAGCCCTTGTTCTTCCACTATCTTCTCCTGCTCAGCATCTTCTTGAACTGCTTTGAGAATAGTGTCAGTTCTCCATCAAATAGTTCATTTCCCGAGGAGCTGGGATCTGAGCTCTTTGACTCTACAACTTTTCTTGGTTGAGAGGGAGTCTTTTCCTTGCTCTTTCTTATTGCTTCAGCTCTGATGGTACAGATCTTGATATCCCATCCCTTGTTTTGGGATCTCAAGAATTTGTCATTCAACTCATAATTAGTGATCTGTCTTCCATAGGCGATCAGACTGTTCACTATTATGAAGACTTTTCAAAGCATTCAACTAAGGAATCTTTCTTTTCTTCTTTAAAGGACTCATAATGCTAATTTTGGAGGGATTTCATGTCATCCCTCACTTCCTTTGTCCCTTCCATGTATTCTATAAGTGAATCCAACATCTCTTTAGTAGTCTTGCAGTGGACCTGGTTCTGTAAGGTGGAGTCATATATGTCACTAACTATGATGTTTTGAGCCATTTTATCCATGGTTGCAAGAATGAATTCATCTTTGGTCATCTTAGTGTACTTCTTTGGATGTTGGACATTTGCATCAATGACTGAGACCTTCATGGGAATGAAAGGTCCCTCTTAAACTGTAATGAAGATCCTTGTGTCTAAGGTTTCCATAAATAGCTTAACCCTTTCATTCTAAATCCCAAAGTTTTCTTTCCTGCAAATAGGGAGCTTTATGGAGCTCAACTCCTTGTGGTTCTCACCTGAAACTATAGGGATTATCTTCGTCTACTCTTGGAGATCTGTTCAGACTGTTGAGTCCTTTTTGAACAACCTCCCTATGATACTACTTGAAATTCTTTGTTTCAAGAGTTGTTATTCACCTGAAGGGGGGGGGGGGTAAATATGTCTTCTAGTTTTTCTAATTTTTCTTTGACTTTGGTTAGTTGTATGTTTAATTATTATGTTAGCTTTCAAGAACAAGAACATCACACTAGATTTTATAATGGTTCCCTAAGGTATGGGTACTTCCACTCTCCCTCCCACCTTTCTAACAGTGTATTAGACAAGACAATCTTCTCCAAACTCGGACCAAAGGCTTACAACACAGATCCCTCAGGATCAATCAGGCTTCCTCCAAGCCCTACCTCTGGTCACTGCCCTACACACACTCAGAGTAATCTTTACTCCTATAGCTTAGTGACCCTCTTGATCACCTACCACAGGCTTATAAAAACCCTATAACTCGGGCTAGGAGGATAGTCCTACAACTTAGAGATAACCAGTCTCCTACCTCAGATCTTGACTAAGATCCTACCACTCAGCCTTTATATTTTAGGCTTACAACTCAGATCAATAATGATCCTATAGAAAGAGTAAGTGTTTGGTGATGATTGAATCTAGAGGGAATGCCCACTGAGTCTTCTTTCTGAACAGAGTAAAACTCAGCCCTAACTTCTTTATAGCACCAAGAAAGTAGATCTTCAGGAAGTTTCTGCTTGCGCTGAGAAGATAACCGCAGAGTTCTATTTCTTCAGCCTTTGATGTAGCAAATTTAACTACAGAAGCCTTGAAGAAGGACATCCACTAGAGTTTGCTCTGCTTTTACATCTCTTATAGAAAAATGAGTTATGTGAACTTGCTGTTGAAGACTTTTTGATTTCTCAGTCCTTTGTGTTCTTCAAACAACAAGCTTTGTCTTTTTGTTTCAAACCTTCAGTAATTCCAGTGTCAAGGAATTTCTCTCGTGTTTAGAAGGTGAAGAAAAAGCCCCCTTGTTCAGAGAAAAAACTTCTTTTAATATCTCTATAAAGTTCACTTTCCCTTTCCCGGAACAACGACTATTTTCTTAGTATGGACAAGCCGAAAAATTGTTAACTGCAACATATCTTTTGTATTAATTGTTGTACTAAAGGCATAAAATGCCTTTTGTCATCTAGCGTGCAAGTACCATGACATTTGAATTAAGCATGACGTCAACATGACTCAGTTGTTGTGGACTTGGAAATTTCTAGACAATCTTCATAGGAGTTGAGTGCGGCCATGCCACTCAACAAAGAAATACTTAGCAGGAATTCTGCATCTTTAGGCTTTGAGTGAACCTTCAACACTAAATGCATTTCACATTTGCAGTCTAACTGTTAAGGCGTTGAGTGAGCCTTCATCACTCAACGAATTTGGGCTTTGTATAATTTTCCGCAAGGAAGGCATTGAGTGAATCTTCTACACTCAACGCTTCTGGACTTTAACTAACTTCTTGATGAGGCGTTGAGTGGCCCATCTAAACTCAACGCTTCTATACTTAATCATAAATCCAGTTGAGTAGGCATTGAGTGAACTGTCTTCACTCAAAGATTTTGTCCTTAGATAGATTTCTAGTCACCAACACTGAGTCTTTGACTTCTTAATCTTCTGTCAACGCTTTTAGGCTCCTGGCATTGAGTGAAGTGAGTTCACTCAACACTTTTGGACTTATCCTTTTTCTACTTATCCAGCATCCTGGCTTGAGTCACATTATCATTGTAACCTATACAACCTGTCTAATCACTTTAATAGTATACAACCTGTATACAATGAACTTGAACATGTATATTAGATACATTCATGTGTATACCATTGACCTGTGAGCCTTCTTCAAATCTTAGTCATTGTGATCAAAGAACCAAACAAATACATTGCAGACGTACACTCCAAGTCCGAATCTGGAAGTTGTTTTGTTTCCGCAAAAGCATCACTCTTAATATCCAAAGAGCCCATCATGTCGCAACCAACCCACAAGGGCTAGGGAAAAGAGTAGGAATCGACATCGAAGAGATCGGGGACTTCCAAATCAGCACATTCATCCCTTAACATTATGTTGGGTATTGTATCGACAATAACCTAGATTTGTATGAAGTCACCCTTAAACTAAGATGAATTAAATTGTATTTAATGTATTGTTTGAGTTATGTGTTTGCAGGACTCCTTGCAAAGTGTCGACCAATGTCAGTCTACAGTGGGTCACTAAACAAAGGACCATACAATGTAATCCCTCATTATGTGATCCATGGTGTTGACTCATGTGTAGCCTCTCTATCGGGATACACTTCACTTTCAAGCACTAGGTTTGTTGGAGAAAGACATGTTGCAGAATCCATTGAAGAAAGGAAACTTTTCATAAACCAAAAGTTTCTAATTGTTTAACTCGAGTAAAATTCTAGTACTCGAGTAGAATCTTTAGTTGTACTCAAGTAAGTCCAGTCTGGATTTCGAGTAAAGGAAATGTTTCTCGAGAAGTTTGAATCTAGTTCTCAAGAGGCCAAGTCCATTACTCGAGTAGACTTCTTCTCTTTCTCGAGTCAACAAATTTTTCCATCTTAGATATTTTCTAAGTAAAGTACTCGAGTAGTTATATTGATTACTCGAGTAGTACAAGATTGTCTCGAGTAACAGAAGCCAAGCACTCGAGTTATATTTCTAGTTCTTGAGTAGTGAAGTCCTTCTACTTCCTTGTACTCAAGATGTCCAACTACTTCTCGAGAAGTCTAGACCCATCACTCGAGTAACCAGAATTTTCTTTCCAGAATTCTCTCTCAGTCTTTTTCTCGAGAAGTTCACTTCCGCTTCTCGAGTAACATTTCTAGCACTCGAGTAATCCTTATTCCACTCGAGTGATAATGAATTTTGTCCTGAAATTTCCTGAAGTGCTTCTTGTCGAGTAGTCTGATATTGGCTTCTCGAGAACCCGATTGAGTACTCGAGTAGTTCTTCCTTCACTCGAGTAATCCAGTCATCTTTTCAGAAAATTTTCTAAGTCCCAGACAGACATGATTTTCAAATGACTTGACGTGATTTGTCTACGTGGCCGTCATTAATGATAATTCTTACCGTTAGGGAGATCTTATAAAAGGTCTTATCATTACGACTAACCCTAAGAAGCGCGTGTAAAAGAAATATTCTAAGAATTTTGAATCGCAATACTCTTTCCTTATTCGAAGCCGTCGCCGCTCATCGTGCAAATTGCCAAGGGCTTTCGTTCAAGAAGATTCAGAGAAGTTGACTAGCAGATCAAGATCATTTTCGATCTCTACATCTTCTCTTTGATCCTGTGAGTCCAAGAATTTCAGATCAAGGATCCTGTCGTGTATTCTTCAACAATTACTTAAAATGCAGTAAAGATCAAGAAGGAAGACCTAGGCAGAAATTTCCAGATCTGAGAGAGATATTCTGTTTTTATTTCTTAAATTCATTTTAATCTTATAGGAAATTATTCTCCGAGTGCAGGTGCTTTTTTCTCCGAGTTGTAGGAAGTTTTTATCTTCCGAGTGTAGATCCGTTTTGTGGATCGAGTTGTAGGAACGATTTTCCGAGTGGTAGGATTGTTTTAAATCTGAGAATAGTGGAGTAGCCGAGTCTAGCGTATTGCTAGATCAGTGAGTGGAAAGTGGATGTACCCAAGGATTAGAAAACCACTATAATTCTTGGTGTCATATGTTATTGCTTGGTTATTTCTCTATGCATAGATCGCTAAATTTTTTATTCCACAAATAAACACACAACTCACCTATTCACCCCCTTAAGGTGATTTAGGTATACAACTTAAACACTTTTCAATTGGTATCAGAGGGAGGTTGATCATTAAATGGTTAACACCTTGATTAGATCTGCCCTAAGTTGTCTTTTGAGTTATCCAAGCATGGACAGCGCCAAGGATTTTGCCAAGCTTCCTTTGTGCACAAAGAACAATTTTGATATGTGGAAAGAAAGGATAAAATTCTTCAAGGAAGCAGTAGATCCAAGGATCTTCATGATTGTGGAAGAAGTTCCTCATGTCCCAATGATAGCCTCTACCATTGATCCAACTAAGCTAGTTCCTAAGAAGCTGATGGATCTTGATAAGGATGAGATTGCACTTGTCTCTTTAGACAAGAAAGCCAAAAATATCATCTCAAGTGCAGTCGATGATTCTATGCAGCAGAACTTGATTCACTGTCAGCCCGCTAAAGAAATATGGCAGTCTCTTATCATCTTGATGGAAGGCACTGAAGAAGTTAGGGAAGACAGAAGATCCCTTCTAAATAATAAATATGAAGCATTCCGACAAAGTTCCAAAGAATCCATTGCAGATACTTTTGAGAATTTCTTCAAGATTATCAACAGCCTAAGAGTCTACGACCGAGTCTTCACCAACGGAGAATTGAATGATAAGTTCTTAAGATCCCTGACTAAGGAATGGGATAACAAGGTTTGTGCTATTCGGGAATTTTGAAAGCTAGCTGAGACTTACCCTCAAAATCTCTTCGGAAAGCTTATGTCATATGAGCGGCAAATCAATTCATGAAATGCTGAAGAAGAGAAGAACAGGTCTTCATCCAAGGAGAAGTCTGTAGCTCTCAAGGCAGACACCTCAAGGATGTCTAAGGATGCCTTTCCTTCCCCAGCATAAGAAGAAAGTGAAGAAGATACCACAAAGCCAAGTACCTCAGGCTCAGAACTATCTAAAGGAGAGTTCTCTCTACTCTCAAGACAGTTCAAGAAATTCTTGAACAAGAAGAAGCAATGGAGAGGCCAGGATGCCTCGTACAGAAGATTAAGTCATGATGATGATCGACACAAGAAAGGCTCAAGTAGTTAAGACAGGTATAAAAATAAACAGAACAAACATATTTCTGCTGACATCATTTGTTATTGTTGCAATAAAGCAGGTCACATTATTGCTGACTGCCCCCACAAGAAGGAGGGTGGAAAAAGTGAGGAGAAGAAATCTTCTTACCATAAGAAGAGAATTGAAAGAAGCCTAGTAGACAAAAAGGGAAAGACTCTCAGCGACTCTGACTCATCTGAGTCAAGTGAAGAAGACGAAGCCTACTTTGGGCTTTGGCAGAAACTGATGAAGAAGAAGAGCCCCAGTTCAGTGGGAAGGTAAACTCTCACACACCTCTTTTTGAATCTGATGATTCTGACCATGAAAATGAGGAATGTTCTTCTGATGAGGAATCTGAACTCATGTATTAATATAAAGAGTTGATCAAAGCCTACGACAAATGTCATAGAGTGGCAAGAGCTCATGATATGGAGATTATATCTCTTAAGGCTGAAGAGAGCAATCTGAGATAGGAAATTGTAATGATGGACTCACTCAAGAAAGACTTCCATAATGCTATGGAAGAATACAATAATGCTCTCGAGCACCTAGATCCGAAAGAAAATCATTAAGGGATTGGAAGAACAACTTGCAGCCGAAAAGAAACTTGGTTATGGTTTCTCCATGCCCAAGATAGTTCTTCTGCTTGTTGCCGAATTCTCTGCTCAGGCCAAAGGTGCTGGCTTAGTCCATGTGGCTGGTCCTAGTAAATCCACTAGGATAAAAAAAGCCCAAAGGAGAAATAAGGCTGCTAAGAAAGCACTAGCCAAGGAGAAGGGGAAAGCTCCTCTAGAACAAACATCATTTAGGAAGGTTATCTTTTTGAAAAATAAGTTTGATCTGGATTCGTCCTATGGTCACTTTGCTAGGCCTACTTACGTAGAGCCCAAGTCTTGTTACCAAGGATGGACTCATCCCCGGAACTTTGGCGAGAGTGTCTTCAAGACACCTTATGAGGAGATCACTCTTCAGAGCTGCGGACCTTATAATTATGGTCACAACATAAAGAAAGCTCCAAGAGTTAAACCCGTTGTATAAAAGCCTACTAAGGAGAAGAAGTCATGTGAATGTCATCACCATGAAGCTTCTACTTCTAATTCCACTACCTCTACTAGACCACAATCTCTAAAGGTCAAACAGGAGATGTTTAGGCAAAGATACAAAAGATTTGACTGTTGGTGTGGTGGCAAGATTGGTCACTTCTCCATAGATTGCTGGTTTAATCCCAGACATTATGAAACTCCTCGAGTTAATAATGTGAGAAAGACCGCTCACAATGTTAACATATGTAGGGGGAGTGTGCTAACTAGAGACCAAGGACCCAAACAAGTTTGGGTTCCAAAGGCAAACTGTCTTGTGATTGCAGGTATGTACAAAGACCACCAAAACTCCTATCTGGTATCTGAACAGTGGATGCTCTTGGCATATGACACGGAAAAGAAGCCTTCTCCAGAATTACTCACCAGTCATGAACGGGCCAAAGGTCATCTTTAGAGGTTTTGACAGAGGAATCACTATAGGTTACGGTATGATTACAAATGGTAGTGTATCCTTTTCAGATAAGGCTTATGTTGAAGGATTGGAACACAATCTCATAAGCATAAGCCAACTCTGCGATAAAGGATACATCATAGAATTTTATGCAGACAAGTGCTTGATAAAATCGATAGATAATCTTGAAACGATTCTATCAGGCAATCGTAGTAGGAATATCTTTTGTTTGAATTTTATTTGCATAGAATCTTCTACACAAGTGTGTCTTTTGGCAAAAGATAGTGCGTCTCTTAGTGACCAATGGCTCAAAACTATTAATAAATTATTTTCTCTTAATTTAGTACGTGATGTCCCAAATTTCAAGTGCGTTAAAGATAGACCTTGTAACGCATGTGTAAAAGGAAAGCAAATAAGGGCTACCTTTAAAAGCATTATTGGAAAAGACTCCAATAGGTGTTTACACCTACTTCATATGGACTTGTTTGGTCCACTGCATGTTAGAAGTTTGGGAGGTAAGGATTATACATTGGTTATTGTTGATGATTACTCGTGCTTTGCGTGGGTGTTCTTTCTAAAACACAAGTCAAATACTTTTGACATCTTTACAAACTTTGTCAGGCAGATCCAGAATGAATACAACTGTTCCGTAATCAAAATCAAAAGTGATAATGGAACTAAGTTCAATTCTGGGGCCATGACTGAATTTTGTGAAAGCCTAAGTATCTTTCATGAGTTTTCCTCTCCTCATACTCCTCGGCAAAATGGAGTAGATGAGAGAAGGAATAGAACACTTATAGAGGCCTACAGGACCATGTTGAGTGATGCCTCACTACCAAAATACTTTTGGGCTGAAGCCGTCAACACGGCATGCCACGTGCAAAATCGAGCACTCATAAACAAAAACCATAATAAGACACCTTACGAACTACTAAACGGCAAAAAGCCGACTGTCTCATATTTAAGAATCTTTGGTTGTAAATGCTTCGTCCTTAACAATGGCAAGTGTCACACTACTAAATTTAGTGAAAAGTGCTTTGAAGGTATTTTCATTGGGTATAGTAGCCATAATAAGGAATATATGGTATTTAATAAGAAAACCTTAGTTGTAGAAGAATTTATTCATGTTGTATTTGATGAGATGAGCTTGCTGCAAGGCAACTCTTCTAGTGTGTTAATTGAAGATGCAGGTTCAAAGATTAAAGAACATAACTTGGGTGAGCCGACTAAGAAAAAGGTGAAAAGTTCATCAAGATCACCACTCCAACCCTTATTGGGGAGGTTGATGATCAAGATGAAGAAATCATCCAAGTTGATGAAGTCACTCCTGTGGTTGAAGACAATCAATATGCAAGGACTCTAGAGCTCAGACATTTGAAGGATCACCTAATGGACCAAATCATAGGAGATCCCCGGTATAGAAGAAAATTCTCAAATTCTGTTCAAATCTCTTTATTCGCAACCCGAAGCCTATACCGCCATTGAGCATTGGCCTATAAAATGAAGGACCCAGGCAATTTCACCTTTCCCTGCTCCATTGGGCACCCCTATAGCTTGATGCAAGGCATCTCTTTATTGGAGAGGTTGATGATGCACCAAAGTGCGATAACACTCAGAATGCCCAATGGAGCTGGGAAAGGTGAAATTGCCTGGGTTCTTCATTTTTATAGGCCAATGCTCAATGGAAAATATGATGCAGTCGCCCACAGTGGAGATAACACAAGAGTTTTTTACCCATCGAATCTGATCCAGCAAATTCTTCAAATATTTTGCATAATTAGGAATTTGAAAAAGGACATCCATGAGAGGTATATTAATCTGGACACCATTCATCAAGTCTTGAAATTTCTTGTACTCCATTTCCTTCCTTATGTTTTTCAACCGATGAGGGAAAGGTGGATGGGTCACATATTGTGAAGGGGTAGAGATGGCACGGGGCTGGGATGTGCTTATATCAACATCCGGTTCATAATTATCAGAGGACTGCATAGTCCTGCAAGAGAATCACTTCGTCTAGAAGGCTCTCTAATTGACTTACGACTTTAAAGCTACATCGAGTGCAACATCTCACTAGGAGAGGGCACTAATGCAAAAATCATTGTCATTACACTTATGACCACAGTCTGTAATTTCTGAAAAGCACAACTTTAGGCATTAAAACATTCTAGGATGTATTTTGTGAATTCACAAAACTTATCCAAGGTGATTTTAGATAAATGAATGTCTTCAAAAATAAATATAGTATAGCCGACATTCTAAGTATCAACATCTATAGTAGGTGGGTGCTATTTCCTTCTTGTACTTGATATTCTATCTACAATATATCAAGCATTAGAACTTGACTTACTAAGCTAAGATCCCCAAGCTGCCAGGTCAAAATATGATCTAAAATGAGCTAATACCTCGAAGTAAAATATCTCAAGGCGCATTGGTTCAGAAATGTTGTGCATAAAGAAAATTTTTTGTAAGTGGAGGAATCTTTCCCATGCATCCAATTGAGGTACTTCCTATTCTTGATTAAGTAACAATAATCTGTGGTGCATCTCAAACAGTTTCACACGTGAATAAATTTTTTTATGGAACTCCTCTTCCACTATGTAACAAGAATGGATTGGATTAGACTTAATTTCACAATACCAAATCCACGCCATCCTTTCCAAAGAAAATGCAAATAATAGGATCCTAACCCAATCTCTTTTTCCTTCAGTATACTAGACAGTGCTACATACTTCAAGAAAATCATACAAATGAGACAGTGCATCTTCTCCAGGGGTTCCACTGAATAATTTCCCTTGAATGAAAAAATTAACTAATTATGTAGAAATTTTAAAGCAATTTTCAGCCATGACTAATTCTCTAAGAAGAAGACTCATACACTCTTGTGCTCCCCGGAAACGGTGCCAAAAACTTGATGAACTGACGACAAGTGCACCTGTTGAACAAGTTGTAACACCTCCATCTGTCACATGAAATATAACATAGGGTCCGGCCGGGGCCCCAAGCCATATTCCACAGATAGTCAGCGGGGTTACATGTTAATATCAAAAGACTAAACGAATCCTAAATCAGAGAAATCTAGCGGAAGCATCAAGGGGTAACTTTTTGAACTCAAGTATCTCAGCAATGTCCACTATATAAACACTTGAATGTTTTTAAAAAAATATACAAAAGTAACTATCGCCGGGCGATAATCACTATTGCCCGACAATAGCCAACAGTAGCTAAACTGTTACAGCCTTAAGGCCTTACAGTTATTCTTTAGAAGTGTGGTTTACAGACATCGGCGCGCAGACCGATCACAGATGAAAACAATAAAACTTATTTTGTCCTTTTAGGTCCGACATAACTTCAGGGCTGCAACCCGCTACTATTTCCAGCTCGGCTCTCCAGGACCTATATAAGGACAATCCACAATAAGGGTGGAAAACAAGGCAATGGTCAACTTTCAGCTGAAAGATTTCTAATGACCTTACCCCATTCCCGGAGCAATGGTATTCCTTTCCTGCAGGCATAGCATTAACACATAGATATATCACAAGAAGGCACACTCAAGCACCAATCAATATTACACAAAAGAGTGCCTCAGTGGCCAAACATTCTGTGCACTCAGGGCACATTCTAGGTGTACCGGATTGCCAGGGTCCCACCACCATTCAGAGGTTCGAGACATTACAGTCAACTTTGAGCATTTTTAGTCTTTCTGGCGCATAGACCTAAGACTCTCATTATACGCTCTAACGATGCCAATTACTTTAGGCATTCGAGTCAGATGGACATAACACGGGTATAGTTCATCCCTTGCCTGTTGCTCAATTCTTCAGTTCAAGTAAAGAATGACGTGGGTTGGCTTCCCCTTGCCCGTTCGGCTCACGGGCCTTTAAGAGCTCACATATCAGACTAGACAAATGCTCTCCGAGAGACTAGCTTTATCAATAAAATACTATCTGGGAGCACCAAGAAACAAAATTTCTCTTTTCGTACCCGGATTCAGCCACAATTGGAACATCTGTCCAGAAAACCCTGCAGCATCCTGCAGTGCCAGAAAAACTAGTCTTTCACATCAATTAGAGCTCATCAGGAGCTATCGCCAGCGATACTTGCTGTCGCCCGGCGATATCCAACAGTGATGCAAACTGAGAAATTTTCTGGGAATTTTCCTGGAGCACACCTCCAGTACTTCCTACTACTCTCAATTCACAGGTACAACCCACAGACCCCATAAACTACTCGTTTTAACGTGGAGACTTCTCCAGTGCGCAAAATAAAGCATCACTAATCCAAACCAACCTGTCCGGATGGGCTTCACACATTATGCCTATTCTATACTACAATTTACGGATCTATATGCAAAACCACCCATGAATATCATGTATCAACCCATCGGAATTCCCTCAATTCTCCACATTTTGGTAGGGGATTCCATGCATATGCAAAAAGGAGGACTTCACTTAGAAGAAAGATTGTTACCCTCTTAGTTTGTTTCGGAGCCATGAACGGGCTTTCTATCTATTTGGAAAGGAGCACCTCGCTTTCCCTTTAATGGATCTTGCCTCAGTTCTTGATTCTGTCTCCTAGATCTCCTTCACCAAGCCTTGCTATGCTCAGCCTCAGCTTTCTTCTTCCTTAGCTTTGTTCTCTGAAGAGTTTGGATGAAAAGGAGGAGAGAGTGTGAGAAGAAGATAAATGACTTCTCTTTTCTCCACTCCTCCTCTTAAGTGACCTCCGGATTAATCCCAGCCACATGATTATTTTATCTCGGGAAAGCAATGGACACGATTTTAGCTGACAATTAAAACTTAATGATATCACCTGGCAATATCCACTATCGCTTAGGCGATATCGTCGGTAGCCGCTATGGCCTAGTAAACCACCGCTCTTTGGCCGTTATCTGGCCATTCGACACGTGTCCAGCCATACGTGGCAGTATCGCCCAACGATACTCACTATCGACACTCCGATAGCTGAATCAACGCTTTGTAGAGTGAGCTGAGAGTGTTGAGTGCTTTGAGTGTACTCAACGCTTCGTTGAAAGCATCGAGTACTATCACTATCGCCAGCAAAACACACTGTCGCCCGACGATAGCCACTTTTAAGTTCTGTTTTCCAGTTTTTGGGGTGTTACAAACCTCGCCTCCTTATAGAAATTTCGTCCTGAGACTTTAATCATCTGTAGGAAAACAGTACAAAATAATTACAACTTTACTTTTACAAAAATAACTCGGGAAACTCATCTCGCATGGTTTGCTCACGCTCCCATGTCAATTCTTCGCGGCCACAATTGTCCCAACGGACTTTGACCATCCTAATTGACTTGTTTCTTAGCAGCCTAACATTCGTATCCCCGATCTGAATGGGTCTAACATTTGTCGTCTTGTCACCATCGACCGGTACTTGATCGTCAACCACTACTTGTGTCGTCTCTTTCAAAGCTTTCTGCTGCATCGATATGTAAAACATATAGTTCAAACCACAACTTTAATCAATTGTAAAACACATCGTGCCCTAGGAAGAAATTTGGTGATATTTAGACACATGCACACAACTTTAATCAATTAGAAATTGTTTAGGCTTATACCTCTTTATGGAAAAATTGAAAGGGTCATATGACCTTAGATCTTTAAGAAATTTTGGCAGAAGAGTTTTTATAGCAATATGAGCCTCTGGAATTTATTATAGGATGTTTGGAAGACACTAGCTCATACTTATAGTTATAACCTTCATGTTGCCCTTTTGATGATTTTGAAGTAATTATGGTAAAATTAACTTAGAATGTTATAAAACTCTAGCAATGTTGATTAAATATCATTTATATGCACTAGTAAGTAATTTGAAATGATTGGACATTATCTCATAGTACTTCATGTGTGAAGTGAACTAGTACACCTTGTCTTGATGAATAGATAATAAATACTATATCTTGCCGGAGAATTAAGTTTCTTGGCTAGAGAACCTTTTAGGGCATATTAAAGCTTGGAAAATTATTACATGTTGTTTGGAAGATATTACAAGTATGTTTTTTCACAAAGTGCCCTATTAGGGATTTATTTGAAGTATTTTTCTATATAGATTACTGAACTTGAAATTGTATGAAACTTAGTCAATAAAGTTTTATGATCATGATAAAACTTTGGTAATTTTTGTGTAATTTTTTGATAATATTTGGTGGTACTTCCCTCTTTAAGTCTATTTATTGCAATTATCTCGAATTAATTATTTAGGGGCTAATACATTTATGAAAATTTGTGAAACTTCATATTCTCTGATATTTTGGCATCATATAGTGTTCATAATTTTTTGAGTGGCCATAACTTAAGGAAATCTAGTACTTCATGTTCAAAACCACCCATGGCCTAAGTTTGGGAAAAATTTAATAAATGCTAAATTAATTAGAAAAATTACAAGTTTTGGATTTAGTCCAAATAAGTCATGATAGACCCCCTATAATAATTCTAGGCATAAGACCCGGTAGCGTCGAAAAAAGGGGTCTTACAAACTGGTATTAGAGGTAACCTCGGCCCGAAGAGAAGAAGTCCACAAAACACTAGGTCACCACGCACGAGCATTAGTTTGGGGACAAACTAAGCAACAGAAGCTGTGGTGTGCCCATGCGTAAAGATCACAATATATAGTCCTTATATCAATTAGTTAGACCAACTTAACAAGGAAACTTGACTTACCAAGATGATTCTTAACGTATCCTAGTCAAAATTTACCCTAGGTATAAATTCAGTTAAGGTACGAGGATACCCGAAGCTGTTAGAGGAAGAGTCTAACACGAGAGTAGCAACTTGAGTTTTAAACACTGATGTCCCTACTTTACTTATCATGTGGTACTATCGCCTGTTACCCAAATTAAAAGGACCACCTCAAGGAGAATTGATGCCTACAATCCATTAGCGGAATAGTAGGGGAATCATAGACTCATACCGATGACATGTTTAGGTTGAGATAACCATCATGCTAAATACCAATGGTCGGTTAAGAATTCAAGTTTAGAAGAGACCCATTTGGGACTAGATCACATATTGACTTTGAGAAAGTTTTCGTAAATGGTAACCTGGAGAGTCTAAAGTATGGAGTATATCAACAAGTTTTAGGATGGAACCCCAAGTCTAAGGTTGTATGCCCTAAGGATGGTGTGCATATATAGCCCGAATATAACATGGTAATATCAAAGATACTCAGCCCAAGGTATGTACAGGCTTATCTATTGTTTATTGGGGGCATGTATTTTATGTATTGGGCAAATTAGTTACTGACTTGGGTCCCCTTAGACCTAATTTAGAAAATGTGTTGTCCCAAATATAGTGATGGTTAAGTGTGTCTTATTCAACGTTACTCGGGCGTACTCGAAGGAATAAGAACCTGATCGTGTAGAGGAAGTTTATAGAGTCACTGTATACACCCACAAACGAGAACTCAAATTATTAGAAGAGAATTGTGCTTACCAGAATTTGTTTTTCCCCAGAATAAAGAAAGACATCATTGATTTTGTGACGTACTGTGAGGTTTTTCTACCGGTGAAGGACAAGCACAAGGGTTTTTGGGGAACTACTACAGTCACTTCCAGAGTTAGAGTGGAAGTTTGAGGATATAATTAAGAATTCATACACAGTTACCACATCCCCACTTTGTGCACAATTTTAATTGGAACATCGAGGATAGATTGACCGAGGTAGTTAGGGTCACCCCTATCCGGAAGAAAGCCCCCGCTGGTGTTTCATGAGATTTGTGAGCAGTTTGTCCGTTATCATGTTGTGTTCAGGACGATCGTGTCGGATCAGGATGGACGGTTTACGTCCAAGGAGAGAAGACCAGTTCAGGCTTATCTGGGCTCTTGGTTGACATTCAGCACAGCTCTCCACCCTCAAACGGATGGGCAGACGAAGCATACCATCCGTACACTGAAGGATCTTTTACTCTTATATATTCTGGACCACAGAGAGCCATGGGAGGGTCTTTTGACACTGATCAAGCTCTCTTATAAGAACATTCATCAGTCTAGCATAGGCATGGCCCTCATGAGGAATTATATGGATGGAGGTGCAAGATACCACTGTATTGGACATAGGATGAGGATTGAAAGGCACTCGGCTCGGAATTTGTGGAGGACACTGATACCCATGTGTGACTGATTCGAGATAGGATGTTGGACGCCTAGAGCAGACCGGCCAAGTATTATGATGCGCGACATCGAAAAGTAGAGTTCCAGGTTGGAGATAGGGGGTTCCTGAAGATACGTATGATGCATGGAGTCTTGCTGTTGAAGCCAGAAACCCAACTTCACCTAGAGTTTGGATCTTGAGTTGCAGCTCACACCTACTCTTCCCAAATTCCTTCCTTGACATGAGTCTTGGGAATTAGAAATAAACCGTGGGCTTCGGCTTAGAGATCCCACCTCTTACCCGAAAGAACTAGAAATCCTTCCCCTCTCTATCCAGAGCTGAGCTTGGTGCCTTGGAGGAAGAAGATGAAAGGGGTCAAAAAAAACTCTTCAAGGCACCTTATCGGTCTATTTATAGGCCTCTGAGTTTTACCTGTGAATAACCAAACTGAACCGACCTGAAATTACCAAAATACACTGGGTTGGGTCTGCCAACAGCCAAACTCTGCTGTTCTGAAGGTTTATATGCAGACCAACAAGGGAAAAAGGGTAAAATTACCTGAGACCCAAGAATAAAACCCCTACTTGGGTGTAAAAAGGTAAAAACTGCCTTTTAATTGAACCGACGCTTGACCAATCATCGAACCGGCGCTCGATGATCATCTAACCTGCGCTTGACGATCGCCGACCGGCGCTCGATGAACGTCGAGCTGGCGCTCGACAATCGTCGAACCGGCGCTCGATAAAAAATGGCATCTAGCCAGCGAGAGGTGCCCCTCAATAAGCCTCGCGAGTACCTCGTCTCGCTATAGGAGGCCAGCCAATGCCATGAGAGAACTCTCGCCTGCTCCATTGCTACCTCTCGCCTCGCGAGAGCCTTATTCCATCACACTCTCTCGCCTTTTGTGTTTCTACATTTTATAGTACCGACGAGTTTTCCCTATGGTCCTACTCGCCTATGCTATCTTCTCGCCCCTAGCACTTTTACTTGAGTAACCTCCTGAGGGCCCGAGGTTGTACACAATCCCCGCTCTTTTCGAGGTTTCCCCAAGCTCGGAAAGAAAGTCCAACCGAGGCTCGCGGTATAAAAATCCCCTTATGAGAGAATCTTTTGCGGTGCCCTCCTCTAGGGCCTATAAATATGTGACACTTATCCCAGCATGGAGAGTGCCCCCTCTCTCACCTCTTCCTTCATCTACTCCATCTCTGCCATGTCTCATAGCCAGAGTTTCCATGAATGTCTCGCGATGGTGCGTAAACAAAACAAGGCTAATGTGGCTGCTCTGGCCCCCGTTTTGGCTCACACCCCTGCTTCCTTACCGTCATCATATCGCCTGAAGAAGAAGAAAATCACTGGACCCCATTCTTGGTCGAGGAGCCCACTCCCGCATCCTTGGAAATCCGTACCCCTCCTCACGCCTCTCTTGAGGAGAAAGGTAAATTTTTTCTCCTGTCCCACTTTTCCCCTTTTCCATCTTCCCACCTACTTACTTCATGCTTCTTCAAGGGGATATCATCCATCATCCCCATCCTGTAAATTCGCTTGATACTGCCGACATTCGTCATCAAGACTCCGACTCACCTCAGCAATCCACCCCTACAGATGTGAAGAATGACGATCCCTCGCAACTCGCGGGGACCTCTCGTAACCTTGGTAGATTAACTATACTTGTCCTCTCGCTTCATATAGAATTCCATTCTCCTTCCTGGAGTTTTCGAGGCAGCTGGGCTAAATCTTCCCTCATGATCCCGAGCTTGCTCCTGCAAAGGTACCACGGTCGACTCGATAGCGGATGACTTCTCTGAGAAACCCGCATTTTCGCCTCCTCCTCATCCAGACGAGATATAGGACTATCTGGGCGATCCCATGGATCTGGTGGGGATGAAGCACAGGAAAGCCGGGATGTTTCGAAAGCACAAACGCATCATCTGCGAGATTGAACTAGACAAGTAGGCTGCTAACATGTGCATTGATTGGCTAGAGATTGAATGCGCCCGTCTCTTCTCCGTGGTTGATGCTGGCATCGAGAAAGATGAGACCGACCCTCAGGCCATCTTAAGCGAGGTCGACCAGCAACTCCGTCTCGCGCGCCGCGGTCTTGAAGTCGTTTGCGCCTTTCATGTTCCTGGTCGGCCCCCATGCGTGAGGTCTCGCAATGGAGGGCCTTAGAAATGTCACAAGAACTAAAGACCCTCTGTCTCGTCTCGTCTCATCTCGCTTATTTAATTTTACCTTTTAATTCTGTTATTTCTATGAATCTGTCATCACGCCTGTTTAGAAACCACTTGTTATTTATGCCCTGTGGACATGATGTCCGCCTTGTGCAGAATGAAACATTTATTAGTAATTCTATCCTTTTGATTTCTTTTCATGTTTGGCTTAATCCTTTATAGCTATGTTAATTGTTTTTTCATCTATTTTCCCTTTTGTTCTGGCTTGTTAAAAAAGCCCTCGCTGGGCACCGCGCTCCGAGGTTTGGAGATAGAACATAAAACGTCGGCCGACTATTCAACTTCCTCCATACTTTTTCCCGCCAATTTTTCCACTCACTATCCACTATAAATATTCCCCCCATTAGACCGAAATGACTTTACACCTGTGCGGCCCCTCCTGCTGCGTTTTAGATCTGGATCTCTCACCTCCTTTATATCGCAACTTACTCTAGTCACTGCTTCTCCACCCTCTTTCGCTTTCATCATCTCGCCTATAATGGGAAAAAAAAAGCCTGAGGAGGGTGAGGGGCATAGCCGGTGTGTCAGGAGATTCGCTGATCATGACTTCCCCCCTGGAAAAATCTCTGAGGAGGAATATGACCTCTTCACCCACGAGTTTCTGGCAGAAGGGTTCGAGTCGCGGCCTCCGAAGGTCGGCGAGTCAATCAACACGATTTACCCAGGCAAGCTCACCTTCCCCATCTCACACTTTGAGTCAGGGCTGAGACTTCCCCTCTAGTCAGAGGTTGGATAGGTTTTGAAATATTTTGGAGCCGTCCTTGCGCAACTAAATCCAAACGCCATCTCGGTTTTGGTTGCTTTATCCAGTTATATTTGCTGCGAGCGAATCGAGTTTAGTCTAAACGTCTTCCGCAAGTTATTCGTCTACCATGCCAACCATGACGGTGTCTCGTACTTCACGGGACAGGGCCCGATGGTGTGCGAGACTACCAACAAGAATCATAACTGGCTTACCCTTTTCGTCTTCATTCGCGGAAACCTGGGGGGCTTTCCGCTAGCGCCCGTGTCGCCTACCGAGATGTTCTACGTGTCTCACCAGGTCGGCGGCGCGGATAAGGTCCTCTGCGGCTTCTTCATAGGAAAAAACTTTGAGGTCAATTTCTTGAGGCGGGGCCTCGACTCGCTCCTTCCTGTGCTTCCCGGTAAAGGTATACTCGTATCTCTTTAGTCCATGATTGTTATCCCTTTGTCTCGCTATCTTTAATCATCGAGTTGTTTGTTTAGGGGAGCGGAATATCCCCGTCCATCTCCCTTACTTAAGCAACGTGGGGCCTCGACAGAGACTCAAGAATAAAGTTAAGAAGGTTTTGACATTCCCGAAATGGGAGAAAAGAGATGGACTGGAAAGAGAGGAAAGAGATGTCAGGATCCCTGAGCCCCATCTCTATAGGGGACTCACAATCGCCCCGCCACCAAGCCATCTCGCCGTCCCGCGAGACGACACAACTCGACCGGCCCACCAACACTTCGACCCAATCCGTTGAGCTTCCATCTCGCAAAGCCCGTTCCTCCAGCCATCCAACCCCCTCCTCGCATCAGAATTACAACATGGGGCCCATTGTTCATGATGCTACTTGCAATCCAGTCCTCCTGTGGGAAAAGGACTCGAACCGGGTATCGGTATCCACCCTCCTTGCCTCATGGAAAGAGCAGAACCCTCCCACTATCTACGCCTTCTCCCTTGGCTACGGCCTTTATATTGGTCCCGAGGTGGATTCCTTCGACAAGGAATCCTTGCGAGACAACATCTTGAAGACTCTCACGCTCAGCTTCGCACCCTAGAGCTCTTGCACCGAATCTCGCGCCGCATAGTTTTCAACAACAAAAAATGGAAGGATTCTAAGGCGGGCCTTGCGTAGGAGCGCGAGAAGTCGGATGGCCTCGAGAAGAGGCTGGCAGTCGCTGAAGCCCTCCTCGCAAATACCCAGGGTGGCATGGTAAGCCTTTTAATTCTATCTTTGGCCAGTTTCTCTATTGTGTATGTTTCTTGCTGATTGATGGGCGTCTCGTAGGATGCCTAGATGACAAATTGGATGCGCTCGCGCATAGAGGTTTTGGAAGAGGAGAAAAAAACCTAATGGTCCAAAATGCCCATCTTTGGGATAGTGTTCTGCTTTCCTCTCGCCAGGAACCATTCCAAGCTCCCCGCCCTCTCATTACTCCCTCGATGAGGTCAAAGACATTTGCTAAGATGCCAACATCAAGATGGTTTAGCTAGTTTTAAAGATGATGAAGGAGCTATGGGTTGTCAAGGAAGAATCTGAGACCGTCACCGCCCACGACCTCGTGCCACACCTTTATGGCGAGGTGGACGAGGATTCATCTTCTAGCAAAGAGGACTGAATAACTGCTGGTGGGCCCTGGGGCTCCTTCTCTCCTCTTTTTTTCTTCTTTACTACACTTGTACTTTTTATTATTTTTGAGATTTTGACGTATTCCCCCATGAGGGAGTACTCCCCTTCTTTTTGTAATGAACAACATGACCAAATGCACAAGGAAATTTTTGTCATATTCACTCGTTTTCATTCTCTTTATTTTACCTTTATTTTGCTTTATTTATGGCGAGACGACCATCTACTATGTTTTTACTTGCGAGATGAAGCTACTCATCGTCTCGTCGTCTCTCTCGCAAATCGATTTAGGGAACGGGTCATTAGACTTCTCCTCGCCCCTTCCATGCGTGAGACCCTTTGAGTTCCTTCCCGCGTCTCGCCTTGAGACAAATTCGGCGCGAGTAGATCCCAGGAATTAACCCGCACCCTTACAGGAAACCGTCTGTCTTCCCTCTCTTAGGCGGGACCATTCTTTCCCCGCGAGTGCCCACTCATTGTGGGCGAGACCCTCGCTCCCGAGCACTGGCTGGAATGCCTATCTTCATTTGTATTGCACCAACCTCTTCTTCCCATAGAATTTTTTTATTTTTTATGAACTTTAGTTTGCTGACTAGTAAAGATATCTTTCTTGGAGAGTGTTGGGTACACTGGAAACTATGTACCAGAATTGGAGAAGCCTCCCCTTACTCAATAATATATATCAATTTGTATTTGATGGGATGTTTAAGTTCCAATGTGCAGGTTAAGAAATGCAGGAATATTTCTAAGTACAAGTGCCGACACTTGTAAGGAATTGTGTCGACACCTGAAGCAGGAGCTGTGTCGACACCCCGGAGTTATGTCGAAACCAGAAGCAAGGCATGTGTTGACACCCAGGAATTGTGTCGACACCTGAAGAAGGCTTGTGTCGACACACATGACTTATGTCTACACACGCTCAACGCCATCTATCATCAACTGCTGTACTGAGTCTGAAAGGCTTGTGTCGACACACATGACTTGTGTCGACACACACTCAACACCATCTATCAGCAACAGCTGTAATGAGTCTGAAAGGATTGTGTAGACACACAGGACTTGTGTCGACACACACTCAACGACGTCTGGACATACACTCAACACCGTCTGTCAGCATCAGCAATATTGAGACCAGGAGCAGTTGTGTTGACACACATGACTTGTGTCGACACACACTCAATGACGTCTTGACATACTCTCAACGCAATCTGTCTGCATCAGCTATGTCGAGACCAGGAGCAGTTGTGTCGACACACAGGACTTGTGTCGACAAATAGAATAGAAGTTGTGTCGAGAAGCAGAAGAATGATTGTGTCGACACATTGAGTGTTGTGTCGACATAATCAAGACTTGTGTCGACACTAAGTCTATTTGTATCGACACATGTGAAGTAGTTTGCTGAGTGTTTCCTGCTGAGATATAAAGTAATTGCAGAATAAACTATCATAAACAACAAGTCTGACATATTTGTCAGAACTGTCAGAAGGTTGTTACAAACCAGATCAGCCGGTAATCATTGAGAAACTCTATATAAAGGACTGATCTATGACAACAAAAGTAAGCAATTTAATCAATTACAGGGGAACAAACAAACATAGATCCAGAGAGAGAACTCAACAACAACAAAGGGGGAAACCCTTAAGAAGGAAGATCCTGAACAGTCTGCAAGAAAGATTCAGATATAATTCTGAATCTAAGAAGGGAGCTGTCTGAAGATCAACTTCTACACCAAGTCAGGATAAACATCATATTGTTCAATCAAGAAGCTTTGAAAAAGCTAAGTTAGGTTGGATCTGAAGTATACAGTTTATTCAAGAACTGATCAAGAAGCTCACATCAATTGAGAGTTATTTCTGGGTGAAATTTCTGTACAACTAAATCTTCTTTTTCCTTGTAAGATCTTCTTAGATCTGAGTTGTAAGCCTGTGTTTATAAAGGCTGAGGTAGGGCTGAGAGCCTGAGGTATAAGACTTGTGAAAGTCTTAGTTGTAAGCCTGGTGATAAAGGCTGAGGTAGGGTTCTTGGGATGAATCTGAGGTAGGACTTGTATAAGTCTGAGCTGTAGGAACCTATCAGGTTCTGAGGTATAAGATCTGTAGATCTGAGTTAGTGGAAGGATGTTGGGCTTAATCCAGTTCTCTACTGGATAGGCGAAGGGGGAAAGTGGATGTACCCATAACTTGGGGAACCACTATAAATCTGGTGTACTGTATTGTGCTGTGAATTGTATTTTCTGTGTTGAGTTAGAACAAGATAATTGCCTAAAATTTATTAAAGAAAATTAGAACCTATTCACCCGCCCTCTAGGTGTCTAGGCTCTTGAAATCAAGTCTTTCAAGTGATATCAAAGGGAGGTTTCTCAAAGATTAACCTAACAGTCTGTGTGAATCTCCAAGGAAATTAACAGATTTCAAGAATGGGTTCAAATGAGAATCAGAAGGAAATTGGATCTTTGAAACTGACTATCTGCAGGAAAGAATGCTTTGGCATATGGAAGGAAATGGTCAGATTGTTCATGGAAGCATCTGATCCAAGAATCTATATCACATTACAAGAAGGTCCCTTTATTCCAATGAAGGTTTAACTCTAGATGCAAACGTTAAAACCCCAAAGAATTATTCTTAAATGACCAAGGATGTGATCATCCTGGCAACATTAGATAAAAGAGAACAAAACATTATGGTAAGTTCTATAGATGATGCTATATTTCAGAATCTGGTGCATTGCAAAACCTCTAAGGAGATGTGGGAAACCTTGATTGTCACATGTAGATAACTGAAGAAGTGAGAGAAGACAGAAAATCTATGCTGAATCAAGAATATGAGAGCTTTAGACAAGCCAAGTTTGATAGCATAGCTGAATGTTACAAGAAGTTCTTCAGGATAGTAAATGAGCTGATGAACTATGGAAGAGTCTTTAGCACATATGAAATGAATGACAAGTTTCTCAGATCACTAACAAAGGACTGGGACACAAAGATATGTGCCATCAGAGAGGTGGCCAGGCTTGTTGATACACCTCCACCCACACTATTTGGAAAACTACTATCCTATGAAATGCAGCTCACTGCCAGAAAAGAGGAGGAGAAAAGTAGTAGGTCTGAGTACAAAGAGAAGTCAGTAGCCTTCAAGGCTCAAGGCATAAGAAAGGGTAGGAGAAAGTCTCCTTCTCCACCCAGAAGGAGTACTGAGGCAGAAGAAGAAAATCCTGACAACAACATATTAGATAGCCACACCTCTGATGAGGACTTTGTTGCCTTTACAAGGCAGTTTCAAAGGTTTATGAAAAAGAAGAAATGGATAACTAGACCATCAACATCCTTCTCCAAGGATGATTATTTCAAGAAAAAGAAGACTTCTAAGGAGGACAGGTATGCCTCAAAACCTAGTAAACAAACTAATTCTAAGATTATTTGTTATTGTTACAACAGGCCTGGACATGTCATAGTTGATTGTCTTGAAAAGAGGAAGGAGTCTAAGGACAAGAAGAAGAATCAAGTAAAAAGCAAGAAGGATAAATCCTTTGTTGCTCAAAAGCAGAAGAGTTGGACAGACTCTTCATCATCAGAATCAGGAGAAGAAGATGATGCAGAAGCATATGTTGGGCTATTCTCTATAGAAGAAGATTCTAGGGAATTAGAATTCCTACAAATGCTGGACTCCATAAATAGAGTTGAATACTATTGTTGTAAAGGGTTTATGGCTCTAGCAGAAGATGATCAGTTCCAGGATCAGCCTGGTCCAATCAAGGTATACAGTTCTCCCTCAGCTTCTGATTACTATACTGGATCAGAATCAGAAGCATCTGCATCAAGAGGTGTGGATGGTTCTGAATCTGAGGGGGATGTACATTAACTCATTGATGAGTATGGTGGTTTGTTGCAAGCTTTGAAGAGGAGCAAGTTACTTGTCAAGAAGCAGGCCAGGGAAATTGAATCTCTTAAGCAGGCTGCATCAGATTCAACAAAGATGTTGGATTTGAAATTGAATGAGGTTGCCAAACTGAAAAACCTAACTGTTATTAAGATGGGCACAATCTCCTTCAAGGAAAATCACATCAAGAATCTGGAGGCAAAACTTCTGAAAGAAAAGGAGTTAGTGGTTAAATTCTCAAAGACAAAGTCTGTCTTACCCTTAATAGACAATTTTATTTATCAAAAAGGAAAGATAGGTATAAGCTTTAAGGGAAGAACAAGGTCCACCAATTCTCATAGAAAAGGAAAATCCCCAGTTCAGCCACTAGCCTCAAAGCCCCATATCTTCTTTAGGAAAGTAATGCAACCTACAAATAGGTATGATCATGATATTACTCATGGTCACTGTGATTATGGAGATCTCATTGGCAAGGGTGTATATGCCAATAGGCCACTCTATAAGCAAACTCATCAGGTTCTTAAGGAATCCTTTGGTTTGCTGCTTCAGCACCTACACTTAAAAGGACTGTTGACAACCAAGTTGTGAAGTCTATACCTAATATAAGGTACAACAGATTTGAGTGTTGATGTTGTTGCAAGGTGGGCCACTTTTCCATGGATTGTTGGTTCAACACAAGTATTAAAAACAAGAACAGCTTACCTGTCAGAAAATCTACAGGAAAGCATGATAGATTTCAAACTAACAAGAACCTAGGACCCAATAACAATTTGGGTTCTGAGGATAGGTAAATCTTTATTTGATGCACATGAATCCAAGTGGCCATACCCCTATATGGTACTTGGATAGTGGATGTTCTAGGCACATGACTAGAACAAGAAGAATGTTGAGGGACTATGCACCCATAGATAATGGACCCAAAGTAATCTTTGGTGGATCTGAAAAAGGAATCATAAAAGGATTTGGTAACATTTCTAGTAATTCTATTACTATAACTCAAGTGGCTTATGTGAAGGGTCTGAAACATAACCTGATTAGCATAAGTCAGCTTAGTGATCTAGGTTATGATATCTCTTTCCTTAAAGGGGAGTGCAAAATAAGGAGTTCAAGTGATCAAGAGATCATTCTGACTAGCACTAGGAAAGGGAATGTATATTGTCTTAACCTTGATTGTGAGTATAACATCTCACCCATTTGTCAAGTTACAGGTGAGAAAGCATCACAGTGTGTCCAATGGCACAAGAGAGTGGCTTAACTAAACTATTAGTTAATAGGACAGCTATTTAGTATGGTGTTAGTGAGGAATGGTCCTCAAGTCAAGTGCATTAAAGAGGGTGTTTGTTCAGCTTGCCAAAAGGGCAAACAGACTAAGTCCACTTTCTAAGTACTTGATACCAAAGATTCAATGAGATGTCTATATCTCTTACATATCAATTTGTTTGGTCCTATGCAAGTTCATAGTATAGGTAGGAAAGTATACACATTAGTTATTGTGGATGACTATTATAGATTCACATGGGTTTTCTTCTTGAGGCAGAAATCTGAAACCCCTACTGTCTTCAAGACTTTTGTTAGACAAATTCAGAATGAATTTAATAATTCAGTGGTCAAAATCAGAAGTGACCATGAAACTGAATTTCAGTCTGAGTGTATGATAAAGTTCTGTAAAGAACTTGGGATTCATCAGGAGTTCTTCTCACCTATAACTCCCCAACAAAATGGAGTTGCTGAAAGAAAGAATAGGACTCTAATTGAGGTAAGTAGAACACTAATTAGTGACACTACTCTCCCTGAGTACTTCTGGGCTGAGGCAGTAAATACTGCATGTCATGTGCTCAATAGAGGTTCCATAGATAAGAAACATAAGATGACTCCCTATGAGATTTTGAAATATAGAAAACCAAGCATTTCTGTAACATCCCATTTCTGGCTAGACCCCTAGGAGTCGGTTGGTTGTGGTAGAACCCTGGGGAGCCCAGAAATCGAAATAAAGCGACCAAGAATTCGGGTCACGGGTTGGTCACGCCCGTGACCGACCCGTCACGCCCGTGACCTGGGGGCGTGACTCCTTTGACGATCGTCGATTTCACTTAGATGATCGTCGGGCGCAGAATTTGCCTCATGGCCTGTCACGCCCGTGACCCGCAATGTCACGCCCGTGACATAGGGCATGACCACCGTCAATGATCGTCGATTTCAGTTCGACGGTCGTCGGCCAGGAATTGGCCACACGGGCATGTCATGCCCGTGACCCACAATGACACGCCCGTGACATAGGGCGTGACCACGTTCGACGATCGTCGATTTCAGTTCGACAGTCGTCGACCCAGAATCAGTCACCAGGCATGTCACGCCCGTGACCCTCAATGTCACGCCCGTGACATAGGGCGTGACCACGCTTGACGATCGTCGATCCCAATTCGATGATCGTCGGCCCAGAATTTGGCCACAAGGGCTAGTCAAGCCCGTGACCCGGGTGTCACGCCCGTGACCACCCTTCGACGATCGTCGATCTCAGTTCGACGATCGTCGAACCCAGAATTGGCTAACCGGGCCTGTCACGCCCGTGACCTATGTGTCACGCCCGTGACCAAGGCCGAAACGACAGCCAGACTGGAAATTTCCGTAACCAATGCCATAATAAATTCTGATTATGGGAATGAAAACCAAGGGTATTTATGGGCCGTTTCCTACTTTAATTATTTAAATAATTAAGGAAATGTTGGTCGAATAGGAAATCGCCACCTGGCGAGCACCACTTCATCTCCAGCGTTTCAACTGCCATTCGTCATAACCGAAACGTCATTAAGGGAATTATTAATGGCCGCGGACGTTTCATCCTTTCCCCTCCCCACTTGCTGATCTATAAAAGACTCCTAAGAGCAAGAGGAAAAGGTTACACTCTCCCTCAAACTGTTTCAGATTTTCCCCCTTGCTGTTGAAGAACTTCCGGCGATGCCACCACCGCGTCAATGGCTTCTCGACGCTCTGCACGCCTTCAGCCCGCGAACAAGGTCCTCCCCTCCCTCTTCTTCTGCGGATAGATCTTAGAAATCGTTAGGAGAGATATCGGGCTCAAAAGAGCCAGATCGGGTGAGCGTATTCGTGGTTTTCCGAAAATTTCATGGTGACGGGTTCGCCGGAAACCGCCTCTCCGGCGGCCGTGCCGCCGCCCGACGATAGCCCTCACCTCAACAGAGGTGGTGGTGGTGGTGGCCGGCCAGGGAGATGGCTGGATGGCCGGGAAATAGCTTGGAAAAGCTACAGGAAATTAGGTTTTCAGGGCTCTGTTTCGGGCTGTAGAAGAAGATGAACAGTGCCATTTAATTAGATTTTATTTGTGAAGCAATTTCTGAATGAAAATATCTGTCACATTAAATAATCTGGGAAAAATATCTAGAGGCTCCTACAGGAAAAGTGGTAAACATAGAAAATGTAGCCCTTGAGGTCTAGTTTAATTTAAAATTGATTTCACTCGATTTAGAATCCTGGTTAGACCATAGCACCATTTTTGGTGAGGTCTATCCAGAGGGCCGTCTGGACCTTAGAAAAATTCCCCACTCTAAACCAGTCATCAAAATGACTTGAAATTTGGGGTGTGGCCTAATCTTACCTATATCTAGGTGCTATCCAAAAATGAGAATTTTGGGAAATATGTTTCTATAGTTTTGAGAAAAATTCAATAATCCTAGTTTAATTTAATTAGATGGTTAAATAATTTCCAAACCCTCCCAAATTTTGGTGAGTGGTCCCTGGGTTCACCATAAGGTTCTGTATAATTTTTCATCTCATTTGGAGATGGTTTGGATTAGAAATGATCAACCCTAAGTTTTGCCCTAATAAGGGGTCTTAGGTTAAAAGTGCACTTTTGAGATTTAAGTGGTCAGATCACCTCAACAGAGGCTGAGATTTTTACCCTTGGCTAGTAATATTCTCTAGCACCCCCCTCATAGAGTTTGAGGTGGATCGGGGTAAGTTTGCCCTAAGAACCAAGGCCAAACCCTAAGGATGGATCTTGGTGGTTTGTGAAGGTCATGTGGTCAAATGATCTTGGATTGACCCGAAATTGGGTGAAGAGAACCATAAGACCAATATAGTTCTCTGGATGAAATCTTAGTAGATTTGGAGACCGTTGGGATACCTAAAAATCTAACCCTAGTTTAGGGTGCAAAACTTGTAGAGATAGGAAATGACACTAAATCACATTGAAAAGTGTTGAGATTTGGGTAGAGTGAATTATAGGGATGGTACAAGCTCTGGATATTTTACTATGAATTTTAAGATTATTATTTTGGGTACTTCATTAACGATTTAGTAGCTTGTATGATTCGCTTAGAAAATTTATTATGGAACACACACTTCCTGGAAATTGATGAAATTTAGACAGAGAACGTTTATTATGGTTTTAAATCTCTGTGAATTTTTATGTGATTTTTGGAAGTTTAATTCTAGGGCTTGCTTCATTAAGTATGTTTTACCTTGATTATTTAATTAAATCTTTAGTGGTGTTTAGCAAGCTAGTGAAATTATGATCCTTTGCACAAAGATCTTTTTTTTATACCATACTACTGATTAGTAATTTTCCTATAATTTTCCGACGAGTAATTTCAGTACTTCCTTCATTACATAGAATTAACGTGATTATACTGTATAAATTATTTAGAGGCTAAATACTTTCTGTAAAATTCTGGAAATTTGTATTTGAGGTTATCTTTCTGTTATGTAATGATCATTATTTTTGAGTAGCCATTACTTAGGAGGATCATGTAGTTCCTGTTTAAAATTACCCATGGCCCGTCCTTTGGGAAAATTAAATAAATATCAGATTAATTAGGAAAATTATAAGTTTCTGGATTTAGACAAATTATGATTTGGTAGACCTCCAGTAAATAATATAGGAGATTTGGAAGATAATTTGGTGTACCTCTCCTTGTGTACCTCATATACCTTAGGATGGTCTGCATATAGTAAAACCACGAAATTCTGATAATTGATGGTTGATAGGGCTTAGTCTTTATGACTAATGGTTTTCGAACCAAACATTACAGGAGCTCCGGATGGGAGACAGGGACCAGCACCAGCAGAGTATGGTGCGCATGGAGGTGGGACAGTCTATCACCGGTGCACCTGCGACCAGCTCCGTGAGTGATTAGTATTTTCTTAGCTTCCGCGATGAGTGACTTGTAGTGAGGACTCTGATGTACTGGGCTCGAGCCCATTTATTTATTTTTCTATTATTACTATTGATGGACTGGTTATGATTTCACTTTTATTTACATGTCTCTGTGGACTTGTTTACATTTTTGTATAAATGCATCTCTCTCTTGTGATCGAAAAGGGCCGGCAGAATTGGCATTTTGTAGTGGTTGCCTTCCCGTGAGTCGGTGCCACCGCAAAGCGGCAATTCTGGGCTAAGACCCCGGTGGTTGAAAAAGAAAAAAAAAGGGGGTCTTACAAGTGGTATCAGAGCAGACCTCGATCGAAAGAGAAGTAGTCCACAAAAACCTTGGGCCACCCCCGTGCGAGCTCAATTTGCAGACAAACTAGCAGCGGAAGCAGTGGTGTGCCCATGAGGGAAATCACATGTGAAAGTCCATCCTAACTCTTCTTAAATCCCATTCATTCGCTCTCTAACAAATGGAATTTTACTTGTAGCCTGCGACGAACCCTACATCGCAGCAGGGGACACCTCAGGCTCCGAATGTGGTCCCGACTCAGCCAGCACCAGTTCCGTTCCAGCAGACGGAGATGGGGCAAACACTGATGGCCATCCTGGAGGCCTTCAGAGCCCAGCAAGCCCCGGTCCCACAGCCAAACCCCGGGGCCAATTGGATGACTGTCTTCCGGGGACTTTCCCCTCCATCCTACCAAGGGACGGAGTCTGCAGTACGTACGGAGGAGTGGTTGGACACTATTTACGAGATGCTGGTAGGGATTCGATGCTCCACGGAGGAGGCAGTCGCTTTGGCAGTCTCCTGCTTAGAGTCACATGGAAAGAGATGGTGGAAATCTCAGCTGGACACCACCTTTGCAGGGATGGACTGTGCTGATATTACTTGGGTGGAGTTCAGAGCAGCGCTCTTGGGACATTTTGTACCTCAGTCGGCGAGAGATGACCTGGAGGATAGGTTCCTGCGGTTGAGGCAGGGGAACAGGACTGTGGTGGAGTACTATCAGGAATTCACTCACCTGGCCCGTTATGCGGACGCTTACCAGTTAGACGATGCTAGCTATGCCCGGAGGTTTTATAAGGGGTTGCAAGATGACATGAGACAGGCCCTCCTTTTCATCTCAGAGGGGAGTCTGGCCAGGATTCTGGAGATGGCTAAGAAGAGGGAGGCGGATCAGCTTACAGTGAGGAGCCGGAAGAGACCGGCTGATGATACAGTGATTGGAGGACGTAGAGACCGTCCTCGAGGCCAGGTTATTGGAGAGAGAAAGAACGGGGATCAGCCTCGTCAAGAGTTTGGGCAGGAGCAGAGGAGTCAGGGGGTATTGGCTCCCCAGCCTATACAGATGCTGGAAATGCCAAGGGCGGTAGAGCAGCCACCGGTATGCTTTCAGTGCAACCAGCCGGGGCATATCAAGAGGAACTGCCCTGTGAGGCGAGCACCCCCACCAGCACATCAGGGCGCTCCACCTCCCCGATAGTTTGGCAGACGAGGACAGGACCGAGGATGAGGATTTCAGGATCGAGGTCGTAGGCTAGAGAGAGAGCAGGTGTATGCTCTAGACCTGACACAGCCCCGGAACCCGGAGCAGGTTATCACAGGTATGGCAGTACTTTTCAGATTTTCTTCATATAAACTACTATTTTAAACATAACCTGGTTAGAAATTAAGAGAAGATAAACTACAATAAGAATACTAAGACATTTAATTACCCCAGGCATAGTATTCGTGAGCGGCAAGCCCTCTCACACCCTCTTCGACACTGGTGCGTCGCAATCATTCGTGTCGGTGGATTTCGTGAAAGGACTGGCAGGAGTGGAGCCATTCACCGGGAAGATGATGAGGGTGCGCCTACCCGACGGGTCAGAGATATTGACCTCTGCTCATTGTAATATGGAAGCAAGGATCGGCGGAAAGGCGTTTGAGGCACCAGCGACGGTTCTGAAGATGCCAGATTACGATCTGATCCTGGGCATGACTTGGCTTCATTGGAACCATGCCCAGATCGATTGCGTGGCGAAGAGGATCACCGTGAGGCACGAAGACTCCTTCATTGTTATCGAAGGTATTATATCAGCACCCCGTACTTTACTATCGTCTGTGCAGGCCGTTAAGGCCCACCTGCAGGGGGAAGAGGTTTATCAGGTCCTCTTTGAGGCGGTCGTAGCCAAGGATTCCATTGCAGATATTCCGGTAGTGTGGGACTTCGCCGACATGTTTCCAGAGAAGCTACCAGGGTTACCCCCGCACCGAGAGAAGGACATTCAGATTTAGCTCGTACCGGGGGCTAAGCCGGTATCCAGAGATCCCTATCGAATGGACCCAAAGGAGTTGGTGGAATTCCAAAGCCAGCTTCAGGAGTTAGTGGAGGCCGGGTTCGTTCGGCCTAGCTCTTCACCGTGGGGAGCTCCGGTACTGTTCGTTAAGAAGAAGGACGGGACCCTTCGACTGTGCATCGATTACCGGGCTCTGAACAGGTTGACAGTCCGGAATACTTATCCCTTACCACGGATAGACGAGCTTTTTGACTAGCTGGAGGGAGCCCATTGGTTCTCAAAGCTGGATCTGAGGTCAGGGTACTACCAGCTTCGTATTCGGGAGGAGGACATCCCGAAGACGGCCTTCAGTAGCAGATATGGCTTGTACGAGTTTACCGTGACGCCGTTCGGGCTCACGAATGCACCCTCCGCATTCATGACTTTGATGAATCGGGTGTTCGAGGAGTATCTGGACGTCTTTGTCATTGTATTCATCGACGACATTCTCATCTATTCAAGGACGGAGGAGGAGCACGCGAGACATCTGGCCTTGACCTTGAGGAAGCTGCGTGAGCATGAGATGTATGCCAAGTACAGCAAGTGCCAGTTCTGGCTAAAGGAGGTGGCCTTTCTGGACCATGTCATCAGTGGAGCAGGTCTGGCAGTGGATCCTGCAAAGATCCAGGCAGTATGGGATTGGCCATCGCTAAAGTCAGCCACGGATGTTCGAAGTTTCTTGAGACTTGCCGGTTACTACCGGAAGTTCGTCGAGGGGTTCTCTCAGATTGCCCTCCCTCTTACGTCTCTGACGAAGAAGGAGTCCTCTTTTATATGGATGCCTCGATGCGAATCTGCCTTCCAGGAGCTAAAGGATCGTCTCACCTCGGCCCCCATCCTTGCTCTTCCATCAGGGAAGGAGGGATTCCAGGTATATACAGATGCTTCCTATCAGGGGATGGGTGCCATCCTTATGCAGAATGGGCACGTAATAGCCTATGCCTCCCGTCAGTTGAAGCAGCACGAGCAGAACTACCCCGTGCACGATTTGGAGATGGGGGAAGTCATTTTTGCTCTTAAGATCTGGCGACACTATCTCTACGGAGTACATTGTGATATCTTCTCCGACCACAAGAATCTGAAGTACGTCGACACCCAGAAGGAGTTAAACATCAGACAGAGACGCTGGGTGGAGTTTCTGTCGGACTAACAGTATACCATGCACTACCATCCGGGGAAGGCGAAAGTGGTCGCAGATGCTCTGAGCTGGAGAGCGAGTACGACAGGAGTAGGCCCGCAGCTGATGGCCTTGGAGTTGATTAGATCATTCGAGGAGATGCAGATTTCGCTAGTGTCTGAGGATGACCCGGAGCTGTACATGGAGTACCTGGGGTCGATGGCTACTACTGATGACATTCGGGACCGCATCAGAGATGGGCAGATGCTGGATGAGAGAGCTGAGCCGATATTCCGAGCCTTGGAGGAAGGCACGACGGGAGATTACTCTTTGAGGGATGGGCTCCTGTGTTTCCGAGGCACAGTCTACATACCAGCAGGAGGACGGATCCGGGAGGATATTTTGACGGAAGCTCATTGCAGCCGATATTCGGTACACCCGGGGATCACCAAGATGGTAAAGGATTTAAAGAGGACGATGTACTGGCCGGGTATGAAGAAAGATATTACGTATTTTGTGACGCATTGCGAGGCCTGCCAGCTCGTGAAGGCGGAGTGTAGGAACCCGACAGGTTTGCTGTAGCCGCTTCCGGTGCCGGAATGGAAGTTTGAGGATATAGCCATGGACTTCATACATTGGCTACCTCGATCCCGTGCGGGGAATGACTCGATCTGGGTGATAGTGGACAGGCTAACAAAGGTGGCCAGATTCATTCCAGTGGCAAAGGGTGCACCAGTCAGTGTATTAGTACGGAGGTTCATTGAGCAGTTTGTGCGTTATCATGGGGTGCCCAAGACTATCATTTCGGATCGGGATGGGCAGTTTACATCTAGGGAATGGAGGTCAGTCCAGGCCCATCTGGGTTCTCGGTTGACATTCAGCACAGCTTTTCACCCTCAGACCGACGGACAGACAGAGTGCACTAACCGTACACTGGAGGATCTGTTGCGACTATGTATTTTGGACCGTGGCGAGCCTTGGGAGAGATTGCTGCAACTGGTCGAGTTTTCGTACAACAACGCTCATCAGTCCAGCATAGGCATGGCTCTATACGAAGCGTTGTACGGAAGGAGGTGCAGAACCCCACTATAATGGGTTCAGGATGAGGATCCGCAGGCACTAGGCTCGGAGTTTGTGGGAGATACAGATGCTCAGATTAGATTGATCCGAGACAGGATGTTGGAAGCCCAGAGCAGACAGGCGAAATACTACGATGCGAGGCATCGCCAAGTAGAGTTCCAGGTAGGAGACCGGGTTTTCTTGAAGATACGGCCGATGCACGGAGTCTCGCGGGTTCGCGGGCGGAAGAAGCTCAGTCCGAGATATATGGGGCCCTATAGGATCCTGGAGCGGATCGGCCCCTTAGCCTATAGACTGGAGCTACCGCCGGAGTTAGCGGGATTGCATGACGTCTTCCACGTCTCCTCACTTCGGAGGGCTCTGCTACGCCCTGAGCAGCTGATTTCCTCGGCAGATGTCCCGGTGGCCTCGGATCGGTCAGTCAACTTGGAGCCTATCAGGATTGACGACACGGCAGTGCGTGTCTTGCAACGGAAGAAGGTTCCGTTGATCAAGGTTCTGTGGAGCAATCATGGGCAGGAGGAGCATACATGGGAGCCACAGGACTTGATGCGGCAAAAATACCCGGAACTTTTTCGTCAGGTATACCTCGCAACCCCTCTGGACAATCAATTTGCCTTCCTGTTTTAAACCAATGGGACTGAAATTTCAAGAATAGGGGCTAATCTTTTGTTTATTGGGGTGAATATACCTAGTTAGGTGGGCGAATTAATCTTAGACTTGAAACCGCATAAAGCGAACATAACGTAGAGATGTAATTTCTTTAATTCTCATGGGATGTTACAAGCTTCTTTTCCCGATTAGAGTCTCGTAGGCTTAACCTTGATTTCGGGGACGAAATCTTTGTTTTGTTTATTGGGATTTGTAACATCCCATTTCCGGCTAGACCCCTAGGAGTCGGTTGGTTGTGGTAGAACCCTGGGGAGCCCAGAAATCGAAATAAAGCGACCAAGAATTCGGGTCACGGGTTGGTCACGCCCGTGACCGACCCGTCACGCCCGTGACCTGGGGGCGTGACTCCTTCGACGATCGTCGATTTCACTTAGACGATCGTCGGGTGCGGAATTTGCCTCATGGCCTGTCACGCCCGTGACCCGCACTGTCACGCCCGTGACATAGGGCGTGACCACCTTCGACGATCGTCGATTTCAGTTCGACGGTCGTCGACCAGGAATTGGCCACACGGGCATGTCACGCCCGTGACCCACAATGACACGCCCGTGACATAGGGCGTGACCACGTTCGATGATCGTCGATTTTAGTTCGACGGTCGTCGACCCAGAATCAGTCACCAGGCATGTCACGCCCGTGACCCTCAATGTCCCGCCCGTGACATAGGGCGTGACCACGCTTGACGATCGTCGATCCCAATTCGATGATCGTCGGCCCAGAATTTGGCCACACGGGCCAGTCACGCCCGTGACCCGGGTGTCACGCCCGTGACCACCCTTCGACGATCGTCGATCTCAGTTCGACGATCGTCGAACCCAGAATTGGCTAACCGGGCCTGTCACGCCCGTGACCTATGTGTCACGCCCGTGACCAAGGCCGAAACGACAGCCAGACTAGAAATTTCCGTAACCGACGCCATAATAAATTATGATTATGGGAATGAAAACCAAGGGTATTTATGGGCCGTTTCCTACTTTAATTATTTAAATAATTAAGGAAATGTTGGTCCAATAGGAAATCACCACCTGCGAGCACCTCTTCATCTCCAGCGTTTCAACTGCCATTCGTCATAACCGAAACGTCATTAAGGGAATTATTAATGGCCGCGGACGTTTCATCCTTTCCCCTCCCCACTTACTGATCTATAAAAGACTCCTAAGAGCAAGAGGAAAAGGTTACACTCTCCCTCAAACTGTTTCAGATTTTCCCCCTTGCTGTTGAAGAACTTCCGGCGACGCCACCACCGCGCCAATGGCTTCCCGACGCTCTGCACGCCTTCAGCCCGCGAACAAGGTCCTCCCCTCCCTCTTCTTCTGCGGATAGATCTTAGAAATCGTTAGGAGAGATATCGGGCTCAAAAGAGCCAGATCGGGTGAGCGTATTCGTGGTTTTCCAAAAATTTCATGGTGGCGGGTTCGCCGGAAACCGCCTCTCCGGCGGCCGTGCCGCCGCCCGACGATAGCCCTCACCTCAACAGAGGTGGTGGTGGTGATGGCCGGCCAGGGAGATGGCTGGATGGCCGGGAAATAGCTTAGAAAAGCTACAGGAAATTAGGTTTTCAGGACTCTGTTTCGGGCTGTAGAAGAAGATGAACAATGTCATTTAATTTGATTTTATTTGTGAAGCAATTTCTGAATGAAAATATCTGTCACTTTAAATAATCTGGGAAAAATATCTAGAGGCTCTTACAGGAAAAGTGGTCAACATAGAAAATGTAGCCCTTGAAGTCTAGTTTAATTTAAAATTGATTTCACTCGAATTTGAATCCTGGTTAGACCATAGCACTCTTTTTGGTGAGGTCTATCCAGAGGGCTGTCTGGACCTTAGAAAAATTCCCCACTCTAAACCAGTCATCAAAATGACTTGAAATTTGGGGTGTGGCCTAATCTTACCTCTATCAAAGTGCTATCAAAAAATGAGAATTTTTGGGAAATATTTTTCTATAGTTTTGAGAAAAATTCAATAATCCTAGTTTAATTTAATTAGATAGTTAAATAATTTCCAAACCCTCCCAAATTTTGGTGAGTGGTCCCTGGGTTCACCATAAGGTTCTGTATAATTTTTCATCTCATTTGGATATGGTTTGGATTAGAAATGATCAACCCTAAGTTTTGCCCTAATAAGGGGTCTTAGGTTAAAAGTGCACTTTTGAGATTTAAGTGGTCAGATCACCTCAACAGAGGCTGAGATTTTTACCCCTGGCTAGTAATATTCTCTAGCACCCCCCTCATAGATTTTGAGGTGGATCGGGGTAAGTTTGCCCTAAGAACCAAGGCCAAATCCTAAGGATGGATCTTGGTGGTTTGTGAAGGTCATGTGGTCAAATGATCTTGGATTGACCCGAAATTGGGTGAAGAGAACCATATGACCAATATAGTTCTATGGATGAAATCTTAATAGATTTGGAGACCGTTCGGATACCTAAAAATCTAACCCTAGTTTAGGGTGCAAAACTTGTAGAGATAGGAAATGACACTAAATCACATTGAAAAGTATTGAGATTTGGGTAGAGTGAATTATAGGGATGGTACAAGCTCTGGATATTTTACTATGAATTTTAAGATTATTATTTTGAGTACTTCATTAACGATTTAGTAGCTTGTATGATTCGTTTAGAAAATTTATTATGGAACACACACTTCCTGGAAATTGATGAAATTTAGACAGAGAACGTTTATTATGGTTTTAAATCTCTGTAAATTTTTATGTGATTTTTGGAAGTTTAATTCTAGGGCTTGCTTCATTAAGTATGTTTTACCTTGATTATTTAATTAAATCTTTAGTGGTGTTTAGCAAGCTAGTGAAATTATGATCCTTTGCACAAAGATCTTTTTTTTATACCATACTACTGATTAGTAATTTTCCTATAATTTTCCGACGAGTAATTTCAGTACTTCCTTCATTACATAGAATTAACGTGATTATACTGTATAAATTATTTAGAGGCTAAATACTTTCTGTAAAATTCTGGAAATTTGTATTTGAGGTTATCTTGCTGTTATGTAATGATCATGATTTTTGAGTAGCCATTACTTAGGAGGATCATGTAGTTCCTGTTTAAAATGACCCATGGCCCGTCCTTTGGGAAAATTAAATAAATATCAGATTAATTAGGAAAATTATAAGTTTCTGGATTTAGACAAATTATGATATAGTAGACCTCCAGTAAATAATATATGAGATTTGGAAGATAATTTGGTGTACCTCTCCTTGTGTACCTCATATAGCTTAGGATGGTCTGCATATAGTAAAACCACGGAATTCTGATAATTGATGGTTGATAGGGCTTAGTCTTTATGACTAATGGTTTTCGAACCAAACATTACAGGAGCTCCGGATGGGAGACAGGGACCAGCACCAGCAGAGTACGGTGCGCATGGAGGTGGGACAGTCTAGCACCGGTGCACCTGCGACCAGCTCCGTGAGTGATTAGTATTTTCTTAGCTTCCGCGATGAGTGACTTGTAGTGAGGACTCTGATGTACTGGGCTCGAGCCCATTTATCTATTTTCCTATTATTACTATTGATAGACTGGTTATGATTTCACTTTTATTTACATGTCTCTGTGGACTTGTTTACATTTTTGTATAAATGCTTCTCTCTCTTGTGATCGAAAAGGGCCGGCAGAATTGGCATTTTGTAGTGGTTACCTTCCCGTGAGTCGGTGCCACCGCAAAAGCGGCAATTCTGGGCTAAGACTCCGGTGGTTGAAAAAGAAAAAAAAAGGGGGTCTTACAATTTCCTACTTCAGAATCTTAGGTAGCAAGTGTTATGTCCTAGTTAATGGTAAGCACTACCAAACTAAGTTTTCTGCCAAATCCATAGAATGGATATTTGTTGGGTACAACAATAATAGTAGGGCATACAGGATCTACAACTTGACTACACAAGTTGTAGAAGAATCTGTCCATGTAGTATTTGATGAGTCTAAGTTGATAAACAGTGAATTGTCTAGCTCTTCAGGTAGTTCTACAGGTTTAAAGGACAGCCTGGACAAGCTGACTATTAATGAAGAAGCACCTACTATGATGGATGAAGAAAAGGATGCATGCTGTCAAGGGGGAGAACAAGATTCACTGGATGAAGAAGAAAACAGTGAGGTGCATCAGGATGAGGAAAATGAAGAAGGTCAAGAGGTTGGCAGATTTCCTCCATCAAGAAGACACTTGAAGGATCATCCAGCTCACAAAATCATTGGTGATGCAAGTCAAGGCGTTCTGACGAGGAGCAAGAGCATGAACATAGTTCTATGTTCAAGTTTTTTATCACAGATAGAACCTAAGAAGTTTTTAGAAGCCATGCTAGACATAAACTGGATGGATGCCATGCAGAAAGAGCTGAATCAATTCAGAAGATGTAAACTCTGGGAACTGGTTCCTAAACCAAAGGATCAGAATGTTATAGGAACCAAATGGATCTACATAAATAAAATTGATGAGAATAGCACCATAATCAAGAACAAGGTCAGGCTGGTAGAAAACGGCTACAGGCAAGAAGAAGGGATTGACTTTGATCAAACCTTTGCCCCAGTGGCAAGGCTGGAAGCTATAAGGTTGTTCTTGGCCTATGCTGCCTATCAAGGTTTCAAGGTATATAAGATGGATATAAAGTCAGCATTTCTAAATGGTGACTTAAAAAAGGAAGTCTATGTTGAACAACACTCAGGTTTGGTAGACTATCACTATCCTAAATATATATATAGGCTTAGGAAAGCCCTATATGGTTTGAAACAAGCCCCTAGGGCTTGGTATGAAACCTTGTCTGCTTTTCTTATTGAGAATAAGTTATCTAGAGGAAAGATAGACAAAACTCTATTCTTTAGGGAATTTAAAGGCAAGATCATCCTAGTCTGGATATATGTTTATGACATTATCTTTGGTTCTACTGAAAACAACATTTGTATAAAGTTTGCCAAACTTATGTAAGGGAAGTTTGAAATGAGCAGTATGGGAGAGCTGAAGTTCTTCTTGGGACTTCAAGTTAGACAGACTGATGATGGATTGTCCATATCTCAGTCTAAGTTCACCAAGGAGTTTATTAATAAATATGGAATGGACTCAGCCTCCACCATGAAAACTCCAATGGAGACAAGTATGCCTATAGACAAAGATGAGGTAGGGAAACCTGTTGATGAGTCTTTGTATAGAGGAATAATTGGCTCTCTACTCTACTTGACTGCTAGTAGACCTGACATCATGTATGCAACATGTGTCTGTGCTAGGTACCAAGCATGCCCAAAGCAATCTCATTACACTACTATCAAGAGAATTTTGAGATATCTTAAGGGCACACCTAATCTAGGTCTTTGGTACCCTAAGAATAGAGATTCCTTACTAATTGGCTTTTCAAATGCAGACTTTGCACGGTACAAAGAAGACAGGAAGAGTACCACAGGAACTTATTAATTCCTAGGTGGAAGGCTGGTGTCATGGAGCAGCAAGAAGCAAACAAGTGTAGCTATCTCAAATGCTGAATCAGAATATATAGTTGCAGGCAGCTTCTGTGCTCAGTTGATGTGGATAAAGCATCAACTTGAAGACTATGACATCAAGGTAAGTAGAATTCCACTATTTTGTGATTCTACTAGTGCTATTTCTATTGCTAATCACCCTATTTCACACAGTAGAACTAAGCATATAGAAATTAAGTTTCATTTCATCAGAGAACATGTGGAGAAGGAAGATATTAGTCTATAATTTGTGAACACAAATAAACAAATTGCTGATATTTTTACAAAACCTCTGGATGAAATTAAATTCAATTATTTTAAAATTGAATTAGGTATGTTGAACCTTGACAAGGTCAGCAAAAGCTTTTCTAAGTAGAATATGTAAGCACTAAATTTCTCAGGAAATTTTGGTAAGTAAGATAGTTTGTGTCGACACAAGCAAATTGTGTCTACACTCTCAGTATGTTGTGTCAATACATAAACAGTATTTGTGTCGACACAAGGATTGGTGTCGACACACTCTGTCGCGACTTGACTAGCCCGTGTTGACACTAACACAAGTTTGTCGACTGAAAATAAGTTTTGTTGAGACCTAAGTCTTTTATGTCGACACATGTAAAACTATGTCGACTAGTATTATTACTAAATAAGGCGTGTCTTTTGACCTACCCTTTACCAGTAGACTATAAATAGGGGGAGACAAAATCTGGTCGACTACGCCTTCAGAATTCTCGAGTCGAGACCTTGTGTCGACATAGATATTCACTTCTTTTCTCTTCTTTCTCTCTCTCTCTCTCTCTCGTCAATGCGCCGCACTAGGATGAAAAGATGAATGAAGGATATGAGCTTGTTTGCGGGGGATTCGAGACAGCTTCTCAGGACATCAAGGGTGTGATTACCCTAAATTCCGAAAGTGGTTTGGAGTTTTTGGTCTCTGAACCTACGAGAATTTGGAAGAAGGAAGTTCTTGAATTCTACTCGTCTGCAACGGTGGATTATGAAGGAAAGAAGATCAAAGCCACAGTCCTGGATTCAAGAGTGAAACTATCTCTTAAGACGATCAGGAAGTCGCTCCAACTTCCCAAAGTTAAGGATGATGAGGAAATAGTTCCATCCATGACAAAAGATGCACTAAGTTGGTGCGGGCTGAACCCTAATACCAAAGTTGGATCATCAATTACCAGAAAGGGGATGAATTCCCAAGGTAAGTTTCTTTCTGAAATCATAGGCAAGGAAATTTTGTGCAAGACTGGTGAACATGACCAAATATCTGCCTACATGTTCAACCTAATGACTAGAGTCATATTCACTATAAAAACAGACTGGTCATCAGTGGTGTTTGACAAGATTCTAGAAGGAATACAGAAGCCAAATCTGGGAAGGATACTAAGCTTATGTCTAGCTTCAATAATACCAGATGTTATGAACCAACTGCCAGGATAAAAGATCCACCATATGAGGAGGATGGACATGAGAATTCTATCCAGATGGGATAGAGTATTGACCAAAGAGGTTTCTACTCCACAGAAATTGGTCAAGAAGGATAAGAAGAAGAAAGAAATTTTTCAACAAATAGAATCCTCTAGCGATTCTGAAGAAGAGGTAGTCTTCAGTTCAGATGAAGACCAACAACAAAAAGAAGCTCAAGATCAAGTAGAGAGCAGTCAACACCCAAAGAAACAGATAGCCTCCACTCCAGGGGGAGAACACCATGAACCAGCAATACAAGACACTGAACTATCTGAGCTGCATGCCCAAGGGGGAGGCATTGTTGTAGCTACTCTGGAGAGTTAGTATTCTTCTAATACTGTGATGGACATTGTATCAGACATAAACAAAGAAGCACTGATCATTGCTGAGAAGGAAGCACAAGATGTGCAGATGAAAGATACAACTCAAGATGAGCAAGTAAGTATCTCCTTTAAAGAGAGGGCCCTGGACAAAAATCTGGATGTTCAGGGAGAACCTTTTGTTTCCCAAACTAATCTTATTCCTCCTATTCAGATGCAGCAGGAGGTAACTATGGAAGAGTTGTTTCCTGATTTACCTGCAGCAAGGACTTAGGGGGAGCAGCAAATAGAAGAAAAGGAACTGCCAGGAACTGAGGGGGAGGAGCTATTGAATGCCCCTTCTAATAAGGAAATAGTTGATATAGAAAGCTCATCACAATCTTTTGATGATGAGGAATCCTCTATTGCTAAGAAGAGGAAGATGGTTGCAATCAAGAAAAGGAGCTCAGGCTACAAGAAAGCCTTACAAACAGTCACACCACCACCTGCTCCAAGCATGGATTTCAGTTCACTACTAGTCCAACTGTAAGTCAAGTTTGATGAGCAAAGGCAGTCTTTGGAAAAATATGTGGATGAGTGAAAAAGAACTGCAGTTCCAGCTGGCTCAAGACATTAAATCCATCAGATTTGAAGTCAACCTGAATAAGAAAGAGATGACAGATTGCTTCTATAAGGGAGTTAATGCTGTAGTATATTTGGCTGAGCAATAACTGTTGATAAAGACTGAAGTTGAAGACATCACAGTCAAGCAAGGATATATATTAGAAAATCAATTCAGGTCAAATGAAAATCTCAAAGACTCCCATTAAGAAATTCTCAAAAAACTGGGAAGTATTTCTACTGATTTGAAAACTGAAGTATCCAAGCAAATACAAGAAGATCTAGCTGCTATCCAAACAGCCATTGAAGCCTCTCAGAAGACTATTTCAGATCACCTGACTAAGTTCAAAGCATACTACAAAGAAGGTACAGAATATCTAGCTGATCAAGTAAGGTTTCAAAAGAATGATCTGAGGGATCATATAGCTAGAGAAGTCATAAAGGGGGAGAGAATATTAGTCAAAGCCATCTCTGATCATGCAAAATGGGTATCTAATACCATCAGAGTTACACTTGGATTTCCACCCCTATGTGACGATGATAATACTGCTAAGTCTGGTGTTCAACCTAGCTACATTGAAGGGGATCATCTAGAGGTTGCACAGGTCATTTTTCCTCCAGCTGATTTTGACATAGTTCAGCAAGAAGTTCAGCAAATGTATAGCCCTCCACAGGAGGCACAAAATATTATTATTGAAAAGGTATAAATGTCAGAGGCTGTGAAGGAAGCTCAGAGGGAGGCATAACTTTCCAAGGAAAGGTTTAGAGAACAGATAGAATTGAAGCCTGATTTTGAGTAGTGGAGTCCTACCTCCAAGAACAATATTTTAACTGCCTGGAAAGCTATGAAGGACAAGACATATGATAGAGGCAAATGATACTCTAAACAAGAGTAGAACAAGTATCAGGCAAGGCAAGAGGCTATACTTTAGTATAGGAGGAGTGCTAAAGCTGGGAAGTTACTTTCTGACTCTGTGGAGCCTAGCAAGTACTTTCCAAAGCCTTTTCACTATTTTGAAAGGCAAAGGATCAAGGCTGAAGAACTGAAGAAGAAAGACTTGAAAGGAAAGAAACCAGCTGATGATATTGAACTTAATGTGCAAGCTAAGATCAGATCTGGAAAAGGATTAATAATTAAGGATCCTAGTCTATCTTAGGATAAATAGGCTAATATGCAGAACAATGTAATCTTTTGATTTTTGTTCTTTAAAAAACATTTAAACCTAAACAATTTTTTGATTAATGAATGGTATCATTTTTAGTATTGAGTTTAGCTATTATCTATGCTTATATGTTACCCTGCAGTGAAATTTATGAACATCTATTTTTCCTTTGATTTATTATGTGTGTTGTATATATTTGACTAAGGGTTATGACTTCTCCAAATAGGGGGAGATTGTTGGGTACACTGGAAACTATATACAGGATTTGGAGAAGCCTCCCCTTACTCAATAATATACATCAATTTGTATTTGATTGGATGTTTAAGTTCCAATGTGCAGGTTAAGAAATGCAGAAAAATTTCTAAGTATAAGTGTCGACACTTATAAGGAATTGTCTCGACACCTGAAGCAGGAGCTGTGTCGACACCCAGGAGTTATATCGTGTAAGACCCCCTTTTTTTTTCTTTTTAAAACCCGGGGTCTTAGGGCCAGAATGTGATAATTTTCCTAATTTATCTGAAATTTAACTAATTTCCTCAAAAATTCCAAGGGCTACCAGTTTGAACATGAACTACCCTATGTTCTCATGCAAGATGTCCAGCAAATTTATAATAAATAGTAGGTTATCTCAATAGGGAAAATCCAAAGTATCATAATTTTCTATCATCAAAAGGGCACTAAAACTATTTTAGCAATATTTACTATCTTGCATTATTTATGAACCAAGCACAGAGAATATTCTTCCAAAAATTATAAATAAATTATAATATGCAGATAAAGCCTTAAAAATAGCATTGGACCAATTTGATAAATTTTTAGTAATAATATCATCCCTAATTAATTTTCAAAGCATAAAACCCCTCTTTAACATTTGTGAAGGAAGTACTAGATTTACTCAACTAAAAATTATACAAAAATTAAAGGGTAACCATTCTGTCCTAAAACATTTATTTCCAAGATTGCATGTGGTTTTAATGAACAGAAAGATCCAAATAATTAAAACAACAATTAGGGCTATAATAAACTTTACAAATGAAGTGCTGGAAATAAACATCATAAAATTCCAGTAAAATCTCTATAGCTTCTACCCACTCCAAAACTTACTCTACCCTAATTTCACAGCCTTTAGATAAAGTTTAGTGACAGATTGTGCTTAATTAGTATTTTACCCTAAAGCTAAGATTAAGGTTTTGAGGTATTTACTTGTCTCCAAATTCTCCAAGATTCCATTCAGATGATTCTTATCATGCTAATGTCAACTCTACAGAGTTTCAAGGCAATACGAGAGCAATTGCCCCCTTGTCCTTCACAACCCTCAAAACCCTCCATCTTGGGTTTGAGTTTGGATCCTAGGGTAAATCAACCCTAAACAACACCATTTTCTCCAAGTGGGTTATAATAACCCCTCTAAGTCAGTGGTCAAAATATCAGCCATTGTTGAGGTGATATGACAAATCTAACCTCTTGTGCACTTTTTACCCAAAAACGCCTCATTATTGCCTAGTTAAGAATATATTACTTCCTATTCAAAACTCATCCAAATGAGTTGAAATTTTGTACAGAACTAGGTTTTATAGTCAGGGACCACTCACCAAAATTTGGGAGGGTTTGGAGGTCATTTGACCATTTAAATAAATTACTCTAACTTTATTAAATTAAAACATAAACTTTAGGCAAAGTATCTCCCAAAAATTCCCATTTTTGGACGGCCACTAGATATGGCTAAGTGTAACCCCCTGCCCAAATTTCAGGTCATTTGGGCAAAGGACGAAGCGTGGGCATAAATTTTAGTTTCTGCCCAACTCTAGGTACAACCCTCATTAAAACGGGTTCTGCGGTTGAACCGCTTACCCAAACGAGTTGAAACTAATTTTAAATTAATCTAAACTCGAAGGGCTACAACTTTTGTGACTGGCCATTTTTCCTAAATAGGCTTCTAAATGCCTCGTTTTGTAATGTCAAAAGGCGTGTCAAAAAAGAAAAAAATAATTCCTTATAATTGATAAATGAATAGTAATTGATTTTACTGTTCATCTTCCCTTCCAGACAGAACCCGTAAACTGAGCTCAGAAAAATATATTTCCTGTAGCTCTTCCATGGTCCATTGTCGGCCATCCGGTCACTTCCCTGGCCAGCCACCACCGCCACCACCTCCGTCGAGGCGATGGCTAGCGGTCGGCGGTGGTTTTGCCGCCGGAGGTGGCGGTTTCCGGCGTACCTGAAAAATATCTTTTTCATGGTTTTCCATGAAAACGCAGGATAGGTCCGGCTCCTTTGTGCACGAACTTCATTTCTAAGATCCGAAGATCTACCCATAAGAGAAGAAGTAGAGGAGTACCTTGTTCGCGGTTTGAAGGCGAGATGAATGTCGGATTGTCATGGCGCGGTGGTGGCGTTCCCAAACTTCTTCGACACCAAGAGAAGAAATCTGAATTCATTTGGTATAGAGTGTAACCTTCTCCTCTTGCTCTAAGAAGGCTGTTATAGATCTCCAAGTGGGGAGGGGGAAGGGTGAATCATTCATGGCAATAAAAGCTCCCTTAACGAATGGCTTTTCGGTTATGGTGGAGAGAAGGAAACGTTGGAATAAGAAGAGGCGTTTACCAGGTGGCGATTTCCTATTGGACCTCAATCTCTCTTTCTTATTAAGTAATTAAAGAAAGAAACGGCTCATAAATACTCCTGCTGTAAATTCCCATACTAAGACTTGATTATGACTTCGGTTACAAAAATTTCCAGTCTGGCTGACGTTTCGGCCTTTGTCACGGGCGTGACATGTGGGTTACGGGCGTGACAGGCCCGAGTGGCAAATTATGTGTTCGACGATCGTCGATCTGAGATCGAAGATCGTCGAAAGGTGGTCACGCCCTTGGTCACGGGCATGACACGTGGGTCACGGGCGTGACCGGCCAAGATGCAAATTCCGCGCTCAGCGATCGTCTCGCAGAGATCGACAATCGCCGAAGAGGGTCACGCCCTAGGTCACGGGTGTGACACATTGGTTACGGCCATGACAGGGCCTTGACGCAAATTCTACGCTCGACGATCGTCGTGCTGAGATCGACGATCATCGAAGGGGTCACGCCCTAGGTCACGGGCGTGACATATAGGTCACGGGCGTGACAGGCCCGGGTTTAAAATTCTGCGCTCGACGATCGTCTCCCTGAGATCGACGATCGTCGAAGGAGTCACGCCCTAGGTCACGGGCGTGACGGGTCGGTCACAGGCGTGACCATCCTGTGACCCGAAATCTCGGTCGATGTATTTCAATTTTTGGGCTTCCTAGGGTTCTGTCATGACAAACCGACTCCTAGGGGTCTGGCCGGAAAAGGGAGGTTACAAATCCCAATAAACAAAACAAAAATTTCGTCCCCGAAATTGAGGTTGAGCCTACGGGGATTTCTACTAAAATAAGTTAAACTTGTAATATCCCATACGGTTTTTCTATTGAGTCGAAGCGAGACTACTTGTTTTATAAACGAAGACAGTCTCCCCAATAAACAAAAGATTAGCCCCTACTTTTCTGCGCATGCCTAGGTTCTCAATTTCCCTTACCTAGTCCTACCAGTTCAATGCAAGAAAGTAAGTTATTGTATACTGAGAGGTGGTGAGGTATACCTGACAGAACAACTCCGGGTATTTTTGCCTCATCAGGTCCTGCGGTTCCCAGGTGTGCTCCTCCTGACCGTGGTTTCTCCATAGAACCTTTACTAAGGGGATCTTCATGCGGCGCAAGGTCCGTACTCCTTTGTCGTCGATCCGAACCAGCTCCAAGTGAACAGATCGGTCTGAGGCTACCGGAACATCGGTGGTCAAAATCTGCTGTTCCGGGCGTAGTAGAGCCCTTCTCAGCGAAAAATGTGGAAGACGTCGTGTAGAGCTGCCAGCTCTGGTGGCATCTCCACCCGGTAAGCTAGGGGCCCGATCCGCTCTAGGATCCGGTAAGGGCCCATATACCTAGGGCTGAGCTTCTTCTTCCGACCACGCACCCGTGAAACTCCATGGATGGGCCGGATCTTCAAAAACACTCGGTCCCCCACCTGAAACTCCACCTGACGATGCCGGGCATCATAATATTTAGCTTGAATGCTCTGCGCCTCCAACAACCTATCTCTAATCTGTCTCACCTATGCCTCGGTGTCTTCAACAAAATCCGAACTCAACACCTTCGGATCCTCGTCCTGAACCCAAGAAAGCGGGGTCCTACATATTCTTCCATACAAGGCTTCATAAGGCGCCATCCTGATGCTGAACTGGTAGCTATTATTATAGGAGAACTCGACCAACGACAACATCTTCTCCCACGGCTCCCCTCGGTCCAGTATACACAGTCGTAGTAGATCCTCCAACGTCCTGTTGGTGCGCTCTGTCTGCCCATCCGTCTGAGGGTGGAAGGCCATGCTAAAAGTCAATCGGGCGCCCAGATATGCCTGCACTGACTGCCACTCCCTAGATGTAAACTGTCCATCGCGGTCTGACACTATTGTCCTGGGCACGCAATGGTATCGGATATACTGCTCCACGAACTTCCGTACCAGCACTCCCACCGAGTCATCCTTCCTGATTGGTATAAAGCGGGCCACCTTCGTCAACCGATCAACAATCACCCAGATCGAGTCATTCCCTATCCGAGACCGGGGAAGCCCATGTATAAAATACAAAGCAATATCATCAAACTTCCACTCCGGCACCGGGAGTGGCTACAACAGTCCTGCGGAGTTCCTGCACTCCGCCTTCACCAACTGACACGCCTTGCAATGGGTCACGAAGTACGTAATGTCCTTCTTTATGCCCGGCCAAAACATCGTCTTCTTCAGATCAGCGGTCATCTTTGTGATCCCTGGGTGTACAGAGTACCGGCTGCAATGCGCCTCCATCATAATATCCTCTCGGATCTGGCCTCTTGCGGGTATATATACTCTGCCTCTGAAATGTAGCAATCCATCTCTCAAGGAATAATCTCCTGTCGAACCCTCCTCTAAGGCTCAGAATATCAGCTCTGCCCATGCATCTGTCCTCTGTCTGTCCCGAATGCGATCCCGAATATCATCTATGTCCAACATCGATGCCAGATACTCCCTATACAACTATAGATCATCCTCGGACACTAGGGATATCTGCATATCTCTGAATGACTTGACTAGCTCCATGGACATAACCTAGGTCCCGTCTTTGGAAGTGGCAGCTCTCCGACTCAACGCGTTGGCCACCATATTTGCCTTCCCTGGATGGTAGTGCATCTCATACTAATAGTCTGCTAAGAACTACACTCAGCGCCTCTGCCTGATATTCAGCTCCTTCTGCGTGTCCACGTATTTCAAGTTCTTGTGGTCGGAGTAGATGTCGCAGTGGACTCCATAAAGATAATGGCACCAGACCTTCAGAGCAAAAACGACCACTCCCATCTCAAGGTCATGCACCGGGTAGTTCTTCTCATGGGTCTTCAGTTGGCGGGAGGCATTTGCTATGACGTGTCTGTTCTGCATCAGCGCCGCTCCCATCCCCTAGTATGATGCGTCGGTATATACCTGAAAACCTTCCTTTCCAGATGGAAGGGACAGAATAGGGGCTGAGATGAGTCGGTCCTTCAGCTCCTAGAAAGCAGTCTGGCACTGCGGAGTGCAAACGAAAGGTGCCTCCTTATTTGTCAAAGATGTAAGGGGGAGGGCAATTTGAGAGAACCCCTCCACGAACTTCCGGTAATAACCGGCAAGTCCCAAGAAACTTCGTACATTGGTGGCTGTCTTTAACTGCGGCCAATCTCGAACTGCCTGAATATTTGCCGGATCCACTGCCAACCCGGCTCCGCTGATAATGTGGCCTAGGAAAGCCACCTCCTTCAACCAAAACTGACACTTGCTGAATTTTGCATAAAGGCGATGCTCCCGCAACCTCTCCAGAGTTAGTGCCAGATGCCGAGTGTGCTCCTCCTCCGTCCTAGAGTAGATCAAGATGTCGTCTATGAATACTATGATGAACACATCCAAGTAGGCCTCGAAAACCCGGTTCATGAGGCTCATGAACGCCGACGGTGCATTCGTGAGCCCGAAGGGCATCACGGTAAACTCATACATGCCATATCTGTTAATGAAGGCCGTCTTCGGGATATCCTCCTCCTGGATCCGCAGCTGGTAGTATCCTGACCTCAAGTCCAGCTTCGAGAAATAATGGGCTCCCTCCAGCTGGTCGAACAATTCGTCTATCCGTGGGAGCGGATAGGTATTCCGGACGGTCAACCTGTTTAGTGCTCGATAATCGATGCACAGGCGAAGTGTCCCATCCTTCTTCTTCACGAATAGGACCGGGGCTCCCCATGGCGAGGAACACGGTCTAACAAATCCCGCCACCACCAACTTTTGCAACTGAGTCCGAAGCTCCGCCAACTATTTCGGGGCCATTCGATAGGGAGCCCTGGATATCGGCTTAGCCCCTAGCACCAACTGAATCTAAAAATCCTTCTCCCTGTGCGGAGGCAATCCTGGCAGCTTCTCTGGAAACACATCGGCGTAATCACAAACCACCGGTATATTGGCAATCCGATCCTTCTCCTCGGTCATCTCGAACAACACCTTATATACCACGTCTCCCTGTAGATGGGCCTTGACGGCCTGTACCGAAGATAACAGTATACAAGAGGCAGGTCTTATACCTTCAATGACAATGAAAGAGTCCCCGTGTCTTACGGTGATCCTCTTCGCTTGGCAATTAATCTGGGCTAGGTTCCAGTGCAGCCATACCATGCCCAGGATCAGGTCGTAGTCCGTCAGCTTCAAAATTATTGTTGGAGCCTCGAACGCCTTTCCACCAATTTCTGCCTCCATATTGCAGTGATCCGTGGTAAGGAGCTCAGATCCATCCTGTAGTCGCACCCTCATCCTCGAGCCCATGAATCGCTCCACGCCTTCTAGTCCTTCTACGAACATCTCCGACAAAAAGGAGTTAGTAGCTCCAGTATCGAAAAGCGTGTGGGCAGGCTTGCCGCTGATGAAGACTATACCTGGGGTGATTAGATGTCTTAGGGTTCTATAAAGAATTTTTTTTCCTTGTTAATCTATCTAGTGCGGTTCTAAGTTTTAACAACTAAAAGGGAAATTCTATGAAAATAAAGAAGCATTGCGGCGTACCTGCTATGATCTACTCCGGATTCCGAGGCTGCGCAAGGTCCAAAGCATATACCTGCCCCCTTCCCTGTCTACGGTCTCCCTCTTGGTATCCACGACCGCGGCCGCGTCCTCGGCCTCCGTGATGCTGAGCTGGTGGGCCACCCTGTGGTGCTGGAGGTGGTGCCCCCCTCATCGGGTAGTTCCTCCAGATATGCCCAAACTGATGACAATGGAAGCACTGAGGTGGGGGATATGCCATTCCCCCGGGTCTCGGCATCTCCTGCATCCAAAGAGGTTGAGGGGCCAATATCACCTGCTCCCTCGGCTCCTGCCTCACCTCCTGACGAGGCTGGTCCTCTATCCTCCTCCCATCTGGTATAGTACCTCGTCGCTGGTCATTTCTGACTCTCTGTCCCTAATCCTCGGCTGGGCGCTTCCGGCCCCGGGTGGTGTACCAATCAGCCTCAATCCTTTTTGCCATCTCCAAAATCCGGGAGATAGGCCAGTCAGATACAAACAACAAAGCCTCCCTCAAGTCTTCCCGCAGGCCCTTATAGAACCTCTTGATGTACCCTGCTTCGTCCAGCTGGTAAGAATCTGCATATCGAGCCAGATGGTCAAACTCCCGATGGTACTCCACCACCGTCCGGGTGCCCTGCTTCTGCTGTAAGAACCGCTCCTCCAACTCATCCCTGGCCGACTGCGGAACGAAATGGTCCAGCAGCGCGGCCCTTAACTCTTCCCAGGTAACCTCCGCAACCTCCCTATTGGCAAATGTCGTGTCCAACTGCGTCTTCCACCACCTCTTGGCATGGGACTCCAGGCAAGAGACAACCAGAGCCACCCTCTCCTCCTAGGGACACCGTATCCCGGTCAGCATCTCGTACATAATATCCAGCCACTCTTCTGTCTGAACCGCTGACTCTGTCACCAAGTAGGACGGGGGAGACAGTCCTCGGAAGATGCTCAGCCAGTTGGCCCCCAGATTTGGCTGCGGGACCGGAACCTGTTGGGCCCTGAAAGCCTCCAGGATGGAAGTCAGAGTCAGTCCCATGTCTGACTGAAGGAAAGGAGTGGGGACCGGTGGAGGTGGTGCAACATCTTGAGCCTGTTGAACTCCACCTTGTGGCGTAGGCTGTGCTGCAGGCTGCGTAACAAAAACCCATTCTGAGAAAACGTTCAATCTTTAATAAAAGTGGACAATTTATATGTGATCCCCATAGGGGCACACCACTGCTTCCGCTGCTTAGTTTGTCCCCAAACTAAACTCGAGCAGGGGTGACCCAGGGATAGTGGACTGCTACCTTTTTCAGATCGATGTTTCTCTCTGATACCTCTTGTATGACCCCCCCCCCCCCTTTTTCTTTTTAAAACCCGGGGTCTTAGGCCCAGAATGTGATAATTTTCCTAATTTATCTGAAATTTAACTAATTTCCTCAAAAATTCCAAGGGCTACCGGTTTGAACATGAACTACCCTATGTTCTCATGCAAGATGTCCAACAAATTTATAATAAATAGTAGGTTATCTCTATAGGGAAAATCCAAAGTATCATAATTTTCTATCATCAAAAGGGCACGAAAACTATTTTAGCAATATTTACTATCTTCCATTATTTATGAACCAAGCACAGAGAATATTCTACCAAAAATTATAAATAAATTATAATATGCAGATAAAGCCTTAAAAATAGCATTGGCCCAATTTCATAATTTTTCAGTAATAATATCATCCCTAATTAATTTTCAAAGCATAAAAGCCCTCTTTAACATTTTTGAAGGAAGTACTGGATTTACTCAACTAAAAATTATACAAAAATTCAAGGGTTACCATTCTGTCCTAAAACAATTATTTCCAAGATTGCACAGGGTTTTAATGAACAAAAAGATCCAAATAATTAAAACATCAATTAGAGCTATAATAAACTTTACAAATGAAGTGCTGGAAATAAACATCATAAAATTCCAGTAAAATCTCTATAGCTTCTACCCACTCCAAAACTTACTCTACCCTAATTTCATAGCCTTTAGATAAAGTTTAGTGGCGGATTGTACTTAATTAGTATTTTACCCTAAAGCTAAGATTAAGGTTTTGAGGTATCTACTTGTATCCAAATTCTCCAAGATTCCATTCAGATGATTCTTATCATGCTAATGTAAACTCTACAGAGTTTCAAGGCAATACGAGAGCAATTGCCCCCATGTCCTTCACAACCCTCAAAACCCTCCATCTTGAGTTTGAGTTTGGATCCTAGGGTAAATCAACCCTAAACCACACCATTTTCTCCAAGTGGGTCATAATAACCCCTCTAAGTCAGTGGTAAAAATATCAGCCTATGTTGAGGTGATATGACCGATCTAACCTCTTGTGCACTTTTTACCCAAAAATGCCTCATTATTGCCTAGTTAAGAATATGTGACTTCCTATTCAAAACTCATCCAAATGAGTTGAAATTTTGTACAGAACTAGGTTTTATAGCCAGGGACCACTCACCAAAATTTGGGAGGGTTTGGAGGTCATTTGACCATTTAAATAAATTACTCTAACTTTATTAAATTAAAACAGAAACTTTAGGCAAAGTATCTCCCAAAAATTCCCATTTTTGGACAGCCACCAGATATGGCTAAGTGTAACCCCCTTTCCCAAATTTCAGGTCATTTGGGCAAAGGACGAAGCGTGGGCATAAGTTTTAGTTTCTGCCCAACTCTAGGTACAACCCTCATTAAAACGGGTTCTGCGGTTGAACCGCTTACCCAAACGAGTCTAAACCAATTTTAAATTAATCTAGACTCGAAGGGCTACAACTTTCGTGACTGGCCATTTTTCCTAAATAGGCCTCTAAATGCCTCGTTTTGTAATGTCAAAAGGCGTGTGAAAAAGGAGAAAATTATTCCTTATAATTGATAAATGAATAGTAATTGATTTTCATGTTCATCTTCCCTTCCAGACAGAACCCGTAAACGGAACTAAGAAAAATATATTTCCTGTAGCTCTTCCATTGTCCGTTGCCGGCCTTCCGGTCACTTCCCTGGCCAGCCACCACCACCACCACCTCCGTCGAGGCGATGGCTAGCGGTCGGCGGTGGTTTGGCCGCCGGAGGTGGCGGTTTCCGGCGTACCCGAAAAATATCTTTTTCATGGTTTTCCATGAAAACACAGGATAGGTCTGGCTCCTTTGAGCACGAACTTCATTTCTAAGATCCTAAGATCTACCTATAAGAGAAGAAGTAGAGGAGGACCTTGTTCGCGGTTTGAAGGCAAGATGAACGTCGGATTGTCATGGCGCGGTGGTGGCGTTCCCGAATTTCTTTGATAGCAAGAGCAGAAATCTGAATTCGTTTGCTCTAGAGTGTAACCTTCTCCTCTTGCTCTAAGGAGGCTGTTATAGATCTCCAAGTGGGGAGGGGGAAGGGTGAATCATTCATGGCAATAAAAGCTCCCTTAACGAATGGCTTTTCAGTTATGGTGGAGAGAAGGAAACGTTGGAATAAGAAGAGGCATTTACCAGGTGACGATTTCCTATTGGACCTCAATCTCTCTTTCTTATTAAGTAATTAAAGAAAGAAACGGCTCATAAATACTCCTGCTGTAAATTCCCATACTCAGAATTGATTATGACTTCGGTTACAGAAATTTCCAGTCTGGCTAACGTTTCGGCCTTTGTCACGGGCGTGACACGTGGTTCACTTGCGTGACAGACCTGAGTGGCAAATTCTGCGTTCGACGATCGTCGATCTGAGATCGACGATCGTCGAAAGGTGGTCACGCCCTTGGTCACGGGCGTGACACGTGGGTCACGGGCGTGACCGGCCAAGATGCAAATTACGCGCTCAACGATCATCTCGCAGAGATCGACGATCGAAGAAGGGGGTCACGCCCTAGGTCACAGGCGTGACACATTGGTCACGAGCGTGACATGGCCTTGATGCAAATTCTGCGCTCGATGATCATCGCGCTGAGATCGATGATCGTCGAAGGGGTCACGCCCTAGGTCGCGGGCGTGACACATTGGTCACGGGCGTGAAGGCCCGGGTTAAAAATTCTGCGCTCGACGATCGTCTCCCTAAGATCGACGATCGTCGAAGGAGTCACGCCCTAGGTCACGAGCGTGACGGGTCGGTCAAGGGCGTGACTATCCTGTGACCCGAAATCTCGGTTGATGTATTTCAATTTTTGGGCTTCCTAGGGTTCTGTCACGACAAACCGACTCCTAGGAGTCTAGCCGGAAATGTGATGTTACATATCGACACCAGAAGTAAGGCAAGTGTCGACACCCAGGAATTATGTCGACACCAAAAGAAGGCTTGTGTAGACACACAGGACTTGTTACTCAACGCCATCTATCATCAACTGATGTACTGAGTCTGAAAGGCTTGTGTCGACACACAAGACTTGTGTCGACAAGCACTCAACGCCATCTATCAGCAATAGTTGTACTAAGTCTGAAAGGCTTGTGTCGATACACAAGACTTGTGTAGACACACACTCAACGATGTCTGGATATACACTCAACGCCGTCTGTCAGCATCAGCTATGTTGAGACCAAGAGCAGTTGTGTCGACACACATGACTTGTGTCGACACAAACTCAACGATGCCTGGACATGCACTCAATGCCATCTATCTGCATCAGCTATGTCAAGACCAGGAGCAGTTGTGTCGACACACAGGACTTGTGTCGACACATACAACAGAAGCTGTGTCGAGAAGCAGAAGAATGACTATGTCGACACATTGAGTGCTATGTCGACATCATCAAGACATGTGTCGACACTTAGTCTATTTGTGTCGACACATGTGAAGTAGTTTGCTGAGTGTTTCCTGCTGAGATATAAAGTCATTGCAAAATCAACTGTCATAAACAACAAGTTTGAAAAATTTGTCAGAACTGTCAGAAGGTTGTTACAAACCGGATCAGCCGGTAATCATTGAGAAACTCTATATAAAGGACTGATCCATGAAAACCAAAGTAAGCAATTTAAGAAATTATAGGGGAACAAACCAACACAGATCCAGAGAGAGAACTCAACAATAAGAAAGGGGGAAACCCTTAAGAAGAGAGATCCTAAACAATCTATAAGAAAGATTCAGATCTAATTCTGAATCTAAGAAGGGAGCTGTCTGAAGATCAACTTATACACTAAGTCAGGATCAACCTCATTTTGTTCAATAAAGAAGCTTTGAAAAATCTAAGTCAGGTTTGATCTGAAGTATACAATTTATTCAAGAACTGATCAAGAAGCTCACATCAATTTAGAGTTATTTCTGGGTGAAATTTCTCTACAACTAAATCTTATTTTTCCTTGTAAGATCTTCTTAGATCTGAGTTGTAAGCGTGCATTCATAAAGGCTGAGGTAAGGCTAAGATCCTGAGGTGTAAGACTTATGAAAGTCTGAGTTGTAAGCCTTGTGATAAAGGCTAAGGTAGGGCTGTTGCCTGAGGTAGGGTTCTTGGGAAGAATCTTAGGTAGGACTTGTATAAGTATGAGCTGTAGGAACCTATAAGGTTCTAAGGTGTAAGATCTGTGGATCTGAGTTAGTGGAAGGAAGTTGGGCTGAATCCAGTTTTCTACTGGATAGGCAAAGGGGGAAAGTGGATGTACCCATAACTTGGGGAACCACTATAAATCTGGTGTACTGTGTTGTGCTGTGATCATTATGCTGTGAATTGTATTTTCTGTGCTGAGTTAGAACAAGATAATTGCCTAAAATTGATTAAAGAAAATTAGAACCTATTCCCCCCCTCTAGGTGTCTAGGCTCTTAAAATCAAGTCTTTCAGAGAGGTCTCACCGTTCAACTTGCCGCTTAGTGATCCTAAAGTCCTGCTAGCTTGATGAGAGCCTGGTCAGCGGTTATTCTCAGGGCCTTGCCATTCATCCTGCCACCGAGTGAGCCTACAGTCTTGCGAGCTTGATGAGAGCCTAGTCAGTGGGTCTTCTCGGGGCCTGTCCAATCATCCTGCCACCGAGTGAGCCTACAGTCCTGTTAGCTTGATGAGAGCTTGGTCAATGGGTCTTCTTGGGGCCTTGCCAATCATCCTGCCATCGAGTGAGCCTACAATCCTGCAAGCTTGATGAGAGCCTGGTCAGTGGGTCTTCTCGGGACCATGCCAATCATCCTGCCACCGAGTGAGCCTACAGTCCTGCCAGCTTGATGAGAGCCTGGTCAGCGAGTCTTCTCGAGGCCTTGCCTATCATCCTGCCACAGAGGAATCATACATTCTTGCTAGCTTGATGAGAGCCTGGTCAGAGGGTCTTCTCGGGGCCTTTCCAATCATCCTGCCACCGAATGAGCCTGCAGTCCTTCCAGCTTGATGAGAGCCTGGTCAGCGGGTCTTCTCCAGACATTTCCAATCATCTTGCCACTGAGTGACCCTACAGTCCTACCAGCTTGATGAGAGCCTGGTCAGCGGGTCTTCTCGGGGCCTTGCCAATCATCCTACCACTGAGTGAGCCTACAGTCCTGCCAGCTTGATGAGAGCCTGGTCAGCAGGTCTTCTCGGGGCCTTGTCAATCACCCTTCTATCGAGCCTACAGGCGTGCCAGCTTGATGAGAGCATGTTCAGCGGGTCTTCTTGGGGCCTTTCCGATCATCCTACCACTGAGTGAACCTACATTCTTGTCAGCTTGATGAGAGCCTGATCAATGGGTCTTCTTGGAGCCTTGCCAATCATCCTGCCACCGAGTGAGCCTACAGTCCTGCCAACTTGATGAGATCCTGGTCAGCGGGTCTTCTCCGGGACTTGCCAATCATCTTGCCACCGATTGAGCCTACAGTCGTGTCAGCTTTATGAGAGCCTGGTCAGCAGGTCTTCTCGGGTCCTTGTCAATCATCCTGCCACCGAGTGAGCCTACAGACCTTCCAGCTTGATGAGAGCCTAGTCAGCGGGTCTTCTCGGGGCCTTGCTAATCATCCTGCCACCGATTAAGCCTACAAGCCTGCTATCTTGATGAGAGCCTTCTCAGCGGGTCTTCTCGGGACATTGCCAATCATCCTGCCAACGAGTGAGCCTACATTCCTGCCAACTTGATGAGAGCCTGGTCAGTAGGTCTTCTCAGGGCCTTGCCAACCATCCTGCCATTGAGTGAGCCTATAGTCCTGCCATATTAATGAGAGCCTTATCAGCGGGTCTTATCAGGGCATTTTCAATCATCCTGCCACTGAGTGAGCCTACAGTCTGGCCAGCATGATGAGAGCCTGGTCAGCGAGACTTCTCGGGGCCTTGCCAATCATCTTGCCACCGAGTGAGCCAACTGTCCTGCCAGCTTGATGAGAGCCTAGTCAGCGGGTCATCTCAAAGCCTTACCAATCATCCTGCCACCGAGTGAGCCTACAGTCCTGCCAGCTTGATGAGAGCCTAGTCAGCGGGTCTTCTCGGGGCCTTGTCAATCCTCCTGCCCTCGAGTGAGCCTACAGGCCTTCCATCTTGATTAGAGTTTGGTCAGTGGGTCTTCTCAGGGACTTGCCAATCATCCGTAGCAATCTCATTTCATGAAAGAAAACACCTTGAATTTCATTATATCAGGAAATCATAACAGATTTACAAGTATTTGAAAAGATGAGAAAATGTCAAGGGTAGAATATTTTTAGGTTGTCACAGCTTCGGGCACGATTGATGGGTACCCCATCCACATCCTAGAGGTGGTACCCTCCTGACTTTAGGACCTCCCTTACAACAAAGGGGCCTTCCCAATTGGGATTGAGTTTTCCAACCGAGGCTCCTCTGCCTGCCGCATCTACTTTTTTGAGGACCAAGTCACCCTTCTGGAACTGTCTGACCCTTATGTACTTATCAAAATATCTAGCCAACCGACGCTTGACTTCTTCCTGCAGAATCGATGCCAATTCCCTGAGCTCTTTTACCAGATCGAGAGAGAGCTTTTGCTCCTCCTCATTCTCAACCCACCATCCTTCGCCTCCTTCCTTCGCAACAGCTACTCTCGGAGATTCAACCTCAAAATCTATATGTATAACGGCCTCTGAGCCATCAGAGAGTTTAAATAAGGTCTCTCCCGTGGCGGTGTTTGGTGTGGTCCTCAATGCCCAGAGAAAGGAAGGGAGCTATTCTACCCAACTTCCCCTTATGTTCTCCATCTTCTTTTTTAAAAGATTCCTGATAATCTTGTTCGCCGCTTCCACCGGTCCATTACTTTGAGGATGGTTAATCGAGGTTAAGTGGAGGTCTATGCCCAGCTGTACACAGAAGTCTACGAATTCCCTGCTAGCAAATTATGGTCCATTTTCAGTGACGATGGCCAACGGAAGCCCATGCCGGCAGATGATCTCTCCCCATACAAAATTTCTAACCACCTGTGATGTCACCTTAGTCAACTCCTTTACCTCTAGCTACTTTGAAAAGTAATCCACCATGACTAGCAGGAACTTCCTTTGGACACTAGCTTGGGGGAAAGGGCCCAACAGATCTAGCCCCCATATTGCAAAGGTCTAGGGAGCTGTGATTGTACGTAATCTTTGGGAGGGAAGGAGTTGGAGGGGGTGAACTCCTAACACTTTTTACATCTCTTTTTGAATTCTTCCGCATCTCTCCTGAGGGTAGGCCAAAAGAAGACTTTCCTCAACACTCTCCCCTCCAAGGTCCGACTTCCTGAGTGACACCCACATTCTCCCGAATGAATATCTTCTAGAACCCTTGGAATCTCTCTCTCAGACACACACCGAGACAACAACCCCGATAGTGTCTTTCGGTACAACGTCCCATCCTTCAGCAGATAGTATGCTGATTTATACCTTATCCACTTTTTATCGAGGTCTCTCTCGTGAAGACATCCCGTGGTCAAAAAGATGATGAAGGGGTCCATCCAAGACCCATGCTGGTCTACTTCCATTAGTTCTCCTTCTTCTACATATGGTCGGAAGAGTTCCGTCACTGTTACTATAACGACTCCACCAATTTAAAAACATAAAATAGAAGGTCCGGTCGGGGCCCCACACTATATGCCACAAATAGACGGCGAGGTCACAGGTTAATACAAAAATACCATAGCACCTAACCCAGAGCATTCTAGCAGAAGCTTATTATTTACAAGAACTCAACCATTGAATGCCCACGACTATATAAATATCACATTTATATAAAAAACCAGGAATGTATACAAGCACACCCCGCTCAAGGTCTTAAGGCCTTACAAGTTTCTCTTTACCAAATATGATTTCATACATCGGCATGCAGGCCGGCCACACATGAAATCCAAAGCTTCGCACGACCTGCAAGGGCTTCACCCCGCTCAATCCAATCAGGCCGCAATAACTGCATATGATCGTCCACCCCAAGGGTGATCAACAAAGCAACGGTCAGCATTCAGCTGACCAATCATAACGACCCTACCCATTACCTGGGGAAGTGGTTCCTTCCTTGCATGTATTTCAATCACAATAGATATCTTTATATCACATCAAATGCTTCCAAGAACAACAACATCACAAACAACGGCCGCAGCTGGATGCTCCGTGCACTCAGGGCACATTTACGGTGTACCGAACAACCCTTGGTAACACCACCGATCAGATGTTCCTCACAAAAACACTTGAGCATATCAGACCTACCTACCACAGTAGTGTGACAAGCCGGGTATGGTCGCAGCCCCCATTTGCATTGCCACTAATCGATCACCCCTATAATCAAAGACAGGAAAACACTTTCCCAATTGCTCAATTCGTCAGTTGCGCACAACTTGACGCGGGTCAGCTATCCTCTCCCGGCCAGCCGTAACTTCGTAGCTCACACAGAGCAACCAGTGCACAAATGCACTCACAACACAAGGAGCTTATGCAATGATTCCCCAATTAACATACAACTCATGCAGAGTCCACAACAAAAGGATTTTACATAACCCCAGTTCACATACATCCTAACCAACTCTGTAAACTATGCGTTTTATACACGAAGTCTTCTCAAGTTCGCAATATAAACATCACCAATCCAGACTAACAATCCAGATGGGCTTCACACAGCATGCCTATTGTGTACTTCTCATTTCCGGATCTAAATGAAGACTAAACCACAAGAATCTCTTACACTTTCCACCTATTGGTGGAGGATCCCATGCACATGCATAAAGTAGGACTTCACTTGTCCAAGAAGGAGATTGTTCCCGTTGACGATCGCTTCAGAGCCATAGAGAAATTAGCCTGATGGAAATCACCCCGATGGCCTTGCCTCCACAATGCTGGCCTCGGATCTCGAGTCGGACCATTGATGCTCCTCCGGCAGCCGGAACCCTTCACCTTCTTCCTCCTCCAAGCTCTCCCTTCTCTCTTCTTAGAAAGAGAACGACCAAGAAAATAGAATGAGAAATACTTCTCAATCCATGGTCTTATGACTGAAGGGAGAAGCTTGGACCACAGGATTTAAATAAAAGGAATGAACGGCCTTGATCTGCCCCCAAATATCTATTTTTGGGCTGACACGGCTTGTGACACTCCCGTGTCATAGGCCGTGTTCCCTAAGCGGCTAAGCAACTGACTCAATCCAGACCAGAATACGGGCTAAGACACGCCAGTGTCAAGCCCTGACATGCCCGTGTCACAAGGTACACGCCCGTGTCACAAGGTACACGACCGTGTCGAGGGGCATGTTCCTCAATCGACACAGGACCAACTCCCCCAAGGAGGACACGGCTAAGCCACACGTCTGTGTCCTTAGCCGTGTACAAAAAATGCCTCTGTGACACGCCCATGTCACATGCCATGTTCTACACTCAACTCCACTTAATGCCACTCAACGCCACTCAACGCCGTCTGGTTTCTAACCCGAGCAGGATACGCCTTGGGACACGGTTGTGTCCCAGGCCGTGTCGCCTCACTCAACGATAGTCGACTGAAATTGTGTCGATAATTCGACCCGCATAGTGAAGGACACGCCCTGGGACATGCCCGTGTCCCAGGACGTGTGGCTCACTCAAGACACACTCGACGCCCACTCGAGTCCTACTCGAGACCCACTCGAGTATTGAGAGCTTGACACGCCCTGGGACACGCCCGTGTCCCAGGCCGTGTCATCCAGCCTAAACTCCAAATTGGGATTTGGGGTGTTACAATCCTCCCCTCCTTATAGAAATTTCATCCCGAAATTTAGTACAACATATCCAACAATATAACCATGCCTTTGTGCAAATATACACAATATGATTCGGGGTTACTCGCCCTACGGACTCGCACAAACAAAGTCTTTTTACAAACATCATACAACAATAAAAGTAATGTACATTCTTTCTTTATTTCTGCTCAGTCGCGTCCTTTATGATCCTCTTAACATACACGCTCTATCCATAATCGCTCCTTTCACCACGGCTATGTCAATCACTCGTAGCGGTCATACCATGATCAGTTCATAGGACAATAAAAAAAATATTAAGCCAACACCCAACAACCTCTTTATTCACGATCACCCCATGTTTATACACACAAAACAAAGAACTTATACATTATTATAGGTAGTCTTGCCCTTCTTGCTTTGTGTCGTCTAAGGGCCACTTTTGCAGTTCGGGATATATGACCCTTTTTCTTTATCGAACGCACCTGTCTTTTTATCACCCTTCGGAGGGCCACTCCAACAATCACGGGCTAAATGCCCTTGTTTCCCATAGTTAAAACACATACGTGTCTCCACGTGTCATTGCCCAACCGTTGCTCCCAAAGCAACATCCGAAGAAGTTTGTTCCGCAAGCCTAAACTTCTTCTTATCTCGCTTCCTAAACTCTGATCGGTCCGACTGCAGAACTTTGAACTCCGACTTTTCCACCGCCAAGTTCTTCTTATCCCACACCCGCTTCAACTCCTTCTCTGCCCTAGGTGTGGTACCATAATAGCATTTTCGGGCACGATGCCCTACCTTACCACAAGAAAAATAAACACGCCCTTCCTTTGTTACCACGGTGGTGGAAGAGGTTGGCACATTATCTCTGTGCCTCGCTCTGAACTACTTCAAGTCCTTTTCCAAAGATCTAGCTGCCATTACTAAGGCAGAAAATCCAAGCAATTTTTGTCCCACCAATAACCGTCGCATTTCATCGCGTAGACCATCGTAAAATCTATTGATCTTAGTCTCCTCGGGTTCAAACACAAACTCTGCATGTTGTCTCAACTCAACAAATGCATAAAAGTACTCCTCGACCGTATATGGTCCTTGGGTCAGACAAATATTTAACGACGTGATCGATGGTCCTTCCTTTGCCACCTGCTCACGGTGGGTTTTAGTCATCGCAAAAACCTCCTCGATCAACAAGACTGTCTCTACCAAAGGAGGAGGTGTGGGCACCTCAGCTGGTGCCGCACTCTCATCTAAACGCTGGGGTTCAGACTGCCCAACTCCACTCCTTGTCACCAATACATGAACAAGACGTCATTAACCTCCAATCCAAAATGGAAAACATGCCCAATCACTTACATTCCTAGTGGACATTCTTTAGTTAATCTATGTTAACACGGTTCGCACGTACACGTGCTCGCCACCCCACAAAAGAATTCAACCACAAATTCGAAAGCGGAAGACCAAAACAAGCGGATACAAAAATAAAATGACTCCACCCGTTAAATAACATATAATAGAAGGTCCGGCCGGGGCCCCACACTATATGCCACAAACAGACGGCGAGGTAACAGGTTAATACTGAAATACCATTGATCCTAACCCAGAGCATTCTAGTGGAAGCTTATTACTTACAAGAACTCAACCATTGAATGTCCACGACTATATAAATATCACATATACATAAATAACCAGGAATGTATACAAGCACACCCTGCTCACGGCCTTAAGGCCTTACAAGTTTCTCTTTACAAAATATGATTTCATACATCGGCACCCAGGAAAGCCACACATGAAATCCAAAGCTTCGCACGGCCTTCATGGGCCTACCAGTAGCAATAGCAAGGGCTTCAGCCCGCTCAATCCAATCAGCCCGCAAAACCTGCATATGATCATCCACCCCAAGGGAGATCAACAAAGAAACGGTCAGCATTCAGCTGACCAATTATAATGACCCTACCCCTTACCCGGGGTAGTGGTTAATTCCCTGCATGCATTTCAATCATAATAGATATCTTTATATCACATCAAATGCTCGCAAGCACAATAACATCACAAACGCCGGCTGCAGCCCGACGCTCCGTGCACTCAGGGCATATTTACGGTGTACCGAATAACCCTTGGTAACACCATCGATCAGAGGTTCCTCATAGCAACACTTGAGCATATAAAACCGACCTACCGCAGTTGTGTGACAAGCCAGGTTTGGCCGCAGCCCCCCATTTGCATTGCCACTAATCGATCTCCCCTATAACCAGTGATAGGACATCACTTTCCCGTTGCTCAATTCGTCAGTTGCGCACAACCTTACGCGGGTCAGCTATCCTCTCTAGGTCAGCCACAACTTCATAGCTCACGAGAAGCAACCATTGCACGCAAGCACTCACAACACAAGGAGCTTACGTAAAGTTTCCACAATTAACAAACAACTCATGCAGAGTCCAAAACAAAAGTAGTTTACATAACCCCCATTTACAATACATCCTAACCAACTCTGTAAACTATGTGTTTTATACACGGAGTCTTCTACGGTTCGCAATATAAACATCACCAATCCAGACTAACTGTCTAGATGGGCTTCACACAACATGCCTAATCTGTACTACTCATTTCCGGATCTAAATGCTGACTCAACCGCTGGAATCGCTTACGCTTTCCACCTCTTATTGGAGGATACCATGCACATGCATAAAGTAGGACTTCACTTGTCCAAGAAGGAGATCGTTACCCTTGACGATAGCTTTAGAGCCATGGAGAAATTAGCTGGATAGAAATCACCGCGGCGGCCTTGCCTCCACAACACTGGCCTCAGATCTCGAGTCGGACCGTTGACGCTCCTCCGGTAGCCGGAACCCTTCTCCTTCTTCCTCCTCCAAGCTCTCCCTTCTCTCTTCTTAGAAAGAGAATGGATAAGGCAATAGTATTAGAAATACTTCTCAATCCATGGTCTTATCACTACTGGGAGAAGCTTGGACAACAGGATCTAAATAGAAGGAAATGAACGACCTTGATCTGCCCCCAAATATCTATTTTTGGGGCTGACACGGCCTGTGGCATGCCCGTGTTACAGGTTGGTTCCCTAAGAGGCTAAGGAACCGACTCAATCCAGACCAGAACACAGGCTAAGACATGCCCGTGTCAAGCCCTGACATTCCCGTGTCACAAGGTACACGCCCGTATTGAGGGGCGTGTTACTCAATCGACATAGGACCAACTCCCCCAAGAAGGACATGGCTAAGGCACACGCCCGTGTCCTTAGTCATGTGGAAAACACGCCACTGTTACACGCCCATGTAACAGGCCGTGTTCTACACTCAACGCAACTCAATGCCACTCAACGCCACTCAATGACGCCCGGTTTCCAACGCGAGCAGGACACGCCCAGGGACACGACCGTGTCCCAGGCTGTGTCGCCTCACTAAACGATCGTCGACTGAAATTGTGTCGACAATTCGACATGAATAGTAAAGGACACGCCCTGGGACACGCCTGTGTCCCAGGCCATCTGCCTCACTCAATACACACTCGATGCCCACTCGAGTCCTACTCGAGACCAACTCGAGTACCGAGAGCTTGACAAGCCCTGGGACACGCTCGTGTCCCAGGCCGTGTCATCTAGCCTAAACTCAAAATCGGGATTTTGGGTGTTACAGTTACTCCGGCTCGAGGGCCTTACTTGGCAAGCAGGTCAGCCTGAGCACTTTCCACTCTTGGTACATGCTAAATTAAAGAGCTATGGAACTGCCCGATGATTCCCTTGACCTTTATCAGATACAACTGGAGGTTTTGCTCCCTTGCTTCAAACTCTCCGTTGATTTGTCCCGCTACTACCATAGATTCCATGGAAGCTTTAATGTCTTGTATGCCCAGCTCCCGAGCTAGCATGAGCCTCACAATAATTGCTTCGTATTCTGCTTGGTTGTTAGTGATGGTGAACTGAATCTTCAGGGCTTGCTCAATTCTTGCCCCTTTGGGACTCACTAGGATCATCCCCCTTCCAAAAGAACTTTTCCCAGAGGCTCCATCTACTAGCTTCTCCCAGGCGGCTAGGAGAGTTGTTTCAGCTTCTCTAACCTCAACCACATAGTCTACCATGAAATCCGCAACCACTTGCGCCTTGATAGCCACCCGAGGAGTGAAAGTGAGGTCGAACTCACTGAGCTCTATCGACCATTTGGCCAACCTCCCAGAATGCTCAACCCCTTCCAGGATGTAGCGGAGAGGATGATCTGTCACCACCTAGATTGAGTGAGCCTAAAAGTAGGGTCTGAGCTTCCTGGCCGAGATGATGAGAGTGAAGCCAGCTTTTCATGGATGGGGTATCTGAGCTCTGCCTTCTTTAGGACCCTGCTTATGTAGTAGATCGGGAACTGCTTCTTTCATTCCTCTCATAAATGAACTGAACTCACCACTCTGGTCCCCACTCCTAGGTATAAGAACAAACCCTCTCTTTCTCTTGTCCCTTGGAGTAGCAGTGTTTGGGTGAGTTGTTGTTTCAGAGCTTGGAAAGCCTCTTCGCATTCAATGGTCCATTAAAATTTCTTGCCGCACCTTAGTGCTCGTAAGAAAGGCGAGCACTTCTCTCCTACATGGGAGAGAAACTTGCTTAATCTGGATAGCTTGCCGGCAAGGCGTTGGACTTCTTTAGCATTCTTCGGAGATTCCAATTCTAAGATTGCCTTCACTTTGTCTGGATTGGGATCCACTACTGATGGGGTAAGGAGATGTCCTAAGAATTTTCCCATGTTGGCCCCGAAGACAAACTTCAGAGGGTTAAGCCTCATCTTGTATTTCCTTATGGTCCCAAAAGTTTCCTCCAGATCCTAGACGTGGGACCTGAGGTCTCGGCTCTTGTTCATCAGTTCATCCATATAGACCTCGAGATTCTATCCCTTTTCCTTCCGGAATATCCGGTCAATCATTTTTTGGTAAGTTTCCCCTGCGTTCTTCAATCCGAAGGGCATCATGTTGTTGCTAAAGCATCCATCCTCTATGACAAAGGCAACATCTTTGATTTCTGGGGGATGCATGCGTATTTGATGGTACCCTGAAAATGCATCTAGAAAACTCATTAGTGAAAAACCGATGGCTGAGTCAACCAGTGTGTCGATTCGAGGCAGAGGATAACAATCCTTAGGGCATGCTTTATTTAAAAGAGAAAAGTCAACACACATCCTCCATTTTCCCTCTCCCTTTTTTACCATTACAACATTACTCACCCACCCCGGATACTTGCTTGCATATAAGAATCCAGCCTCGAGCAGCTTCTCCACCTCTTCACTGATGGGCCCGACCATCTTGGTGGCGATGGATCTCTTATTTTGCTGTATCAGATGAGCTTTGGGGTCGAGGTTGAGACGGTGGCATGCCACATCCGCATCAACTCCTAGCATGTCAGCTGCGCTCCAGGAGAAGATGTCGACATTCCTCTGCACGCACATCCTGATCTCCTCCTGATCCTCAGGACTGAGCCCCCCACTGACTTTTATCTTCTCTTTTATCCCTTCCTTGGTGAGAATCGCTATCTCCCGCACCTCTATGGACGCCTTCAGTCTTGATGGCTCTTCCTCTTTCTCCTGCTCCCTCAACATTTCCTCATGCTCTCTATCTTCATGGTCTACGACCTCGCACTCCGCAATGGCAAAACAACATCCCTCAGAAACTTCTCTACCTCTTCATCAGTTGGGACCCCTCCTAACAGTGATCCTCCTTTCTCCTCCGGTCGAGCTTCTATCTTAGATGACCTCCCTACTTCCTTTATCTTTCTTTTTTCCTTTCCTTTCCCCTTCATTTCTTCCTGCCCCTTCCACTTCCATCTCTCCTTCCTTCTCTCCTGCTATTTCCGGCTCCACTGCAATGCCTCTCTCCATCCCCACTCCTTCTTCCTCCTGCTCTACCTCCATCTCTCCCTCCTTCTCTACTGTCATTTCTAGCTCCACCGCAATGCCTCTCTCCATCCCCACTCCTTCTTCCTCCTCCTCTACCTCCATCTCTCCCTCCTTCTCTCCTACCATTTCTCTGACCTCCTGCTCCCATTGTTCCATCCTTTTCTCCATTTCCTTGGCCTCTCCTGGCCAATAAATTGCATTCACTGCCATCACATAACACTCTCAGGCTTATTTTGGATCTCCTTGTACTCGCATCTGGGTTCCCCCGACATTAAACTTCAGGCATTGATGAAAAGATGATGGGACGCACCTAAAGGAACTAATCAAAGGGCGCCCGAAAATGGCACTATAACTGTTGGGGGCGTCCACTATCATGAAGAGACAATTCCTAAACAACCCCCCCCCCCCCCCCCAGAGTTACCTGGAGTCCCACTCGCCCCTCGACTTCCTTCCTTTCTCTCGAGAATCCAAACAACGGCCCATCTGCTGCCAACACCCTTAGAGCCTCCACCCTCATCTCATTGAATGCCTTCTTGAAGATGACATTCACTGAACTCCCATTATTGACTAGGATCCATGATACCGTACAGTTTTTGATGGCAGTCTGGATTACCAGCGCATCGCAAAATGGATCTTCGTGGTTCGGCATGTCCTTTCGAGAGAAGGTAATTTTATACTCCAGGCGAGGGGCCTGTGATGTCGAGGCTATGCTCTGACGGTACATGGTATGAAGGCTCGCCTTACTGGTGGCCTCAATCCCCACTCCTCCATGGATCACTCTGATCCCACCCCCATATCCCACATCGGCTCGGTCCACACATCGGTCCTCCTCCCCGGTCCCAACCACCTACACTATCAGTACTGGTAGCTGTTATTCCTCTGCTCCTCAGGCTCTCTTCATCTCCAGAAATTCCGGGTAGGTAGTCATTGCATGACCTTCCTCCTCATGGAAGTCACAATACAACAACGCTACCTCCTCCCCCTGTCTCCCCTCCTGGTGATTCCTCCTTCTTCCAGCTCCAGCTCCTTCTCTCACTCTTTCTCTTCCCCTTCCTCTCCCTCGGCCGATAGCCATAGCTTGCTGAGGCGGGGGTAAGGGTGGTCTAGTACCATATCCCAACCCTTGCTGGTTGAATCGTCCGGGTCCTCCCTGATAATTCTTTCCCCCTTGGGGAAAACTCTTCCTTGCCCTTGAACAAGGCCTCCTGGCTACCTCCAACCAAAATTTTTATATGCCGGAGCAATCGGATCCTCCCTCCTTCTTCCTTCATGTTGTCTTGCCCCTCCCGGCTCTCTTGACTCAGCCTCCGACAACCTCGCCAATTTCCTGGAAAACACCGGGTTCCCGCCTCCATCGCTATCTTTTTTTCTGCTTTCTCCATCAACCCTTCAAATGATAATGGCGCCTTTCGGTTAGGCTCATCTTGAAGAAACCATCCCGAAGTCCAACGGTGAAATCCATTTGGAGAGAAAATCCTTGCACCTCCTGAATATCAAAGATTTCTTCCTAGAATCTGTCCACGTACTGGGCCAAGGATTCATTTGCCTTCTGCCTGATCAGAAAGATCGACTAAGGGTTCTTCTTCCTTTTCTTCGAGGTTGATAAATGTAACTGGAAACTTCTACTCAGGTCCTCGAATCCATAGATCGATCCCGTTGGGAGTTAATGAAACCACTCCCTAGCTTTATCTTTTAAGGTGATAGCAAAAAGACGGCACTTGAAGGCATCCTTCATCGACCTGATGGAGACCGCATCTCCGAACCATTGCAAGCGTTGGAGAGGGTTATCTTTTCCCACATAGTAGGTCATTTCAGGCTCCCTTAACCCCTTCAGGATTGGAGATGAAAGGATCAACTCGTAGAATGGGGACCCTCTCACCATGGGTCTCGACGCCTCTACTCGCGAGATGACGTCTCCCGGAGAGATGGAAATCGCACTCGCAAGGTCATTTCAGTGGCTCCCTCTCGCGCGTATCAGGACGAGCTCGTCTCGGCACTCGAGAGGTGCACCTCAGAATGCCTTGCGAGTACTTCGTCTCGCCATAGGATGCCAGCCTACGCCGCGAGAGCACTCTTACCTGATCCAGTGCTCCCTCTCACCTCACGAGAGCCCTGTTCCATCACTCTCTCTCGCCTTTTGTGTTTCGCCATTTTGGAGTACCGACGAGTTATCCCTATGGTCCTGCTCGCCTATGAAATCTTCTCGCCCCTAACACTTTTCCTTGAGTAACCTCCTCGGGCCCGAGGTTGTACACTCGCGGATACACGGGCAGAAGAAGCTTAGTCTGAGGAATATGGGGCTCTACAGGATCCTAGAGCGGATCGGCCCATTGGATTACAGACCAGAGTTACCACAGGAGTTAGCGTGTTTGCACGATGTCTTCCATGTCTCCTATTTTAGGAAGGCTCTAATATGGCCGGAGCAGAATGTTACTAGTATAGATGGCTCGGCAGCTTCTGATCGATCGGTCTGCTTAGAGCTGGCCAGGATAGATGATATGGTGGTGTGAGTTCTGTGGTGCAAGAAGGTTTCGGTGTTCAAGATCATGTGGGCAAATTATGGACAGGAGGAGCAAACCTGGGAGCCACTGGATTTCATACAGCAAAAGTACTTGGAGCTCTTTGCATCAGGTATCACTCCAATTTCTAAGGGATGTTACATTCAGTTACTCTCAGTAGAAACCCCGCAGGCCTAACCTGAATTTTGGGGATGAAATTTTTATTTTTGTTTATTGGGATTTGTAACATCCCTCAAGCACCTAGAGCCCTAGGATGGTTTTGTCATGACTAATTCATGACAAAACCCTAGGAAGCTCAAAGAGACCATGTGAACTTAGGCATGAAGGTGAAGATCACCATGGTCTGCAAATAACACATTCCAATTACCTAACCTAGGATTTGTCTTTAAGGCCTCACCTTGACTCTTTGACCGCACCATAACATCCCTAACCCATTAGGGGGCCCCTTGGAGAACCTAGAGCTTATTGGGGTCAACTAAAGTGGTCAAGTTGACCAAAGTCAACCCTAACCTTAAAATGGCCAAAGTAGCCTATCTAGGGCCAATGGACCTCCAACTTGCCAAAATGACCCCACCAATACCTTCCTAACCCTTAGGGGAGTCCAATGGGTCACTCACTACCCATTGGGGGTCAACCAAATAGGTCAAGTTGACCAAAGTCAACCCTAACCCTAAAGTGGTTAAAGTGCCCTAATTAAGGGTCAAGTTGCCTATAAGGTGCCAAACCAACCCTACCCTTGTCTCCCTAGACCTTAGAGAAGGCCAATGGGTCACTAAGTACCCATTGGGGTCAACTCAAATGGTCAAATTGACCAAAGTCAACTCAACCCTAAATTGGGTCAAATTAGCTCAAGTTGACCCAACCTAGCCCAACCAACTTGGGCTAAGCCCAATTTTAGTGGCCCATTTACTCTAGGGGGCTGATAGTTACACATTAAGCCATCCATTTTTTTAAATGGTGACTAGGAGATAGAAAACTCCATTTTCCCCAATTCTGAGGAGAGAGAAAGAGGAGAGAGAAGGCCATTAATGGCCATGGGAGACCAAGAGTTCCCCTCCTCACCTCCAATGGCTTTGAACATTCCCCCTCATCAGTTTTGAGGAGTATAATAGCCATGGCTAGCCACCCAAGGGGTTGATTCAATGAATTTCAGTTTTTGCCCAAAAGCTCTATTGAGCCATTAATGGTGAATTAAAGGTTTTGGCCCCACTCCCCTAATTGCTGCTTTTAAAAGCACCATAGGACAGAGAGGAGTTTTTTCCCCTCATTTTACTAAAGGTCCTGATCACATTGGTAGTGTTGTTGAAGGGGTTCCAAGAGTTTGGATCGGCCATAGCATGGTGGTGGTCGGCTAGGATTTTCCTCCCAAAACTCAGGTCTACTTCTCCTCCCCTCCCTTTGTGCTAGTATCCCCTTCTTCTGTTTTTCAAAATCCACAATAAATGGGGAAACACCATTTCGGTTTCCATTGTTCCAAACTCAAAAAATGTGTTCTACGGGAGAGCTACTCCGGCCACCTTCGGCTGAGATATCACCGTCGTTGGATAAAGAAACCTCGGTCGGAGGTGGTGGCTTGGGGGATTCGCCGGAGTGGCCCTCAGGTGGACTAAAAATGAAGAATAAATTGGACCAGGATGAGTGATCTTGGCCGTCAGCTGAAGGAAGAATAAGTAATCACGGTTATTCAACATTTAATATTTTAAATATATATTGGAAATATTATGATTTAAATACCTAGAAAATACACTTTTGGATTGTAAATATTGAAGCATTTAGGTACTGAATCATGAAAAGTGGCAAACATAAAAATTGAAGCCCTTGAAGTCTACTTTATTTTAAAATTATTTGAACCCATTTGGGTCAGTGGTCAGACCACAGCTCTCAAAATGGTGCAGTCTATAAATAGGGTTAACTAGAGACTAAATTGAGTGCCCCCAACCAATCCAGCCATCCAAATGACTTGAAATTTGGATTGGGGGTCACTCTTACCTATACCTCTAACATATCCAAAAATGGAAATTTTTGGAAAACATTTTTCTATAGTTTTTTTAAAATATTTAATAAATCATGAATGATTTAATTTTACGGTCTACTGACCTCATAATTCCCCAAAAATTTGGTGGATGATTCTTAGGGTCATGTTATGACCCAGGTAAAAATATTAGGTAAATTGGGGTTGTTTTGAGTAGGTTTTGATGTGACAAAAGATTGGTCCCTTAAGGGTAAATTAGGGCAAAAGGGTTCTTGGGGCATGGAGGGGCCAATTCTCACCCAAAAGGTATGGGACTTTGGCCAGAGCCTCAAGGTCAGTTAAAACACTCTCACTTGGAGTTTGGGGTGGAATAGGGTGGATTTGCCCTAGGACCCTAGTTAAAACCCTAAGGTTGAACTTTGGTGATTTGTGAAGGATATAGGGTGATATGTCCATGTATGGACTTGGAGTTTAGTCCATGTGATCTTAGGATGGAGAATAGCCCTAGGAAGAAATTCGTTGACATTTAGACACATGCACACAACTTTAATCAATTGGAAATTGTTTTATGAAAAAATTGAAAGGGTCATATGACCTTGGTTCTTTATGAAATTTTGGCAGAAGAGTTTTTATAGCAAAATGAGCCTCTGGAATTTATTATAGGATATTTGGAAGACAGTAGCTCATACTTATAGTTATAACCTTCATGTTGCCTTTTTGATGATTTGTAAGTAATCATGGTTAAATTAACTTAGAATGTTATGAAACTCTGTCAATGTTCATTAAATATCATTTATATGCACAAGTATGTAATTTGCAATGATTGGACATTATCTCATAGTACTTCATGTGTTAAGTGAACTTGTGCACCTTATCTTGATGAATAGATAATAAATATTATATCTTGCAGGAGAATTAAGTTTCTTGGCCAGAGAACTATTTAGGGCATATTAAAGCTTTGAAAAGTATTACATGTTGTTTGGAAGAGATTACAAGTATGGTTCTTCACAAAGTGCACTATTAGGGATTTTTTTAAAGTAATTTTCTATATAGCTTACTGACCTTGGAATTGTATGAAACTTTGTCAATAATGTTTTATGATCATATAAAAGCTCTGGTAAGTTTTGTGTAATTTTTGGATAATGTTTGGTGGTACTTCCCTCTTTACCTATATTTACTACAATTATCTAAAATTAATTAATTACGGGATAATACATTCATGAAAATTTGTGAAACTTGGTATTCTCTGATATTTTGGCATCATATAGTTTTTATAATTTTTTGGATGGCCATAACTTAAGGAAATCTTGTACTTCATGTTCAAAACCACCCATAACCTAATTTTGGGAAAAATTTAATAAATGCTAAATTAATTAGGAAACTTACAAGTTTCTGAATTTAGTCTAAATATATCATGATATACCCCTAGTAAAAATTCTGGGCATAAGACCCGGTAGAGTGGAAAAAAGGGGGTCTTACAAAGACATTGGAGGGAAGGTATTTGAAGCGGCGACAACGATTTTGAGAATGCCAGACATAAATTTGATCCTGGGCATGATGTTGGAACCCTAGTTTGGATTTGGGCTAGGTTGACTATTAGGTTTGCTGACCCAATATGTATAGCCTAGGGACAATTATTAGCTCTAGGGTTAAGGTTAGTCACATTAGGTTAGATTATTGAAGCCTTCATCCAGAAGACTTTAGAGACTCAAGACTTTAGAGACAATACACTATAAAGATTGTAGAAAAAGTCGCTCGGTGATAGCTGAACTCAGCTAAATGATCTTCGATCTCAGATCGATGAAATTAGAGTTCCTTCTCTGAGTTGAGCTCGACGAAAGTATAGCTGAGATCGACAATCTTTGATCTCACATCAGTCCTTCAGCTCGACGAAGGACTATCTCAGCTCGACGATCTTGGAGCTCAGCTCGACGAAAAATTTGTTGAGTTCGACTAATTTATCCCTGGTTCAGTTCAACTAATTCTTTGATGATTTCAATTCGACTAAGGCAGATGAATTTCAAATTATATTATAATATGTCTGTAATGCTCTAATAATTAATACACAATATTCTTATGAATATAGCCATTCCATGGCAGCATTAATTATGGTCTTCACAGAGTTGTTACTTGTGAAAGTGAGGGGTTAGATCTGGTATACTCTAGAGGGGGAGGGGGAATAGAGTATATTTGGGTTTTAAAACTTTTGTTGTAAATAAAAACTTATTCCTAAACTAATATGATTTGTCACAGACACAACAAGTATAGATAATCACAAATACAGCAACCTAACTAGCACATCCACAGCAGGAACAAAAGAAAAGAGCATCCAGACAACACAAGAATTTTATAGTGATTCTCCAACCTGGGTACATCCACTCTTCTACCACCCTGGTAGGAATCCACTAAGGTTTTTGTTCAGGTGACTGCCACCAATGAGCTTTTGATTAGGTGATCAAAAACCAAACCTCAAGTCTTATGATCAGGTGACTTGCAACCAGGAATAACTTTTGAAGGGAGTTAAGAACCCTTTATACAGTGGGGGATGAGAGATTGATTTTGTCTTCTCTTTCTCTAAGTACAACTGAGAAGACTTGTGTGGATTTTGATGTTAGCAAAGGCTCCCCCTAAGATAATGAAAGGTTTAGGAAGTTGGAGCTTTGATGCAGGGTGATAGGCCTTCAAGCTTTTGCTTTGACAAGAAGAGATTTAGGAACTTCTTGACTGATGCTACAATTGTTGTTATTTAAAGAATCCTGGGATGAGGACACAAGAACACTCTTGATTTTTAATTGTTGTTCTTCTTATTCTTCAACTTAAAGTTCTTCCTCTGGTCTAGCACTTGTTTCTCTCTATCACTTTGTTCTGTGTACTCTGCGTCTCAGAGTGCTGTCGAGAGAGAGAGCAGAAGATCCTTGTTCACTATTATTATTCTGTTCTTCTGTGTATCTTGTTACTGGAAGAGAAGGAAAAATCCCTTTTATATTTTCCATATAAATTTCCTTTTGAAATTTGAATTCCTTCCTGCATTTAATGCTGACGACCTTGAGAATGTTTGCATTGATTGATTTCCCCAACTGTCCCTTTGAAAAACGTCAAGCAATAATCCTGATGAAGACCATAACAAATGCTCTGTCTAATGGTAATATTCAGAGAATATTTTAGCATTAATTACTCAGGAATTATTGCAATAGAATAGGGACAGAAGGATGGGAATGACCAATTCTGGATTCGTCGAGCTAAGATCCAAGATCGTCGAGCTCAAAACTGTTGACTGTTGCTTGATGAATCTTTCCAATTCTGTGAATCAAGATCGTCGAGCTGAGATACAAGATCTTCGATCTCAGATACAAGATTGTCGAGCTCAGCTCAGATAATTTTCTCTGAGTTCATCGAGTTGCGCACGGCTTTCGTCGACCTGAGTTCGACAAACGTCGAACTCATTTTCTGAGTCTTTGATATTTCTCTAAGTCTTGAGTCTTTAACAGTCTGTTGATGGCTGGTCCATGCATTGTTAACTCTAAGGACTTGGCCTAGACTCTAGGACACAACCATGTCCCTGACTATACAAGTTGGGTCATATGATCCTAACTTAGTGAACCTAGCCCAAATACAACTATTGATCCAACAATCTCACCCTTATTGGGTAAGGTCACTAATTACAGACTCATAATAAAATCAAAAATTTACAAAGCAAGAAAACATATATCTGGCAGGAAAAATTAGCATATGCAACAGATATATATATATACAATAAGCTTTGTATCAGAAAATGAGAAAGCAATTTTAAAATATCACAAACCAATCAGTTCAAGTTTCATTTCTTTTGTTTTTTCTCCTTGTGCTTCTCCTCTTTGACTTTGTCTCTAGACTGAGTAAATATGATTTCCTTGTTGGGATTTGCATCTTGAGCCTTGGTCATTATCATGTCAGCAGCCCCAATGATATTTAGAGAGACAGTCCTTGGGACCACTGCTTCTGGATGCAATTTCATGTAGTCATCAACATTAAAGATTATATTAGCCTTTTCAAACTGTTAAGCTCTTCCTTTCTGTTCTTGGACAATGTAGAGTATTGAGAGGGATCCTTCCCTTCATTGTTAGCTTTATTAATCATTAAAATGCCAACCAGTTCCTGAAGTCTTGCCATCTTAGCTGTTGTAGTTGTCTCTGGATTTTCAAATGGTACAGGTGGGGAAGAAGGTCTTTTGGGGCTTTCAGCCTTTTGATGTTCAGGGAATTGTTGTTGTTGTTGTTGATGATGCTGTTGTTGTCGATACTGTTGCTTGCCAGATGAAAATCTACCTTGTTGTCTTTGGTAAGTTTGAAACTGGGTAGACCATTGGGAAGTTGTGTCTGAAGCATCAGCAGTTGATGGAGGAGGAGGAGGAGGGTCCTTTCTATATCTTTGAATGGGAGGAGGTGAATATTTCCCGCTTCTCTTCCTTTCTTTCTGTTGATTTTTGGACAACCACATCCATGCTGGCATGTCCTTATAAGGGGTAATTTTATGCAGTATATAATATGAAGTGTCATTTGCTGGATTTGGTTTGGGGGCAGGAGGTGAAGGAGCTTTCCTCTTCTTTGATGTTCCTTTTTCTTAGGATCCTCATCTGAGTCCTCATCATTATAATGCATTTATTTCTCTTAGATTCTCAGTAGATATTTCAGGTTTTTAAGCCTGGAAAGGAGCTGAAGAAGGAGCTGGAGAACTGCACACTTCAGTGCTTTCAGCAATTGACTTATTTTCATCTTCTATATAAGCCATGATCAATGCACCAAGATCAGGCATTGGTAAATCATCCATAACAAAAAATGTAGCAAGAGGAGGTGAGATAGTGGGGGAAACGTCTCTTGGAGGAGATGGATTGGCTGGGATTTTTGGAACAGCAAAAATGGCCTTAAGTTGCTCGGCAACCTTGGGGCTTATTGGCGAGGTGTATGAAACTATAGCCATTGATGTCTTAATGCTTTCCTCTGGAATACAGTTCAAGTGAACTGTATAAAACATGCTTAATGACTTTACAAGGTCAACTGTGGGATTTATAATAAGATCACCAGCAGTTTCTTGGACCTGCTCATCTATGCCCACATAAGATTCAATAAACTGAATGAAATCAAGAGAATCATCATCTATCAGTTCTACTATTGTTGCTGTTGGTACAACTGCATCTGCTGCTGCATCTGTTGTTGCTTCTGCTGTAACTATTTTGTCTACTACATCTGTTGCTGGTGCTGCTGCTGCATCTGCTGCAACTGTTTTATCTACTACTGGTGCTACTGTTACTTCTTCAAGGAGTATCTCCCCCTGCCTAGTTCAAGTTGCAACTGAAGCAAGGCCCCTATCTAAAGAAGGAGCAGTAGAGAGGGCAGTGATTTGGGAAGCAAGGGAGGAGATGGAAACAATAAGAGGGGAAATAGCCTCTGCTATGATAGTTTTGAGAAGGGGTATGAGAAGTGAAATGAGTGGTGGTATGATGGAGGGATCAATTAGTTGTGAGGCAGTGGTTGTGACATGGGGTGTTTGATTGGAGATAGAGGTAGGGATGGTAGTAGTTGGTGGAGTTGGAGGTGTTACATCTTGCATGTGAGTTTCTTGTAGAGGGTCATCTTGAGGAGAAGGAGTATTGAGGGGGAGGATAGTAGATGGAATGTTGGTAGGGATGATAGGTTGGATATGGGGATGTCAGCCAAGTGTTGTGGTAGAGGAGATGGGGGTGGTTATGGTATTGATGTATCATGCTGGGGGGAAGGAGTATGAGAGGGAATATGGGTTGGAGATGTATGTATTTGGGATGATGGAGGTGTGGGAGTAGAGAATGTGATATGAGTGGAAGGTGAGGTTTGTTGATGTGTTGTTTGAGAGGGAGTTTGGATAGCTGGAGTTTGGGGAATGGAGGATGGAACCTCATCAACAGGGTGGGAAGTGGTTGCAGTAGCCCTGGTACTCTCAGAAGTTCTGATGGAAGAGGAGGTAGCCTTGGAGGGCTTGGTGAGAGTCCTCTCCCATTTGCTAAAGAGGGCACAAGTGAGCCTCTTGCTGGTATTTATGAATATGGTCTGGGAGACCAGGGATTCAACAGCCTTCTCTTTCAATAAGATGCCTAAGATACTTCCAAAACAAACGTCTTTCTTAGTATTCTTCTTCTTAATCAGATCAAACATGATTTGAGCCCAGTTAACTTGTTTCTTGTTTACCATTGCACACTTTACTTGGAATTGGTGCCTGGTTATGTTGTCATGGGCAGTGTGCTTTCCCAGGATGACTTTCTCTACAATGTCTGCTAGAAACTTAAATTCAACAGATAGTTTTTCTTCAGCAATTTGTTAGGGTTATCTCCAAAATGACCCATTAGACTAAGAATCTCAGCATACTCTTCATTCTCAATCTCCAATTCTTCTGTTCCATTATTTAATCTAAAAATTTCAGTTAACACTACAAGGGTAAGGGAGACGGCAGTCCCCGATATAGTTCCTGTCATTATATTCTCTTCTGTGGTGGATGAAGTATAGACCCACTCACGGATTTCAATGCCAGATATTTTGATCCTTGTAGAAAGAAGATTCTTCAACTGCTGTCCTTCAAGCAGTTTCAGGATTTCTAGAAAGATGGGGCCGAAATATTGGAAAGACTTGAGGTCGATATCAAAGCCAGTATCAAACTTCATTGCAACGAGAGTTCCTGCTGGAATCGCCATTAGAGCACCTGCAAGAGAAAAACGAAGATCAAGTGCAAGGAACTGAAAGCGCGGGACGAAGGTCAAAGAAAACCTAAATATAAGGTTGTTCAAAATATGAATCGACAAACTCCATTCCATGAGAAATAAGAAATTCTTCGATCTGAGGTCGACGAAAAAATTTGGAGTTAAACAATTTTTCGAACTCAGTCTGAAGGTTTGAAGACATTTCACCGAGCTCCGTTCGACAAAAGTTTTCTGAAGTAGATTCATCGATCTCCGTTCAATGAAACTAACTTCACTCACAGAGAGTTTGTCGATCTCAGGTCGACGAATATCTCAAGAACTTTTCCCAGTTCGTCGAACTCCGTTCGACAAACTTTGAAAAATTTGTCGGGTGCAGACAGAAACTAAACTAAATCTTCTCCATTGATCATTCAAATCTGATTTACAAAGAACAAGTGGTTTCTTTCATCCAGGGGTTTGGTGAAAATGTCAGCCCTTTATAAATCAGTATAATTATAGACAAGTTCAATTTTGTTTTTGTCTACACACTCTCTAATGAAATGATGCCTAATGTCTATATGCTTAGTCCTACTATGATGGAGTGGACTTTGTGCTATAGCTATAACACTTGTGTTATCACATAAGAGGGCTGAATTATTTAAGTTGAAGCCATAGTCCAGGAGTTGTTTTTGGATCCACAACATCTGGGAACAACAACTACCAGCTGCAATATATTCAGCTTCAGCAGTTGATGTAGACACAGATGACTGCTTTTTACAAAACAAGGACACTAATCTCATACCAAGGAGCTGGCAGGTTCCTGAGGTACTCTTTCTGTCCACCCTACATCCAACAAAGTAAGCATCTGAGTATCCAGTTAACTCAAATTCTGACTCAGTAGGATACCAGAGTCCTAGACTAGGACAACCATTTATATATCTTAAAATTCTTTTTAGAAAAACTAGGTGAGATTCTTTAGGGTTCACCTGGAACCTAGCACAAAGACATATGGAAAACATTATGTCAGGTCTGCTTGCTGTAAGGTATTGTAGGGACCTAATAATGCCCCTATATAATTTCTGATCAACAGGTTTTCCATGTGCATCACAGTCTATTACAACATTTGTAGCCATGGGTGTTTTCTTTGCTGAGGCATCAACCATCCAAAACTTCTTTATAAGCTCTTTAGCATATTTAGTCTTGGAGATGAAGATGCCATCAGGGAGCCGCTTCACTTGGAGACCAAGGAAGTAGGAGATCTCACCCATGCTACTCATCTCAAATTTTGAATGCATGAGGTCAGAGAACCTCTTGCATAATTTGGGATCAGTTGACCCAAATATGATGTCATCCACATATATTTGTACCAACAAGGTTTGGTCCTTATGATGTCTAGTGAATAACGTTTTATCTACTATGCCTCTAATGAATTTATGATCTATCAAAAAGGTGTCTAGGGACTCATACCAAGCTCTTGGAGCTTGCTTTAAACCATAAAGAGCTTTATGCAATTTAAATACATGAGAGGGATAAGTTGGAGAGACAAAACCTGGAGGTTGTTAAACATACACCTCTTCTTTGAGTACTCCATTTAGAAATGCACTCTTTACATCCATTTGATATTCCTTGAATTTTTTGTTGGCAGCATAGGCAAGAAATATTCTGATTGCTTCTAACCTTGTAACAAGTGCAAAAGTTTGGTCATATTCTATCACTTCTTCTTGACTATAACCTTGAGCAACAAGCCTAGCCTTATTTCTCACAATTACACATCGGGCATCTAGTTTGTTTCTATATACCCATTTGGTTCCAATGACTGGGTAGTCTTGGGGTCTTGGAACCAAATCCCATACTCTACATCTCTCAAATTGGTTGAGCTCTTCTTGCATAGCAATGATCCAGTGGGGATCTTGCTCAGCATCTTTTATGGATTGAGGTTCAACTTGAGAGAGGAAACAGACATGCATCAAGTCATGGTTGAGTTGATGCCTTATCTGTACACCTACTAACATGTCTCCAATCACTTGAGATCTGGGGTGATCCCTTAGTGTGACAAAGTCAGTGGGTGGAGTGGGTTCAGCAACAACATTTTGAATTAATTCCTATTGTGGAATTATGTTTGTTGTTGGATGAGGTTCAACTTCTTCCAATTATTCTTCTTCATTGTCTTCATAAACTTGTGGAGAAGGATGTGTTGGAGCCTCATGGGTGAGGCATAATTCATCCAAAGTCTTACACAAGTGAGGTACCTGCAAGGGATTACTGGTTGAAATCTCTTTCTCCTTGCAAGACATATTAGTCTCATCAAAGGTAACATGAATTGATTCTTCAATTTTTAAGGATGATTTATTAAATACCCTATAAGCTTTGCTTACTTGAGAATATCCTAGAAAAATTCCCTCTTCAGCCTTAGCTTCAAACTTTCTAATATATTTCTTATTGTTATTATGTATATAGCATATGCAACCAAATACTTTAAAATATGTGATTTTAGGTTTCTTCCCTTTAAGTAATTCATAGGGAGTCCTATTATTCAGTTTATGTATCAAACTTCTACTCAGTACATGATTTGTTGTGCTTACAGCCTCTGCACAAAAGGATAGGGGCATGTAAGCATCTTCATTTAATGTTCCTGCAGCTTCAATTAGGGTCCTATTTTTCCTTTCAACTACCCCATTTTGTTGAGGAGTTCTAGGAGCTGAGAAACAGTGCCTGATACCTTCCTTCTCACAGAACTCATACATAAGAAGAGATTCAAACTCAGTGCCATGATCACTTCTGATCAATGCAACTTAAGTAGAGTACTCAATCTGTTTGGTCTTGAGAAAATCTGTAAGAACCTTAAAGGTATATGACTTAGATCTCAGAAAGAACACCCAAGTGAACCTTGAGAAGTCATCTACAATAACTAAAGTGTTGGATTTCCCTCCTAGGCATTGTACAACAATGGGTCCAAAGAGATCCATGTGTAGCAAGTACAAGATCCTAGGTGAATAACTTTTATTTACTGATTAAAAGCTAGATTTAGTTTGCTTGCCTAGTTGACAAGCCCTGCAGAGGCCTTCCTTCTTATAGGGACCAGAAGGTAAACCTCTCACAAGGTTGTATTTTGATAGCCTAGCAATATTTTTCATGTTTACATGTCCTAGCCTTTTATTCCATAAGTCATTCTGATTACTAATTATGTTAAGTAAGCAGATATCTTAATTGGCAAAATGAAAATGAACTAAGTATATGTTTCCTTGTCTATTCCCAAACATTTTGTTTTTCTTTATTTGAAATAATAGAAGATGTTGAGTTCAAGTGTACCAGATAACCTTCATCACATAATTGGCTTATGGAGATGAGGTTGTGCTTGAGTCCTCTTACATAAGTCACCTTCTTGAAAGTGACAGCTCCAATCCTTACTTCTCCATAGACTTCAAATTGGTCACACTTTGAGTCACCAAAGATAACCTTTGGTCTCAGCTTGGACTTGTAATCACTTAAGATGTCTTTGCTGCCTGTCATATGCTTAGAGACCCCACTGTCCAGATACCATTATTGATTAAATGCTGGAGAACTCTTTACCTGCAAGGATGATAGTTAGTTGTTCTTGACCCAGGTAACCTTGGGTCCTTGTTGATTTACATAACTGTAACTATAAATGTAAGAACATTCAAGTTTATTTTTGTAACCTTTGGGATGATATCTTCTTGGTGGTATTATCCATTGATTAAAAGGATTAATGTTACTATTAAAATTTAGGTTTATGTTGTTAGGATCTTGGATCGACGATTTCTGGTTGGATCGTCGACCTGAGCTCGACGATGTTGGATTAGATCTTCGATCTCTGCTCTAAGAATGAAGATATTCATTCATGGGGCACCAAAATCGTTGATCTCTGGTCGACGAACCATATTGGTATCATCGATCGTAGATCGAAGAATGATTATTACTAAAATTTGCTTTCAGAGATCATCATTCTGAGGTCGACGATCTGTTCATATATCGTCGATCTGAGTTCGACGTTAACTGCTGAACATTGTTACTTTTATTATTCTTCTGGTTTTTAAGTTTTTTCTTAGTTTCAATTTGTTCAAGAAATTGATTAACCTTATTAACCTGTTCAGTGTTTTTCTTTCCTTTATCAGAAACAAAATTTATAGGTTTAGAAAGATGATTCTTTTGGATTAGGGTTGGTTCACTGGATGAAGCTCCTAATCCTAGTTTGTAGTAATTAGTTCTAGCATTTAATGTGCTGGTTATATCTAGCAATTTTAAACTTATGCCATTTAATGATTCTTCTAATATCTTAGCCTTGCTAAGTTCAGATTTCAGAAATATAATTTGTTCATTTGCAGAATTTAGTTCATTAGTTAGATTAGCATTTTCAGAAGTGATTTTATCTAGATCATTTAATTTTTCTCTAATAAGTTTGATTTCCTTCTCAGAGCTTATCAAATCTAAGCATAAATTTTTTAAATTCAAATTTAAATTCATCAGATTCAAAATCATAAGATGTTAATACCTAATCTTCAGCTGACAGGTTTTCCTCATTATTAGATTCATCTGTATCTGATCTGCTACTGCTAGCATCAATTGTCATGAGGCAAACTTCCTTTGCCTTTGCCTCCTCTTCTTCTTCACTGGAGCTGTAAGATGAGGATTCATCTTCTGTTTCACTCCATCTTTCAGCTACAAAGACTTTCTCCTTCTTCTTATATCTGCTGTAAGAAGGCCTGTTGCTTTGCTGTCTTCTAGAATCCTTCTCCCTTCTCTTTTCCTTCTTCTGATTCTCTGGACACTCTGAGAGGAAGTGTCCAGGTTTCCTGCAACCAAAGCAAACCACTTCTTTAGTGGGGGTTTTGTCATACCTTAGCTTGTCATCCTGCCTGGATGACTTTCTTCTGAAATCTTTCTTTGCCATTTTGTAGAATCTTCTGGCAAATAAGCTCAACAACTCTTCATTAATTGTTGGAGTCTCTGTCTCCTCAGTAGCCTTGAATGCAATGATGTGCTCCTTCCTTGATGGTGGAGGTGTTCTCTGCTTAGCTAATTCTCTGGATTTGATGAGCTGCTCATAGAACTTCAGTTTTCCCAAAAGAAATTCAGTGGAAATCTCATTTAGGATCCTGGCCTCCTTGATGGGCCAGATCCTTGAATCTCATGAGCTTGGGAAGCACATAATTATTTTATCATTCACCTCTGTGAGGGTGATGTCCTTATCCAAGGTTTTTAGCTCATTGATGATTGTGCTCAACCATTTGTACATGTCTGCTACAGATTCTGCTTCCTCCTTCTTGAAATTCTCATATTGGGATATGAGATTGGATCTTCTATCTTTCCTTTCATCTGCAGATCAAGCCACCATTTGATTGAGGGAATCCCAAATGGCCTTGGCTGATGTACATTCAGCCACTTTCTGAAAGATGTCATCTGAAATTGTTTGGGCCAGAATGTTCATTTCTTTAGCATCAGAAACTTTGGCCTTTTTCTGAGCCTCAGCCCACTCTGGTGGTGGAACTGCATTAGTGCTGGATGTTGCTGTAGAGGTAGATGCCTGAGGGGGACCTACCAAAATAGAGTTGTAGATATCTTCATCAATAGAGTTCATATACAATTTAATTCTTGCCTTCCAGATGGCAAACTTGTTTAGATCTCATACTGGAGGTCTTGTGCTTGCATAGTCTTTGTTCTGTGTCATGTTGTGTGTGTAAATCTAATAGAAATGAAATGACAGATCTTACTTAGGATGTGTGGTTCAAGGGTTAGCTTGTACAACCAAAAGAACCTCCTCTGATACCAATTGAAAGTGAGGGGTTAGATCTGGTATACTCTAGAGGGGGGGGGGTGAATAGAGTATCTTTGGGTTTTAAAACTTTTGCTGTAAATAAAAACTTATTCCTAAACTAGTATGATTTGTCACAGGCACATTAAGTATAGATAATCACAAACACAGCAACCTAACTAGCACAGCCAAAGCAGGAACAAAAGAAAAGAGCATCCAGACAACACACGAATTTTATAGTGGTTCCCCAACCTGAGTACATCCACTCTTCTACCACCCTGGTAGGAATCCACTCTAGTTTTTGTTCAGGTGACTGCCACCAATGAGCTTTTGATCAGGTGTTCAAAAACCAAACCTCAAGTCTTTTGATCAGGTGACTTGCAACTAGGAATAACTTTTGAAGGGAGTTAAGAACCCTTTATATAGTGGGGGATGAGAGATTGATTTTGTCTTCTCTTTATCTAAGTACAACTGAGAAGACTTGTGTGAATTTTGATGTTAGCAAAGGTTCCCCCTGAGATAATAAAAGATTCAGGAAGTTGGAGCTTTGCTGCAGGGTGATATGCCTTAAAGCTTTTGCTTTGACTAGAAGAGATTTAGGAACTTGTTGAATGATGCTGCAGTTGTTGTTCTTTGATGAGTCCTGAGATAAGAACAGAAGAAGACTCTTGATTTTGAATGTTTGTTCTTCTTCTTCTTCAACTTAAAGTTCTTCCTCTAGTCTAGCACTTGTTTCTCTCTATCACTTTGTTCTATGTACACTGCGTCTCAGAGTGCTGTCGAGAGAGAGAGAGAGCAGAAGATCCTTGTTCACTATTGTTGTTCTGTTCTTCTATGTATCTTGTTACTGGAAGAGAAGGAAAAATCCCTTTTATATTTTCCATATAAATTTCCTTTTGAACTTTAAATTCCTTCCTGCATTCAATGCTGACGACCTTGAGAATGTTTGCATTGATTGATTTCCCCAACTGTCCCTTTGAAAAACAGTAAGCAATAATCCTGATAAAGACCATTACTAATGCTCCGTCTCAAGGTAATATTCAGAGAATATTTTAGCATTAATTACTCAGGAATTATTGCAATAGAATAGGGATAGAAGGATGGGAATAACAAAGTCTGGATTCGTTGAGCTAAGATCCAAGATCGTCGAGCTCAGAACTGCTGACTGCTGCTTGATCAATCTTTCCAATTCTGTGCATCAAGATCGTCGAGCTGAGATACAAGATCGTCGAGCTCAGAGACAAGATCGTCGACCTCAGCTCAGAGAATTTTCTCTGAGTTTGTCGAGCTGTGCACGGTTTTCGTCGACCTGAGTTCGACGAACATCGAACTCATGTTCTTAGTTTTTGATATTTCTGTAAGTCTTGAGTCTTTGACAGTCTGTTGATCGCTGGTCCATACATTGTTAAATCTAAGGACTTGGCCTAGACTCTAGGACACAATCATGACCCTGGCTATACATGTTGGGTCATATGATCCTAACTTAGTTAACCTAGCCCAAATCCAACTAGGGATCCAACAACTTGGCTTATTTTATTGAGACAGTTCTGGAAACTCATTAAAAACAAATTCAAGTCGTTTAACTCCCAGAATTTCTGCAGTCAGTCAAGAAAAAGAATTCAAAATTAAAAGTCTGAAATCTGCAAGGAATATATAAGGATTATCTTTTCAAGATTATAAAGAAGTTAGTTAGTTGTGACAAAAAGAATAATTCATAGAAAATTGAAAGAAGAACAACTCTCATACAAATCAAGTTCTTCATCAGTTTTTGCTTCAAGGCTTTCAAGAGACAGTCCATCAACATCTGTCTAAAAGCTTCATGAAGATCAACAACAATCTGAAGGCCTACACCCTGAGCAAAGGTTCCATTCTCCTGAAATATTCTACATCTCAGGGGGAGCTTTGACAACAACAGCAATCCACTAGTTTTCTCAGAACATTGAGAAAGAGAAGACCATATCAAATTTCTTTTCACTTTACTGTAAAGGATTTCTTAACTCCCTTAAAAAGTTATCCCTTTGGTTATTAAGTGTCCTGATCAAAAGTCTTAGTTTAGTTTTTGAGCACCTGGTCAAAAGCTCAAAGGGTTGTTAGATCTCCCGTGTAAATAGATCTTGTGGTGGCAAGGCACCTGATCAAAAACCTATAGTGGATTCCTATAAGGGTGGTAGAAGAGTGGATGTACCCAAGTTTTAGGGGAACCACAATAAAATCTTTGTGTCGTCTGGTTGCATTATTTTTTATTTTCTATGCTGTGATTTTCTTTGTTTTTATTTCTTCCTATTTACATATAGATATCACTTTTTTTAATCTGCTATAAAAATTAATCAAAATATTTTTAATACTCTTTTCACCCCCTTAGAGTTAGTGTGATCTATCCCTTCACTTTCAATTGTTATCAGAGGGTGAGGTTGTTTGGTTTCACAGTCTAACTCCTGAACCAAAAGATCTTTGATAGAACCCATTTAATCTAGTTTCTTTTTATATCATGACACAAAATAAGGAGTACTCAAGCACCAGACCAATCACTATACAATCTTTACAAGTTTGCACTTTGGAAGACAAGGATTAGGCTTTATATGAGTTCAATTGATGAAGACATTTATAATTTTATTTTGATAGGTCCCCTTACACCAACTGAAACTACATCAGATACAACTGCAGTTCCACCGCCTGAGTGGACTGATGCTCAGAAAGCTAAGGTTACAGATGCTAAGGCCATGAACATTCTAGCTCAAACAATGTCTGATGATATATTCTAGAAAGGAACTGAATTCACATCAATAAAAGCCATTTGGGATTCCCTTAACCAAATGGTAGCAGGATCTGCTGATGAAAGGAAAGATAAGAGATCCCTTCTCATTTCATAATATTAGAATTTCAAGAAGGAAGAGTCAGAGTCAGTTGTAGATATGTACAACAAACTCAACCTCATTATAAATAAGCTGAAGAACTTGGACAAGAACATCTCATTAACACAAATTAATGATTAGATTCTTATGTGCTTTCCAAGAACATTAGATTCTAGGATTTGACCAATCAAGGAGGCCAGAAGCCTAAATGAGATTTCTACTGAGTCAATATTAGGCAAGCTCAAGTCTTATGAGTAGCTTATCAAAACAGGGAAATAGCTGAACAAAAGACTTCTACCTCAGGAAGGAAAGAGCAAAGTATTGCCTTCAAGGCATTTGAAGAATCAGTAGCACTACCTGCCAATAAAGAGCTAATGAGTCTATTAGCTAAACGATTCTACAAAATAGCTAAGAAGGATTTCAGAAGAAGGTCAACAAGAAATGAGGACAAGCCAAGGTATGACAAGACTCCTACTAAGGAAATTGTTTGTTATAGATGAAGAAGACATGACACATTCTCCCAGAATGTCTATAGGCTCAAAAGAAGGATAAGAGAAAAGAGAAAGAGTCTAAGAAGCACTCCAGCAAGCCCTCCTCCAACAAAGACAAGAAGAAGAAGGAGAAGGTTTTTGTTGCTAAGACCTGGAGTGACTCAGAAGAAGAAACTTCATCTAGTTTTAGTGAGGATGAAGACGAGGCCAAAGCCAGAAAGATCTACTTGATGGAAATTGATGCATCATGCAGCCACTTAGGAGCTGAAGAATCAGTAATAGAATCTGAATCAGAAGAGGACCAGGTAATAGCTTCTTTTGATTTCACTTCTGATCAATTTAAAACTGAATTCAGACTCCTATGCAATGATTTAATTAAATCTGAGAAGGAAATCAAACTTCTCAGAGAAAGAAAATTGAATATGATAATATTCATTTTGAAAACATCAAACTGAAAGATGAATTAGACTTAGCTTCTGAATAAATTATTTCATTAAAAACTAAATTAAATGAGGCTAAAGAATTTGAAGAATTCCTTAATAGGAGAAGCATCAAGTTGATGAATATCACAAGCACAGTCAATGTCAGGCTTAATGACAAAGGGTTTGGGAGCTTCATCAAATCAGCCTCCTGTTCTTAAGAAAAACATTATTTCTACCCCTATTTAATTCGTATCTGAAAAAGGCAAAGAAAAAATAGAAGATAACAACCAACAAATTGAAGTGTTTCAAAAACCTAAACAAAAGAAAAAGAAAAAGAAATTTTTTAATAAAAATAATGTTCAACATTTTTCGTCGAACCAAGATCAACGAAATGTATATGGTTTGTCAAACTCCGATCGACGAACTATGAATGAAGATTTTTTTATGTAGCAATTCTTCTAACTGCGATCGATGATATCAATATGGATCGTCGAACCACAATCAACGAAATTGGGGCGCATAAAATGAATATTTTTATTCTATGAGCGAAGTTTGACGAACTCATCCCTATTCGTCAAACGCAGATCGACGAACTTACTACAATTCGTCGAACCCATAAAATTATAATCGAAACCTAATTTCTTTTAGAAATTTTAATCAACCTAGATCATTTATTAATCCCATTACCCAGTGGATAATTCCACCGAGAAGATTTCACCCCTTAAGATATAAAGACCAACCAGAATTATCTTTCATTTCCAGTAATAAATTTGAGAAGAATCAAGGAATCAAGGTTACCTGGGTCAAGAACACCTAATCTATTTTCATGCAGGTGATGGACTATCCTACTATAGAGCAACAGTGGTACTTGGATAGTGGGTGTTCAAAGCATATGACAGGCAGCAAGGGAAATCTAATTGATTACAAGTAAAAGCTTGGACCAAAGGTGATCTTTGGAGACACCAACTGTGTCCAAACAAAAGGATATGGGAATGCCAAAGTTGGAGCTATCACCTTCAGGAAGGTAGCCTATGTGAGTGGTCTCAAGCATAACCTGATATCCATAAGCCAATTATGTGATGAAGGTTATCAGGTATTGTTTAATCAATCTTGTTGTATTATTACTTCTAATAACAACAAAATTGTTTTACCTAGACTTAGAGAAGGCAACATATATATAGTAAAATTTAAGACTACTATTTCAGAAATTTGTTTATTTAATCATATTAGTAATACAAATTGTAACGCCCCGTTTTTTTTTCAGCAATTATTTTTATTCTCATCTGGCGTTACGATGACGCGTTTCCGTGGCTTGTGCCATGTGTGGAGTACGGTTTAGCTCCTTAGAACTGAGTGCCCTATTTGGTAGCCTGTTGGCAAGATCTCCCTAGCAAACCGAGTCGTTTTGGTGACCCGGTGTGGCCTCTCGGGGGGATGTTTGTGTTTGGCTTTGTTTGGGTGTAACTCGAGTTCTGTTCGTCGAAAGTTAATTTCGACTTCGCCGTTGCGTTCGTAGCGTGGGTATTTAGCTACGGTGCGAATTTCGTCGAATTCCTAGGTAGATCGGTTTTCGCGTCGATTTGGTGCTTTATGTAATTTTGTAATTAATAATATAATTATATAATTATATATATATATATATATATAGAATGAGAGAGCCATCATCTTCTTCACGATAGAAAACCGCCGGCCCCTTGTACGAGAGGAAACGGAGTAACCGCCTACCTTGCCTTCGGACGCCGATTCCCGGAGCGTTTGTGGACGGAATTCGATTCCGAGAGTGGATTCGGATTGCTCTCGTCGAGACCTTCATTCCTGCGGTAAGAAATTCAATTTTCGTGGAGTTTTGGAAGGATTGGAATTTTCGGTTTTGGAAGTTTTCCGCCATTAATGGCCGAGTCTTTGTTCTAGGTGTTGCGGCCGTTTTGATCCGTGCGAAGAGGAGGAAAGCAGTCCAAAGCTTCGCTGAGATTTGAGGCAAGTGGTATTCTTGCCCTTGCCAAGTGTTTTCTTTGATTTTATTTTGCTGAAATTGAAATCCCGGCTAGCCCAGGTTAGAGGCCTTGTTGTTCTCGTTTTCTTGCTAACTATAGGGCTTAGTTCTTCCTACTGAAACCCCCCTATGTTGTGATGTTTGGAATCCAAATTGTCGGCGTGGAGCCGTTGTTTTCCTTTATTTTTGATGTTGCTCTGGTTCGGGTGTAGCCGAGAGGGAGAGTTAGGAGGGGGGGTGTGGTTGCCAATTTCCTTCGTTAAGATATTATTCGAATGGTTAGGCATAGTTTGAATGGTAGTAGCGTGCGACGTGATAGTTGTCTACTGCTACTGCAGTAGCGTGAGTCGTGTGCGCGTTCCGGTGTCGTTCGGGAAATTCCAAACGGTGCAGGTTGACCGCGCACGGTCATCAACCTTTAGGGCGCACGACCACTGGTCGTGTGCCTCTGTTCGTGCGCGTATAAATTTCAGTTTCCAAAGTTCTGTCTCGGGCAATCGCACGAGCGCTGGCAACAGTGCGCACGACCACTGATCGTGCGACACTGATCGTGCGCAGTTGCTAGGTTTTCTGTCAGGTTTTCCGGGTTCGCTTCGCACGATCATCAGCCGATGAGTGCGCACGACCACTGATCGTGCGTCACTGATCGTGCGCTTTGTATATTTTCTTTTGATAGGCGAATTTAGATGGTTTCGAGTGCGGGAGTTTAGATACTCAAGTGGCAGGCAACTACTCGAATTCTGCATCTTCTGCCTTGGTCGTTCGACTGTCGTCGAGCTCCGCATTCTTTAGTGGGCTTGTGGGTAGTGGTATAATTTTGGCGGCGAGTGAGGCTAGCTCACTTAACGCCAAAGTTTAGGTAGGTACTGAGTGCGTTTCACTCAACGCCTAGTCGTGTTGGTTTATTTCAACACTCTTCCTTTACCTTGTATTTCGTTTCCGAGTGGATTTTCCAGTTGTATTTCTGGGTTTTCCTTGTCGGCCGTTTTCTTTATTTTCCTAAAGGCCGAATCGTGGGTCGTGGATAGTAGTGGTGGTTGTAGCTCTTTATGGGGGTGGAGTTGTGTGATATAGCCAAGGCCACCCATGGATTTCTTACTCCAGGTACGGGCTGGGCATGTCGGGTGGAAGGTCCCTTGTGTTTTCACGTGTTGACCCTCGAGCTTTTGATTTGGACATGGTGGATTGGGGGACTGCATTTGCCTTCGATCCGGTTCCTCGTTGTTGTTTTTGCTACTATCACTTCCCGCAGTTTAGGGTGTTAGAAGTTTCTTCTTTGGTAGTTTGCAGCGTTCTGGCTCTTGGTAGCCTAGTAGGCCCTGCAGGATGTGGTTCCTGGGCTGGGTCGTTGCTGTTTCTTTGCACGTTGTGCATTTCTTGTTGTCCTATTTTGGACAGTTGTGACTCTTTCTACTGCATGTTTCCTGTTATTTTGTCCTTTTGGTTGACTCTTTCATGCAGTTTTACCTTTATTTTTGCTTGCTGAGGTATTCTGTTTTCTTTTGGAATACCCCAGGTTCTGAGCTGTAGCCAGTCTGGTGGCTAGTTGGAGGTGGTGTTGTTGGTGGACTTCCGGACCTTTGGAGTTCTGTTTACCTTGTTTGTGAGGTTGTTTTCAGTACTTTCTTACAGACATATATGTGTGCTGGTGGGTTCGTGTCAGGTTGTTGGCGCCCACTAGTAGTTTTTACCTTGTACTAGATATATACTATTGCTGCTACCATTTATTTTTCTGGAGATAGTCTACTTGCTTTGAGAAGGTTTTATGCTAGGTTGCTAGTTATTTTTAAACTATAAATACTATTATAAATGAAGCTCATGATCAGCATGTTTTTATAAACTTAATCACTATTTTCCAAATCACGTACGAAAACCGTTTTCTTATATGTATTATATAAACTAAGTGTAGTGTCTTGCATAGCATGAGTGGTTCTCTTGGGACCCTTATGCGCTCTTTAGGGTGTAAAACCTAATTAAAGTATTTTTCCGCAGCGTTTAAATATAGTTTTCTTTTGTGGACTAGATGATCCACTGAGCCGAGGGATACGGACTCTAAACATAACTGATTTTCTATTCATTAAGCACATGATTTTCTTGCATAAAGATTGTAGTTGGATTTGCCTGAGCGTCAGCAGTTATCCCCTGCTTGACGTGGCATCATGACGCGTGTTTTCTCTTACTCTGATAATTCTTAATTCGGAGAAAATACGGGTTGTGACAGTTGGTATCAGAGGGAGGTTGCTTGACAAGTTAGTTGGGCAACCTTCCTTGGATGCTTTTAGTAGTTCAGCATCATGTCATTCACACACCGATATGTCATCAGCACGTCTTGGCAAAAGCACGAACACTACACTCATAGCATAACATGAAGTATACAGGGCATATTATGTAGTATGGGATGCATAATATGTGTTCGTATATGGATCCACCATAGGGGCTACATGTGAGGGTTATGTAGTATGGGATGCATAACCTCACCACATGACTGCGACTAGCACGTTTCTTTTTCGTTGCATGGAAATGTTATGTAGTATGGGATGCATAACATTTTCATGTGTACGCCGCTCATATCATGCATTAGGGCCATTTTTTTAGAATGCATAGCACAATCATGCATATCATAACATTGCATAAGCACAACGCGCCGAGCTAAAGATTTGCAGGATGACATATGTACACACATGAGTTTTCAAATTAACATAAGTTCATGCATCCGATCTAGGCACAAGAGTTAGTGAGGTGGTGGTTAACCATCCTAGGTTAGGGCATATCATCTAATTATTGTGAAGAAGATAAACTCTCAGAGCAAGTTTAGCAGCTTTAAGTCTATATCTACATATGTATTGTCTGTACTGGTAGTCGGTTCTAGTCGTGGGATTTGGATCTGATTTGCGTTGTATTGATTTTTAGGATGGCTAGGCGTCCTGCGACTCGATCGACTCCCCTGTCTGAGGGTGAATCTTCTGGAGCTCAGAACGATGTGGTGATCGAGGGTCTGCGTCAGAGTAGCGAAGCTATGGGTAGGCAGTTGGAGGAGGTGCAAGCCCAGATTCAGTCTTTGGTGGCAGTTGTGGCAGGGCAGGCTCAGGGTGCGCAAGTTCCTGCAGGGGGGTTAGCTGTTCCTCCTCCTCCTGCACCCTTGAGGCCTCCAGTGGTGGTGCCAGCAGAGATGGCCTTCATCTCGCAGTTTCAGAGGCTGAGCCCTCCCACTTATGATGGGAAGGCAGATTTCATGGTGATAGACGACTGGCTGATCTCCATGGAGGAGATGTTCTCGTACTCAGGGATTTCAGATGATCAGAGGGTGATGATAGCCGCCTATCAGCTTAAAGGTTTGGCTAAGAGTTGGTGGCTGAGAGAGAAGGAGAGCCTGGTAGCCGGATGCTCTTGGGAAGTGTTCAAGGAGATGCTGTTGAGGATGTTCTTACCCTCGGTCGAGCGTGACCGCCTCATGAATGATTTCCTCTATCTGAAGCAAAGGCAGCTCACAGTGGGTGAGTATGAGATAGAGTTTAGTAAGTTGAGCCGTTTTGCCCCTGGATTGGTCAGCGTTGAGGCTGATCGAGTTAAGCGATTTCTCGGTGGTTTGAGGAGTGAGGTGCAGTAGTTGGCCAGTGCTTATGGGTCAGTGACTTATGCTGGAGTTGTAGAGGCTGCTCTTAAGGTTGAGGCCATTGAGACGGCGAAGAGCAGAGGCCAGCAGTTGAGGAAGGATAAGAGGAAGTTGGTAGAGGAGAAGAAACCCCTGGTACCCGATGCTGTTCCGGGAAAGAGGAGCAGGGTGGTGTGCAGTTTTTGTGGCCGGTCAGGCCATCCTGTTAAGAGGTTTTTCAAGAAGGCGGCAGCTCAGAAGAAGGAGCAGGTTCATGCTATTCAGGGTGCTCCTGGGAGAGATGTCTCCTGTTCAGTTTGCAAGCGATCCGGGCATGATGCAGCCCAGTGTTGGTCCAGGGATAGAGTCTGCTATCAGTGTGGGCAGAAGGGTCACGTTAAGTCGAGGTGTCCTCAGGTCCAGTCAGCTCTTCCTGCAGTTCCATTGCAGGCATTACCTCCACCTCAGCTTGTGGACAAGGGAAAAGGGAAGCTGAACGTGATTTCTTCCGAGGAGGCTCAGACTTTGACCCAGGTGATCTCAGGTTAGTAGTTTGTTGTTTTCTTTCTAGCCTGGTAGTTTAGTTGCTAGATTGTTTGCGGTACTGGTGTGCTAGTTCCTTAGCTTTGTGCGTTCCTATTGGGAAATTTAAGGTGAAGAACCGCTGGGCGTGTGTTCTGTTTGACTCCGGCGCTACCCACTCGTTCGTGGCTAGAGCCTTTGTGGAGCGTCATCGGTTGTCTCTAGATCATGTTCGGGATTCCTTCCGTGTCAAGTTTCCCTCTGGTGAATCTGTGTTGTCAGATTTGGGTATTTTGGATTGCCCAGTTTTGTTGGGGGATTTTCTTGCGAAGGCGGATCTGAAGATGATTGATCTAGAGGACTTCGATGTCATTTTGGGCATGGATTGGCTCTCTCGGTATGATGCAGTCATTCAGTGCAAGGGAAAGCGCTTGGACTTCATCAGGGACGACGGTCAGCCCGGCAGCGTGTATGCTGATCCGTGTCAGGATTCTCCTGTTCTCTCTGCGGTATGTGTTCAGAGATTGTTTCTTTCTGATTGTTGTGTTTGTTTAGTCTCGGCGGTTGGAACCGTTGATAGCGTGCCACGCTTGGAGGAGATTCCTATTGTTCGTGGTTTCGCTGATGTTTTTCCTGATGATCTTCCTGGTATCCCTCCTGAGCGGGATGTGGAGTTTGTTATTGATTTGGAGCCGGGTACGCGTCCTATTGCTAAGGCGCCGTACCGAATGGCCCCTCGTGAGTTAGAGGAGTTGCGAATTCTGTTAGATGAGTTGTTGGCTAAAGGTTTTATCAGGCAGAGTTCGTCGCCTTGGGGTGCTCCTGTTTTGTTCGTAAAGAAGAAAGATGGGTCGATGCGACTTTGCATCGACTATAGAGAGTTGAACAAGGTCACTATCAAGAACAGGTACCCTCTGCCGAGGATCGATGATTTATTTGACCAGTTGCGTGGTAGCACGGTGTTCTCCAAGATCGATCTTCGTTCGGGCTATCATCAGCTCAGGATCCGTGAGGCAGATATTCCACGGACTGCGTTTAGGTCGAGGCATGGGCACTTTGAGTTTTTGGTGATGTCGTTTGGTCTGACCAACGCACCATCAGCCTTCATGGATATGATGAACAGGGTGTTCAAGGATTTCCTAGACAAGTTCATTGTGGTCTTCATTGATGACGTGTTGGTTTATTCTCGCAGTGCTGAGGAGCACGAGCAGCATTTGCGTTTGGTCCTATCAGAGTTGAGGAACCACAAGTTATTCGCCAAGTTGAGCAAGTGCGAATTTTGGTTGCCTCAGGTTTCTTTTCTAGGCCACGTGGTGAACAAGGATGGGATCTCGGTTGACCCAGAAAAGATTGCAGCAGTGACGGATTGGAGTAGGCCGAATACTCCTAAGGAGATCAGAAGTTTCTTAGGGTTGGCTGGCTATTACAGGAGATTCGTGGAGGGTTTCTCTTCTCTAGCCGCACCGTTGACCAAGCTGACTCAGAAGAATGTGGCTTTTGTTTGGAGCGAGAAGTGCGAAGAAGCTTTTCAGGAGTTAAAGAGGAGATTGTGTACTGCTCCCGTTCTGACCCTTCCTACTGAGGGCATGGATTATGATGTATATGTGGATGCTTCGCATATAGGACTGGGATGCGTATTAATGCAGGATGGAAAAGTAATCGCTTATGGGTCAAGGCAGCTGAAGACTCATGAGAAGAATTATCCAACGCATGACCTTGAGTTTGCAGCGGTTATCTATGCGTTGAAGTTGTGGAGGCACTTACTTTATGGGGCTCAGTGCAAGATTTTTACTGACCATAAGAGCCTGAAGTACGTGTTCACGCAGAAAGAGTTGAATCTGCGTCAGCGGCGGTGGCTTGAGTATGTGGCGGATTATGATGTGGAAATCCAGTATCATCCGGGCAAGGCCAATGTGGTGGCCGACGCCCTGAGCCGAAAGACGGGAAAGATCTTTAACCTCTTCGCCGATCGATTAGTTGAGGAGTTCCTCCTTATGGATATTTCAGTGGGATGCTGTAGTTTGCAGTGTAGCTTATCAGTGGAAGAGCCGTCCTGGATTTCTTTGACTAGACTGCATCAGAAGGACGATCCGGATCTGTTGCACCTTTTTACCAGGACAGAGAAGGGAGAGTTGCCAGATTGTTCTATTGATGATGCGGGTACTTTGAAGTACCGCGGTAGGTTTTGCGTTCCCGCTGTTGGGGACATTAGGAGTATGATTTGCAGTGAGGCTCATGGTTCCAGCGTTGCCTACCAGCCAGGATCTACGAAGATGTACAGTGACTTAAGGCAATTTGCTTGGTGGTATGGTATGAAAGGAGATATAGCCCGATATGTTGCTGAGTGTCACACTTGCAAGCGTGTGAAGGCCGATCATGGAAGGCCTGGTGGTAAGTTGACTCCGCTAGAGATCCCAACTTGGAAGTGGGAGAGCATATCTATGGACTTCATTACGGGTTTGCCAAAATCCCCGAGAGGATATGATTCTGTTTGGGTTATAGTGGATAGATTGACGAAGTGTGCTCACTTCGTGCCTTATAAGATTGATTACCCGATGAAGAAGATAGCGGAGTTGTACTTGAATGAAGTCATCCGACTCCACGGTGTGCCGGTTAGCATCATTTCTGATCGAGACTCCCGGTTTACTTCTCGTTTTTGGTAGAGTCTGCAGGAGGGTTTGGGTACGGATCTGAGGTATTCTACTGCGTACCACCCTCAGACCAATGGGCAGACGGAGCGGGTCAATCAGATTGTTGAGGATATGATCCGGTGCTATATTTTAGACCACGGTGGAGCGTGGGATGAGCGTCTGCGACTCATGGAATTTGCTTACAATAACAGTTATCAGGAAAGCTTGCAGATGGCTCCGTTCGAAGCTTTGTATGGGAGGCGTTGTAGGACTCCGTTGTTTTGGGCTGAGGCTGGTGAGAAGCCTTTGTTGGGTCCTGATGCTCTAGAAGAGATGGAAGTCGCCGTGAAGCTTATTCGGGAGAAGCTTCGGTTAGCTCAGGAGAGGTATGAAAAGAACGCCAATCGGCGTAGGTCTGCTTTGGAGTTTTTAGTAGGGGATCATGTATACCTCAAGGTTTCTCCAATTGTTGGTGTAAAGAGATTTGGTAAAAATCGGAAATTGGACCCAAGGTATGTGGGCCCGTTTGAGGTCTTGGAGCGGATTGGTGTGTCTGCATATAGATTGGATTTGCCAGCGAACTTCCCTGGTGTTCATAATGTTTTTCATGTTAGCCAATTGCGGAAGTGTGTGCGCAGCAGTGGGCAACTCTTGGATGTTGTGCCCCAGTTAGAGCCCAACCTCTCTTTTGTTGAGGTTCCAGTTCGTATTTTGGATACTCAGGAGCGTGTGCTGCGAAAGAAGTCCATACCGATGGTGAAAATTCTATGGAAAAATCAGGATTTGGAGAGCGCGACTTGGGAGCTAGAGTCGGCCATGAGGAGGGCGTACCCTCACCTGTTTCTCTGATTTGATCGGTATGTTTCCCTTTGTAACTTCTGTTTGTTACTTATCCTTCTTTTGTAGGAGGGTTGTGCGTAAAGTTTCGGGACGAAACTTTCTTTTAGGGGGAGTGACTGTAACGCCCCGTTTTTTTTCAGCGATTATTTTTATTCTCGTCTGGCATTACGATGACGCGTTTCCGTGGCTTGTGCCATGTGTGGAGTACGGTTTAGCTCCTTAGAACTGAGTGCCCTGTTTGGTAGCCTGTTGGCAAGATCTCCCTAGCAAACCGAGTCGTTTTGGTGACCCGGTGTGGCCTCTCGGGGGGATGTTTGTGTTTGGCTTTGTTTGGGTGTAACTCGAGTTCTGTTCGTCGAAAGTTAATTTCGACTTCGCCGTTGCGTTCGTAGCGTGGGTATTTAGCTACGGTGCGAATTTCGTCGAATTCCGAGGTAGATCGGTTTTCGCGTCGATTTGGTGCTTTATGTAATTTTGTAATTAATAATATAATTATATAATTATATATATATATATATATAGAATGAGAGAGCCATCATCTTCTTCATGATAGAAAACCGCCGGCCCCTTGTACGAGAGGAAACGGAGTAACCGCCTACCTTGCCTTCGGACGCCGATTCCCGGAGCGTTTGTGGACGGAATTCGATTCCGAGAGTGGATTCGGATTGCTCTCGTCGAGACCTTCATACCTGCGGTAAGAAATTCGATTTTCGTGGAGTTTTGGAAGGATTGGAATTTTCGGTTTTGGAAGTTTTCCGCCATTAATGGCCGAGTCTTTGTTCTAGGTGTTGCGGCTGTTTTGATCCGTGCGAAGAGGAGGAAAGCAGTCCAAAGCTTCGCTGAGATTTGAGGCAAGTGGTATTCTTGCCCTTGCCAAGTGTTTTCTTTGATTTTATTTTGCTGAAATTGAAATCCCGGTTAGCCCAGGTTAGAGGCCTTGTTGTTCTCGTTTTCTTGCTAACTATAGGGCTTAGTTCTTCCTACTGAAACCCCCCTATGTTGTGATGTTTGGAATCCAAATTGTCGGCGTGGAGCCGTTGTTTTCCTTTATTTTTGATGTTGCTCTGGTTCGGGTGTAGCCGAGAGGGAGAGTTAGGAGGGGGGGTGTGGTTGCCAATTTCCTTCGTTAAGATATTATTCGAATGGTTAGGCATAGTTTGAATGGTAGTAGCGTGCGACGTGATAGTTGTCTACTGCTACTGCAGTGGCGTGAGTCGTGTGCGCGTTCCGGTGTCGTTCGGGAAATTCCAAATGATGCAGGTTGACCGCGCACGGTCATCAACCTTTAGGGCGCACGACCACTGGTCGTGTGCCTCTGTTCGTGCGAGTATAAATTTCAGTTTCCAAAGTTCTGTCTCGGGCAATCGCACGAGCGCTGGCAACAGTGCGCACGACCACTGATCGTGCGACACTGATCGTGCGCAGTTGCTAGGTTTTCTGTCAGGTTTTCCGGGTTCGCTTCGCACGATCATCAGCCGATGAGTGCGCACGACCACTGATCGTGCGTCACTGATCGTGCGCTTTGTATATTTTCTTTTGATAGGCGAATTTAGATGGTTTCGAGTGCGGGAGTTTAGATACTCAAGTGGCAGGCAACTACTCGAGTTCTGCATCTTCTGCCTTGGTCGTTCGACTGTCGTCGAGCTCCGCATTCTTTAGTGGGCTTGTGGGTAGTGGTATAATTTTGGCGGCGAGTGAGGCTAGCTCACTCAACGCCAAAGTTTAGGTAGGTACTGAGTGCGTTTCACTCAACGCCTAGTCGTGTTGGTTTATTTCAACACTCTTCCTTTACCTTGTATTTCGTTTCCGAGTGGATTTTCCAGTTGTATTTCTGGGTTTTCCTTGTCGGCCGTTTTCTTTATTTTCCTAAAGGCCGAATCGTGGGTCGTGGATAGTAGTGGTGGTTGTAGCTCTTTATGGGGGTGGAGTTGTGTGATATAGCCAAGGCCACCCATGGATTTCTTGCTCCAGGTACGGGCTGGGCATGTCGGGTGGAAGGTCCCTTGTGTTTTCACGTGTTGACCCTCGAGCTTTTGACTTGGACATGGTGGATTGGGGGACTGCATTTGCCTTCGATCCGGTTCCTCGTTGTTGTTTTTGCTACTATCACTTCCCGCAGTTTAGGGTGTTAGAAGTTTCTTCTTTGGTAGTTTGCAGCGTTCTGGCTCTTGGTAGCCTAGTAGGCCCTGCAGGATGTGGTTCCTGGGCTGGGTCGTTGCTGTTTCTTTGCACGTTGTGCATTTCTTGTTGTCCTATTTTGGACAGTTGTGACTCTTTCTACTGCATGTTTCCTGTTATTTTGTCCTTTTGGTTGAATCTTTCATGCAGTTTTACCTTGATTTTTGCTTGCTGAGGTATTCTGTTTTCTTTTGGAATACCCCAGGTTCTGAGCTGTAGCCAGTCTGGTGGCTAGTTGGAGGTGGTGTTGTTGGTGGACTTCCGGACCTTTGGAGTTCTGTTTACCTTGTTTGTGAGGTTGTTTTCAGTACTTTCTTACAGACATATATGTGTGCTGGTGGGTTCGTGTCAGGTTGTTGGCGCCCACTAGTAGTTTTTACCTTGTACTAGATATATACTATTGCTGCTACCATTTATTTTTCTGGAGATAGTCTACTTGCTTTGAGAAGGTTTTATGCTAGGTTGCTAGTTATTTTTAAACTATAAATACTATTATAAATGAAGCTCATGATCAGCATGTTTTTATAAACTTAATCACTATTTTCCAAATCACGTACGAAAACCGTTTTCTTATATGTATTATATAAACTAAGTGTAGTGTCTTGCATAGCATGAGTGGTTCTCTTGGGACCCTTATGCGCTCTTTAGGGTGTAAAACCTAATTAAAGTATTTTTCCGCAGCGTTTAAATATAGTTTTCTTTTGTGGACTAGATGATCCACTGAGCCGAGGGATACGGACTCTAAACATAACTGATTTTCTATTCATTAAGCACATGATTTTCTTGCATAAAGATTGTAGTTGGATTTGCCTGAGCGTCAGCAGTTATCCCCTGCTTGACGTGGCATCATGACGCGTGTTTTCTCTTACTCTGATAATTCTTAATTCGGAGAAAATGTGGGTTGTGACACAAATGACTTATGACATAAAAGACTAGGACATGTAAATTTAAGAAATATTGCTAAACTATATAGGGTCAACCTTGTTAGAGGATTGCCTTCTAGCCCCTACAAGAAGGAATGTCTCTACAGGGCTTATCAATTAGGCAAGCAAACTAAAAATAGTTTTAAATCAATCAATAAGAGTAATTCACCCAGAATCTTGTATTTTCTACATATGGATCTTTTTGGACCCATTGTTATACAATGTTTGGGAGGGAAATCTTACACTCTAGTAATTGCAGATGACTTCTCTAGATTCACTTGGGTGTTCTTTCTGAGAAACAAGTCAGATAACTTAAAAGTTCTTACAAACTTTCTTAGGAGCATAAAGATTGTGTAATCTACTCCTGTTGAATTGATCAGAAGTGATCATGGTACAGAGTTTGAATAACTTCTTATGCAAGAATTCTGTGAGAAGGAAGGTATCATGCATTACTTCTTTGCTCCTAGAACTCCTCAACAAAATGTGGTAGTAGAAAGGAGAAATAGAACCCTTATTGAAGTTGTAGGGACATTGCTTGCAGATGCTTACTTGCCCCTATCCTTTTCGATAGAGGCTGTAAGCACATAAATTATGTTATGAATAGAAGTTTAATACATAAACTTAAAGGTAAGACTCCCTATGAATTGCTTAAAAGGAAGCAACCTTAGATTATTTTAGAGTATTTGGTTGTAGATGTTATATTCATAATAATAACAAGAAACATCTTAGATAGTTTGAAGCCAAAGCTGGAGAGGGAATTTTTCTTGGATATTCCCAAGTCAGTAAGGCTTATAGGGTATTTAACAAATCAACCTTAAAAATGGAAGAGTATGTACATATTACTTTTGATGAAACTAATATGTGTTACAAGGAGAAAGATTCTTCTACCAGAGATACATTACAGGTACCCCTTTTGTGTGAGAAATTGGATGACTTAAACCTCCCCCAAGAGATTAAATTGCATCCTTCTCCACAGATTGATGAAGAGAGTGAAAAAGAAATGGTTGGAACGGTTGAACCAACAACAGCAAACATAATTCCACAAGAGGAATTAATTCCCCAAGCTATTGATGAACCAACTCCTCCTACTTATCTTGTCACACCTAGATATCATCCCATATCTCAAGTGATTGGAGACATATCAGTTGGTGTGCAAACAAGGCATCAACTCAACCAAGACTTGATGCATGCTTGCTTCATATCTCAAATTGATCCTCAATCCATAAAAGATGTAGAGCAAGATCCCCCCTAAATTATTGTAATGCTAGAGGAGCTCAATCAATTTGAGAGATGCAGAGTGGGATTTAGTTCCAAGACACAAGACTACCCAGTCATTGGAACTAAATGGGTTTTCAGAAACAAGTTGGATGCTCAAGGATCAATTGTGAGGAACAAAGCCAGATTGGTTGCCCAAGGCTATTCACAAGTGGAAGGCATTGATTATGACCATAACTTTTGCCCCTGTTACAAGGCTGGAGGCTATCAGAATATTTCTTGCATATGCAGCATACAAGAAATTCAAAGTCTACCAAATGGATATAAAAAGTGCATTACTTAATGGTGAACTCAAAGACGAAGTCTATGTAAAGAAACCACTAGGTTTTTTCTCTTCAACTCATCCCCCTTTTGTTTTTATGTTGCATAAAGCTCTCTATGGTATAAAGCAAGATCCAAGAGCTTGGTAGGAGACCCTAACTAGCTTTCTTTTATAACATAAGTTCACTAGGGGCATTGTAGATAGGACTTTGTTTATTAGGCATCATAAAAATAAAATTTTGCTAGTACAAATATATGTAGATGACATCATATTTGGCTCTACTGATTTCAAACTATGCAAAATGTTTTCTGACCTGATGCATTCCAAGTTTGAAATGAGTAGCATGAGTGAGCTTTCCTACTTCTTTAGTCTTCAAGTGAAGCAATCCCCTGATGGAATTTTCATCTCCCAATCTAAATATGTTAAGGAGCTAATTAAGAGATTTGGGATGTCTGATGCCTCAGTTATGAAAACACCCATGGCTTCCAATACTGTGATTGATTCTGATTAACAGGGCAAGCCAGTTGATTAGAAAACATATAGGGCTATTGTTGGGTCCTTGTTGTATCTCACATCTATTAGGCCAGATATAATGTTTGCTACATGTCTTTGTGCTAGGTTCCAATTAAATCCCAAAGAATCTCATATTATTTTACTTAAAATAATTTTGAGATATATAAAGGGTTGTCAAAATCTAAGACTCTAGTAACCAACTGAGTCAGAATTTGAATTAACTGGATTCTCAGATGCTGACTTTGCTGGATGTAGAGTTGACAGGAAAAGTGTAACACCTCTCCACTACACCAGAGTGGTCTCTTAACGAGCATGTTACCGGGCTGCAGCCTAAGCACCCCAACCCCTCTCCCTCCACGGGCGTGTTGTCGGTGGCCGTAGCCCCCCTTTGATGAGTCAAACTCGATAGTCAAACCCACACTACAGGGACTTCCCAGGAGGTCACCCATCCAAGTACTACTCCAGTCCGAGCATGCTTAACTATAGAGTTTTTTCAATTATCATCACCAGTTGAGCTGAGCTCAGATGGTGATGAGAGTTGAAAGAACTCAATAGTTAAGCGTGCTCGGGCTAGAGTAGTACTGGGATGGGTGACCTCTTGGGAAGTCCCCATGGTGTGCGCTTGACAATCGAGTTTAGCTCATCAAAGGGAGGCTGTGACCACCAACAACCCGCTAGAGTGCTGGAGAGGGGTTGGGGTGCTTGGGCTACAGCCCGGTAGCGTCGCCTTGAGAGGAGCCATTACATTATCACATTGTATCGGCTAGGGTCGTTAAAAAAAAGTGCATCAGGAACATGCCAGTTGCTTGTTGATAGGCTTGTGTCTTGGTTTTGTAAGAAACATACATCTGTGTCAATTTCAACAGCTGAAGCTGAATATATAGCAGTTGGCAGTTATTTTTCACAAATTTTGTGGATTCAAAACCAACTCCTGGATTATGGTTTCAATCTAAATAATTCAACTATATTTTGTGATAGTACCAGTGCAATATTCATTGCACACAATCCAGTGCATCATAGTAGGACCAAGCATATAAAAATTAGACATCATTTCATTAGAGATTGTGTAGAAAAAAATAAAATTAATCTTGTCTTTATCTCTACTGATTTACAAAGAGCAGATATCTTCACCAAACCATTGGATGTAAAGAAACATTTGTTCTTCTTAAACCAGCTAGATATGATTAATGTAGAAGTTTAATTTGATTTCTGTCTGAGGTCGAAGAATTGATAACCTTTCGTCGAACGGAGATCGACGATCTGTGAACTCTTCTTGAGATTTATCGTCGAACGGAGATCGATGAAATCTCGTTGAGAAACATTTTCACCGACCAGAGATCAACGATTTTGCTTCAGAAATAATTTCATTGACCTGAGAACGATGAAATGTTTTCCCCCTCTTCAAACTAAGATCAACGCTTTTTATTTCTTCATGAAATTTTGTGTCGACCTGAGTTCGAAGTTGTTCTTTTGCGTCGGACGGAGTTCGCTATTTCACCATCTGAAAACTTATAATAGGGTTTTCATCGAACTCCATCCCGTGCTTTCCAGTTCTTTTGCACTTGATCTTTTTTTTGCAGGAAATGGCGATTTCGGCGACGATCCTCTACGGAATGAAATTCGATGTCGGCTTCGACATTGACATCAATTCTTTCAGCCACTTTGATTAAGTCTTCCAGAACATCCTACAGCTATTTAAGACTCAGAAGTTAAGGAAACTCATGACAATAAGGATTAAACTTCCAGTGACAGAAATCAAAGAATGGGATTACACAGCAAAGATTAAAGAAACTACATTTCATATTGGAACGATTTCAGGACACCAGGTTCCTCTTTCTCCAGAATTTTTGACTGAAGTTTTTGAGTTTGTTAATGGTGAAGATGAAATAGATTTATCTAGCAGTGAATTTAATGAAATGCTTAAAAGGTTAGGTCATACTGAAGGAAACCCTAACTACCTCCTTAAGAAAAATCTATCTATAGAATATAGATTCTTTTCAGATATTGTTGGCAAAGTGTTGTTAGGAAAACACTCTGCTCATGATCATATTACTAGAACCAATTTCAATTGATGTGTGCCTTGGTTAACAAAAAATCAGTGAACTGGGGAGGAATTTTGTTTGATTTGATTTAAAAGAAAATCAGTAAGAAGGATGTGAGTTTTTGAAGAGTTCTAGGAATCTTCCTCCAAGCAAAGGTTCAAGAATTATTGGTCTCCTATACCATTTTCATTAATTCCATTAAGAGGCTTACCTCTACCCTATTTGGTAGATTGGAGAGGATTATCCCAAAGCCCTCCAGGGCCTCCTCCTCCAGGATTGCTTTAGAGGACACAAGGGCTGAAACAACCACTTCTCCAACCCCAGAAGAAGCTCCTGCTCCTCCTCCATCTCAACCTCATTCTATATTTCCTTCATCAACTCCACTTCAACAACCTTTTATCTCCATTCCTTCAGTCTCGCAATCAAAATCACCATCTCAACCACAATCACCAATCAAAATTTCTTAGGATACACCATCTCCACCTCCTCAATCACCTCAACCATCACATAATGATGATCTCCCATCCTCATCTACTTTCATCTCCATCTCCACAACATTCACCTCTTCAAGATGAACTTCCTGATGCCATTCCTCCATCAAATCTTCCACCAACATTCCCAACCTTCCTACAGTCAGAATTCCCTCAAGCATTCTCTGTCTGTTCCAATAGTGGTCACCAATCCACCTATACCCCATATACTCTTGATCCACTATATCTAAATTTCTCTAACATCTCAAATAATCTTCTCAAATTCATCACCCCCTATCTGAAGAAGCTAATAGATGAGGTTGTTTCCCCTCTTGCTGCTTCTATCTCTCTTTTATCTGTTTAACTTGCTTCCTCCTCTTCTATCCCTTCTTCTGGGGGACTGGGTTCAGCTCTTCATGAAACCAGACAGGGGGAGTTGTCCAATGAAGAAGCTCCTCCAATAGCAGCAGCCGTAAATTTAGTTGCAGTTCCAACAGCAGCAATTCCAGCAATATAGATAATTAAAGTTTTTTATGATGATACTGAAATGACTTGCTTTGAAGAAGAGTCAGTTGATGCAACAATAAACACTGTTGGTGATTTCATTATAAATCCCTCTGTTGATATTCATTCTTTATTGCATTCCTTTGATACTTTTTATAGCAGGAATATACCAGCTTTTGATTCAGGAATATCTGATTATTCTAGAGAAATTGTTTGCTATTCTGCTCCGGTTAATTATTCCGTGTTAGAAGAAATTAGAAATAGATTCTATAACATTTCCTTTAGTATTTCTTCTGAGATTATACCAGTAAGTGTTCCAGAGCCAAAGGCTTTTTCTCCTCAAACTTTTTGCTGGGCTGAGTCCCCTATACCAGATCTTGATGAAATTATGTTTCGAGATATGGATGCCGAAAGTGACTATATTCAGGCTCAAGTTATTACATATATTGTATCTAAAGAGCCAGAAGTTCAAGCCAATGATCAAGCAGACTTGTTTAAGCAAATTGATGTATTATATGATAATACTGCTAATGAATTTGATGATGATGATGATTTAGAAAATTTTGGTTCTAAGAAGAGAAATGCAAAGAAGAAAGATCCAGTAAAGGCTACACCTATACTAAATCCCATAGCTAAAACACCCTACTATATTTTGCACAACATTGCTCTCACTCCAGATACTCCCTACTAGATGAGACTGTCTAAGAATGAGCAAAAGAGAAGATAGAAGATGAAGAGATATAGTTCTCCTACTAAGAAGTCTTGGAGTGGGCCTCCTCCTCCTCCTCCTTCAACAGGATCAGCAGGAAACATTTCTCAAGCTCAAAGGTCTGCTTCTTATTCTTACCAATCAAGACCAACCCATAGTAGTAAAGAAAGATCTTCAAGGTCAGACACTCAATCTAGCACCCAAAATAGAAAATAGCAGCAGCATGATAGTCAAGGCAGTCAGCTAACAGAATAAGGTAGCCAGGAAAAAGAAGAATCTAGTCCAAAGAGACCTCCTTCTCTAGCTTATGATCCAGAATTGGATCCGAACTATAGAATGTCTAGTTTCAATGAGCTAATAGCTCTATCCCAGATATGGAAGGCCAAGGAGGAAGGAAAGGATTCCTCTCAATTCTCTACTATGTCATCTTACAGGAAGACAGAACTGGACATATATCAGGTAAAAAATCTTTTTAATGTTGATACCTATATGAATTTGCATGCAAAAGCTGTAGTGCCCAGAGATACAACTGTGAGGATTCTTGGGGCTCAAGACATGAAGATGACCCAAAGAGAAGCAGAAGACCCAAAAAGAATAATGGTTTTCACAAAACCTACTTTAGATCCCTCTATTGATGATTCAAAGAAAAACTCCTAACATTCTGTTTTTGCATTTTTAAACTTTATTGTTGTGTATTATATCCACAAGGCACATTTGTTCATATCAGCTGAATGATTTAAAATTCTGTCGGATATTTTTATTGGTTTGTGATTTTTTTATTTTTATTTTTAGTGACCTCACCCAAATAGGGGGAGATTGTTGGAATCCCAGTTTTGATTTGGCTAGGTTCACTATTAGGTTTGTTGACCCAACATGTATAGCCTAGGGTCATTTGTTCGTTCTAGGGTTAAGGTTAGTCACATTAGGTTAGATTATTGAAACCTTCCTTCAGAAGACTTTAGAGACTCAAGACTTTAGAGACAAGACAGTTTAAATATTGCAGAAAAAGTCGCTCGACGATAGCTGAACTCAGCTCGTTGATCGTCAATCTCAGATCAACGAACTCAGAGTTCCTTCTCTGAGTTGAGCTCGACAAAATTCTAGCTGAGATCGATGATCTCTGATCTCACATCAGAACTTTAGCTCGACGAAGGACTATCTCAGCTCGATAATCTGGGAACTCAGCTCAATGAAAAATTTGTTGAGTTCGACTAATTTCTCCCAGGTTCAGTTTGACTTATTCTTTGATGATTTCAGTTCACTAAGGCAGATGAATTTTAGATTATATTATAATATGTCTGTAATGCTCTGATAATTAATGCATAATATTCTTATGAATATAGCCATTCCATGGCAGCATTAATTATGGTCTTCATAGAGTTATTACTTGGCTTATTTTATTGAGACAGTTGGGGAAACTCATTAAAGACAAATTCTAGCCATACAACTCCCAGAATATCTGCAGTCAGTCAAGGAAACGAATTCAAAATTCAAAGGCTGAAATCTGTAAAGAATATATAAGGATTATCTTTTCAAGATAGCAAAAAAGAAGTTAGTTAGCTGTGACAAAAAGAATAATTCATAGAAAACGAAAAGAAGAACAGCGCTCATACAACTCAAGTTCTTCATCAGTTTTTGCTTCAGGGCTTTCAAGAGACAATCCATCAACATCTGTCTAAAAGCTTCCTGAAGATCAACAAGCAATCTAAAGGCCTACACCCTGAGCAAAGCTTCCATTCTCCTGAACTATTCTACATCTTAGGGGGAGCTTTGACAATAACAGCAATCCACTAGTCTTCTCAGAACATTGATAAAGATAAGACAATATCAAATTTCTTTTTACTTTACTGTAAAAGGGTTTTTAACTCCCTTCAAAAGTTATCCCTTTGGTTGTTAAGTCTCTTGATCAAAAGACTTAGTTTGGTTTTTGAGAACCTGGTTAAAAGCTCAAAGGGTTGTTAGATCTCCCTTGTAAATAGATCTTGTGGTGGCAAGGCACCTGATCAAAAATCTATAGTTGATTCCTACCAGGGCGGTAGAAGAGTAATCTACCCAAGTTTTAGGGGAACCATTATAAAATCTTTGTGTCGTCAGGTTTCTCTATTTGTTATTTTCTGTGCTGTGATTTTTTGTGTTTTTATTTCTGCCTATTTACATATAGATATCACTTATTTTAATCCACTATAAAAATTGATCAAAAGATTTTTAATACTATATTCACCCCCCTCTAGAGTTAGTGTGATCTCTCCCTTCGCTTTCATATGACTTGGTTGCATTGGAACCACGCCCGAATCGATTGTCCGTCAAGGATGATCACCTTACGGAATGGGGATACTAACATCATCATCGAAGGTATTATACCTATTTCCCGTACTCTTTTATCATCGATGTAGGCTATCAAAGCCCATGTGCAGGGTGATGAGGTGTACATATCTTTTTTGAGATGGTGGAGGCAGATGCCTCCGTCACTGATATTCTAGTAGTTTTAGATTTCTCCGACAAATTTTCGGAGAAGTTTCCTAGATTACCTCCGACTAGAGACATGGATTTTCGGATCTAGTTGGTGCCAAGAGCGAGGCCTGTGTCTCGGGCACTCTACCGGATGACACCCAAGGAGCTAGCAGGGTTCCGGACTCAATTATAGGAGCTGGTGGAGTCGGGTTTTGTCTGGCAAAGTTCATCTCCATGGGGAGCACTGGTGCTATTTGTGAAGAAGAAGGATGGATCCTTACGGCTCTGCATTGACTACCAAGAGCTGAACTGACTGATAGTATGGAATACGTGTCCGCTGCCCCGGATTGACGAGCTATTAAACCAGCTACATGGCGCCTTCTAGATTTCCAAGCTCGACTTGAGATCGGGATACTACCATCTGTGCATTCAGGAGGAGGATATACCAAAGATGACATTCAATTCTTGATACAGACTATACAAGTTCACGGTAATGCCCTTCAGGCTCACAAATTCACCTTCCGCATTCATGAGTATGATGAACCATGTGTTTGAACCATTCTTGGATATATTCGTCATAGTCTTCATTGACGATATATTGATCTATTCCCGAACAAAGGAAGAGCACACCCAACATCTGGCTCTAGTGTTGGGGCAGACTGAGGGAGCATCAGATGTACGCGAAGTTCTCCAAGTGCTAGTTTTGACTACAGGGGTTAGCATTTCTTAGGCATACAATTAGTGGGGCTGGGCTGGCTGTAGACCCGGCCAACGAGTAGGCAGTCAGATATTGGACGCGGCCTAAGTCATCTTCAGACTTCCGTAGTTTCTTAGGACTAGCGGGATACTATCGCAAGTTCGTGGAGGGGTTCTCAAGGATAGCACTCCCCCTCACGTCCTTGATAAAGAAGGAAACAACTTTTACTTGGATTGAGAAGTGCGAGGCAGCCTTTCTGGAGTTGAAGGATAGGGTCACCTCCTCCCCCATCCCTGTACTTCCATCTAGGAAGGAAAGATTTCATATTTATACTGACGCATCATGTCACGTGATGGGTGCAGTCCTGATGTAGCATAGATACATCATCTCAAATGCTTCGAGACAACTGAGGAAGCATGAGCAGCACTACCCCATACATGATTTAGAGCTCTGGGCAGTGTTATTCGCGTTGAAGATTTAGAGGCATTACTTGTATGGGGTTCATTTTGATATCTTCTCAGATTACAAGAACCTCATGTATATTGATACGTAGAAGGATCTAAATCTACGCTAGTTTAAATGCCTTGAGTTCCTGTGCGATTATGACAACAAAATGCATTATCACCCAGGAACGACAAACACCGTGGCAGATTCCTTAAGAAGGAGAGCTGGCACTACTGTACTGGAGCCCCGGGGGATGGCTATGGAGCTAGTACGGATGATGGAGGAGATTTAGATTACTATGGTTTCTAGGTCTGAGACAGATGTTTAATGGGAGTACTTGAGCTCCTTAGTACGTGAGTATGACATACGGAAGCGCATTAGGACACAACAGAGGCTGAATGCAGCTTTGGAGCCAGTATTTAGAGCCCTGGAAGGGGGTGAGTCAGAGGATTATTCATTGCGTGATGACCTCGTTCATTTCAGTGGCCATGTTTATATACCCGTAGGAGGTTGTATCTGAGAGGATATACTCAGGTAGGCATAGTGTTCTCAGTACTCGGTGCACCCTGGTATAACCAAGATGATAGTGGACCTGTGGAGGAGCATGTACTGGCCGGGGATGAAGAGGGAAATCATATATTATGTGATACATTGTGAGACCTGCCAGTAGGTAAAGGTAGAGTTCAAGAGCCCAGGAGGACTTCTTCCATAATTGTCGGTGCCAGCGGGTAAAGTCACTATTATATTTGGGTCATTGTCGATAGACTGACCTAGGTGGCTCGATTTATACCGATCAGGAAGGATATCCCAGTTACTATTTTGGTGAGGTTGTTTCTGGAGTAGTTCACAAGGTACCACAACATCCCCAGCACGATTATCTCGGACTGTGACAGTCGATTCTCCTCTAGGGAGTGGAGAGTGGTGGAGGAGTACTTAGGCTCTCAGCTTACTTTTAGCACCGATTTCCATCCGCAAACCGATGGCCAGACTGAGCGGACTAGCCATACTCGAGAGGATCTGCTGTGTTTATGCATAATGGACACACGGAAGCCCTAGGAGAGACTGTTGCTATTGATTGAGTTCTCCTACAATAACAGTCATAAGGCGAGCATTGGGATGGCACCCTATGAGGCCCTATACGGAAAAAAGTGTCAGACACCACTATCTTGGGTCTAGGATGAGGACCCCAGGGCACTTGGATCGGATTATATTGAGGTTACAGATTTTTAGTTACGGCTGATCAGGGATCAGATGTTGGAGGCACAGAGTAGACATGCCAAGTACTACAATGCGGGGCATCGGGAGGTGGAGTTATAGGTGGGGATCAGGGTGTCCTTGAAGATACGACTGATGCATGGTATCTCACGGATGCAGAGGCACATGAAGTTCAACCCTCGATTTATGGGACCATACTTGATCCAGGAGAGGATCGGTCCCTTGGGTAATAGGCTAGAGATGGTACTAAAGTTAGGTACTATGCATGATGCCTTCAATCTCCTCATTTCAGAGAGCACTACTTTAGCCAGAAAAGCACATCACCATTAAAGCAGGTTCAATGGCACCTGATAGATCATTCTGTTCGGAGCCGGTCCGGATCGATGATACAACGATTCGAGTGTTGCGGAAGAAGAAGGTTCCCTTGGTCAAGGTGCTATGGTCCAACCATAGACGGGAGGAGCACACCCAGGAACCGATGGATCTGATGCAGGAATGATATCCGGGACTCTTCACCTCTGGTATATCATAAGTATTTTTTTGAAAACTTCTTAAATTCTTGCGCATAGAAACCCCATAGACCCGAACTTGCATTTCGGGGACAAAATTAATTTTTTTTGTTTATTGGGATTTATAACATCCCAATTCCAAATAGACACCTTAACTAAGATTAGGGTAGGACATTTGGTTGATGAATGGTGATAGACTAGGTTTGACCCAAGGGTTAGGGTGGATTCACATAGGAACCACTATGGGGTTCAATCAACTATAACTTAGGAAAAGAATGTTCTAGAGTCAATAGGCGTCGAATGCATTGAGTGCACTCGATGCCAGTCGACGAGGCATCGAGTGCATTGAGTGAACTCGACGCCATTTGACGAGGTGTTCAGTGGAATCAACGCGATGTTTAGTGGTCTCAACGCCACTCAATGCTTTTGACTTAAAAACATTCTGGATGCCGAGGCATTGAGTGGACTCAACGCGGCGTTGATGAGTCTTATTTATACATGGTTTTGCGGGCTCATCTGGGCTGGTTTTCATTCCTTTGCACTTCATTTATTTTATGTTTTCATTGTTTATCTCATCCTTTTTGCCATTAATGCTTTGTGTGCTTTTCCTACCCTTACGTGCGCAATTGCGCACTTATTGGTTGGGGGTAAGCACATGGTGCTCCCCATGGTTAGTTCCAGTAGTTCTCTCTTCATTTCTGTATTGCTGGAGGGTCCTTCGTTGCCTTATTTTTTCTTGCTTGCAGGTGGTAAGTTTTCCCATTTTCTGAATTCTGATTTGAGGAAAACGCACGGTCGTGCGTTTCCTTAGCGCACGGTTAGTTTTGGTCGTGCATTTTCCTCAGGTCAATCTGGTGAAATGACCAGCTCGTGCGAATCCTTCACGCATGGTTTCACCCAAACCATGCGCGAAGGAAACGCACGGTTTTCCTGTAACATTCTGGATTTTTCCTGCTATTTTTTGTTATTTGGTTAATCATGTGTTTTGCTTTACGCACGGGTAGAAGCTCCCGTGCGCGAGTAATACGCACGGTTCCACTATTTTTGCCTCCACTTCTTAGTTCTGTGGTTACCCGTGTAAATTGCTTCATGCACGGGCGGATCACCCGTGCGCGAAGGAAACGCACGGGTCAACGCTTCTTCTTTGCAGGCGCATGTTTTATTATAATATCACACGGTTCGTGCACAATCGTGCGTCGAACTGTGCGAGACCAATTTTCTGAAAAATTTCTATTTAAGTTGTAGCTTTTGCCATTTCCGGGGAGTGACCAGCCAGCCCGCCTTTTTGTCTCTCTTGAGTGGGAAAATCACTCTCCAACCCCTTTCTCTCTCTCTTCCTTGGAGGGAAGATCCAGCCATGCATTCCACTCCATAGAGCTTGCAAAAACTTCATCCTCCGCCTCCATTGATAATTCTACATTTGAAGCTCCGGTTTAAGCTACTCGTTGCAGCCCACAAAGTTCAATTCCGCCTCAGCAACCTCAGCAATGCGAAGACGGGTTTGACAGGGGAAGTGACATCTCCTCTTGGATCCTGGACTCCTTTCTAAGACCGAGGACAGACAAGGGTTGACACCTCTCATTTCTGTCCGAGAATCTTGGAAACTTCTTTGTCTTGGATGTAATCTCTCATCCCTCCTCTTTTATTTACTCATTGCTAAACTCTTGTTGAATATTGTGGTGTGATATGCAATTGTGGTTCTAGAATGCTTTATGCTTTTGCTTAGGTGTTTTGTGAACTTGCTATGCTTTGTTAAGCTCATTATTCTTGCTAGAGTAGGTGTTTTGGACATTCTAGCATTTGCTAGAAGTGTGCGTTGTGAAGAGGTGTTTTCAACCCTCACCAGTTCTCACTCTCCGGAGTGATTCACCTGAGCGAAGCGGTGAAGGCGACCCGTAGTAATTGTAGGTTGTTTAATTTAGTAAACCCTAATCAAAACCCCCCTTGCTCACTTTGCACTTGAACTCATTCCTCCAAAGTACTAAAACCCTTGCTCCCTAATTTTGCTCTGCGATAGATCGATAGTCGGGGAAGCTACTCCCCATTTTTATTACTTGACAGTGATCGGTACACTTGCCGCATGTGTATCAAGTTTTTGGCGCCGTTGCCGGGGAGTGGAATCGTTTCTTGTGGTTTTGTTTTTGGAGAAAAGTTTGTAGGTGCTTTGTTGCATTTTAATCCTTTTATTTTGTGAGTTTATGACAGATCAGGACCCAGCTGAAAGAGTTGAGGATTTAAGAGTTGATGCTGAGACTGTAAGAGCTAGGAGAGCTCAGTTGTGCGCTGCTGCTATGGAAGTGAGAATGGACAATCAAGTCCATGGAGGAAATGGCCAGGGAGATAGAGTGGCCGATGCAAACGAGGTGGTCCAACCTTAAATTAGGATAATGAGGGATTTCACTACCCCTACGGCAGGGAGTGTTTACCCTGGCTTTGGACCAGCCATCGCCAACCACCATTTAAAAATTAATCCGGCAATCCTCAATATGATTAGGAACAACGCACAATATTCGGGGTTGCCGAGCGAGGAACCTCAGCTACATCATGCAGAGTTTTCTGAAATTTGCGGAACCTTTCATTATGTGGGAATTGCTGACGAAGTGGTAAAATTAGAACAGTTTCCTTTCTTATTGTGGGATAGAGCCAAGACGTGGATGCATACTATCGCTCCAGGATCTACTCCAACTTGGGAAGCCTTGTCTTCCTTATTTTTGGTAAAATTTCACCCTGTTGATAAAATTATTAATGCGCGCAGGGATATTGCCATGTTCCGCCAGCAAGATCAAGAGACCCTCTCCGAGGCTTAGGAGAGGTTTACTGATTTGCAGCGCCGCTGCCCGCAACACGACTGTGAACCTTGGAGTTTTGTCGAGATATTCTATATCGCCATCGAACCAAATTTCTGGGCGATGATCGATGCTACTGCAGGAGGTAAAATCATGAATTTGGCTCCCGAGGAAGCGTTGAGGCTTCTAGGTGATATGACCTCCCACAGTACCTATTGGACCGCCGGAAGGAATGCCACTAGAGGGGCAAGGAACTTGTTCGATGTGAACGTGGTGGTGCACAAAGCTGAACCATGCCATCCTTCTTTGGAAGGAAAATCGTTGATGACAAGGTCTACCCCGCCTCCAGCCCCTGTGTTTAACACTGCGTGCCAAGGTTGTGGAAACACTGGGCACCATGCTTATGAGTGCACCGTGGGGGAGTTTACTAATGATACGATAGGCATGGCTTTTGAAAAAAGTGTTAATTTTATTAATAATCAAAATAGAGAAGCCGCTTATAATAATGTTTATAACCCGAACGCGAGAAGTCACCTGAATTTCTCGTGGAATACTAATGCTCCTTGTCAAAGATGGCAAAGAGGCCAACATCAGTTTGATTCTCAAGACTCTGGCAGCCAAACGCGACCATCGCAAGCGGTTGATAATCAAAACATGCAAGGGGCGCGTAAAAGCGCGTTAGAGGAAATGATGGAGAAATTTATTGAAATGGCCTATTCAAACATGGCCACTCAAACAGCCTCCATGAGGAATTTAGAGACACAACTTGGGAAACTTGCCCATCTACTCTCTGAATGCACTCGTGGAACCCTCCCGAGTGACACGAAGAAAAATCCCTGTGACCAAGGGAAGAGCGTTGTTGAGGTGGGTGAGTGTAGTAGCAAGGAATTGGATGTCTAATGTGTGATAAATGAAGTAGAGACTGTGGCCGTATGCGATTCTGGATCGACATGTGAAAGACTTTTTTTCATGAGCCATGACACCTAGAGGGAGGGGGGGTGAATAGGTTCTAATTTTCTTTAAGAATTTTAGGCAATTATCTTGTTCTAACTTAGCACAAATAATACAATTCTCAGCACAACAATCACAACACAGCAATCACAGCACAGTACAGTACACCATATTTATACTGGTTCCCCAAGATATGGGTACATCCACTTTCCCCCTTCGCCTATCTAGTAGAGAACTGGATTCACCCCAACTTCCTTCCACTTACTCATATCCATAGATCTTACAACTCAGAATCGGATTGGTTCCTACAGCTCAGACTTATACAAGTCTTACCTCAGATTCTTCCCAAGAATCCTACCTCAGGCCTCAGCCCTACCTCAGCCTTTATCACTAGGCTTACAACTCAGACTTTCACAAGTCCTATACCTAAGGCACTCAGCCCTACCTCAACCTTTTTAATTACAGGCTTACAAATCAGATCTTACAAAAGATCCTACAAGAAAATTGAATGTTTTAAAGGGTACAAAAATTTCACCAGATAGAACTCTCTATTGGTGTAAGCTTCTTGATCAGTTCTTGAATAAACTGAATATTTAGATCCAACCTGACTTAGCTGTTTCAAAGCTTCTTGATTGAACAAAATAAGGTTGATCTTCACTTTATGTAGAAGTTGATCTTCAGATAGCTCCCTCCCACTACAAGAAAATAGGGTTTTAGTGACTAAATTTTTGGTCACTAAATTTTGCGGGTTGGTCACTAAAAACATTTAGTGACTAAAATTATTCTGTCACAAGGTTGTTGCAAACTGGCTTTTACTAAATGTATTGAGTAACCAAATTAGTTTTTGTCTCTAAATGTATACTTTTAGTGACGAAACGAGGCTTCGTTGCTAATTATTTTTAGTAACTATTCTATTTGTCACTAAAAATGCACTTTCTGTGACCAAATTAATTTAGTTACTAATTATTTAATGCAATAGTGACCAAAGTTTTTGTCACTAAAAACAGCTTTTGTGATTAAATTAATTTAGTCACTCATTGTTAATTACAATAGTGAATGTTTGTTTAGTCACTAAATGTCACTTTTAGTGACAAAATATCTATCACTATTATTTTATAATTGTTCATATATTCGATTTTAAATAAATTTAGTAATTTGATATTAAATAGAATACAAATACATATAAGATAAAATACAATAATAAATGCAATATTATCTTATTTTGTAAGAGAATCTTAACGGAAAAAATATTTTTATTAATATACTAAAAAGAAGGTGGGAGATAGCCCAAGCCCCTCAATACAAATTAATAGAACACTTAACTTTATTACACTCATTACATGAAAAAAAATTTATAATAAACAATTTGTTCATGAAAATTATTCTCTTTCTTCTTCATGGGCTCGTATCTCTTGCCTTCTTCCTTCTTCCGTGCCTCCTTAATTTGGTGCCTCATTCTTGGGCTCTTCCCTTTTTCCGGCCACTTGGGGACAAGCCCGTATATATATCTGATTATGCTTCAATAAAATATCTTGCATGAAACACCGTCACATAATATAAGCTCGATGACTTGTTCCCTGCACCATGAGTTTTAATTTAATGAGATCCATGAACTAAAATATACAATGTTTCTAAATAAGAATAAGATACTTAAAATGTGCTAAACTTAGAATTGCATGGTGGGGTTGAGCTTAATTAGTTTGAAAACTTCATCTAAAATTTTTAACATACATTTCATTGAATAATTCTTTATGTAAATGTAAAGGGTACCTAATATTATGTTGATCATGATGGAATAATACCTAAACCGGACCACGCAGCGTGGCAAAAACCGGAATGATTCTTATATTGCCATAAATTCACCTACCAATGAATTATTGTACAGTTAATTGATGCATATGATCACATGCTTACAACCATTAAAATATCAATGTATGAAAAATACAAATATAAGAAATCAAAACAATTAAAAAATTCTTCCAAGATAGACAATTAAGAATATTAGTCAAGGACAATGACCAATCAACATTGTTGATAATAGTTTGGTACAAAAAAGTTCTATGTAAATATTACGAATGATTTATGACACTAAACAAGTAATTAGCTAGGAAAACAACTAAAATATCAGCTCTGCTAGGAAAATAACTAAGAAGAGCTCTAATATATCAATTTCATTCAACTGAAAGCTTTTTAGAACAAAGAGAGGCTAAAATGAAATCTTGTTTCATCAAAAGAGGGCCCTTTCTTGAGCCCAACATCCTATAGAGCACCCTTCTTACTATCTCACCCAAATACATTCCTGAAATCATTTTTTCAAAGCCCTGTAAAGGAAAAAATGGCATCTTTATAGCATCTGTTCAATTAAATATAGACAAGAACAATCAATTTCAATACAGAAGGCTTGCCTGTTAATTTCGATTGGGGCTCTCATCATCTAGAGCAATATCATAAGAGTTCTTGGCAGATGAGATGACCAAAAACTCACTCATTCCATCTTAACAACCCAACCATTAAAAAAGAGAGCATGTCATTCATGTAAGAAAATTCTGATGAACCAGAAAAAATATACATGAAAAATAAATAAATAAACAACCATATACCATGCCTCCAGAATTTGTAAGGAGACCTTGAGACTTAATAATTGCCTCTGTAAGTTCCACATAGCAGGCATTGGTTCCTGTTACATTTACAACTGTCGCAACGGTGTCCTCATCATGATAATGACCAAGAGCTAATGAGCCAACTGTGTCGTTAACCTTCCTCCACACACAAAATGAATCAATATCAGCACTCAAAGACAAACTATCAACAAACTAATTACTGTAAGTATCCGTTGTTATTCTCACATAGTGCAAATCTATGAACAAAAGTAATCAAATGGTGTCACAAGAAAAGATTGTAAAAAATGTTCATTGTAAAAAATACACTAAACACGGAGAAGATAGAAAGTAAAATCGCTTTGGGTTGAAGAAGATTAAGAGTTAACTATGGAAGCAAGCTGGAGAACAAAAAACAAATCTCTGCAGAATTTAATAAAAATATCTGAAAAAACTTGAGATCTAAAAGAAGAAAGACTTAAACCCTGAACACTAAGAATAATGCCAACTGAAGATCCAAAATAAAGAGAACACAAAATCCTCAAATCTTAAAAATAGATCCAAAATCCAGGCTAAAACTATTTAAAAATGAATTTTTACTTGAAATCCCTGCAGTACAGTAGACTAGAGCAAAGATCATCCAACCAAAAGCTGATCATATGGTTTAAAAGGAGCACTGAGTCTAAATTCTATATTTAACTTGGTCAGTCCCTTGAGACCAGAAACAAATGGTACATAGAGATAGGGGTAAAACCTGAACAGGGAGGAAGGGGGAGAGGAGTTTATTTTTTATACAATCATTAATATAGACACTGCAGAAATTTTTAAACAACAAAAACCTACAACCTATGACATCCAAAGTTGGTCCATTATTAGCTCTTTCAACAACATCCCTAACAAAAGTACTCAATCTCAACATTATATTTTTAAAAATGTGTTTTTATGTAGAAACCCTACATCTAACCCGACTAGTACATGTGTTAAAATAAGGCTATATGTATTAAATAGTTGTTTTATAACAAGGCTACATGTGTTGAAACACACTAAATCAATAAAAAGCATGCACTTCTAAGAACCAGGCTCTGCATACCAAAATATAAATCTTCATGATTAATAAAGCTTATGAAAGTAATAAATAATATAATATATCAAGTAACCACACCAGTCAATGACATGTAAATAGACAATAAAACCATGTATACAACAACACTCAAGCCTTTATCTAAATTAACTAAATCCAAATTAGCAGAAAAATACTTGCCTCTAAACTTTCAGTAATTAAATAGCCCAATGCAGCTCCAATGATCTACATAACATCAGGTATGCCAGAATCTACAACAGTTAGTTTAAAAATTGCAGAAAAGGAAGAAAATGGATAATCATATTCCGATTTATATGTTGGATCACAATCATGTGCCTAAATTGTAATAACTGAAGGCAAACTAGCAGTGGAAAAGCAGTTTTCTATTGCAAAGCGAAGAGTAGTAATAGTCTATTATAATTTTTAAAAAAATATAGAAGAAATAACCATTGATCTGCATCAACTACAATTAGTAATTTTGATGTTTTTTTATTTTAAAAAATTCAAAAATAGCAAAAATTCCTCTAGTCAGTACTATCCATTTGATCCTCTATTTGTCTTCGTTCTATGAATGTCATCATTCATGTCTCCATTTGATCCATATGTGCTTCTCTTTGCTCCATCCGTGCCTCTCTCTGAGCAACTCTTTCCTCCATTTCTTGAATATGTGCGTTCATCTCTGCTTCTACTTCAGCTCAAATTTGTGCTTTGAGACGTCCATTAGTACTTTCACACTCCAAAGGTTTTGGTCCTGGGCCCATGCCAGGAATATAACCTGATCGTTTACCAAGTACGAATGTGTAAACTTCTTTCATGGTTAATTTGTCTTCCCCTTTTTCTCCTTTTTGTTCCTCAAGAAGTTCCAAAAGCTTGTTATATACCTCCTCTGCAGTTTCATTGGTCCACTGATTCTGTTTTCCCTTTTTTGTTTTCTCCCACAATCATACATATATTGGCAATTGTTGATCTTCATGTGCAACTTGTCTCTATTTAAGGAAAACAATAAAACATAAAATTAAAGTATGATAATTAATCAATTAAAACATAAGTACATGAATCTTAAAAATGTTACCAGTTCATGTATTGTTCTCGCTATGGACTTTGTACAAACATGCGATTTCATTTTTTGTTGGCTCCTATTTTTTTGTTCACATCGCTAATTTTCTACAATGAATTAATACGAAAAATCAATATATTAGAAATGTTTAATTTAAAAAATTACCACTTTGTAAAATATCAATTTAAAGATTATTACTTTCACACCTTGAATTTGGCACTGCCCTAATAACCAATTAGCCAACTCCATTGTTCAGGATTGATGTCCTTAGGGCAATGTTGGCACCTTTGTGCATCAGTACTCCATTTTAAATAATATTCACTATGCAATCGAGCACGCCAAACATTATATATTCAACGAAGTGAAGATATTAGGTCATCCATGACATGATTCTCGTTTGGAAGACTGAACTTGGACTAAAATAGCATATTACATATTAAAAAACTGATTCGTAAAAAAATACCATGTTCAATACATATATTTAATTATAAGAACTTCATTACTTACATAGATAATATCAATTATTTTATCAATTATATCAACTGGAATATGAGCCCATCTCTCCACATTCAAAGGAGCATAAAGCCTTACAATGCGTCCACTCCTCGTGATAAGCTCTTGAGATCTATTACCAACAAATCTACAAAGGTCTGCGGGAAAATGAACTTCAACCTTTTGAGTAGAATCATATTTTCTCTAAGACCATCCAGTCCAAGTGGTTGGACCACGTGTCCTTTTTTTAATTTCACGTGTACCTATTGATTGACATCTTAGTGTTAAAAAATTTCAAATAGGAGAATCTAAACAAAAAATGTAAGTTGTATCATCGATATTACCATGCCCAAGATTTGTTGGATTTGATTGTACATGATCATCCTCAGGCTCGAGAAGATCAAGTTCATGCCCATGTTCATATGTATTCTCCTCTTCATTAATCAAATCTTTATCCAACTGGAGTGACGATTGTGAGTGTATTGGTGGTTGCTGGTAGGGCTTAATACTTGTAGATTTTGTTGTTTTATCTTTTATAGATTGTGGTGCACTATATTTTATAGAATGATGTGTTTTAGATTTTATACTAGCTTCATGAGGGTTTTTCCTGTAATCAATGTTTTGGCATGCGAAACTTTTGTCGAGGCCAGATGTAAAGGTGGACTAAATGAATTAGCCATAGAAGTATTACGCGTTGCAGAGGTTCGTTGGTGAAAAGTGGAGGAGTTAGCTTGCCAATCTTGTGGATTATGAATTTCTACCAAAGAATCTTTAGCTTTAGCATTGATCTTTATCTTCCCTGCCATGTATTCTTTTATACTACCTGAAAAAAGCATACATGATCAGTAGTAATAGAATAAACTTACATAACCAAGCAACCGCAAATTAGTTATAACTGAACAGTAACACATGAATGAATAAAAACTCATAAAATTTACACCAAAAAACATGATGAACTTACATAACCAAGCAACCGCTAATTAGATAAATAAACCTTCACTTACCTAAGTTTTAGATCATAACATGAAATTAGTTAGTTCACCAAAAATTTTGGAAATTATGGATATCGCAAGGATTAGATATGCCCCATAAATAGTAAAGCAATTCATTACAACCAAGACCAGTCAAATACAATGGCATAAACCACAAAATTCAGAAATATTCAAACTATGGCATTAGATTAACCATGCATACTACATTGCATCTAGGTCAATCAATGTAAGAACTCCATATAATAGTTAAAATGAAGCTGGCTAACATACTCAGTCATCATTGAAGAAACTAACAACAAATTTAATACAAGAAATGTTTGAATGAAAATGTTTTGTTCACGTTACCCTCTTACAAAGTTTCATGATCATGAACAAGACATTTAAAGCTTTCACCATCTGTATGAGGGAAGTAATGCTACTTCCATATAGTAAAACACAACGCAAAAACAAAAAATTACAGAATCCTCATTGTATTAGCCGCAACAATAGTTATTTGTATTAAGCATCCTCATTTTCTGCATCATTCTCAAAGTCATCAACATGGTCCTCATCAATCAAAACCCTTTTTTGACAAGATTGTTCCTTTTTCTTAAATGTCATAGCCGCAACATTAGTTCTTTGTAATAAGATTTCTGTCTTGTCGTCATCTATGGCAATATTAAGTACGGGGCTTGAGCTTACTTCTGTATCATACAAAGGAATTTCTTCTTCATTAAAATCTTCACTGTCTTTGGCAGAAAAATCATAAAAGTGATGAGGCATTGTCTTTATAACAAATCTCCAATCTTTATTTTTGTTATCATCAATATAATATACTTGTCCAACTTGGCACGCTAAGACAAAAGGTTCGTTGCTTCTCAAATTGCATTTTACATTAACAGAAATAATTCCATTTTATTTCCTTTTTGTAACCTTTTCCTTAATGGTATGTATCCCACCATTCACATTTAAAGAGAACAATTTTGTATCCAACGACATAATCTAACTGAAGAATGTCTTTTAAAACACCATAATATTATTTGTTGCCTGATTGTTCTTCCCCCTTTACAATGATACCACTATTTTGGGTCTTATGCCTAATTTCACGATCATAAGTATGAAACCTAAAGCCATTGATAATATAACCAGTAAAATGTGCCACCCCTTTCCTTGGACCACGTGCTAACTATAAAAGTTCGGTGTTAACTCTTAGATCCCCTTCATAGTGTAACTTAGATGACTGTTGAGAAATGAATATGTTATCAGATAAGTAAATTAAATAGTAATAACAATAACTCTCTAGGGTAGAGGATAAATTATATTGCACTATTTAATTCACCTGTAATTCAAACCATCTAACAAAGGTTGACTCGTGTCTTCTTCCAACATCTTTAGAATATATTTGCGCAAGATCCCTCATATGTTCCCTACATATGAAAATGTTCAGCGGTATATTTGAATTACAATTTGTTAATATGTATTTAGAGAGCAAAGTTGTCAGACTTAATTTATAAATGGTTCCACTTCTGGATAATTTCTTAATATGTATAATTGAGCACGATGCCAATCTTCATATGTCAAATTCTTTCAATTCCTTTACCTAGTGGCCTCCCTGAATTTTGAAAAATGGATAGACTTGAAACTTGTACGTCATTTCCTTCATCATTTCTAGTTGGACAATTCAACTTTGTCTCAATTTTACCAATGTATCTTGAACAAAATGTCAAACACTCGTACACTAGATAACCATTTGTCATTGACCCTTCTGGGCATGCTTTATTTCTTACAAATGATTTAAGTGTCCTTAAATACCTATATGACAAAATTCAAGGATTAGAAAAAATTATGTTGAAGCAAAAACAATTCACATAAAAAATAATTTGTACCTCTCAATTGGATACATCCATCGATAATGAACGGACCAACAATTTTGGCTTCCCGTGCAAGATGAATTGGCAGATGCATCATGATTATGAAAAATGATGGAGGAAATATCTTCTCTAGTTTGCAAAGTATGATATGAATATTACTCTCAAGTCTATCCAATACTTCAAAACTTAATGTCTTTGAGCTCAACTCTTTGAAAAATAAACTCAATTCAACTAGAGGATCATAAACCTCTTTACATACAATGCCACGAAAAGCTGGAGCAAGTTGATCTTGGATGAAAACATGACAATCATGAGCCTTCATTCTTAAAACCTTGCCTTCTTTAGAATTTACACATCTCCTTATGTTAAAAGAATAAGCATCTGGAACATTAATATTCTCTAAGAAATGACATACTCTCCTTCGCTCAGCTAACGTTAAAGTATAGTAAGCTTGTGGCATGATATAATAACCATCTTTCTCTATTGGATGTAATTATGCTTTCAAACCCAATTCTTTTAGGTCTAATCTTGCATACAAATCAACTTTTGTCTTCCCGTCAATATTCAAAATAGTTCCCAATATATTTTCAGTAACATTTTTTAGAATATGCATGTAATTTAGACAATGTCATATCTCAAGAGTTCTCCAATATGGCAACTGAAAGAAAATACTCAATTTCTTCCAATTATAAGGTAGCGATGTTGCATCCTGCTTTTTTTTATGCTTTCCAAATATCACATTGTCACATTCTTTTAACTATTCTAAAATCTCATCCCCTGAAAGGTCCTTCGGTGCAGATTGAGTTTCTATTGTTCCATCAAAAGATTTCTTATCTTTACGCCATCTATGACCTGAATCCAAGAAACGTCTGCTTCCCATGCAACTCATCTTGAACTCGTTCTTCAATCGACAAGACCATATATACTTATTGCAACAAGGGCATGCTAGCTTACCTTTGGTGCTCCATCCTGATAGATTTGTATAAGCTGAAAAATCATTTATTGTCCATAACAAAGTTGCATGCATATTAAAGTTGCACTTTTCATAAGCATCATAAGTACAAACTCCAACTTCCCATAAAAGTTTCAACTCATCAATTAAAGGTTTTAAATACACATCCACTATAATTTGTGCTCATAAGACCAAAAGGATTAAATTATTCACTCGCTAAACCAAGCCTAACATTTTGCATGTCTGATGAAAATTCTTGGTGTTTTTGATCAAATGACTTCCAAGCAAAGGCATCAGCTGGATGTGTCAACTTACCATCTTCAATACGTTGTTCTTTTTGCCACCTCATATCCTTGGCCGTCCTAGAACACATATATAATCTTTGAGGTCTTGGTATCAAAGGAAAATGTCTCAATATCTTGTTTAGTATGTTTTTACTTATCTTTGAATGAGTATTACTTTTCTCATGATTGGTGGCTTTGCTTGATTGCCACCTGGATGTGCCACAAGTGGGATAACTTTCATAATCTGTAAATTTATTGTGGTAGAGAATGCAATCATTCAAGCAAGCATATATCTTCTTACACCCCATTCCAAGCTCTTGCATGTAGTTTTTAGCTTCATAAAAGCTGCTTGGGAGAGTTTCACTAAAAAGAATTGCCCTTTTTAATACTTTAAGTAATTCAGTAAAAGACCGATCAGTCCATCCATGATATGTTTTAAGTGTGAGTAAAGTAACAATAAATTGAAACTTTGAGAATTCCTTAGAACCAGGATATAATTCTTTTTCGGCATCACTCAGCAATTCATAGAATTTTTTAGCTGCTTCATTTGGGTAATAATTGTTAAATTCTTCAACACTCTCATTCATGTTATTATAGCCAACATTAAAATCATCCAGCATAGCGTGCATATCATCATGCTCTGTAATCTCTTGTTCATCTTCACCAAAAGTTGAATTTCGGGGGTAATCATCGGTGTTAATGGAATAGTCTTCTCCATGACATGACCACCACTTATAAGTCCTAATAATTCCATTCATAAGAAGGTGTCCAAACACAATATCTCGAGTGTGTAAAAAAATATTTCCACATTTATAACAAGGGTAGCGAATATTATTTCCCCTAGCAGAATGAGTAAAAGCAAAATCAAGAAACTCATTCACTCGATTGATGTAAGTTGGTTGTCATCGATCATTGAGATCTATCCAACTCTTGTCCACTACACTACAAGTTCAAAAATTATTTATATTTAATGGCATCTTATAAACATCTAGCCAATTAATTGCTAAAAGCAAAATCAAGAAAAGAATATATTTTGTAAAAGAGAAATATTATGGCCTCTAACAAACTAAAATAAATATAATTCAATTTAGTCTCTAATTTAGATAAGATATTATTGATTTGAGGGCACTTAGCCAAACCAAAATTCTTGTTGTAATCGAATTCAAATGAAGAGAAGACTCAACATATTGGCGGGTATAGGGACTATCCCGGCATGAGCCCCCATCTTCTATAGACTAAAGGATTATACATATGTCACTTATTTAGATAAAAATTTCTTGGGTAAAGCTTACTTCTGAACCAAATTTTGGAAAGGAAAAGAAATATTAATTAATCAACAAAAACAAAATTGTGATATCGTTTGAGACCCACGGCGCCGGAAGTCCTTTTGTATTGATCACCATTATAATAACGTTGACCTACAGAATAACCTAGTTGAGTTGAAAGGAATGATACCTAAGAAGTAAGCAGAATCAAAAGCACCAAAACAACATAAATGCAAGTTTATATAAACTCTATTAGTTGTAAGATTTGATGAGTAATATAGTATCATTTATGAAAATACTTAATAACACCCATAGATACAAGTTTCAAGCTACGCAGAATGTCAAAGTATAATTCAAGCTGCAATGATTTTAACTTTCAAACATTGACTGTAGCACATGGATATATTATATAAACACACAATATAAAAGCTAAATTTATATCCAAGCTTTTTGTAAAATATATATTGTATTACCACATATATACAAGACAATAAAAGTGAATTATTTCTGCAAACATATATTGGACTATCACATATATACACAAGTTCAAGTGCACAACAACAAGAACTACAACAACAGTCATAAAAATCACATAACCACGCCGAATCGGAATAAAAATTGCAAAAAATCTAACAGGAATAAAAATTGCAGCAATCATCTAAACCATAAAAATTTAAATAATTAACACTTTGTGTTTGTTTGTAGTAGCACTTTTCAACATGAGTACACCATGCGATTTCTTGCTTTCCGGTTATTTCTATGCATGAGTAGGGAGGAAATAACCAACTTATGATGTTATGCGATTTAATGTGTTTCCTGACATGTTCCATTGCAAAACCATATGCAACAAGACATTACAACTTATGCTCAACCATAATAAATTTCTATGTTGGTGATAAATAGCCAAGAAGCATGAAGATAATTTTGTGATACTAAATCTTATGCTTTCTTTTTAAAATTCTAATAAAAGGAGAACATCATAGCAAATAATCCCCACGCATGGTCCCCTGTGTTACTATGTATATCTTTGATGGAATCCTCTCAGCCACCAAAAACAACAATCTCTAATAAAGTTCCAGCATTCAGTTTCAAATTTAGGTTTAAAGCTGTGGTCATATGAGGTACATCTCCAAAAAAAAGAATTAGTAGTTTCAGATGAGATGCTTACCTCCAATTGAGGCAGAGATACACGGGAGAGGTCTCGTCATCGAGAGCTCCGGCGTTTAAGGGGCTCCGTCAAGAGGGATGAGCTCCGGTATTGAAGGGGCTCTGTCGAGAGGGAATCGACGAACTAGAAGTAGAGAATCAGAAGGATCACTCGCCGCCTCGCCCTATCTGCCTCGCCATCGCCGCCTCGACCTCGCTGCCTCTCCCTCGCCAGACACCCCTGCTTTAATCTTCAAGAAGGATTGCGAAGTTCGCCCGCCTCTTCTTCTTTCTCGCGTGGAGGCCAAGCCGGAGTTAGGGCAAAAGCAATTTTCTAAATGCAGCGGCGTGTGGAGACAGTTAGAAAAGTTGTACCCTAATCTAGTATTCTAATGGGATGACATGTCATCAGATTTTAGAGAGTAATGGAGGGGTTTGAAATATCATTGATTTACAAATGGGGGATTCAAAATTTTATGGAGAGAATTTAATATTTTAGTGTGGATACATAAATTTTGACTGAAAGATTTATTAAAATTATGTAAAAATATTTTTTCATTTGTGATCGTTATATTTTCGTCACTTAATTAAATTATTTAGTGACGAAATTTAATTTTGTTACTCAAAAATAATTTTTAGTTACTTGACATTTTTTTTGTTGCAAATAAAAACTTTTTTGTGACCAAATATTTTTTTTGTCACTAATTAATTGAAGATCATCATTTAGTGGCCAACCTCAAATTTTGTCATAAAAAATATATTTTTAGTGACGAAAAATATTTCGTCACATAATTTTTGTCACTAAAAGCCTATTTTCTTGTAGTGTCCTTAGATTGAGAATTAGATCTAAATTTTTCTTACAGACTGTTCTGGATTTGCCTTCTTAAGGGTTTCCCCATTACTTGTTGTCAAACTCTCTTTCCCGTAATTGCTTGATTACTTCCTTAGTTATTCCTGGTTGTCAAGGATCAGTCCCTTATATAGATTTTTTTCATGATTACCGGCTGATCCGGTTTGTAACAACCTTCTGACAGTTCTGATAAAGGTGTCAAACCTGTTGGTTATGACAGCTGTCGAGTTACCAGTCATGACAGTAGATTCCTCAAAGACTTTACAACTCAGCATGAACTGCTCAGCAAACTGCTTCATATGTGTCGACACAAATAGACTAAGTGTAGACACAAGTCTTGATGATGTAAACACAACACTCCATGTGTTGATATTGTCATTCTTCTGCTACTAGACACAGCTTATGTTTGTATGTGTCGACACAAGTCCTGTGTGTCAACACAACTGCTCCTGGTATCGACATAACTGATGCTGACAGATGGCATTGAGTGTATGTCCAGCTATCGTTGAGTGTGTGCCGAGACGTCGTTGAGTGTGTGTCGACACAAGCATTCAGAATCAATATAGTTGTTGCTGTTAGATGGTATTGAATGTGTGTCAACACAAGTCCTATGTGTCGACATAAACCTTCTTCAGGTGTCGACACAATTCCTGAGTGTCGACATAAGCCTTTCTTCTAGTGTTGACATAACTCCTACGTGTCGATACAGATTCTGCTTTAGGTTTTGACACAATTACTGCCTTAGGTGTCGACACAACTTCTTCTTCAAGTGTCGACACAATGCCTGGGTGTCGACACAAGCCTTGCTTCTAGTGTCGAAACAACTTCTGGGTGTCGACATAATTCTTCACAAGTGTCGACACTTGTACTTTGAGAATTTTCATGCAAACCTTACACCTGCACAATGAAACTCAAACATCCCATCAAATACAAATCTATGTATATCATTGAGTAAGATGAGACTTCTCCAAATCTGATACATATTTTTTCGTATACCAAACAATCTCCCCCTATATAAGAAGTCATAACCCTTAGTCAAATATATACATCACTCATAATATAACACACATAAAAAAGATATACATTCATTTAACAGCAGGATAACAACTAACATCAATACTAAAACTGAATTTATTCATTAATCAGAAAATTCCAGGTTTACATGTTTTTCTATAGAATAACAAAAAAACAAAAGATTACATTGTTCTAGACAATAGCCTATTTATCCTAAGATAGACTAGGCTCCTTAATTACAATTCCCTTCCCAGATTTTATCTTAGCCTGCATAGTAGGTTCAGTATCATCAGCTAGTTTCTTTTATTTCAGATCCTTCTTCTTCAGTTTTTCAGCCTTTATCCTTTGCCTTTCAAAATATTGAAAAGGCTTTGGGAAGTACCTGCTACGCTCTAGAGCATTAGCAGTTAACTTCCTAGCTTTTGCACTCCTTCTGTACAAAAGAATGGCTTCTTGCCTGGCTTGATACCTGTTCCACTCTTGCTCAGAATACCATTTACCCCTATCATAGGTCTTGTCCTACACAACTTTCCAGGAAGTCAAAATAATATTCCTGGAAGTAGGGCTCCACTGCTCAAAATTAGGCTTTAATTCAGCCTGTTCTCTAAACCTTTTCTTGGATAGCTGTGCTTCCTTCTGAGCTTCCTTGGCAGCCTCTAACATGTCTACTTTTTCAATTATAATATTTTGTGCCTCCTGTGTAGGGCTATACATTGTCTGAACTTCTTGTTGGACTATGTCAAAATCAGCTGGAGGGTAAATGACTTGTGCAACCTCTCGCTGATCCCCTTCAATGTAGGCAGGTTGTACTCAATACTCTGCAGTATTATCATCCTCACAAAGGGGTGGAAATCCAAGTGTAGCTCTGATGGTGTTACATACCCATTTTGCATGGTCAGAGTTAGCTTTGACTAACATTCTCTCCCCCTTTATGACTTCTCTAGCTATATGATCCCTCAGATCATTCTTTTGAAACCTCATTTGATCAGCTAGATATTCTGTACCTTCTTGATAGTAGGCTTTGAACTTAGCCAGGTAATCAGAAATAGTCTTTTGAGAGGCTCCAATGGCTGTTTAGACAGCAGCTAGATCTTCTTGAATTTGCTTTAATATTTTAGTTTTCAAATAAGTGGAAAGACTTCCCAATTTTTTGAGAATTTATTCATCGGAGTCTTTGAGATTTTCATTACACTGGAATTTATATTATAAATAATATCCTTTCTTGGTGGCAATGTCCTCAACCTCAGTCTTCAGTAGCTGTTGTTGCTCAGCCAAATATACTACAGCATTGTCTCCCTTATGGAAGAAATCTTTCATCTCTTTCTTATGCAGATTGACTTCAAATCGAATTGATTTGATGTCTTGAGCAAGCTGAAACTACAGTTCTTTATTTGACTCATCCATATATTTATCTAAGGACTGCCTTTATTCATCCAATTTGACTTGCAGTTGGACCCATAATGAACTGAAGTATATACTTGGAGCAGGTGGTTGAGTGACTGTTTGTAAGGCCTTTTTATAGCCTGTGCTCTTTTGCTTGATTGCAACCATCTTCCTCTTCTTAGACATAGAGGCTTCCTCATCATCACAGGGTTGTGATGAGCTTTCTAGATCAATTGTTTTCTTATTAGAAAGGGCATTCAGTAGCTCCTCCCCCTCAGTTTCTGGCAGTTCCTTTTCTATCTGTGATTGCTCCCCCTTAGTCCTTGCAGCTGGTAAATCAGGAAATAGCTCTTCAATAGTTACCTCTTGTTGCATCTGTAAGGAGGAATGAGATTAGTTTGGAAAAAAAAGGTTCTCCCTGGACATCAAGATTTTTGTCCAGGGCCATCTCTATTAAAGAGATACTTACTTGCTCATCTTGAGCTGTATCTTTTATCTGCACATCTTGTGCTTCCTTCTCAGCAATTTCCAATGCTTCTTTGTTTATATCTGATATAATGTCCATCACTGTATCAGCAACATACTCACTCTCCAGAGTAGCTTCAGCAATGCCTCCCCCTTGGGCAGGCAGCTCAGATTGTTCAGTGTCTTGTTCTGCTGGTTCAAGGTGTTCTCCCCCTGGAGTGGAGGTTATCTGTTGCTTGGGGTGCTGACTGCTCTCTTCTAGATCTTGAGCTTCTTTTTTTTGTTGATCTTCATCTGAACTTAAGACTACCTCCTCCTAGGAATCATTGGAGGATTCTTCTTGCTGAACAATTTCTTTCTTTTTCTTATCTTTCTTGACCTGTTTCTGTGGAGTAGAAACCTCTTTGGTCAACACTCTATCCCATCTGGATAGAATCCTTACATCCATTCTCCTCATATGGTTGATCATGGATCCTGTTAGTTGGTTCATAACATCTGATATTGTAGAAGATAGACATAAGCTTAGTATCCTTCCCAGATTTGGCTTCTTTACTCCTTCTTGGATCTTGTCAAATACTATTGATGCCCAGTCTATTTCTATAGTGAATATTACCCTTGTCATTAAATTGAACATGGAGACTGAAACTCTATCATGTCCACCAGTCTTACACAGAATCACTTTGCCTACTATTTCAGACAGAAATTTTCCTTGGGAATTCATCCCTTTCCGGGTAATGGATGATCCTACTTTGGTATTAGGGTTCAACCCGCACCAACATAGTACATCTTTAGTCATGGATGGAACTATTTCATCGTCATCCTTAACCATGGGAAGTTGGAGTGATTTCCTGATTGTATTTAGTGTTAGTTTCACTCGGGAATCCTGAAATGTCGCTTTGATCTTCTTGCCTTCAGTGTCCACAATTGCTGATGAAGAGAATTCCATAACTTCCTTTTTCCAAATTCGTGTTGGTTCTGAGACCAAGAACTCCAAACCATTTTTCAAAATTAGGGTAATTACACCCTGGATGTCTTTTGAGGCTATCGTGAATCCCCCACGAACAAGCTCATAACCTTCATTCACCTTGTCGTCCTTGTGGGGAGCCATTGACAAGAGGGAGAGAGAGAAGAGAAGAGAAGTGAATATATATGTTGACACAAGGTCTAGAGTCGAAAAATCTGAAGGCGTAGTCGACCAGATTTTGTCTTCCCCTATTTATAGTCTACTGGTAAAGGGTAGGTCAAAGGACGCACCTTACTTAGTAAAAATGCATGTCGACATAGTTGTACATGTGTCGACATAAAAGACTTAGGTCACGACTAAACTTAGTTTTAGTCGACATGTCTATGTGTCGACATATCTATGTGTCGACATACTTGTGTTAGTGTCGACACGGGCTGGTCATGTCTCGATATAGTTGTGTCGACACCTATTCTTCTGTCGACACAGATACTGTTTCTTTGTCGACACATCCTTTTTCTTTGTCGACACAACATACTGAGTGTGTCGACACAATTTGCTTGTGTCGACACAAACTTTGTACTTAGACAAATTTCCTGAGAAATATTGTGCTTACATATTCTACTTAGGAATGCTTGAGCTGACTTATTCTAGGTTCAACATACCTAATTCAATTTTAAAATAATTGAATTTAGTTTCATCCAGAGGTTTTGTAAAAATATCAGCAATTTGATTATTTGTGTTTACAAATTCTAGACTTATATCCTCCTTCTCCACATGTTCTCTTATGAAATGAAACTTAATTTTTATATGTTTGGTTCTATTGTGTGATACAAGATTCTTAGCAATAGAAATAACACTAGTAGAATCACAGAATAGTGGAATTCTACTTACCTTGATGTCATAGTCTTCAAGTTGATGCTTTATCCACATCAACTGTGCACAGCAGCTGCTTGCAGCTATGTATTCTGACTCAGTAGTTGAGATAGCTACACTTGTTTGCTTTTTGCTGCACCATGACGCCAACCTTCCACCTAGGAATTGGCAACTTCCTGTAGTACTTTTCCTATCTTCTTTGCATCCTGCAAATTCTGCATCTGAGAAGCCTGTTAGTAAGAAATCTCTATTATTAGGGTACCAAAGACCTAGATTAGGTGTGCCCTTAAGATATCTCAAAATTCTCTTAACTTTAGTATAATGAGATTCCTTTGGGCAAGCTTGGTACCTAGCACAGACACATGTAGCATACATGATGTCAGGTCTACTAGCAGTCAAGTAGAGTAGGGAGCCAATTATCCCTCTATACAAAGACTCATCAACAAGTTTCCCTATCTCATCTTTGCCTATAGGCATACTTGTTCCCATTGGAGTTTTCATGGTGGAGGCTGAGTCCATTCCATATTTCTTAATAAACTCCTTGGTGAACTTAGACTAGGATATGGACAATCCATCATCAGTCTGTCTTACTTGAAGTCCCAAGAAAAACTTCAGCTCACCCATACCGCTCATCTCAAACTTCCCTTGCATAAGTTTGGCAAACTTTCTACAAAGGTTGTTTTCAGTAGATCCAAAGATTATGTCATCAACATATATCTGGACTAGGATTATCTTGCCTTTAGATTCCCTACAGAATAGAGTTTTATCTATCTTTCCTCTAGAGAATTTATTCTCAATAATAAAAGCAGACAAGGTTTCATACCAAGCCCTAGGGGCTTGTTTCAAACCATATAGAGCTTTCCTAAGACTATATACATAATCAGGATAATGAGAATCTACAAAACATGAGGGTTGTTCAACATAGACTTCCTCTTTTAAGTCACCATTCAGAAATGCTGACTTTACATCCATCTTATATACCTTGAACCCTTGATAGGCAGCATAGGCCAAGAACAACCTTATAGCCTCCAGCCATGCCACTGGGGCAAAGGTTTGATCAAAGTCAATCCCTTCCTCTTGCCTGTAGCCTTTTACTACCAGTCTGGCCTTGTTCTTGATTATAGTGCAATTATCATCAAGTTTATTTCTGTATATACACTTGGTTCCTATAATGTTGTGATCCTTTAGTTTAGGAACCATTTCCCAGACTTTACATCTTCTGAATTGATTCAGATCATCTTGCATAACATCAATCTAGTTTGTGTCTAGCATGGATTCTTCAAACTTCCTGGGTTCTATTTGTGATAAGAAACTTGAACATAAAACTGTGTTCATGTTCTTGCTCCTGGTTAGTACACCTTGACTTGCATCACCAATGATTTGATGAGATGGATGATCCTTTAGGTGTCTTCTTGTGGGAGGAAATCTGCCAACGTCTTGGCCTTCTTCATTTTCCTTAACCTGATGCTCCTCATTGTCTTCTTCATTCAGAGAGTCTTGTTCTCCCCCTGGATAACATGCATCCTTTTCTTCATCCAGCCTAGTAGGTGCTTCTTCATTGATAGTCAGCTTTTCCAGCCTATCCTTTAAACTTGTAGAACTACCTGAAGAGCTAGACAATTCACTATTAATCAACTTAGACTCATCAAATACTACATGGGCAGATTCTTCTACAACTTATGTAGTCAAGTTACAGATCCAGTATGCCCTACTATTATTGTTGTACCCAACAAATATCCCTTTTAGGGATTTGGCAGCAAACTTAGTTTGGTAGTGCTTACCATTAACTAGGACAAAACACTTGCTACCAAAGATTCTGAGGTAGGAAATATTTAGTTTTCTGCCTTTCAAAATCTGATAGGGATTCATCTTATGTTTCTTATTGATTGAGGCTCTATTAAGTACATGACATGCAATATTTACTGCCTCTGTCCAGAAGTACTTTGGGAGAGTAGTGTCAATAAGTAGTGTTCTACTTGCCTCAATTAGAGTCATATTCTTCCTTTCAGCAATACCATTTTACTGGGGTGTTCTAGGTGAGGAGAACTCCTGATGAATCCCAAATTCTTCACAGAACTTTGTCATACATTCAGACTGAAATTCAGTTCTATGGTCACTTCTGATTTTGACCACAGAATTGTTAAATTCATTCTGAATTTGTCTAACAAAGGTCTAGAAAATAGTAGGAGTTTCAGATTTCTGCCTCATGAAGAAAACCCATGTGAATCTAGAATAGTCATCCACAATAACTAATGTGGATGACTTTCCTATAAAGTCAATGAACTGACATAGGACAAAACAAATCCATATGCAAGAGATATAAACATCTCATTGAATCTTTGGTATCAAGTGCATGGAAAGAGGACTTAGTCTATTTGCCCTTTTGGCAAGCTGAATACACACCCTCTTTAATGCACTTGACTTGAGGATCATTCCTCACTAATCCCATGCTGAACAGCTGTCCTATTGACTTATAGTCAAGATGAGCTAGCCTCTTATGCCATTTGACACATAGTGAAGCTTTCTCTCCTACAACTAGACCAATGGGTGAGATGTTAAACTCACAATCTCAGTTAAGACAATATACATTCCCTTTCCTAGTGCCAGTCAAAATGATCTCTTGATCACTTGACCTCCTTATTTGACACTCCCCTTTGAGAAAAGAGATGTCATAACCAAGATCACTAAGTTGACTTATGCTAATCAGGTTGTGTTTTATACCCTTCACATAAGCCACTTTAGTGATAATAATTGAATCACTAGAAAGGTTACCAAATCCTTTGATGATTCCTTATTCTGATCCACCAAAGATTACTTTGGGTCCATTTTCTATGAGTACATAGTCCCTCAACATTCTTCTTATTCCAGTCATGTGTCTGGAACATCCACTATCCAAGTACCATATAGGGGTATGGCCACTTGGATTCACCTGCATCAAATAAAGAATCACTTATCCTTAGTACCCAAATTATTATTGGGTCCTAGGTCCTTGTTAGTTTGAAAACCTGCAGCTGTTCTGACAGGTAAAATATTCTTGGTTTTAACACTTGTGTTGAACCAGCAATCCATGATAAAGTGGTCCACCTTGTCACAACACTAAAACTCAAATCTATTGTACCTTCTTTTAGGTACAATCTTCACAACTTTGTTGTCAGCTGTCCTGTTAAGTATAGGTGCTGGAGCAGTAAACCCCAAGAATTCCTTTTGAACCTGATGGGCTTGCCTATAGAGTGACCTATTGGCATTTGCACCCTTGCCCATGAGATCTCCATACTCACAGTGACCATAGGTAATATCATGATCATACCTGTTTGTAGGTTGCATCACTTTCCTAAAGAAAATAGGGGGATTTTTAGCTAGTGGCTGAACTGGGGCCTTACCTTTTCTATCAGAATTGGTGGCCCTAGTTCTTCCCTTAAAACCTAGACCAGTCTTTCCTTTATGAGAAATGAAATTGTCTATTAAGGGCAAGACATATTTTTGCCTAAAGAATTTTGCCACTAACTCTCTTTCTTGCTGAAGTTTTGCCTCCAGATTCTTGTTATGATTTTCCTTGAAAGAGATTGTGCCCATCTGAATAACAGTAATGTTTTTTAGTTTGACAACCTCCTTTTGTTTTAAATCTATTAACATGGCTGAATCTAATGCAGCCTGCTTTAGAGCTTCAATTTCCTTGGCCTACTCCTTGACATGAAACTTGCTACTCTTTAGAGCTTGCAACACCCCACCATACTCATTAATGAGTTGATGTACATCCCCCTCTGAATCAGAACCATCTACTTCTCTTGATGTTGATGCTACTATCCAGTAAAATAATCAAAAGTTGAGGGAGAATTGTATACCTTGCTTGGATCAAGTTGATCCTGACACTGATCATTTTCTGACAGAACCATCAGCCCTCTACAATAATAGTATTTCACTCCATTTATGGAGTCCAACATTTGTAGGAATTCTAGTTCCCTAGAATCCTCCTCTGTTGAGAATAGCCCAACATATGCTTCTGCATCATCTTCTTCTCCTGATCCTGAAGATGAAGAGTCTGTACAACTCTTCTGCTTTTGAGCAACAAAGGATTTCTCCTTCTTGCATTTCACTTAATGCTTCTTCTTGTCCTTAGATATAGTCCTCTTGTCTGGGCAGTCAGCTATGACATGTCCAGGCCTGTTGCAACAATAACAAACAATCTTAGAATTAGTTTGTTTACTAGGTTTTGAGGCATACCTGTCCTCCTTGGGAGTCATCATTTTCTTGTAATACTCATCCTTGGAGAAGGATGTAGATGGCCTGGTTATCCATTTCTTCTTTTTCATGAACCTTAGAAACTGCCTTATAAAGACAGCAAAGTCCTCATCAAAGGTGTGGTTATCTCATGTGTTATTGTCAAGATTTTCTTCTTCTGCCTCAGCACTCCTTCTGGGTGGAGAAGGAGACTTTCTCCTACCCTTTCTTGTGCCTTCAGCCTTGAAGGCTACTGACTTCTCTTTGTACGCAGACCTACTGCTTTTCTCCTCCTCTTTTCTAGCAGTGAGCTGTATTTCATAGGATAACAGCTTTCCAAATAGTAATGGTGGAGGTATATAAGCAAGCCTGACCACCTCTCTGATGGCACATATCTTTGTCTCCCAGTCCTTTGTTAGTGATCTGAGAAACTTGTCATTCAATTCATATGTACTGAAGACTCTTCCATAGTTTATCAGCTCATTTACTATCCTAAAGAACTTCTTGTAATATTCAGCTATGCTGTCAGACTTGGCTTGTCTAAATCTCTCATATTCTTGATTTAGCATAGATTTCTTGTCTTCTCTAATTTCTTCAGTTCCCTCCATGTAGACAATCAAGGTGTACCACATCTCCTTAGAGGTTTTGCAATGCACCAGATTCTTAAATGTGGCATCATCTATATAACTTATAATAATGTTTTGTGCTCTTTTGTCTGATGTTGCCAGGATGATCTCATCCTTGGTCATTTCAGAATAACTCTTTAGGGTTCTAACATTTACATCCAGAACTGATACCTTTATTGGATTAAAGGGCCCTTCTTGTACTGTGATGTAGATTCTTGGATCAGATGCTTCCATGAATAACCTGACCCTTTCCTTCCATATGTCAAAGCATTCTTTCCTACAAATAGGCAGTTTTATAGATCCAAATTCCTTCTGATTCTCATTTGAACACATTCTTGAAATCTATTAATTGCCTTGGAGATTCACTTAGACTATTAGGTCTATCTTTGAGTAACCTCCCTCTGATACCACTTAAAAGACTTGATTTCAAGAGCCTAGACACCTAGAGGGGGGGTGAATAGGTTCTAATTTTCTTTAAGAATTTTAGGAAATTAGCTTGTTCTAACTTAGCACAGATAATGTAATTCTCAGCACAGCAATCACAACATAGCAATCACAGCACAGTACAGTACACTAGATTTATAGTGGTTCCCCAAGATATGGGTACATCCACTTTCCCCCTTCGCCTATCCAGTAGAGAACTGGATTCAGCCCAACTTCCTTCACTTACTCAGATCCATATATCTTACAACTCAGAACCAGATTGGTTCCTACAGCTCAGACTTATACAAGTCTTACCTCAGATTCTTCCCAAGAATCCTACCACAGGCCTCAGCCCTACCTCAGCCTTTATCACTAGGCTTACAACTCAGAATTTCACAAGTCCTATACCTCAGGCACTCAGCCCTTCCTCAGCCATTATAATTACAGGCTTACAACTCAGATCTTACAAAAGATCCTATAAGAAAATTGAATGTTTTAAAGGGTATAGAAATTTCATTAGATAGAACTCTCTATTGGTGCGAGCTTCTTGATCAGTTCTTGAATAAACTGAATCTTCAAATCCAACCTGACTTAGCTGTTTCAAAGCTTCTTGATTGAACAAAATAAGATTGATCTTCACTTTATGTAGAAGTTGATCTTTAGATAGCTCCCTCCTTAGATTCAGAATTAGAACTGAATCTTTCTTACAGACTGTTCTGGACCTTCCTTCTTAAGGGTTTCCCCTTTACTTATTGTCAAACTCTCTTTCCCGTAATTGCTTGATTACATCCTTAGTTATTCCTAGTTGTCAAGGATCAGTCCCTTATATAGAGTTTACTCATGATTACCGGTTGATTCGGTTTGTAACAACCTTCTAATAGTTCTGACAAAGGTGTCAGACTTGTTGGTTATGACAGCTGTCGAGTCACCAGTCATGACAGTTGATACCTCAAAGAATTTACAACTCAGCATGAACCACTCAGCAAACTACTTTACATGTGTTTACACAAATAGACTAAGTGTCGACACAAGTCTTGATGATGTCGACACAACACTCCATGTGTTGACATAGTCATTCTTCTGCTACTCGACACAGCTTCTGTTTTTATGTGTCGACACAAGTCTTATGTGTCGACACAACTGCTCCTTGTCTTGACATAACTGATGCTGATAGATGGCGTTGAGTGTATGTCCAGCTGTCGTTGAGTGTGTGTCGTGACGTCACTGAGTGTATGTCGACATAAGTCTTGTATGTCAACACAAGCCTTCAGACTTAATATTGTTGTTGTTGTTAGATGGAGTTGAGTTTGTGTCGACACAAGTCCTGTGTGTCGACACAAACCTTCTTCAGGTGTCGACACAATTCCTGAGTGTCGAGATATGCCTTTCTTCTAGTATCGAAATAACTCCTGGGTGTCGACACAGCTTCTACTTTAGGTGTCGACACAATTCCTGCCTTAGGTGTCGACATAATTCTGGGTGTCGATGCACCTTCTTCTTTAGGTATCGACAAAATGCCTGGGTGTCGACACAGGCCTTACTTCTAGTGTCGACACAATTTTTCAAAAGTGTCGACACTTGTACTTAGAGAATTTTCTTGCAAACCTTACACCTGTACAATGAAACTCAAACATCCCATAAAATACAAATTGATGTATATCATTGAGTAAGATGAGTCTTCTCCAAATCTGGTACATATTTTTCAGTGTACCCAACAACATGCAACATTCTTGCCCTGCGAGATGTTTCGAAGCTGAAGTTGAATGTCGAGAATAATAACAAGAAGTCGTTTGTGCTGGCCGATGGATCAGTTGTTAAAACTGAAGGCGAAATCAAAGATGTTAAGGTAAAACTTAATGGGGGTTGTTGTGGTCACCGACTTTCAGGTGTTGGGATTGGAGGAAAACACCTCCAAACCCATTTTGGGGGTTCCATTTCTGAAAGCCAGTAAGGCGACGCTGTTCTTAAATGCTTCCGGGATTACCTTAACATCTATGGATAAATTATGATCTCCGCAATCTCTTCCTGTTCTAGCCCCTTGTAAATCTGAAAATCTAAGCACAGTTAATGTTTTGTTATCTAACGATTTATCTAGTGATGATAAGGTGGATGAGTCGCTTAGCGAGCACTATGTGACAACGATAGGGAAGGAACTGCTAAAGCTTATTGTGGATGAATAAAGTGCGGAGATACCAGGCGCAGAAGGAGATGACGATAAGAAAGACGTTGGATCATGCGAGGCTAGTGAGAGCGTGCATGAGATTACTTTTAGAACAGTCATTGAACCAAATAAATCTTGGAAAACTGTTAAACAGGTATCATGGGCAGATCTGCCACACTCTGCGGGTGAAGAAAGGATGCCCCCGGCTGTGGTTGATGATCTGAACACTAAAACTCCGGGCATGAAATTGTCACCTTGGCGCTCTCCTACAGTGGAATTGTGAAGAAGGGAGTTACTCTTGCGCAAGGCGCGGCATTTTGCCCTCCGGCGCGGGAAGGAGGAGAGTAGGGGTAAAGAAGACTTGTCTTCTTTGGGCCCTAAAGCCTTCCTCTCCTCCTCATCTCGCGTGTCATGTGAGGTTTACCACAAATCAGCGTTCGGCTGAAATGTGGCAGATCTCCGGGGTGGTCTCCTTTGCCTTGCTGCTTTTATTTCTGTTTTTGTTAAATGTTGTTTGGATTTTGAAATTAATTGCTTGTGTTGCTTTTGTACCTGAAAAATGATATATAACTGCTAATACAGGTATTTGGTCCACCTTAAGAATGCTAAAGAAAAGGGCTTATTAGAGACAATCCAATTTTGCTGCCTCTATATTGTGTATAAGGCTATTGCCTTGTCTTGCTTGCGTTTTTTTGCTATTTTCTCTATTTTCTTGTGTTTCATATTTTCTTACGTGGTTGGACATTGTTTATTCTTGCAGGTAATGATTTGTTGGGCCGTAGGATAGTTGATCGAGTTTGAACGCCTAAATTCTTGCATGCTCATCTTTGAGCATTGGGTAACCTCTTCACTCACCTCTTAGATTACATTTTCATCATCATTGTTTTTTTGTTAGATTAAGTCTGGGGGAGAGCCTATAGTTGTTACCCGTTGCACTCGCACTTCATTTGCTTGCCAGTAGTTGTTATTTTTTGATTACATAGTCATTGCTTTGCGCACCCATGCACCCACTTGAGTGCGTTCTTAACTTTTTGTGTGTTGCGAGTCAAGCAAGCTTCTTTGGTTAGAACGGGGAAGATTACCGTGCTAAATTAGGATTATTTGACGGAGTAAAATGTTGGCCTTGCTGAGTTCCTAGTCAAGTGCTCCCGTCTCTTGTAGAAATTATAGTAAGATTAATTTTTTTGCATACTGCTAGTTTATATTTTTTTCTAGCTATGTAAATTCTTTTTATACTACTTAGAAAATTTTTTGTGAATCCGACGGTAGGTTAGGGATGTGTTTATATGGTCGTTAGATTTGTATTGCTCGAGTCGAGATAAGGGGTAGTCTCTCTCGTTGGCTAAGAACTTGCCCCAGGATACTCTCAAAGCATGGGTACATGGTTAGCTAAGTGAGAGCATGATGTAGGCCATCTTTTTGGCTAGGTTGACCTTTATACCGTTCCTAACGTCATATCTTCGCTAGCCCCGTTGTGCCTACCCTTTCCTTTTATTCAACTCCACTATGATTTCACCAAAGCCTCATAGCCTATCCTAGTCGCACGCTGTAAGACCCCATTTTTTTTGCAACAACCACCGGGGTCTTAGGCCCAGAATCGGCATTTTGCGGTGACACCATCCTCCGGTATGGTCGACACCACAAAACGCCGACTCTGCCGGCCATCTCAATCACCATCGACTGAAGAAGTAGTAAGAAGGGACATAAGTGTCCAAGTCCACAATATCAATAAAGAGGAGATCACAACATCATATAGTCAACAACATAACATTCTAAAGTAAATGGTAAGGTAAAATAGGAAAAGAGGGCTTATGCCCAGTACATGTAATCCTCACTACAAGTCACTCGTGGAAGCAAAACTAAAACTAAGCGTCACCGTAACTGTCACTGAACCGAGAGCACCCAAGCTAGTCTAGCCCATCTCCACCGACTCCGTACTTTGCTGGTGCTGCATCTTTGGGTGCTTTTTCCTTTTCGGCATGCAGTCGCCGCCTCGCAATCCACGTCTGCGTCTACGTCTTCGGCCTCCTGGCCGCTGAGCTGGTGGGATCCCAACCATCATGGGGCATTTGACCCGTGCATGCCCCGGCTGGTGACAACGGTAGCACGGTCGTGGGGTCAACTCTGTCGGAATCTGCAAAACCGGTGTCTCTTCCATGAGGGGCTCTGAATCTAATTTAATGTAAACTTCCCATTTCCTATCTTAATGAAGAAGGTACTATTTTTACTTATCTAAAAATACAGAGAAAATTACAAAATAACAAACATGGTTAGATACACCCACTGGTCTAATTTCATAATTTTCCTAGCAATAATGGGGCACTGTTTTGATTTTTGAATAAAAATCCCAAATAGTGAATTTATGAAGCAAGTACTTGAAATAACAAGTTTAAAATTCCAAGAAATTCCATAGAATCTATCATGCTATAAATGACCTATTCCATAATTTCATAATATTCCACGGAACATAAACTTCATAATCATCAAAATAAACTCTTAGGGCACATTTGAGGTTGTGAATAAATTATTATTTATAATAACCCAAAAATTCTACCAAAAATATTTTAGGGCCATCTCTACCAAAGAACTACCCTGCCAAAATTTCATCTGATTTTAAATTCATTTGCTAACCTAATAATCAAAACAAGTTTGGTGCCCAAAAACTAGGGATAGGGTTTTGAGGGGGTTAAAGGCTTCCAAATTCCCTAAAATTTTAACAAAAGGACTATACTAACCCTATGGTCCTCTCCACAAATTTTTAAGTTATTCCAAGGTCATTTGACCCCATGACCTTCAACCCTAAAAATCCCCATTAAGGGACATACACTAGGGTTCTAGGGCTACCCTACTCCAAACCACCCATAATCCCATTTCAGGGTGTTACATGCCATATAAAATCATTGGCCAAAATATTAGCCTCTGTTGAGGGGATTTGACCCTCAAACACCAAGGGGGTGTTTTGACCTAATTAACCCTATAGGGGTCAACCAAAGGTTGGATAAAAACCTAATCAAAACATCTCCAAATGAGATGGAATTTTTACCAGAGCCTCTAATATGCTCTCTAAGACAGCCCACCCAAATTTGGGTGGATTTTGATGTGTTTAAACACCTAAAAAATTTATACGTGGATTATTACATTTTTACAAAAACTATAGAAAAATATTCTCCAAAAATTCTAATTTTTGGATATGTCTTAGGTATGGCAAATAATAGCCCATACCCCAAATTTAAAGTCATTTGGATATCTGGATTGATGTGGGAATCCAAATCAATCTCAGGACAATCCTATGGATAGACCTCACCAAAATGTGTGTTGTGGTCTAACCAGGACTCCAAATCGAGTGAAATCAATTTTGAATTAAACTAGACTTCAAGGGCAACATTGTCTATGACCACTGTTTCTATAGAGGGGTATAAGTATTTTTAAAAATTAAATCTATACACTGCAATTATAATCACCGAAAAAACAATAAATAGAATATATTCCTGCATGAATCTTAAAGCAGCTTCCAAGGGCTGTTGGTCATCTTCAAGCTCCAGCCAAGGGACGAGATTAGCCCGACGTAGATCTCCTTCCAAGGCATTTTCCGGCCACCACAACCACCTCCCTGGCCGGCCACCACCACCACCACCTCCGTTGAGGTGGTGGCTAGCGTTTGGCGGCGACCATGCCGCCGGAGGCGGCGGTTTCCGGCGAACTCAACACCGCCATTTTCCATTAAAAATCCAAAAATCCAAGCTCCCAATCAGGCTTAATTGAGCCCGATTTCCTTCCTATTTGATCTAAAGATCTAACCCACGTAGAGAGGAGTAGAGGAGGACCTTAGTGATGGGTTGTTCCTTACCGGTCGCCGCGTCGCCATTACCGGTGGTGGAGCATCTCATGCTTTGAAACAACATAGTGATGTAGCTTGGTTTCTTCTGTTAAAAGGTGGAAACGTTTTCTATGAGTCTAAGGAAGCTTTTAAGAGAGTGAAATGGGGGAGGAGTGGGGTCTAGCTTGATTACCATTAATGTCCATTAAGGGGAATTTTCGGCCATGGAGAAAACCCCTTGAAATTCACCTCCCCTTGGTCCCAATTCATTTGAAAACTCCTAAAAACTGATAGGGGAGATGAATACTAATTAATTGGTGAAGAATGGAGGGGTGATTCACCTTCCCCACCATGAATGGCCTTCTTTTTCTCACTTTCTCTCTCCTCCATTAAAGGGCAAATGGAGCTTTCTCTCTGTAACGTCCCAATTCGCGCTAGGCCCCTTGCACGAGTTTTGAGTCAAGAGACTTGACTCAGGCTCAGGGCGCACTGGCAAAAGGTGTCAAGTGCGTCGGATGGAGTGTAGGGTTGGGTGATATCCAACGGATTGAAAGGAAATGGCCTAAGGGAAAATCGTCGAGAATGCCTGGTGATTCTCGTCAATCGTCGAGTATCGCTGAGAATACTCAACGCACTCAACGCCAGATTTCCGATAAGCATGGCCTAAGTGAAAATCTTCGAGAATGCCTGGTGATTCTCGCCGATCGTCGAGTATCGCTGAGAATACTCAACGCACTCAACGCCAGATTTCCGATAAGCATGGCCAAAGGGAAAATCGTCGAGAATGCCTGGTGATTCTCACCGATCGTCGAGTATCGCTGAGAATACTCAATGCACTCAACGCCAGATTTCCGATAAGCATGGCCCAAGGAAAAATCGTCGAGAATGCCTTGTGATTCTCGCCGATCGTCGAGTATCGCTGAGAATACTCAATGCACTCAACGCCAGATTTCCGATAAGTTGGGCTAAGGGAAAACCGTCGGGTATCATTGTTGATACCCGACGAATTCGTCGAGAATGCCTGACGATTCTCGCCGATCGTCGAGAATGAAAGATGATTCCCTCCGAATTTGACTTATGCGTTTTCTTCACCCAGGCAGATTCACCGGCTTGTACAGGCGGACCGAACCGGATTTCGGTATTCGCGCTGGATGGTTCCTTTGACCGGGACACTTCAATATGACCCATTATGGGCGGTCCAATGAGGCATTGACACGTGGCAGAAGATGTAACCTAATACATCGGCTTATAAAGGGAATGTTAAAGCCAAACCCTAGCCTTGTGCCGACCGACCTCGCCGTCATCACAGACCTCGCGAATGACAGAGCCGAGGGATTCGGATCTCTTAGATGCGGCCTTCTCTAGCTCTCCCTCTCTCTCTCCTTCCTTTGTAGTGAAGAACAACCATGCCAAGCAAAAGAAGCCGCAAAGAAGAACAACTAGATCCATGGCCGGGAATGTTGGTACCGCCGGAAACGAGGTGAGCTTCCTCCCCTCTCCCTTGGTGCTAGAACTGTAGATATATTCTAGGAGAGATATCGACTCCATAAAGTCTTGATGGAGAGGAGGAGATTTCCTAGGAAAGTCATGCCTAGGTTTGTTTTCTAGGCTTTAGCCCCCTCCAACCTCTTCATCCTTCAAAGTGAAGACGAGAGAAGGATTCGTGGAGAAATATGGATTCGTGACGGTGAATAAGGGTGGACGATTTTCTGGAGGAGATTTTGGGAGTTTGGTGCAAGAAGGAAGACGAACGGATGCCGTTCACCTCGCCTTAAGATGCGTGCATAAATCTATTTTCTGCACGCAGCGACCTTCGTGGCCAATTTCGGGGGTGTTCTGGTCATATTTGGGTTTTCGACTAAACACGAAAGTCGTAGCCCTCGAAATTATCTTTCCAACGAGCGGTTGCACGTTCCACGAAGATACCTGTAGCCACGGGAAAGCCTGTTCGAATCTGCTGCAATTGGGGGAAATTCCACCCAGGAAATCTTTATCATGTACGCAGCAGGCTTCGAGTGGATTTCTGGTGTGATGCGATCAAATTTGGGCTTTCGACTAAACACGAAAGTTGTAGCCCTTGGAATTATCTTTCCAACGAGTAGTTACACGCACTCATCGGATTTCTGTAGCCTCGGGAATCCTTGGTCGAAGTGGCTTCCCGGATTAAGGCTGCACCTAAATTCTAGGCTGTGTAACGAGGAATGCGATGTGGTGGAATTTAATGTTGCGATCCAACTCGAGGCTTGGGTCGACTCATTTGACATAATCATCATAGAGACGTGATAAGTTGAGGTTATAAATCTAAATTCATATAACGAGTTGTGGAAAAGTTTAATTGAAGGAAAGAACCTGATATAATTGGGTAGATATAATCGGACAAATGTATAAATGATTTAACTATGTCCATGATACATGTTGGATGGATAAAAGGGAATTAGTAATCCAATTCTTAGAGTGTCGTCTCCCTATGGGTAGCATTGTGGAAGTAACAAGTGCGGTGTTGACTATCTCTAGTTGGAATGAGATTGAGATGAGTAAAGTTGGACGGTTGGGCTTGGCCCTCGGTATTCATGTCCTGAGGCTCCTTCCGCATTTGATGGATGGTTGGGCTTGGTCCTCGGTGTTCACGTCCCGAGGCTCCTTCCATGCCACAATATTGTGAAATTGCATGTGGTGTGAGTCGACACACGGTGTCGTAATCCCAGGTTAAGGATAGTGTGGCAGGTCTACGGGCTCGCCAATCATCACACCGATGGGAGTCGACAGCTAGACCTTGGACGGTTGGGCTTGGTCCTCAGTGTTCATGTCCCGAGGCTCCTTCCGTGCCTAGTGAACGGTTGGGCTTTGTCCTTGTGTTCATTTCCTAGGCCCCTTCCGTGTCACGCATAAGCCAGTTCGGGGTTAGGATCTTGGTGCTCACTTACCCAAGAGAACCCGCTGAGCCGTAGTATGCATGTGAGCTCCGCTGTTACGTCCTTAGCATTGAGGCGTACGGAGGCCTAGGCCAGGTAGTGTGGATACCAGCCTTGTAGTGGAGATGACCGCTCTATTATCACCGTTTTGCCACGACGGTTGACGCCTGAGAGGTTAGCTACCTGCTCGAATAGTGGGAACTATAAGTCTGTGTCGACATAGCGATTGCATGTGCTTGATCATGGGTCTGTCATTGCATTGCATTCATAACATTACACTTCATTGCATACATAAGACCCTCATCGTATAAGTTTGTATGGGCACTCTTATACGATGAGTTACTTATTGCTGAATGACCCTCAACTTATATGCTTGTATGGGCATCCATATAAGTTGAGTTACTTACTGTTATAGATATATACTCTCTTGCTGCTGTAGATAGTAGATTTGTAAAATAAGAGCTTGTTTATTATACACCACTGCTGTTGCTGCTTATGATATGTATACTCACTTCACCTGTTGTACTACTGTTATTTATATATTGTACCTGTTCCTTTCTCCGCCCAGTGCCGAGGAGTCGCCGGGGGAGCGGATGTGAAGCCACTTAGTCTTTATGACTAACGGTTGCTACGTCTTCCTTTTTAGGAGGAAACCCCGCAGGTGGAGCAGCAGGCTATGCAGCTTGACAGTCAGGCCAGGACGACAGGTCCTGAAGGGATGGTACCGTCGCTACCGTCGGTTACAAATGTGAGTGAGAGAGATTTTGTTGTAGTCCTTCGAGGCAAATATATTCACGTACTCTGATTTTGTAGAAGCTTGTTAGCTTCTCTTTTGTTATTCTTATGGATATATGCTTAGTGTGGATTGACTTTCTTATATTATTATGGTTGGGTTGGCAATTATGTGTTGATATTGGTTGTTGCCGGCAGAATAGGCGTCTTGTGGTACAGGCTAGCCCGAGTGCTAGTGTTACCGCAAGGCAGCTGTTCTGGGCATAAGACCCCTCTCGTGCCGTGTCTTTTGTTCCGGGAGGGGGGTCTTACAAATGGTATCAGCTTGCTACGATCCTCCAAGGCAAAAGTCACTTAACAATGGTGCCACCCCCGTTTGATTAGTTAGTTTGGGGACAAGATGACTTAGCGAAAGTAGTGGTTTGCCCATATGTAATTCACACTAAGTTGTCCATCTTTAACCTTAGATCAGCCAACCTAACCCTAGGTTTGTACCTTTTGTGTAGATCCCAGTACATGCTGAGCCAGTAAGGGGCACCCCTTCCCCGTCCGTACCGACACAATTCCAACAATCAGAGCTGGGGAAGATGCTCACAGCTATTTTGGACGCCTTTAGGTCCCAATCTCAGCAGGCACCTGTACAACAACAGGGTCCGGGATCAAGTTTGTTAAGCATTTTCCGAGCTCTCTCCCCTCTCGGTTATATTAGGGCAGAGTCGGCGGTGCGTACGGAAGAGTGGCTCGACACTATACAAGAGTTGTTGGCAGGAATAAGATGTCCAAACAATACGGCGGTGACCCTTATGGTGACACTCTTAGAGCTGCACGCCAAAAGGTGGTGGAAGTCCCTCATGGGCTCAACTTTTCGTGGAAGAGTGTACACAGACATTAGTTGGAGCGAATTCTCTGAAGCCTTCTTAGAGCATTTCATCCCCTCGGTCGCTCGGGATGGTCTGGAAGAGAGATTTTTGCAACTAAAGCAAGGGTCCATGTCGGGGACGGAGTACCAACGGGAGTTTCAGCACCTGGCTAGATTCGCTGACTCCTATGAGCTGGATGATAGAGGGTACGCCAAATGATTCTACAAAGGCTTGCGAGATCCCCTAAGGTAAGCCCATTTATTTATAGCGGACTCTAGTCTGGCGGAGATTATTGATATGGCGAAGAGATTGGAAGCGGACCACTTGGTAAGTGGTAAGAGGCCTGCGGAGGGAGTGATGGAAGCTGGCCCCAGCAACAGAAGGAGATTCGACAATAAAAGAGGAAGAGGATATCGGAGGGGTGGCGGGTGTTTCCCCCAGAACTTTAGAGAGGAGCGCCCGGTTCCGCAACTGCCAGCATTACCTCCACCTCCACAATTTCAGCAACACAGCGGAAGGCAGGAACGGGTGTTCTTTGAATGCAACCAACCGGGACACATTCGACGCTACTGCCTGCAACTGTTTGGAGATGCACCTTTCGCTCTCCCTCTAGCAGCCCCGCGGGGGAGAGGGTATGTGCGTGGTCGAGGATGAGGACCACGAGGAAGAAACCCCGGACCCGCTCGAGATCAGATGTATGCCTTGGACATGACTCAAGAGCGGAATCCTCAAGAGATGATTGCAGGTACGATTTAAATTAGTCATTTTGCTTCCATTAATATTCTCTAGTGGCTTAAGATATACTAGACGTCTAGCTTGAGTATTATTAAATGACACTTAGGCATCGTGATGGTCGGCAGGAAACCGGCTTATACGTTATTTGACACTGGCGCCTCACATTCTTTCATGTCCGAAGACTTCATCAAGAATATACCCGGAGTGCAATATTTCACTGGTATTTCCCGAAGAGTACGCCTCCCAGACAGATCTGAGATGACGGCAACCGCGAAGTGTGAGTTAGAGATAACCATTGGGAGAAAGACCATTGATACCCCTGCCATAATTTTGAGAATACCAGAATTCGACCTCATCCTGGGTATGGCGTGGCTGGATTGGCACCATGCAAGAATCGACTGTGCGGAGAAGCGCATCTATTTGAGACATGGGGATACTGATGTAGTCTTCCAAGGTATAAATTTCGCACCACGAATATTGTTATCCTCAATCCAGACCTTGAAAGCTCATATGAGAGGGGATGAATTCTACATGATATGTTTCGAACTAAAATAGATGAAGGTAGATGTGAAGGATGTGTAGGTAGCACGGGATTTCCCTGAGGTATTTCCTGAGAAATTGCCAGGGTTACCCCCGCATAGAAAAGTGGATTTTCAGATTAAGCTTGTACCAGGAGCTAAGCCTGTCTCCAGGACCCCTTATCATATGGCCCTAAAAGAACTCACGGAGTTTAGAGTTCAACTGCAGGAGTTGGTAGAATCAGGGTTTGTTCGCCCCAGCTCATCACCTTGGGGAGCCCCTATTCTATTCGTCAAGAAGAAAGATGGAACCCTGCGTTTATGTATAGATTATCGGGAACTCAACCGACTGACAGTACGGAACACCTACCCGTTACCTCGGATCGAAGAGTTGTTTGACAAGCTGGTGGGAGCGCATTGGTTCTCCAAGCTAGATTTGCGCTCGGGGTACTACCAATTGAGAATACAGGAGGATGATATACAGAAAACGGCTTTCAGCTCAAGGTATGGCTTATATGAGTTCACAGTGATGCCGTTTGGGCTCACCAATGCCCCATCATCTTTCATGAGCTTGATGAATAAAGTGTTTGTGCCCTACTTAGATGTCTTCGTCACTGTGTTCATTGACGACATCTTAGTCTACTCGAAGATGGAGGAAGAACATGTCGAACATTTGGCCTTAGTTCTGGAGAAGCTAAAAGAGCACGCCTTGTTCGCAAAGTTTAACAAGTGTGAATTCTTGCTTAGGGAGGTGGCTTTCTTGGGCCAAGTAATCTGTGGGGCTGGACTAGCTGTGGATCCGGCCAAGGTGCGTGGCGTGAAGGAGTGGTCGCCTTTGAAGTCGGCGGCCGATTTGAGGAGTTTTCTTGGACTTGCCAGATACTACCGCAAGTTCGTAAAAGGATTCTCCAAGATTGCCCTTCCGCTTACTTCCTTGACAAAGAAAGGAGTGCCATTTTAGTGGACACCCCAGTGTGAAGAGGCATTCCAGGAATTGAAGGATAGACTTACCTCCGCCCCCATCCTTATCCTTCCGTCTGGGAAGGAAGGATTCCAAGTTTACACGGACGCGTCTTATCAGGGGTTGGGAGCGGTGTTGATACAGCACGGGCACGTAGTTGCTTATGCTTCAAGAAAATTGAAGAAGCATGAAATCAATTACCCGGTGCATGATTTGGAGCTAGGAGCGGTGGTGTTCACCTTGAAGGTATGGAGGAATTATCTATACGGCGTCCACTGCGAAATTTTCTCGGATCATAAAAATTTGAAGTACATCCATACCCATAAGGAATTGAACTTAAGACAACGGTGGTGGTTAGAGTGTCTATGTGACTATGAGTTCACCTTGAACTACCACCCCAGAAAAGCAAACTCTGTAGCCGATGCGTTGAGTAGAAAGTACCCGGCTCGAGCCCAGAATCTCGATTGATGAGCATGGAGTTGGTACGGATGATCGAGGAGTTAGACATCACCTTAATATTTAAGGATTCTTCGGAATATACGGAGTACCTGTCCAGCATGAGCATAGTTTGTGATATCCGGGACCGGATCCGAGTGGAGCAAGGATTGGATGCGGCTTTGGCCCCGACAATAAAGTTAATCGAAGACGGGACTACCGACGAGTACACACTAAAGGACGACCTCGTTTACTTTCGCGGCCTGCTCTACATTCCCAAAGGTGGCAGAATCCGGGAGGATATTATGAGAGAAGCACATTGCTCTCAATATTCCGTGCACCCAGGAATTTCAAAGATGTATGCCGGCTTACGGAAGACGATGTGTTGGCCAGGAATGAAGAAGGATGTCCGGTACTTTGTCACGCATTGTGAAGCCTGCCAAAGAGTGAAGGCAGAATGTAGGAGCCCTGGTGGCCTGTTGCAGTCGTTGCCAATCCCCGAATGGAAGTTTGAGGATATCTCCATGGACTTCATACATGGGCTACCTCGCTCCCGCTCAAGAAATGATTCAGTGTGGGTGATCGTTGACCGCCTGACGAAAGTTTCCCGGTTCATTCCTATGAAGAAGGAGGCTCATGTGGACGTCTTAGTACGTCTTTTTGTGGAACAGTTTGTACGGTATCACGGCATACCTAAGATGATAGTTTCGGATCGTGATGGTCGTTTTACCTCCAAGGAGTGGAAGGCAGTACAGGCATATTTGGGCCCGCGCCTTACCTTCAGCACCGCATTTCATCCACAGACGGACGGGCAGTCTGAGCGGACCATCCGAACATTGGAGGATCTGTTGAGGTTGTGTGTGATAGATAGGGGAGAGCCGTAGGAAAGACTCTTGCCCTTAGTAGAATTCTCCTACAACAACAGCCATCAAGCTAGCATTAGCATGACACCCAATGAAGCCCTATATGGAAGGAGGTGTAGAACCCCCTTGTCTTGGGTGCAAGATGAAGACCCGAAGACTTTGGGTGTTGAATATATAGATGACACGAATGCGGTGGTTAGGTTGATACGGGATCGTATGTTAGAGGCTCAAAGTTGGCAGGCGAAGTATTATAACGCTAAACACCGGATGGTGGAATTTCAAGTGGGAGACAAGGTGTTTCTGAAAATCCGACCGATGCATGGAGTATCACCAGTACGAGGAGTGAAGAAGCTCAACCCACGTTATGTTGGACCCTATGTTATAGTGGAAAAGATTGGCCCTTTGGCCTATCGACTGGAGCTAGCGCCCGAGTTAGAAAATCTCCACGACGTGTTCCATGTCTCGTCGCTTCGGAAGGCGCTGTTGCGGCCCGAACAATACATCCCCATGACTGATGGTGTTGTGGCGTCTGACAGATCTGTGCGATTGGAGCCGGTACGAATCGTTGATAATGAGATAAGAACCCTGCGCCGCAAAAGTGTGCCTCTGGTAAAAGTGTTGTGGTCTAATCATGGGAAGGAAGAATTTACTTGGGAGCCGGTTGACTTGATGCAGAAGCGCTACCCGAAGATGTTCTTCCAAGGTAACATTTTATAGCGCATATTATTTTGTACTTACATCCCCATAGACCTAGCCTGATTTCGGGGACGAAATCTTTTATTTTGTTTATAGGATTTGTAACATCCCAATTCGCGCTAGGCCCCTCGCACGAGTTTTGAGTCAAGAGACTTGACTCGGGCTCGGGGCGCACTGGCAAAAGGTATCAAGTGCATCGGATGGAGTGTAGGGTTGGGTGATATCCAACGGATCGAAAGGAAATGGCCTAAGGGAAAATCGTCGAGAATGCCTGGTGATTCTCGTCGATCGTCGAGAATCACTGAGAATACTCAACGCACTCAACGCCATTTTTCCGATAAGCATGGCCTAAGGGAAAATCGTCGAGAATGCCTGGTGATTCTCACCGATCGTCGAGTATCGCTGAGAATACTCAACACACTAAACGTCAGATTTCCGATAAGCATGGCCCAAGGGAAAATCGTCGAGAATGCTTGGTGATTCTCGCCGATCGTCGAGTATCGCTGAGAATACTCAATGCACTCAACGCTAGATTTTCGATAAGCATGGCCCAAGGGAAAATCATCGAGAATGCCTGGTGATTATCGCCGATCGTCGAGTATCGCTGAGAATACTCAACGCACTCAACGCCAGATTTCTGATAAGTTAGGCTAAGGGAAAATCACCGAGTATCATTGTTGATACCCGACGAATTCGTCGAGAATGCGTGACGATTCTCGCCGATCGTCAAGAATGACAGATGATTCCCGCCGAATTTGACTTATGTGTTTTCTTCACCCAGGCAGATTCGTCGTCTTGTACAGGCGGACCAAATCGGATTTCGGTATTCGCGCTGGATGGTTCCTTGGACCGGGCCACTTCAATATGACCCATTATGGGCGGTCAAATGAGGCATTGACACATGGCAGAAGATGTAACCTAATACATCGGCTTATAAAGGGAAGTTAAAGACAAACCCTAGCCTTGCGCCGACCGACCTCTCCGTCAACACAGACCTCGCGAACGACAGAGCCGAGGGATTCAGAGCTCTTGGAGGCGGCCTTCTCTCGCTCTCCCTCTCTCTCTCTCCTTCCTTTGCAGTGAAGAACAACCACGCCAAGCAAAAGATGCCGCAAAGAAGAACAACTAGATCCATGGCCGGGAATGTTGGTATTGCCGGAAACGAGGTGAGCTTCCTCCCCACTTTCTTAGTGCTCGATCTGTAGATATATTCTAAGAGAGATATTGACTCCATAGAGTCTTGATGGTGAGGAGGAGATTTCCTAGGAAATCCATGCCTAGGTTTGTTTTCTAGGCTTTAGCCCCCTCAAACCTCTTCATCCTTCAAAGTGAAGATGAGAGAAGGATTCGTGGAGAAATATGGCTTCGTGAGGGTGAATAAGGGTGGACGATTTTCTTGAGGAGATTTTGGGAGTTTGGTGTAAGAAGGAAGACGAACGGATGCCGTTCACCTCGCCTTAAGATGCATGCAGAAATCTATTTTCTGCACGCAGTGACCTTCGTGGCCAATTTCGGGGGTGTTCTGGTCATATCTGTGTTTTCAACTAAACACGAAAGTCGTAACCCTCGAAATTATCTTTCCAACGAGTGGTTGCACGTTCCCAGGCGATACTTGTAGCCACAGGAAAGTCTGTTCGAATTTGCTGCAATTTGGGGAAATTCCACCCAGGAAATCTGTATCCTATACGCAGCAGGCTTCGAGTGGATTTCTGGTGTGATGCGATCAAATATGGGCTTTCGACTAAAAACAAAAGTTGTAGCCCTTGAAATTATCTTTCCAACGAGTGGTTACACGCACTCGTCGGATTTCTGTAGCCTCAGCAATCCTTGGTCGAAGTGGCTGCCTGGATTAAGGCTACACTTTAATTCTGGGCTGTGTAACGAGGAATGCGATGTGGTGGAATTTAATGTTGTGATCCAACTCGAGGCTTAGGTGGACTCTTTTGACATAATCATCATAGTGATGTGATAAGTTGAGGTTATAAATCTAAATTCATATAACGAGTTGTGGACAAGTTTAATTGAAGGAAAGAACCTAATATAATTGGGTAGATATAATCGGACAAATGTATAAATGATTTAACTATGGCCATGATACATGTTGGATGGATAAAAGGGAATTAGTAATCAAATGCTTAGTGTTTTGTCTCCCTACGGGTAGCATTGTGGAAGTAACAAGTGCAGCGTTGACTGTCACTAGTTGGAATGAGATTGAGATAAGTAAAGTTGGATGGTTGGGCTTGGCCCTCGGTGTTCATGTCCCGAGGCTCCTTCCGCATTTGATGGATGGTTGGGATTGGTCCTCGGTGTTCACGTCCCGAGGCTCCTTCAATGCCACGATATTGTGAAATTGCATGTGGTGTGAGTCGACACACGGTGTCGTAATCCCGGGTTAAGGATAGTGTGGCAAGTCTACGGGATCACAAATCGTCACACCGATGGGAGTCGACAGCGAGACCTTGGACGGTTGGGCTTGGTCCTCGGTGTTCATGTCCCGAGGCTCCTTCCGTGCCAAGTGAACGGTTGGGCTTGGTCCTCGTGTTCATTTCCGAGGCTCCTTTCGTGTCACGCATAGGCCAGTTCGGGGCTAGGATCTTGGTGCTCACTTACCCAAGAGAACCCGCTGAGCCGTAGTACGCATGTGAGCTCCGCTGTTGTGACCTTAGCGTTGAGGCGTACGGAGGCCTAGGCCAGGTAGTGTGGAGACCAGCCTAGTAGTGGAGATGCCCGCTCTACTGTCACCGTTTCGCCACGACGGTTGACGCCTGAGAGGTTAGCTACCTGCTCGAATAGTGGGAACTATAAGTCTGTGTCGACATAGCGATTGCATGTGCTTGATCATGGGTGTGTCATTGCATTGCATTCATTGCATTACACTTCATTGCATACATAAGACCCTCATCGTATAAGTTTGTATTGGCACTCCTATACGATGAGTTACTTATTCCTGAATGACCCTCAACTTATATGCTTGTATGGGCATCCATATAAGTTGAGTTACTTACTATTATAGCTATATACTCTCTTGTTGCTGTAGATAGTAGATTTGTAAAATAAGAGCTTGTTTATTATACACCACTGCTATTATTGCTTATGATATGTATACTCACTTCACCTGTTGTACTATTGTTAATTATATATTGTACCTGTTCCTTTCTCCGCTCGGTACCGAGGAGTTGTCGGGGGAGCGGATGTGAAGCCACTTAGTCTTTATGACTAACGGTTGCTACGTCTTCCTTTTTAGGAGGAAACCCCGCAGGTGGAGCAGCAGGCTATACAGCTGGACAGCCAGGCCAGGACGACAGGTCCTGAAGGGACGGTACCGTCGCTACTGTCGGTTACAGATGTGAGTGAGAGAGATTTTGTTGTAGCCCTTCGAGACAAATATATTCACGTACTCTGATTATGTAGAAGCTTGTTAGCTTCTCTTTTGTTATGCTTATGGATATATGCTTAGTGTGGATTGACTTTCTTATATTATTATGGTTGGTTGGCAATTATGTGTTGATATTGGTTGTTGCCGGCAGAATAGGCGTCTTGTGGTACCGGCTAGCCCGAGTGCTAGTGTTACCGTAAGGCGGCTATTCTGGGCATAAGACCCCTCTCGTACCATGTCTTGTGTTCCGGGAGGGGGGTCTTACACTCTCTCTTCACCATCATGAACAAATTTGCTCATATCCCTATCCAATTGGCAGCCCATCTATCCAATATGAACAATAAAAATGAGGTTAGCCCAAGTGGGTTTGGGTTTGGGCTTAAGTTACCATTCGAGCTAAGTTGACCTAACACTTAAATAGGGTTGACCTTGGTCATTTTGAACTTTTGGGTTGACCCTAATGGGTCCTTAGTGACCCATTGGACTCCCATAGGGTCTAGGTAGGTGTAGGTAGAGTTGACCTGGCACTTTGGAGGTCACATGACCCTTTGTAAAGGCATTTTGACCATTTTAAGGCTAGAGTTGACTTTGGTCAACATGACCATTTGGTTGATCCCAAGGGGTCCTTGGTGACCCCTTGGCTTCCCCTAAGGTCTAGGAAGGGTTTTGCAGGGTTAACTTTGAACCCTGAAGGTCACTTGCCCCTTGGCTAGGGCACTTTGACCATTTTAGGGCTAAGGTTGACTTGGGTCAACTTAGCCTCTTTGATTGACTCCAATGGGTCTTTGGTTTCCCATTGACTTCACCCTAGGTCTGGGAAGACCTAGGTATTGTTGGTTGGGCACATTAGGGACACATTTCCCTTAGTTAGGGCACCTTGACCTTTTTAGACCTAGGATGATCCTAGTTCAACGTGGCTACCCTGGGTTGATTCCAATGGACCCTTAGGGCTCTAATGGACCATCCAATGGTTTAGGGATGTTGTGGTTGGGTCATGGAGTCATGTTGAAGCCCTATGGTCATCCTAAACTAGTGTTTAGAATTCTACTATTTGCAGACCATGGTGATCTCCACCTTCATGCCTAAGCTCACTTGGTCTTCTTGGGCTTCTTAGGGTTTTGTCATGACCTAGTCATGACCAACCACTCCTAGGGGTCTAGCTGGAAATGGGATGTTACAAATCCAAATAGACAAACAAATAATTTCGTCCCCGAAATTTAGGTAAGGCTTGCGGGAGCTCTACTGAATGTATCATCCCAAGGAGACAAGTTAAACCAAGGATGAAGAGCTCTGGATACTTTTACTGCATCGATTCTAGAAATTCCTCAAGTACGCTACTCCTATCCATGGTTTGATCATCGGACCTTGCCTAGTTGGACCTTCTCGTGCCGTAAGGTCTGGACCGTCATATCGTCTATCCCGGTCGTCTCTAAGCGGACTGATCGAACCTTCCTCCCATACAAACCTCGAGACATTGTACTCCAACTCATGTTGTCCCATATTTACTACTCATATTAGCTCTTAATCACATATGGATCTAGAATTTCTTCCAAATACCGATCACCATATTTATGAGGTCTTCATACTTAAACTAATTACTTGAATCATGAGGCGATTATAGAGTATCATCTTCGCCGGTGGTTTTAGGGTAAAATCTTCCAAAATAACAAGATTCATCATGAGTTTATTTCATTATACGAATGATCACATTAACCCGTTACTTCTCGTAGTCATGAGTCTGCCAAAGTTGACTGTCCTATTATCGAAGCTCTATATCCTATACTTGATATCATCAAGATAATAATTGAAGAATCATTACTTAGATGGACACTTTTTAAATAATCATTATACCCAATTTACAATATCCAGGGTTAATATACTTCCAATGTACTTGAGCATTTGTTTAATTAATTGCGTTTAATCGTAGTCCTGATAACATTATAGGTCGTCAATCCAAACACATTTTTTATCATAATCTCGTCTCTGTCTGAATAACCTCGAACATAGTCAAGTTCAACATCACCATGTTTGTGACACTATAATGACGACCTAGGTCCAAGGGTCTCTAAGTCGGTATATACTCCACCAAGAGCTAAGCCCCCAATAGACAAACAAGATAAGCCCCTACCTACTCCGGGCTAAGTATCTCCATATGTTATATTCACCCTAGGTATTTCACACAATCCTTAGGGAATATCAACCAAGACTTGGATTCCATCTTGAGACTTGTCGACATTCTCCATACTTTAACTCTTCAATTCACCAGTTGCGACAATATCCTCAAGGTCAACATATGACCTGATCCAAAATGATCTTGCAGTAGGATCTGCCCCTAGTTGCTTCGGGTATTTGCGTACCTTAATCCTACCTAAGGCCTACTATTGACTAGGCTACTGTTAGGATTGTTAAGGTAAGCAATACATCCTAATTGGGTCGAGTCAAACTCCTACAGTAGGCAGTCTACCTAGGTTTGTTATGAGTGAACATTAGCATATGATTCCCCCCCCCCATGGGCCCACCACTTCTTCCGCTGCTAGTTTGTCCTCAAACTAAGCTCGCGCGGGGTGGCCCAGGGTTTGTGGACTTCTTCTCTTCAGATCGAGTTTTTATCTGATACCACTTGTAAGACCCCTTTTTTCAACAACCACCAGGGTCTTAGGCCTAGAACCGCCGTTTTGCGGTGACACCATCCTCTGGGATGGTCGACACCACAAAAAGTCGAATCTGCATGCCATCTCAATCACCATCGACTGAAGAAGTAGTAAGAAGGGACATAAGTGTCGCGGCCACAATATCAATAAAGAGGAGATCACAACATCATATAGTCCACAACATAACAGTCTAAAGTAAATGTTAAGGTAAAATAGGAAAAGGGGGCTTATGCCCAGTACATGTAATCCTCACTTCAAGTCACTCGCGGAAGCAAAACTAAAACAATGCATCACCGTAACTATCACTGAACTGAGAGCACCCAAGCTAGACTAGCCCATCTCCACCGACTCTGTACTCTGCTGGTGCTGCATCTCTGGGTGCTTTTTCCTTTTCGTCCTGCAGTCGCCGCCTCGCAATCCACGTCTGCATCTACATCTTCGGCCTCCTGGCCGCTGAGCTGGTGGGATCCCACCCATCATGGGGCATTTGACCTGTGCCTGCCCCGGCTGGTGACAATGGTAGCACGGTCGTGGGGTCAACTCTGTCGTAATCTGCAAAACCGGTGTCTCTTCCATGAGGGGCTCTGAATCTAATTTGATGTAAACTTCCCATTTCCTATCTTAATGAAGAACGTACTGTTTTTACTTATCTAAAAATACATAGAAAATTACAGAATAACGAACATGGTTAGATACACCCACTGGTCTAATTTCATAATTTTCCTAGCAATAATGGGGCACTGTTTTGATTTTTGAATAAAAATCCCAAATAGTGAATTTATGAAGAAAGTACTTGAAATAACCAGTTTAAAATTCCAAGAAAATTCCAGAGAATCTATCATGCTATAAAATGACCAATTCCATAATTTCATAATATTCCAGGGAACATAAACTTCATAATCATCAAAATAAACTCTTAGGGCACATTTGAGGTTGTGAATAAATTACTATTTATAATAACCCAAAAATTCTACCAAAATTATTTTAGGGTCATCCCTACCAAAGAACTACCCTGCCAACATTTCATCTGATTTTAAATTCATTTGCTAGCCTAATAATCAAAATAAGTTTGGTTCCCCAAAACTAGGGATAGAGTTTTGAGGGGGTTAAAGGCTTCCAAATTCCCTAAAATTTTAACCTGAGGACTATACAAACCCTATGGTTCTCTCCACCAATTTTTAAGTTATTCCAAGGTCATTTGACCCCATGACCTTCAACCCTAAAAATCCCCATTAAGGGACCTACCCTAGGGTTCTTGGGCTACCTTACTCCAAAGCACCCCAAATCCCATTTGAGGGTGTTACATGCCATATAAAATCAATGGCCAAAATATTAGCCTCTGTTGAGGGGATTTGACCACTCAAACACCAAGGGGGTGTTTTGACCTAATTAACCCTATAGGGGTCAACCTAAGGTTGGATAAAAACCTAATAAAAACATCTCCAAATGAGAAGGAATTTTTACCAGAGCCCAAATATGCTCTTTAAGACAGCCCACCCAAATTTGGGGGGATTTTGATGTGTTTAAGACACCTAAATAATTTATACATGGATTATTAAATTTTTACAAAAACTATAGAAATATATTCTCCCAAAATTCTGATTTTTGGATATGTCCTAGGTATGGCTAATAGTAGCCCATACCCCAAATTTCAAGTCATTTGGATATCTAGATTGATGTGGGCATCCAGATCAATCTCAGGACAGCCCTATGGATATACCTCACCAAAATGTGTGTTGTGGTCTAATCAGAATTCCAAATCAAGTGAAATCAATTTTTAATTAAACTAGACGTCAAGAAATACATTTTCTAAGTTGACCATTTTTCTGTAGAAGGGTCTAAGTATTTTTAAAAATTAAATCAATACACTGCAATTATAATCACAGAAAAAAAAACAATATATAGAATAAATTCCTACACGAATCTTCAAGCAGCATCCAAGGGCTGTTGGTCATCTTCAAGCTCCAGCCAAGGGACGGGATTAGCCTGACCTGGAGCTCCTTCTAGGGAATTTTCCGGCCACCACGACCACCTCCCTGTCCTGCCACCACGACCACCACCTTCGTTGAGGTGGTGGCTAGTGTTTGGCGGCGACCATGCCGCCGGAGGCGGCGATTTCCGGCGAACTCAATGTAACATCCCATTTCCAGCTAGACCCCTAGGAGTCGGTTGGTTGTGGTAGAACCCTAGGGAGCCCAAAAATTGAAATAAATCGACCAAGATTTTGGGTCACGGATTGGTCACGCCCGTGACCGACCCGTCACGCCCGTGACCTAGGGCGTGACTCATTCGACGATCGTCGATCTCAGGGAGACGATCGTCGGGCGCAGAATTTTCCACCCGGCCCAGTCACGCCCGTGACCCAGGTGTCACGCCCGTGACCTGGGGCGTGACTCCTTCGACGATCGTCGATCTCAGGTGGACGATCGTCGGGCGCGGAATTTGCCTCATGGCCTGTCACGCCCGTGACCCATAGAGTCACGCCCGTGACATAGGGCGTGACCACGTTCGACGATCGTCGATTTCAGTTCGACGGTCGTCGGCCCAGAATTAGTCACCAGGCATGTCACGCCCGTGACCCGCAATGTCACGCCCGTGACATAGGGCGTGACCACGCTCGACGATCGTCGATTTCAGTTCGACGGTCGTCGACCCAGAATTGGCCACACGGGCCAGTCACGCCCGTGACCCAGGTGTCACGCCCGTGACCACCCTTCGACGATCATCGATCTTAGTTCGACGATCGTCGAACCCAGAATTGGCTAACCGGGCCTGTCACGCCCGTGACCTATGTGTCACGCCCGTGACCAAGGCCGAAACGTCAGCCAGACTGGAAAGTTCGGTAACCGACGCCATAAAAAATTCTGACTATGGGAATGAAAACCAAGGGTATTTATGGGCCGTTTCCTACTTTAATTATGTAAATAATTAAGGAAATGTTGGTCCAATAGGAAATCGCCACCTGGCAAACACCTCTTCATCTCCAGCGTTTCAACTGCCTTAGCCATAACCGAAACGTCATTAAGGGAAATATTAATGGCCATGAACGTTTCATCCTTTCCCCTCCCCACTTGCTGATCTATAAAAGACTCCTAAGAGCAAGGGGAAAAGGTTACACTCTCCATCAAACTGTTTCAGATTTCCCCCTTGCTGTTGAAGAATTTCCGGCGATGCCACCACTGCGCCAATGGCTTCCCGACGCTCTGCACGCCTCCATCCCGCGAATAAGGTCCTCCCCTCCCTCTTCTTCTGCGGATAGATCTTAGAAATCGTTAGGAGAGATATCGGGCTCAAAAGAGCCAGATCGGGTGAGCGTTTTCCATGCTTTTCCGAAAATTTCATGGTGGCGGGTTCGCCGGAAACCGCCTCTCCGGCGGCCGTGCCGCCGCCCGACTATAGCCCTCACCTCAACAGAGGTGGTGGTGGTGGTGGCCGGCCAGGGAGATGGCTGGATGGCCGGAAAATAGCTTGGAAAAGCTACAGGAAATTAAGTTTCAGGGCTCTGGTTTCGGGCTGTAGAAGAAGATGAACAGTGCCGTTAAATTAGATTTTATTTTTAAAACAATTTCTGAATGAAATATCTGTCATTTTAGATAATTTGGGAAAAATACCTAAGGCTCCTACAGGAAAAGTGGTCAACATAGAAAATGTAGCCCTTGAAGTCTAGTTTAATTTAAAATTGATTTCACTCAATTTGGAGTTCTGGTTAGACTACAGCAACCTTTTTTGGTGAGGTCTATCCATAGGGCTATCCTGACCTTAGAAAAATTCCCCACTACAAACCAGTCATCAAAATGACTTGAAATTTGGGGTGTGGCTTAATCTTATTTATATCTAGATGCTGCCCTAAAATTAGGATTTTTGGGAAATATTTTTCTATAGTTTTTAGAAAAAATTCAATAATCCTAGCTTAATTTAATTAGATGGTTAAATAATTTCCAAACCCTCCCAAATTGTGGTGAGTGGTCCCTGGGTTCACCATAAGGTTTTGTATAATTTTTCATCTCATTTGGAGATGGTTTGGATTAGAAATGATCAAATCTAAGTTTTGCCCTAATTAGGGGTCTTAGGTTAAAGGTGCACTTTTGAGATTTGAGTGGTCAGATCACCTCAACAGAGGCTGAGATTTTTACCACTGGCTAGTAATATTCTCTAGCACCCCCTCATAGAGTTTGAGGTGGATTGGGGTAAGTTGGCCCTAAGAACCAAGGCCAAACCCTAAGGATGGATCTTGGTGGCTTGTGAAGGTCATGGGGTCAAATGACCTTGAATTGACTCAAAATTTAGTGAAGAGGACCATAGGGCCATTATAGTCCTCTGGATGAAATCTTAGTAGATTTGGAGACTGTTAGGATACCTAATAATCTAACCCTGGTTTAGGGTGCAAAACTTGTAGATATAGGAAATGACACTAAATCATATTGAAAAGTGATGAGAATTGGGTAGAGTGAATTATAGGAATGATATAAGCTCTGGATATTTTTCTATGAATTTTAAAATCATTATTTTGGATACTTCATTAACGATTTAGAAGTTTGAATGATTTGCTTAGAAAATTTATTATGGAATACACACTTCCAGGAAATTGATGAAATTTAAGCAGAGAACGTTTATTATGATTTTAAATCTCTGTGAATTTTTATGGGATTTTTGGAAGTCTAATTCTAAGGCTTACTTCATTAAGTATGTTTTATCTTGAATATTTGATTAAATCTTTAATGGTATTTAGCAAGCTGGTAAAATTATGATTCTTTGCACAAAGATCATTTCTATATCATACTACTGACTAGTAATTTTTCTATAATTTTCTAATGAATAATTTCAGTACTTCCTTCTTTACGTAGGATTAACGTGTTTATACTGGATAAATTATTTAGAGGCTAAATACTTTCTATAAAATTCTGAAAACTTGTATTTGAGGTAATCTTGCTGTTATTTAATGATCACGATTTTTGGGTAGCCATTACTTAGGAGGATCATGTAGTTCATGTTTAAAATGACCCATGGCCCATCCTTTGAGAAAATTAAATAAATATCAGATTAATCAGGAAAATTATAAGTTTCTGGATTTAGACAAATTATGTTATGGTAGACCTCCAGTAAATATTATAGGAGATTTGGAAGACAATTTGGAGTACCTCCCCTTGTGTACCTCATATAGCTTAGAATGGTCTGCATATAGTAAAGCCACGAAATTCTGGTAGTTGATGGTTGGTAGGGCAAGTTAAGATTTAGTTCATCATTGGAAGTCAGGATAAGAAGAGTGTGAGACTGGTTAAGGATAAGGGAGTACGGGAACGACGAAAGATCGTCCATCCCGGGAAAAAGAGGAAGAGTCTTAATACTCTAGGGTTAGAACTAAAGTAACTAAAAGAGGATCGGTTAAGGGAGATCAACCAATAATAATAAGTGTCTTGCGAAAGGGAACTTCGGGCCGTAATGTCGCCGTCTTGGTTCCTATTGCCCCTTGAGAGCCCTTCACGGGGTATACCGGGGGCAGTCCTGGGCTAACGTAAACCATAGGAATAATAAATTAAAAGAGCAACTAGTATAACTAGGGTTGCACATACACACTCCCCGATAGCTAGGAAAGTAGAATTATAGGATTGGTTGCCATTCAGACAGTATCTCTGAAGGTAGATGCACGGACGGGACTGTCCGGGGGCCGAGGGCTCGGGGGTTGGAGTACAGAATAAAGGCGGTGGGTCTTCGGTATCTGATTGTCGTTCACACCGACATCGGTACGCTGACTCGGCGGTGTGGGACACTTATGATAGTTTTACTTTCAAGACAACCTAAACACCTAGAGGGGGGGGTGAATAGGTTCTAATTTCTTGTTTATAAATCTAGGCAGAATTCAATTACAACTTAAGACATCTAGCACAGCATTCACAGATAATTAAGCATCACAGATTGCACAATGTTTTATAGTGGTTCTCCAAGGTCTGGGTACATCCACTTTCCCCATTCACCTATCTAGCAATAAGCTAGATTCAGCCAAACTTCCACTATACTCAGATCCTCAGATCCTACAGCTCAGAACCAGGATAGGTTCCTACAACTCAGGCTCAACAGCCCTACCTCAGCCTTGCCTCAAGGCCTACCACTCAGAGAATAACTTTCTCCTACACTCAGGCAAATAGCCCTACCACTCAGAGATCACCTCTCCTACACTCAGCCTTTATAACATAGGCTTACAACTCAGATCTGTGTAAACAGATCCTACAGAAATTTAGAAAAAAAATATTTTGATGTCTTGCCTTTGTTGAGAGAGAAGAGGACAAGACACTTCTTGATTAGCTGATGAAATCAACTGAATCTGAGCAAAGCTTCTTGAATCTGAACTTAGCTGAGTTGATTTCCAAACAGCTTCTTGAGAAACCACTGATGGCTTCCTTCTTCTTCTTCAAGATGACTGGATCTCCCTCTATCCAACACCTTTACTGATACTTCAGACTTCTTCTTCTTAGACCTTCTGATGAAGATCTTCTTTTTCACTTTCTTGAATTGAAACTTCAACAGGATCGTAATCCTTATGTTTCTTCTTCTTAGATCTTCTTCTATTATTTTTCTTAGCTTAGCTTCCTTTTAATTCCTTCTGAATGTGTCTATTTATAGACTTTCTTCATGGTAACCGGCAGATCTAGTTTCTAACTGTTTTCTGACAGGTCTGACAGCTTCAGTTAAACGGTGGCAACCCACAGCTGTCAATTCTTCAAACAGTTCTTGTACCTTAGCCTTGGACAGCAAAATGTCGAGACAGTCAGTTAGAAAGTGTCGAGACCAATCTGTCTATCTGTGTCGACACAAGTGACTTTGGTGTCGACACAGTCTTTGATGATGTCGACTAAGTTGCCTTTAAGTCAACACAGCTTCTTCAGAAAATAACTTAGTCTAGACTATGCAGTGTGTCGACACAAGTCCTGTGTGTCGACACAGTTGTTGTAGATTCAGAACTCAGCATGTGTCGACTCAGCCTTCAGGTGTCGACACAGCAATCTTCAATCCTGCCAAAATGTGTCGACTCAGTCTTCTGGTGTCGACACAAGCATAGTCGACTTCTGCCAATATGTGTCGACACAGTCTTCTGGTGTCGACACATCCACCCAGTGTCGACACAGTTATGGTCGACTATCTTCTTCTGTGAGTCGACTATCTTTCTCTGGTCGACTATCTTTCACTAGTCGACTATCTTTCACGGTGTCGACTAACCTTCTCTGGTCGACTATCTTTCACTAGTCGACTATCTTTCACGGTGTCGACTAACCTTCTCTGGTCGACTATCTTTCACGGTGTCGACTAACCTTCTCTGGTCGACTATCTTTCACGGTGTCGACACTGCTTCCCAGTGCTGAGGTCGACGATTTTCTTTATGTGTCGACACTGCTTCCCAATGTCGACATAAATGTGGTCGACAATCATTCTTTGTGTCGACACTGATATTCTGAAGTGTCGACACAATTTCTTCAGGTGTCGACATATGAACTTAGAATATTTTTCTGCATTCTTTAATACTTCTTCACCTGCATATGTCAACTCAAAACAACATCAAATACACCTTGATGTATATCATTGAGCTAAGTTGGGCTTCTTCAAATCAGGTACACATTTTCCAATGTACCCAACAATCTCCCCCTATTTGGAGAAGTCATAACCCTATAGCCAATGATATACACCATTTATAAAAAGTATAAACTGATGATATATGACATAACAGGAATACTTAATATAAACAAAACATAAAAACAATCCATCACAGAATGAACATTATATGATGCCAAACAACATTTTGTTTATAACTTGATAATGTTTGAATACAGAGAATTACATATAATGATTTAATCAAAACATTACAAAATACTTTGAAAGAACTAAAGATTAAGACTGATCAGGCTCTTTAATGACAATTCCTTTGCCAGACAGAACTTGAGCCTTCACAGGAGCTTCAGAATCTTCAGTTGGCTTCTTGCCTTTTAGATCAGCCTTCTTCTTTGCTTCTTCCTTGAGCCTTTGCCTTTCAAAATAATGAAAGGGCTTTGGGAAGTACTTGCTTGGCTCCTGAGCATCTGAAGGAAGCTTACCCAGCTTGGCTTTTCTTCTAAACTGTACAATGGCCTCTTGCCTGGCTTCATACTTCTGCCATTCCATCTCATTTTACCACTTGCCTCTTTCCTGCACTTGATCTTTGACAGCCTTCCATGCATTGAGTATTATATTTCTGGAAGTAGGACTCCACTGCTCAAAGTCTGGCTTAAGTTCAGCCTGCTCTCTAAACCTTTTCTTAGATAGAAGAGCATCTTGCTGGTCTTTCAAAGTAGCCTCAGGCTTATCAACCTTCCCAATAAAAATATTAGTAACCTCCTTTGGAGGACTATACATCCCTTGAACCTGCTGATCAATCATATCATAATCTGGAGGGGGGTAAATGACTTGGGCAACCTCAGGTTGATTGCCTTCAAGTAGACTTGTTTGTATTCCTGACTCAGCCACCATAGCATCATCACACAATGGGGGATATCCCAATGTGGCTCGAATACTATTGGTCACCCATTTGGAGTGCTCTGAGCCTGCATGAACTAGCATCCTCTCCCCCTTTATGGCTTCTCTAGAAACATGATCTCTGAGATCTTCCTTTTGAAATCTGATTTGGCCATCCAGATAATTGACACCCTCTTTAAAAAATGGTTTTAACTTTTGAAGCTTTTCAGATATTTCTTTTTGAGAGGTAGTGATTGCAGTCTTAACAGAAGCAATAGCAGCTTGAAAGTTCTTATCAAATTCTTCCATTTCTTTTGTTCTATCTGCAGGCAGGCCTGGAACAATCTTTTTCAATTCCTCTATTATCTCATGATGAGATTCAGTTAAATTATCATTCATTCTTAACTGATTTTCCAAGACATAGCTTTGCTTTAAAGCAATGTCATCCACCTTAGGGATGATAGTCTGTTGTTGTTTTGCCAGATATACCACAGCATTACCTCCCTTATGGAAGCAATCTGTCATTTCCTTCTTATGCATATTGACCTCAAACCTAATTGATTTTATATCTTGAGCTAAGTCAAACTGCATAGACTTGTTGTTCTCATCAACATATTTTTCAATGGCTACCCTGTGTTCATCCAATTTCACTTGCAAATCTACCAAGAACTTGTTATAATCAAAGGCAGAAGGAGTGTGATGTGCTGTAGACTGTAGAGCCTGCTTATAGCTCTTGCTCCTTCTCTGAAAGACCATAAGTTTTCTCTTTTTAGCCACCCTGACTTCTTCAGTCTCTGAATCAGAAGTGCTATCAATTTGAACTCTTTCTTGGGGAGGAGGAGAAACAGCTACTGCAGTGCCATGTTGTACAGTCTCAACATGCACTGGCTCCCCCTCAATTTCTTGCTCCACTTACAGACTATCAGTAATTGTTTCATCATTTGGAAATAACTCCTCCAGAGTATATTCCTTCTGGGCTTGTTCATTTGCAGTATTCAAATTTGGAGATTGATGAATTTGAGCATCTTCTAGCACTTGCTCCCCCTGGACCTGTGCAGAAATAGAAATATTAGAAATCTCTATTGTAGGAAAATACACCAGCTCCCCCTGCACCTGTACCTGGTCATGAGTAGATACAGTTTGTGTAGGTGAATAAACTTGCTGAGCTGGTATACTTACTTCTTATTCTTGAACTACAGGTATTGTGGCATCCTGAACTTGTATAGATGCAGGCTGATCTTCAACCTCCAGTCTTTCTTGCTCTTCCTGTGGATGCCCAGTACTGGTAGCATGACCTGAGGATTTCTCAGGGGAATCCTGCCTTTCCACTTCAGGCATCTCTTTGGTCAGCACCCTATCCCATCTGGAGAATAATCTAATGTCCATCCTTCTCATGTGATTAATTTTAGTTCCAGGTTGTTGTTGCATAACCTCAGGAATCTCCTTACTTAGATATATACTCATTATCCTAGCCAGATTTGGCTTCTTGATCCCTTCCTTAATCTTTTCAAAAATTATAGATGACCAATCCGTTGGAATTATAAACACAATCCTGGTCATTAGGCTGAACATATAGGCAGAAATCCTATCATGTCCACCTGACTTGCACAGAATAACTTTTCCAACTACTTCTGACAGGAACTTGCCTTGTTGATTCATTCCTTTCCGATTGAACGCAGCTCCAATTTTCATGGTGGATTCCAATCCACACCATTGAAGAGCCTCCCTAGATTTAGAAGCAGGGACATCCTCTTCATTCTCAATTGTAGATAATTGCAGAATTGTTCTTATCTTTCTTGGTGTAATCTCCACAGGTGTCCCATGTACTGTGGATTTTATCTGATGACTTTCAGAGTTCACAGAGGCAGAGGTAAAGAACTCATGCACCTCCTTCTTCCATATCTTTGAAGGTTCTGAGACCAGAAATTCTAAACCAGAGTCGGAGAGGAGAGAGATAACCCCAAGAACATCTGGAGGGGCAGCTGCAAAGGCCTGGCGCACCAACTCATATCCTTCATTAACATTATCCTCAATCTTCGGCGCCATTGATCAGTCGAGAAAGCTTGAAAGATGAGAGAAAGAGAGAGAGAGAGAGAATGTCGACACAGGGTTTCAAAAACCTTGTAAGCGTGTCGACAGAATGAGTTTTTGACCTATTTATACCTTCTGTTTAAAGAAGATCAAAAGTCGCCAAAAACAGACTATAAGTGTCGACACAGATGGATTGTGTCGACACAAGCTTCTATTGTCTCGACCACAAGTTCGTCTACTATGTGTCGACACCAATTTGCGGTTATGTCGACACTAGGGATATATAGTAGAGCATCAGAAATTCTGTGTCGAGTCTTAGTATAAGTGTCGACACAAAATCTGTAGGTGTCGACACCACTATCCTGGTGAACTCAACACTACATTCCTGGATAAGTCGACAATAAGATTCTTAAGTGTCGACACATATTTTCTGTGTCGACACAATATCTCTGACTTGTCGACATTACTACCCTGAGTCGACACATAATTACTGAATGTGTCGACACCATCTTACTTAGCCAATTTCTGTTGGTTCATCACAACTTATAAGTACAACAAAGTACTTAATACTACTTCAATGTGTCTTAATATCACCTGAATGTCTTGTTACTACTTCAACTTTATTGTTGATGATTTTGTGATTACACTAGTCAATGGTTAACATACCTAATTCAATTTTGAATTTATTGAATTTTGTCTCATCTAGGGGCTTAGTAAACACATCTGCTATTTGATAATCTGTTTTCACAAATTCCAATGAGATGTCTTCTTTTTCTACATGTTCTCTAAGAAAATGGTATTTTATTTCTATATGCTTAGTTCTACTATGAGAAACAGGATTATTAGCAATAGAAATTGCACTCTTAGAATCACACAAAAGAGGTGTTCTACTTACTTGAATACCATAATCCTTTAGCTGATGCTGCATCCATAATAGCTGTGCACAGCAGCTTCCAGCAGCAACATACTCTGACTCAGCTGTGAAAATTGCCACACTAGTCTGCTTCTTACTACTCCATGATATTAGTCTTCCTCCCAGGAATTGACAAGTACCTGTAGTACTCTTTCTATCCTCTCTACATCCTGCAAAATCTGAATCTGAATAGCCTGTTAGTTGAAAATCTCTATTCCTAGGGTACCAAAGACCTAGATTAGGTGTGCCCTTAAGATATCTCAGAATCCTTTTCACTGCAGTATAATGAGATTCTTTAGGGCAGGCTTGGTACCTAGCACAGACACATGTAGCATACATAATATCTGGTCTACTAGCAGTGAGATATAGTAGTGAGCTAACTATTCCTCTATACAAAGTCTCATCAACAAGTTTACCTGCATCATCTTTGCATATAGGCATACTTGTTCCCATAGGAGTTCTCATGGTGGAGGATGACTCCATACCATATTTCTTAATCAATTCTTTGGTGAACTTAGACTGGGATATGGACAAGCCATCATCAGTCTGTCTTACTTGGAGTCCCAAGAAGAATTTCAGTTCCCCCATACTGCTCATCTCAAACTTCCCTTGCATAAGTTTGGCAAACTTTTTACAAAGGTTGTTTTCAGTAGATCCAAAGATTATGTCATCAACATAGATCTGAACTAAGATGATCTTGCCTTTGGATTCCCTAAGGAATAGAGTTTTGTCAATTTTTCCTCTTGAGAATTTGTTCTCAATAAGGAAAGTAGACAGGGTTTCATACCAAGCCCTTGGGGCTTGCTTTAACCCATACAGAGCTTTCCTAAGCTTATAAACAAAATCAGGTTTAAGAGGATCTATAAAACCTGATGGTTGCTCTACATATACTTCTTCTTTAAGATCACCATTCAAAAATGCTGACTTCATATCCATCTGATATACTTTGAAGTCTTGATAGGCTGCATAGGCAAGGAATATTCTGATTGCCTCCAGCCTTGCTACAGGAGCAAAGGTTTGATCAAAGTCAATCCCTTCTTCCTGCCTGTATCCTTTTGCAACCAACCTTGCTTTATTCTTTACTATTATTCCACTTTCATCTAGCTTATTCCTATATATCCATTTTGTGCCAATTATGTTGTGGCCTCTTGGTTTAGGAACAAGCTCCCAGACATTGCACCTTCTGAATTGATTCAGCTCCTCTTGCATAGCATCAATCCAGTGCTGGTCTTGGATGGCTTCTTCAAACTTCTTAGGCTCCAATTGTGACAGGAAACTTGAATGTAGAACTGTGTTTTGATTTCTGCTTCTAGTTTGCACCCCTTGTCTTGGATCACCTATTATCTGATCAGCTGGATGATCTCTTAAATGTCTTGTAGCTGGAGGAAGATTTCATTCTGGTTGAACATCTCCAGCTCCTTCATTTAACTGATTCTCTTGATTTTCATCATCTTCTATAGTGTCTTGTTCTCCCCCTGGACTGAAGCCTTCATTTTCCAATGCCCCATCTTCCTTTGATACTTCAGTAATGGAAAGCTTGTCCATACTTTTGCTTATACCTGTTGAGTCATTTGATCTACAAGACAACTCACAGTTGATTAATCTTGTTTCATCAAACACAACATGCACAGATTCTTCAACAACTTGAGTGGTCAAGTTGAAGACTCTATAGGCCTTACTATTTGTGCTGTACCCAACAAATATCCCATCCTGGGATTTGGCAGCAAACTTAGTCAAATATGACTTGCCATTGTTAAGTATATAACACTTGTAACCAAAGATCCTAAAGTAAGATAGATTTGATTTTCTGCCTTTCGCAATCTCATAGGGAGTCATTTTGTGGCTTTTGGTGATAGTAGCCCTATTGATTACATGACAAGCAGTGTTAACTGCCTCAGCCCAAAAATATTCTGGGAGAAAGGTGTCACTCAATAGAGTTCTACCAGCTTCAATTAATGTTCTATTCTTTCTTTCAGCAATTCCATTTTGCTGAGGTGTTCTAGGTGAGGAGAACTCTTGGAAAATCCCAAAGTCTTTACACAAGTTTGTTATGCTTTCAGATTGAAACTCAGTACCATGGTCACTTCTGATTTTGACCACTGTACTATTCAGTTCATTCTGAATTTGCTTTACAAAATTAAGTAATACACTTGGGGTTTCAGATTTTTGTCTCAGAAAGAACACCCATGTAAATCTAGAATAGTCATCTACAACCACAAAAGTGTAGACCTTCCTACCTAGACTATGAACTGGCATAGGACCAAAAAGATCCATATGCAAGAGGTATAAGCACCTCACAGAATCCTTGTTTTCAAGGCTTTGAAAGGAGGATTTTGTCTGCTTGCCCTTTTGACAAGCTGAGCATATCCCTTCCTTTATACACTTAATTTGAGGTTCATTCCTCACTAACTCTTTGCTAAAGAGTTGGCCAATTGTCTTGTAGTTTAGATGAGCCAATCTCTTGTGCCACTTAACACAATGAGAAGCATTGTCATCAGCTACAAGACAGATGGGAGAAGCCTTATTCTCACATTCAAAATTAAGACAATATACATTTCTCTTCCTATACCCAGTCAATATGATCTTTTGATCACTTGAACTCTTGATATGACATCCATTTTTAACAAATGAAATGTCATATCCTAAATCACTTAGCTGGCTTATGCTTATTAGATTATGTTTCAAACCTTTTACATAAGCCACTTGAGTGATAGTAATTAGGTTAGAAGAAATGTTACCAAACCCTTTGATGACTCCTTTTTCAGATCCACCAAAGATCACTTTAGGTCCATCTTTGACAGATGAATACTCCTTCAGCAGCCCCTTTGTTCCAGTCATGTGCCTGGAACAACCACTATCCAAGTACCATATAGGGGCATGGTTACTTGGATTCACCTGCAACACAGAATTACTTACCCTTAGAACCCAAGTAAGTCTTGGGTCCTTGGTTCAGGTTAGCATTAATAAAGCTACCATAACCTCTTCTAACAGGTAGACTATTGTTCTTTATAACACTTGTGTTATACCAGCAGTCTAATGCAAAATGGCCTCTCTTGCCACAGCACCAACATTCAAACTTATTGTATCTAGATCTAGATACATCCTTGTCAGAAGAATTTTTGTTCATTGCTGGTGCTTCAGTAACTTCACCGACTAATTTCTTAAAACCATTGGGTTTATGACCATAGGTAGGCCTGCTTGCATTTACACCCTTGTTCTTCAGAACATTAGTCTTAATATGACCTTGAATATCTTCATGATCATATTTGTTAGAAGGCACTTTCACCTTACTAAACTTTATGGGGACTGAAAGGTTTAGTGGCTGAATAGGAGCTTTGCCTTTCCTCTTGAATCTGCCAGCCCTGGAGTTACCTTTAAATCCTAATCCAGCCTTACCCTTTTGAGTGACAAATTCATCTATCAAGGGTAAGACAGATTTTGGCTTAGAGTAACTAGCCACTAAATCCCTTTCAATTCTAAGTCTGGCCTCCAGACTCTTCACTTGATCATTAGTATAATTAATTGTGCTCATCTGAATAATAGTAATATTCTTCAGCTTGGCAATTTCATTTAATTTTTGATCAATAACTTTTTCTAACTCAGTTGTAGCAACCCTTAGTTCAGCAATTTCCTGAGCCTGAGATTTAACCAGGTTCTTGCTTTTCTTAAGGGCCTGCAACAGGTCCCCATACTTGTCTATCAATTGATAGACATCTCCTTCAGATTCAGATGCATCTACATCTGTTGATGCAGATGTAGCTGATTCTTCACTTGTACAACAAACAGATGTAATAGAAGGACATTGTACCTTATTATGACCAGACTGATTCTGGCATATGTCCTCTTCTGATCCTGCCATCAGCCCCATACACTGATGATCCTTTTGTTCATTGATGGAGTCTAGCAACTGCAGAAACTCCTCTTCTTCAGATGCAGCATATAGTCCAATATATGCTTCAGCTTCAGATTCTGACTCTGAAGTTGACTGGTCTGTTAGACTCTTATCTTTCTTTGCAACAAAGGATTTCTCCTTCTTGCCTTTTTGATAAGTCTTCTTTTTGTCTGAAGATTCCTTTCTCTTATCAGGACAGTCAGCCACTACATGTCCAGGCCTATTGCAACAATAGCAGACAATCTTTGAAGTAGTGGCTTTGCTGGGCTTTGATCTGCTCTTCTCTTTCCTTGATGATCTTTTCTTCTGATAATAGTCATCAACTTGCTGTGATGTGGAAGGCCTAGACTTCCATTGCTTCTTTTTCAAGAACCTTTGGAATTGCCTTGTGAATGCAGCAAAGTCTGCATCTGAATCACAGCTTTCTGAACCCTTATCTGAATTTTCAGAACTATCTTCTGCAACTTCCTTAGGAGGAGATGGTGATTTCCTCCTATTCTTTCTAGTGGCTTCTGCATTGAATGCCACAGTCTTTTCTCTATGCTCTCCTCTTGAATTCTTTTCCTCCTCCTTCCTCACCATAAGTTGCATTTCATAGGATAGCAACTTTCCAAACAAGGTGGGAGGAGATATCTCTGCCAATTTAACCACTTCTCTTATGGCACAGATCTTTGTGTCCCAATCCTTTGTTAAGGATCTCAAGAATTTGTCATTCAGTTCATAAGTACTGAAGACTCTTCCATAGGACATAAGCTCATTCACAATTCTATAGAATTTCTTGTAGCACTCAGTTATGCTATCAGATTTTCCTTGTCTAAAACTTTCATACTCCTGATTGAGCATAGATTTCCTGTCCTGCCTCACTTCTTCAGATCCCTCCATGTAGACAATCAATGTGTCCCACATCTCTTTGGAGGTCTTGCAGTGAATCAGATTCTGAAATGTTGAATCATCTATGGCACTTACAATAATGTTCTGAGCTCTTTTATCCATGGTTGCCAAGATGATTTCATCCTTGGTCATTTCTGAATAACTCTTTGGAGTTTGGATATTTACATCAAGAACTGATACCTTCATTGGAATGAAGGGGCCTTCCTGTACTGTGATGTAAATCCTTGGGTCAGATGCTTCCATAAACAGTCTGACTCTCTCTTTCCAAATTCCAAAAATTTCTTTCTTGCATATGGGTAATTTCATAGACCCTAGCTCCTTATGATTCTCACCAGAACCCATCTTTTTGAATCTTGATTCTGCCTATAATATCTACCTCAGACTGTTAAGTCCTTTTTGAGGAACCTCCCTCTGATACCACTTGATAGTTTTACTTTCAAGACAACCTAAACACCTAGAGGGGGGGGTGAATAGGTTCTAATTTCTTGTTTATAAATCTAGGCAGAATTCAATTACAACTTAAGACATCTAGCACAGCATTCACAGATAATTAAGCATCACAGATTGCACAATGTTTTATAGTGGTTCCCCAAGGTCTGGGTACATCCACTTTCCCCCTTCACCTATCTAGCAATAAGCTAGATTCGGCCAAACTTCCACTATACTCAGATCCTCAGATCCTACAGCTCAGAACCAGGATAGAATCCTACAACTCAGGCTCAACAGCCCTACCTCAGCCTTGCCTCAAGGCCTACCACTCAGAGAATAACTTTCTCCTACACTCAGGCAAATAGCCCTACCACTCAGAGATCACCTCTCCTACACTCAACCTTTATAACATAGGCTTACAACTCAGATCTGTGTAAACAGATCCTACAGAAATTTAGAAAAAAAATATTTTGATGTCTTGCCTTTATTGAGAGAGAAGAGGACAAGACACTTCTTGATCAGCTGATGAAATCAACTGAATTTGAGCTTTCTTCAAAGCTTCTTGAATCTGAACTTAGCTGAGTTGATTTCCAAACAGCTTCTTGAGAAACCACTGATGGCTTCCTTCTTCTTCTTCAAGATGACTGGATCTCCCTCTATCCAACACCTTTACTGATACTTCAGACTTCTTCTTCTTAGACCTTCTGATGAAGATCTTCTTTTTCACTTTCTTGAATTGAAACTTCAACAGGATCATAATCCTTCTGTTTCTTATTCTTAGATCTTCTTCTATTATTTTTCTTAGCTTTCTGAATGTGTCTATTTATAGACTTTCTTCATGGTAACCGGCTGATCCGGTTTCTAACTGTTTTCTGACAGGTCTGACAGCTTCAGTTAAACGGTGGCAACCCACAGCTGTCAAGTCTTCAAACAGTTCTTGTACCTTAGCCTTGGACAGCAAAATGTCGAGACAGTCAGTTAGAAAGTTTCGAGACCAATCTGTCTATCTGTGTCGACACAAGTGACTTTGGTGTCGACACAGTCTTTGATGATGTCGACTAAGTTGCCTTTAAGTCGACACAGCTTCTTCAGAAAATAACTTGGTCTAGACTCTGCAGTGTGTCGACACAAGTCCTGTGTGTCGACACAGTTGTTGTAGATTCAGAACTCAGCATGTGTCGACTCAGCCTTCAGGTGTCGACACAGCAATCTTCAATCCTGCTAAAATGTGTCGACTCAGTCTTCTGGTGTCGACACAAGCATAGTCGACTTCTGCCAATATGTGTCGATACAGTCTTCTGGTGTCGACACATCCACCCAGTGTCGACACAGTTGTGGTCGACTATCTTCTTCTGTGAGTCGACTATCTTTCTCTGGTCGACTATCTTTCACTAGTCGACTATCTTTCACGGTGTCGACTAACCTTCTCTGGTCAACTATCTTTCACTAGTCGACTATCTTTCACGGTGTCGACTAACCTTCTCTGGTCGACTATCTTTCACGGTGTCGACTAACCTTCTCTGGTCGACTATCTTTCACGGTGTCGACACTGCTTCCCAGTGCTGAAGTCGACGATTTTCTTTATGTGTCGACACTGCTTCCCAGTGTCGACATAAATGTGGTCGACAATCATTCTCTGTGTCGACACTGATATTCTGAAGTGTCGACACAATTTCTTCAGGTGTCGACATGTGGACTTAGAATATTTTTCTGCATTCTTTAATACTTCTTCACCTGCACATGTCAACTGAAAACAATATCAAATACACCTTGATGTATATCATTGAGCTAAGTTGGGCTTCTTCAAATCAGGTACACATTTTCCAATGTACCCAACAACTTAGCCAAAGAAAGTCTGGTGGGTACAGCCAGCAGTAGTACGCGGATACTTTAGATTGTGTTCTTCTAGGGGCGTACGGAAGGGCTAGGCCTGGTAGTGTGGATACCCGCCTAGGAGTGGGGGGCCCGACCCACTGTCTCCGTTTTCCACTACGGAGGTTCCTGGGAGTGAAGCTAGCTGCCCGAACAGGGGGAACTAAAGGTCTGTGCGCATAGAGTCGTGTGCGTGAGTTGCACTTGCATGAATCATGGCATAGCATATCACTACACTCATAATTGCATACAACCGACACCCCAACGTATAAATCGGTATGGGACTTTTTATACGATGGGAGCCTTGCAGAAGACCCCTTAACTTATAAGTTTGTATGGGCATTCATATAAGTTAAGGTTACATACTTATTTACTTGCTTGTTTACTTACTGTTCTCTAGCTGTCTTTTTATACAAATTGCTACTTATTAATTGCTCTCCTTATTACTTACTGCCGTAGGATTGTTAGACCTATTTCCTTCTAAATAACTACTAGATTAGCTTCCCTGTCACCTACTTGGTTATTCTCCACTTTTGTAGCTTCCCTTTCCTCCTCTACGCCCGGTGCTTAGGAGCCGTGGTGGGAGGGGTAGGGGATGATAAGGCTTAGTCTTTATGTCTAATGGTTTTCGAACCACACATTACAGGAGCTCCGGATGGGAGACAGGGACTAGCAGTCCAGGGACCAGCACCAGCGAAGTACGGTGCGCATGGAGGTGGGACAGTCTAGCACCGGTGCACCTGCGACCAGCTCCGTGAGTGATTAGTTTTTTTCTTAGCTTCCGCGATGAGCGACTTGTAGTGAGGACTCTGATGTACTGGGCTCGAGCCCATTTGTCTATTTTCCTGTTATTATCTATTGATGGACTGGATATGATTTCACTTTTATTTTCATGTTTCTGTGGACTTGTTTACATTTTTGTATAAATACTTCTCTCTCTTGTGATCGAAAAGGGCCGGCAGAATTGGCGTTTTGTAGTGGTTGCCTTCCCGTGAGTCGGTGCCACCGCAAAGCGGTAATTCTGGGCTAAGACCCTGGTGGTTGAAAAAGAAAAAAAAGGGGGGTCTTACAAGTAGTATCAGCGGAGTCCTCGATCGAAAGAGAAGTAGTCCACAAAAACCTTGGGCCACCCCCGTGCGAGCTTAGTTTGCAGACAAACTAGCAGCGGAAGCAGTGGTGTGCCCATAAGGGAAATCACATGTGAAAGTCCATCCTAACTCTTCTTAAATTCCATTCATTCGCTCTCTAATAAATGGAATTTTTACTTGTAGCCTGCGACGAACCCTACATCGCAGTAGGGGACACCTCAGGCTCCGAATGTGGTCCCGACTCCGCCAGCACCAGTTCCGTTCCAGCAGACGGAGATAGGGCAAACACTGACGGCCATCCTGGAGGCCTTCAGAGCTCAGCAAGCCCCGGCCCCACAGCCAAACCCCGGGGCCAATTGGATGACGGTCTTCCGGTGACTTTCCCCTCCATCCTACCAGGGGATGGAGTCTGCAGTACATACGGAGGAGTGGTTGGATACCATTTACGAGATGCTGGCAGGGATTCGATGCCCCATGGAGGAGGCAGTCGCTTTGGCAGTCTCTTGCTTAGAGTCACACGGAAAGAGGTGGTGGAAATCTCAGCGGGACACCACCTTTGCAGGGATGGACTGTGCTGATATTACTTGGGAGGAGTTCAGAGCAGCGCTCTTGGGACATTTTGTACCTCAGTCGGCGAGAGATGACCTGGAGGATAGGTTCCTGCGGTTGAGGCAGGGGAACAGGACTGTGGTGGAGTACTATCAGGAGTTCACTCACCTGGCCCGTTATGCGGACACTTACCAGTTAGACGATGCTGGCTATGCCCAGAGGTTTTATAAGGGGCTGCAAGATGACATGATACAGGCCCTCCTTTTCGTCTCAGAGCGGAGTCTGGCCAGGATTCTGGAGATGGCTAAGAAGAGTGAGGCAGATCAGCTTACAGTGAGGAGCCGGAAGAGACCGGCTGATGATACAGTGATTGGAGGACGTAGAGACCGTCCTCGAGGCCAGGTTATTGGAGAGAGAAGGAACGGGGATCAGCCACGTCAAGAGTTTGGGCAGGAGCAGAGGAGTCAGGGGGTATTGGCTCCCAGCCTATACAGATGCTGGAAATGCCAAGGACGGCAGAGCAGCCACCGGTATGCTTTCAGTGCAACCAGCCGGGGCATATCAAGAGGAACTGCCCTGTGAGGCGAGCACCCCCACCAGCATATTAGGGCGCTCCACCTCCCCGACAGTTTGGCGGACGAGGACAGGACCGAGGACGAGGATTTTAGGATCGTGGCCGCAGGCCAGAGAGGGAGCAGGTGTATGCTCTAGACCTGACACAGCCCCGGAACCCGGAGTAGGTTATCACAGGTATGGCAGTACTTTTCAAATTTTCTTCATATAAACTACTATTTTAAACATAACCTGGTTAGAAATTAAGAGAAGATAAACTACAATAAGAATACTAAGACATTTAATTACCCCAGGCATAGTCTTCGTGAGCGGCAAGCCCGCTCACACCCTCTTCGACACTGGTGCGTCGCAATCATTCGTGTCGGAGGATTTCGTGAAAGGACTGGCAGGAGTGGAGCCATTCACCGGGAAGATGATGAGGGTGCGCCTACCCAATGGATTAGAGATATTGACCTCTGCTCATTGTAATATGGAAGCGAGGATCGGCGGGAAGGTGTTTGAGGCACCAGCGACGGTTCTGAAGATGTCAGATTACGATCTGATCCTGGGCATGACTTGGCTTTATTGGAACCATGCCCATATCGATTGTGTGGCGAAGAGGATCACCGTGAGGCACGGCGACTCCTTCATTGTTATCGAAGGTATTATACTAGCACCCCGTACCTTACTATCGTCTGTGCAGGCCGTTAAGGCGCACCTGCAGGGGGAAGAAGTTTATCAGGTCCTCTTTGAGGCGGTCGTAGCCAAGGACTCCATTGCAGATATTCCAATAGTGCGGGACTTCGCTGACGTGTTTCCAGAGAAGCTACCAGGGTTACCCCCGCACCGAGAGAAGGACTTTCAGATTCAGCTCGTACCGGGGGCTAAGCCGGTATCCAGAGCTCCCTATCGAATGGCCCCAAAGGAGTTGGTGGAATTCCGAAGCCAGCTTCAGGAGTTAGTGGAGGCCGGGTTCGTTCGGCCTAGCTCTTCACCATGGGGAGCTCCGGTTGTAACACCCCAAAAAGGCCCCAATAGACTCAACTTGAGATTTGAGTAGCAGGTCAGGTTACACGGCCTGGGACACGGGCGTGTCCCAGGGCGTGTCGGGTGACACGGCCAGGGACACGGGCGTGTCCCAAGGCGTGTTCTATTTATTTGCAAAATTGGCCTATTCCGGGCAGAGCCGGACACGGCCTTGAACACGGCCGGGAACACGGGCGTGTCAGGCTGGACACGGGCGTGTCAGCTGCCGTGTTCCGACCCGTGTTCTGGTTGCAGCTCGATGGAGCAGGAGACACGGGCGTGTCTCAGGTTTGACACGGGCGTGTCAGGTCCGACACGGGCGTGTCGATGACCCGTGTGGTTCAGTCGGTTCAAGCTGTGTGCACCGCTGAAGGGGTACACGGCCTGTGACACGGGCGTGTCACAGGCCGTGTCGGCCAAAAAGTGAAATTCTGGGGAAATCTTGGCCGTTCAGTTTTCTCTCTTTTGATCCAAGGGTCCAGGTGGTTTCCTGGCTGGGTTATTACGAGAAGAGAGGAATGAAGAGGTCATTCTTCATTTGGCTTAAGGAAGAGAGAAAGAGAGAGGAAGAGAAGAAGGAGGAGGAGACCAAGCCACCGGCGGAGCTCCCGTGGTTCGATTCGCGATCCGAAGCCGGCGTTGTGACGGCAAGGCTGCTGCGAAGGCTTTCATCCGTCTCAAATTTCTCTCCATGGCTCCGAAGCGAACTCCTAGGGTAACGATTTCCTGCTTGGACATGTGAAGTCCTTAATTCCTGCATTGCATAGGGAAAACCCTTCCCCGCGAGTGTGCGGTGGGTTGTGGCGTCCCTTGGGGTAGATATGTGAAGTCCCCCTTGTTAGAGTCCGGAATTGGAGTACGGATCTAGGCATGCTGTGTGAAGCCCATCTGGACATGGTCTGGATTGGTGATGCTTGGTTGCATATCGGAGAAGACTCTGTGATGATTGCTTGTATGCATGATGGATAAAAGTACTGGAGGAAGTCCAGGAAATTATGAGAGTTGGACTCTCTTGTGGCCGTGAGTGCTACTGGTGGAAAGTTGAGCTGTGAGGCTGCAACTAGGAAATGGTGGAACGGGCAAGGTGAAACTGTACCCGCGTCAGTCCAGGCGTGAGTCTGACGATGTGAGCAACGGGAAAGGTGGATCTGTACCCGCGTTATGGTTGTCTAACCTTGGGTGCTTAAGACCCTGTTAGGATCACATAGCGAGAGTCGACGGCCGGTGAGCCGATCAGACTAGAATGCTCATAGTGCGCCGTTATGTCTGGGACCTCTGAACGGTGTGAATGTGCCCTGAGTGCACGGAGCGTCGGGCCGTCGAGCCGACGTTTGTGATATATGACAGTGCGGGCGTGCACGTCTTGCTTGAAGGGCTATCTATATCATGTTGGATGAATGCTTTGCAGGGATGGAATTCCGCTGCCCCGTGCCAGGGGCAGGGTCGTTATAATTGGTCAGCTGAATGCTGACCGTTGCCCTGTTTTCCCACCGTTTGGTGGATTGGTTCTTACAGGTGCTGGAGGAGCTGGTCCGAGCGGGACTTAGCGGGCTGAAGCCCAAAGCTGCGTTGCTGCCCTTGAAGGCTTTGTTTTATTTCTTTTGTTCATGTGTGGCCGGCCTGCGTGCCGATGTATGTAAACCACACTCTTGTTAAGAGAAACTGTTGTAAGGCCTTAAGGCCAGACTCTTTTGATATATATATATATACATTCCTATGTTAGTGGACAATGTTGTTTCTCTTGAGTTCAGTAATTCAACCGTGAAGCTTCCGCTAGAATGCTCTGTGTTAGGATGCGTTGGTTATGATATTATTTAGTAGCGTCTCCGCCTGTTTGTGGAATATGGTGTGGGGCCCCGGCCGGACCCTCTATTATATTCTTCTTGACGGGTAGAGGTGTTACAATTTGGTATCAGCTTGTTGGTCGATCTCTTCCGAATTCGCGGACGAATTCTTTTGAGAGGGGGCGAGCACGTGTTAGTGCCGTCGTTATAACACTTAATTTGAACTCAAGATTGTCCACTTAGGAATGCAAATACACTTGTTTGTTGAACTTGTGTATTCTCTTTGTATGATTGCCGTTTATATTGGTCGTTAACCTGTGTGTTTTACACATATAGGTGACCAGAAGTGTTGCGGGCCAGTCCGAACCACAACGTTCTGTTGCGAGTGCGGCACCAGCCGAGGTGCCCACAACTCCTCCATCCGCTGAAACAGTCCGTCTCATTACGGAAACGGTACTTGCTGTGATGAATGCTCAGCAAGCGGGGCAAGCACGTCCTGCAGTGGTGCCAACGCAAGCTGGGGTACGGCAAGAACCGGTAGAAGCCGAAGTTGATCCGCGAGTAGCAGATCAACAATGGAAGCAATTCTTGAGCTTTAACCCTCCGCAGTTTCATGGGGCGGGTACACCGGCCCAAGCAGAGGATTGGCTTGCAAGAATTAAGAGGATTATGAGGGCTATCAGGGTTGAGGAGGAACAGAAAGTGATGTTAGCCACTTTCCTACTGGAAGGAGAGGCGCGATTGTGGTGGGATGAGATTGAACTGCATCACTTGGCCGGCAGGCAATTGGCAGAGATTACAATGGAAGAATTCTCTCGATTGTTCTTAGCACAACATCTGCCGATGCAGCAAAGGATGTCGATGGAAATGGCGTTCCAACGGTTAGCACAGGGAGATCGAAGTGTGGATGACTACCTGCATGAGTTCACCCGGTTGGGAAGATATGCGGGCTCGATCTTCGCCGAAGAAGAGCGTAAGACTAGTCGGTTTTATGCGGGACTGCGAGATGAGCTAAGGTATTTGCTCTCAAGTTCTGTGAGTCAGGGTTCCAAGCCTTAGTCTGTACGGCTCGTTCTTTGGAGACGGATATGAAACGGGGGCAAGCAAAGGGAAACTTGGCGGTTGTGAAGCCGGAGTTTAAGCCGCCGCGTCCGGACAAGTTTGGCTACCGCAGGAAATGGAATAAGAAGTCTAAGTCTTCTGGACAAGCTCCATCTGCGACTGTGACGGACACATCTGGGAATGGAGCTCGTGCTTGTTTTACGTGCGGGAAGGTTGGACACTTCGCACGTGAATGCCGATTTGGTCCTCCAAAGGGTGATAAGAAGACGGGAGCGTCTTATGCGGAGAAGGGGAAGGCTGTGGTGGAGTCTTCTGCCTCGCACGCGCAGCCCAGGGTCTTCAACCTTGGACAACAGGAGGCCATTAAGCAGGCTGATGTCGTCACAGGTGCGCTTAAGTTTTAATGTTTGTACTTTTGGTGTGCTGTGCTTGTTTTAATTGTCATGTTATAGGGTTTGTCCTTATACGAGAGTATCCGGCGCGAGCACTGTTCGACACAGGTGCTTCACATTCGTTTCTGTCTGAGGATTTTGTCTTGCGTGTCGGGGTGCCTATCCGGACCAAGACAGACAGTATCAGGGTGTTGTTGCCTAACGGATGTTTGATGTGCGCGGATCGATCTTGCGGTCTTGAGGTCAAGATAGGAAGTCGGGAGTTCAAGGTGGAAACACTAGTATTGCCGATCAAAGAGTTTGATATAATCTTTGGTATGGACTGGCTTTCAGAGCAGCGTGCCTGTATCGATTGCACTTCAAAAGAGGTCACACTTGGGCAAAATACCGAACGAGAGACCAAGTTTATTGGTATGCAAGGGATGAGTGGGATGTTGTTATCCGCTCTCCAAGTTGTTAAGGCAGTTCGGAAGGGTGCGGAGTTGTTCTTCACACTCATAGAGGCGGTGGCGCCGAAGGCCAGTGTGAGTGAAGTGCCGATTGTGTCGGAATATGCGGATGTGTTTCCAAAGGACCTTCCGGGGTTACCTCCCCAAAGGGAAATTGACTTCGCTATCGAGCTGGTGCCGGGTGCAAAACCCGTGGCCCGTTCGCCGTATCGGGTAGCGCCAAAAGAAATGGCCGAACTGAAAGTTCAGTTGCAAGAGTTGTTGGAGCAGGGATATATACGCCCAAGTATGTCACCTTGGAGCGCGCCTGTTCTTTTTGTGAAAAAGAAAGACGGTGGTTTGCGACTCTGTATTAATTATCGCGAACTGAATAAACTGACGGAGAAAAACAAGTATCCAATTCCTCGGATCGATGACTTGTTCGATCAGCTAGCAGGCTCAACTGTCTATTCGAAGTTGGATTTGAAGTCCGGGTATTACCAGTTGCGGATTATGGAAGGTGACATTCCCAAGACAGCGTTTGGCACACGCTATGGTCATTATGAGTTCACAGTGATGCCGTTCGGCTTGTGTAATGCGCCTTCGGTATTCATGGATCTCATGCATCGTACGTTCCGCGAATACCTAGATCTGTTTGTGATTGTGTTTATTGATGATATTTTGGTATATTCACAATCAGAGGAAGATCATGCAAACCATTTGCGGTTAGTATTGCATACCTTGCGAAGGAATAAGCTGTATGCCAAGTTCTCAAAGTGTGAGTTCTGGCTCTCGTCGGTGGCTTTTCTAGGCCATGTGGTAAGTGGAGAGGGCATAGCGGTGGATCCGGCTAAGATAAGTGCCATTCGGGATTGGCCAGTGTTGTCTTTAGTGGCCGAAGTCAGAAGTTTCCTTGGACTGGCGGGCTACTATAGGAGGTTCGTGGGGAACTTCTCCCGGATTGCTTTGCCTCTGACTACGTTGACGAGAAAGGATCAGAAGTTCGTTTGGACGCCGGAGTGCGCACGAGCTTTTGAGGAGTTGAAAAGTCGTTTGACCACGGCGCCCGTGTTGACGTCGCCATGTGGTACAGATGGATTTGAAATATACAGCGATGCGTCAGGAAGCGGCTTAGGCTGCGTTCTCCTGCAATTTGGCAAGGTGATCGCTTATGGTTCACGTCAATTGAAAGTGCATGAGCGGAATTATCCCGTCCATGATTTGGAGTTGGCGGCGGTAATCTTTGCGCTCAAGTTGTGGCGGCACTATCTATATGGCGTCAAAGTGGATATCTATACGGATCACAAGAGCCTAAAGTATTTGTTGGATCAGAAGGATTTGAATATGCGACAACGAAGATGGATGGAGTTCCTCGGGGACTACACCTTCGAGATTCACTATACTCCCGGGAAGGGAAATGTGGTCGCTGATACTTTGAGTCGGAAGACTCCGGTACGGGCAAGCTGGTTGCAGAGGCATGATCAGCGTTTGATCCAAGAATTGGAGGCAATGGAGATATCGTGTGTTGACAAGGGTGCGTCAACCGATGCGTGCTTAAACTGGACGGAGGTGCAATATGACCTTACGGACAGAGTTCGGCGAGCAACGGAGCTTGATGAAAGTCTCCAGCGCTATGCTAAAGATGGGCCGGATGATCAATTCTCTTGGGATAACGGGTTGTTACGGAGAAATGGTCGAGTATGCGTCCCAAGTGTGGGTAAACTGAGGGAAGAGTTGATGTACGAAGCTCACTTTGCAAAGTACTCAGTTCACCCAGGGAGCACAAAGATGTACAGGGACATGAAAAAGCTGTTCTGGTGGCCCGGATTAAAGAAAGATGTGGCTCGTTATGTGGCTAAATGCAACACCTGTGCGTTGGTGAAAGCAGAATGCCAGAAGCCTGGCGGTTTTCTGAAGTCGTTACCTATTCCGGAGTGGAAGTTCGATGATATTTCGATGGATTTCGTGCACGGGTTGCCGAGATCTCAACGCGGTCATGATTCAATCTGGGTGATTGTGGACCGGTTGACAAAAGTGGCGCACTTCCTTCCAAATAGAAGAGATGATTCAGTGGAAACCTTGGCCAAGCTGTATGTGGAGCAGGTTGTTCGACTGCACGGTGTTCCCCGGAGCATCGTTAGTGACCGTGATGGGCGGTTCACATCGAATGATTGGCGGCTCGTTCATCAAATGTTGGGTACAAAATTAGCATTTAGTACGGCCTTTCATCCCCAAACGGATGGCCAGACTGAACGAACCAACAGGACGATGGAAGATATGCTCCGCATGTGCGCCCTAGATTTTGGTAAGAGATGGGAAGATTACATATTTCTCGTTGAATTTGCCTATAATAATAGCTACCAAGCGAGTATTGGTAGGGCACCATTCGAGGCGTTGTATGGTCGGAAATGCCGTACACCGTTAGCTTGGGCAGAAGCAGGCGAATCGAAGCTGAATGGGAAAAAGGAAGTCGAAGAAGCTACTTCGCTCATCCGCTCTATTCGGGAGAGGCTATTGATAGCCCAAGATCGTCAAGCCAAGTACTACAATGCCAAGCACCGGAACGTGGAGTTCGCGGTGGGTGATTGGGTATATTTGAAGATCAAACCCTTCAAAGGTGTGTCCAGGATTCAGCGTTTGAAAAAGCTAAGTCCGAGGTATCTTGGTCCGTTTGAGGTGGTGGAGCGTGTTGGGGAGGCTGCTTATCGACTAGCACTTTCAGCGGACTTGGGTGGATTACATGATGTGTTTCACATCTCAGTCCTTCGTAAGGCGGTAAAGGATCCAGCACAAGTCGTGGAGGCTGGTCGGGTACCGGTCGAATATGGGCTAACGACGAGGGTTAGACCCATTCGGATCGAGGATCGAGCCGAGAAACAGTTGCGGAACAAAGTAATCGGGATGGTCAAGGTCCGATGGGACAATTGTGGCCGTGAAGAGCTAACATGGGAGCGGGAGCAGACCATGCGAGCCGAGTTTCCCGAGTTATTTGTATAACTGTAGACCGTGTACTTTTTGTTATAACATGCTTATAGCATTGCTGGTTTTCTTTCCTTACCGTGCAAATTTCGGGACGAAATTTTGTTAAGGGGGGGAGGGTTGTAACACCCCAAAAAGGCCCCAATAGACTCAACTTGAGATTTGAGTAGCAGGTCAGGTTACACGGCCTGGGACACGGGCGTGTCCCAGGGCGTGTCGGGTGACACGGCCAGGGACACAGGCGTGTCTCAGGGCGTGTTCTATTTATTTTGCAAAATTGGCCTATTCCGGGCAGAGCCGGACACGGCCTTGAACACGGCCGGGAACACGGGCGTGTCAGGCTGGACACGGGCGTGTCAGCTGCCGTGTTCCGACCCGTGTTCTGGTTGCAGCTCGATGGAGCAGGAGACACGGGCGTGTCTCAGGTTTGACACGGGCGTGTCAGGTCCGACACGGGCGTGTCGATGACCCGTGTGGTTCAGTCGGTTCAAGCTGTGTGCACCGCTGAAGGTGTACACGGCCTGTGACACGGGCGTGTCACAGGCCGTGTCGGCCAAAAAGTGAAATTCTGGGGAAATCTTGGCCGTTCAGTTTTCTCTCTTTTGATCCAAGGGTCCAGGTGGTTTCCTGGCTGGGTTATTACGAGAAGAGAGGAATGAAGAGGTCATTCTTCATTTGGCTTAAGGAAGAGAGAAAGAGAGAGGAAGAGAAGAAGGAGGAGGAGACCAAGCCACCGGCGGAGCTCCCGTGGTTCGATTCGCGATCCGAAGCCGGCGTTGTGACGGCAAGGCTGCTGCGAAGGCTTTCATCCGTCTCAAATTTCTCTCCATGGCTCCGAAGCGAACTCCTAGGGTAACGATTTCCTGCTTGGACATGTGAAGTCCTTAATTCCTGCATTGCATAGGGAAAACCCTTCCCCGCGAGTGTGCGGTGGGTTGTGGCGTCCCTTGGGGTAGATATGTGAAGTCCCCCTTGTTAGAGTCCGGAATTGGAGTACGGATCTAGGCATGCTGTGTGAAGCCCATCTGGACATGGTCTGGATTGGTGATGCTTGGTTGCATATCGGAGAAGACTCCGTGATGATTGCTTGTATGCATGATGGATAAAAGTACTGGAGGAAGTCCAGGAAATTATGAGAGTTGGACTCTCTTGTGGCCGTGAGTGCTACTGGTGGAAAGTTGAGCTGTGAGGCTGCAACTAGGAAATGGTGGAACGGGCAAGGTGAAACTGTACCCGCGTCAGTCCAGGCGTGAGTCTGACGATGTGAGCAACAGGAAAGGTGGATCTGTACCCGCGTTATGGTTGTCTAACCTTGGGTGCTTAAGACCCTGTTAGGATCACATAGCGAGAGTCGACGGCCGGTGAGCCGATCAGACTAGAATGCTCATAGTGCGCCGTTATGTCTGGGACCTCTGAACGGTGTGAATGTGCCCTGAGTGCACGGAGCGTCGGGCCATCGAGCCGACGTTTGTGATATATGACAGTGCGGGCGTGCACGTCTTGCTTGAAGGGCTATCTATATCATGTTGGATGAATGCTTTGCAGGGATGGAATTCCGCTGCCCCGTGCCAGGGGCAGGGTCGTTATAATTGGTCAGCTGAATGCTGACCGTTGCCCTGTTTTCCCACCGTTTGGTGGATTGGTTCTTACAGGTGCTGGAGGAGCTGGTCCGAGCGGGACTTAGCGGGCTGAAGCCCAAAGCTGCGTTGCTGCCCTTGAAGGCTTTGTTTTATTTCTTTTGTTCATGTGTGGCCGGCCTGCGTGCCGATGTATGTAAACCACACTCTTGTTAAGAGAAACTGTTGTAAGGCCTTAAGGCCAGACTCTTTTGATATATATATATATATACATTCCTATGTTAGTGGACAATGTTGTTTCTCTTGAGTTCAGTAATTCAACCGTGAAGCTTCCGCTAGAATGCTCTGTGTTAGGATGCGTTGGTTATGATATTATTTAGTAGCGTCTCCGCCTGTTTGTGGAATATGGTGTGGGGCCCCGGCCGGACCCTCTATTATATTCTTCTTGACGGGTAGAGGTGTTACACCGGTGCTGTTCGTTAAGAAGAAGGACGGGACCCTTCGACTGTGCATCGATTACCGGGCTCTGAACAGGTTGACAGTCCGGAATACTTATCCCTTACCACGGATAGACGAGCTATTTGACCAGCTGGAGGGAGCCCATTGGTTCTCAAAGCTGGATCTGAGGTCAGGGTACTACCAGCTTCGCATTCGGGAGGAGGACATCCCGAAGACGGCCTTCAGCAGCAGATACGGCTTGTATGAGTTTACAGTGATGCCGTTCGGGCTCATGAATGCACCCTCCGCATTCATGACCCTGATGAATTAGGTGTTCGAAGAGTATCTGGACATCTTCGTCATTGTATTCATCGACGACATCCTCATCTATTCAAGGACGGAGGAGGAGCACGCGAGACATCTGGCATTGACCTTGGAGAAGCTGCATGAGCATGAGATGCATGTCAAGTACAATAAGTGCCAGTTCTGGCTAAAGGAGGTGGCCTTTCTGGTCCATGTCATCAGTGGAGCAGGTCTGGCAGTGGATCCGGCAAAGATCCAGGCAGTACAGGATTGGCCATCACTAAAGTCGGCCTCGGATGTTCGAAGTTTCTTGGGACTTGCCGTTTACTACCGGAAGTTCATAAAGGGGTTCTCTCAGATTGCCATCCCTCTTACATCTCTGACGAAGAAGGAGTCCCCTTTTATCTGGACGCCTCGATGCGAATCAGCCTTCCAGGAGCTGAAGGATCGTCTCACCTCGGCCCCCATCCTTGCTCTTCCATCAGGGAAGGAGGGATTCCAGGTATATACAGATGCTTCCTATCAGGGGATGGATGCCGTTCTGATGCAGAATGGGCACGTAATAGCCTATGCCTCCCGTTAGTTGAAGCAGCACGAGCAGAACTACCCCGTGCACGATTTGGAGATGGGGGCAGTCATCTTTGCTCTTAAGATCTGGCGACACTATCTCTACGGAGTACATTGTGATATCTTCTCCGACCACAAGAATCTGAAGTACGTCGACACCCAGAAGGAGTTAAACATCAGACAGAGACGCTGGGTGGAGTTTCTGTCGGACTACCAGTATACCATGCACTACCATCCGGGGAAGGCGAACGTGGTTGCGGATTCTCTGAGCCAGAGAGCGAGTGCGATAGGAGTAGGCCCGCAGCTGATGGCCTTGGAGTTGATTAGATCATTCGAGGAGATACAGATTTCGCTAGTGTCTGAGGATGACCCGGAGCTGTACATGGAGTACCTGGGGTCGATGGCTATTATTGATGACATTCGAGACCGCATCAGAGATGGGCAGATGCTGGATGAGAGAGCTGAGCCAATATTCCGAGCCTTGGAGGAAGGCACGACAGGAGATTACTCTTTGATGGATGGGTTTCTGTGTTTTCGGGGCAGAGTCTACATACCAGTAGGAGGATGGATCCGGGAGGATATTTTGACGGAAGCTCACTGCAGTCGGTATTCGGTACACCCGGGGATCACCAAGATGGTAAACGATTTAAAGAGGATGATGTACTGGCCGGGTATGAAGAAAGATATTACGTATTTTATGACGCATTGCGAGGCCTGCCAGCTCGTGAAGGCGGAGTGTAGGAACCCGGCAGGCTTGCTGCAGCCGCTTCCCGTGCCGGAGTGGAAGTTTGAGGATATAGCCATGGACTTCATACATGGGCTACCTCGATCCCGTGCGGGGAATGACTCGATCTGGGTGATAGTGGACAGGCTGACAAAGGTGGCCAGATTCATCCCAGTGTCAAAGGGCGCACTAGTCAGTGTATTAGTACGAAGGTTCATTGAGCAGTTTGTGCGTTATCATGGGGGTGCCCAAGACTATCGTTTCGGATCGGGATGGGCGGTTTACATCCAGGGAATGGAGGTCAGTCCAGGCCCATCTGGGTTCACGGTTGACATACAGCACAACTTTTCACCCTCAGACCGATGGACAGAAAGAACGCACCAACCGTACACTGGAGGATCTATTGCGACTATGTATTTTGGACCGTGGCGAGCCTTGGGAGAGATTGCTGCCACTGGTCGAGTTTTCGTACAACAACGCTCATCAGTCCATCATAAGCATGGCTCCATACGAGGCGTTGTACGGAAGGAGGTACATGACCCCACTATCATGGGTTCAAGATGAGGATCCGCATGCACTGGGCTCGGAGTTTGTGGGAGATACAGATGCTCAGATTAGATTGATCCGGGATAGGATGTTGGAAGCCCAGAGCAGACAGGCGAAATACTACGATTCGAGGCATCGTCAAGTGGAGTTCCAGGTGGGGGACCGAGTTTTCTTAAAAATACGGCCGATGCACGGAGTTTTGCGGGTGCGTGGGCGGAAGAAGCTCAGTCCGAGATATATGGGGCCTTATAGGATCCTGGAGCGGATCGGCCCCTTAGCCTATACACTGGAGCTACCGCCGGAGTTAGCGGGATTGCATGACGTCTTCCACGTCTCCTCACTTCGGAGGGCTCTGCTACGCCCTGAGCAGCTGATTCCATCGGCAGATGGCCTGGTGGCCTCGGATCGGTCAGTCAACTTGGATCCTATCAGGATTGACAATACAGCAGTGCGGGTCTTGCGACGAAAGAAGGTCCCGTTAGTCAAGGTTCTGTGGAACAATCATGGGCAGGAGGAGCATACATGGGAGCCACAGGACTTGATGCGGCAAAAATACCCGGAACTTTTTCATCAGGTATACCTCACAACCCCTCTGAACAATCAATTTGTCTTCCTGTTTTAAACCAATGGGACTGAAACTTCAAGAATAGGGGCTAATCTTTTGTTTATTGGGGTGTATATACCTAGTTAAGTGGGCGAATTAATCTTAGATTTGAAACCGCACAAAGCAAACATAACGTAGAGATGTAATTTCTTTAATTCTCATGGGATGTTACAAGCTTCTTTTCCCGATTAGAGTCCCGTAGGCTTAACCTTGATTTTGGGGACGAAATCTTTGTTTTGTTTATTGGGATTTGTAACATCCCATTTCCGGCTAGACCCCTAGGAGTCGGTTGGTTGTGGTATAACCCTAGGGAGCCCAAAAATTGAAATAAATCGACCTAGATTTCGGGTCACGGGTTGGTCACGCTCGTGACCGACCCGTCATGCCCGTGACCTAGGGCGTGACTCATTCGACGATCGTCGATCTCAGGGAGACGATCGTCGGGCGCAGAATTTTCCACCCGGACCTGTCACGCCCGTGACCCAGGTGTCACGCCCGTGACCTGGGGCGTGACTCCTTCGACGATCGTCGATCTCAGGTAGACGATCGTCGGGCGCGGAATTTGCCTCATGGCCTGTCACGCCCGTGACCCACAGAGTCACGCCCGTGACATAGGGCGTGACCACATTCGACGATAGTCGATTTCAGTTCGACGGTCGTCGGCCCAGAATTAGTCACCAGGCATGTCACGCCCGTGACCCGCAATGTCACGCCCGTGATATAGGGCGTGACCACGCTCGACGATCATCGATTTCAGTTCGACGGTCGTCGACCCAGAATTGGCCACACGGGCCAGTCACGCCCGTGACCCAGGTGTCACGCCCGTGACCACCCTTCGACGATCGTCGATCTCAGTTTGACGATCGTCGAACCCAGAATTGGCTAACCGGGCCTGTCACGCCCGTGACCTATGTGTCACGCCCGTGACCAAGGCCGAAACGTCAGCCAGACTGGAAATTTCGGTAACCGACGCCATAATAAATTCTGACTATGGGAATGAAAACCAAGGGTATTTATGGGCCGTTTCCTACTTTAATTATGTAAATAATTAAGGAAATGTTGGTCCAATAGGAAATCGCCACCTGACAAACACCTTTTCATCTCTAGCGTTTCAACTGCCTTAGCCATAACCGAAACGTCATTAATGGAAATATTAATGGCCATGAACGTTTCATCCTTTCCCCTCCCCACTTGCTGATCTATAAAAGACTCCTAAGAGCAAGGGGAAAAGGTTACACTCTCCATCAAACTGTTTCAGATTTCCCCCTTGCTGTTGAAGAATTTCCGGCGACGCCACCACCGCGCCAATGGCTTCCCGACGCTCTGCACGCCTCCAGCCCGCGAATAAGGTCCTCCCCTCCCTCTTCTTCTGCGGATAGATCTTAGAAATCGTTAGGAGAGATATCGGGCTCAAAAGAGCCAGATCGGGTGAGCGTTTTCCATGCTTTTCCGAAAATTTCATGGTGGCGGGTTCGCCGGAAACCGCCTCTCCGGCGGCCGTGCCGCCGCCCGACGATAGCCCTCACCTCAACAGAGGTGGTGGTGGTGGTGGCCGGCCAGGGAGATGGCTGGATGGCCGGAAAATAGCTTGGAAAAGCTACAGGAAATTAAGTTTCAGGGCTCAGGTTTCGGGCTGTAGAAGAAGATGAATTGTGTCGTTAAATTAGATTTTATTTTTAAAACAATTTCTGAATGAAATATCTGTCATTTTAGATAATTTGGGAAAAATACCTAGATGCTCCTACAGGAAGAGTGGTCAACATAGAAAATGTAACCCTTGAAGTCTAGTTTAATTTAAAATTGATTTCACTCAATTTGGAGTTCTGGTTAGACCACAGCACCCTTTTTGGTGAGGTCTATCCATAGGGCTGTCCTGACCTTAGAAAAATTCCCCACTCCAAACCAGTCATCAAAATAACTTGAAATTTGGGGTGTGGCTTAATCTTATTTATATCTAGATGCTGACCAAAAATTAGGATTTTTGGGAAATATGTTTCTATAGTTTTTAGAAAAAATTCTATAATCCTAGCTTAATTTAATTAGATGGTTAAATAATTTCCAAACCCTCCCAAATTGTGGTGAGTGGTCCCTGGGTTTACCATAAGGTTCTGTATAATTTTTCATCTCATTTGGAGATGGTTTGGATTAGAAATGATCAAACCTAAGTTTTTCCCTAATAAGGGGTCTTAGGTTAAAGGTGCACTTTTGAGATTTGAGTGGTCAGATCACCTCAACAGAGGCTGAGATTTTTACCACTGGCTAGTAATATTCTCTAGCACCCCCTCATAGAGTTTGAGGTGGATCGGGGTAAGTTGGCCCTAAGAACCAAGGCCAAACCCTAAGGATGGATCTTGGTGGCTTGTGAAAGTCATGGGGTAAAATGACCTTGAATTGACTCAAAATTTAGTGAAGAGGACCATAGGGCCATTATAGTCCTTTGGATGAAATCTTAGTAGATTTGGAGACTGTTGGCATACCTAATAATCTAACCCTAGTTTAGGGTGCAAAACTTGTAGATATAGGAAATGACACTAAATCATATTGAAAAGTGATGAGAATTGGGTAGAGTGAATTATAGGAATGGTACAAGCTCTGGATATTTTTCTATGAATTTTAAGATCATTATTTTAGATACTTCATTAACGATTTAGAAGCTTGAATGATTTGCTTAGAAAATTTATTATGGAATACACACTTCCTGAAAATTGATGAAATTTAAGCAGAGAACATTTATTATGATTTTAAATCTCTGTGAATTTTTATGGGATTTTTGGAAGTCTAATTCTAAGGCTTGCTTCATTAAATATGTTTTACCTTGAATATTTGATTAAATCTTTAGTGGTGTTTAGCAAGCTGGTAAAATTATGATTCTTTGTACAAAGATCTTTTCTATATCATACTACTGACTAGTAATTTTTCTATAATTTTCTAATGAATAATTTCAGTACTTCCTTCTTTACGTAGGATTAACGTGTTAATACTGGATAAATTATTTAGAGGCTAAATACTTTCTGTAAAATTTTGAAAACTTGTATTTGAGGTTATCTTGTTGTTATTTAATGATCACGATTTTTGGGTAGCCATTACTTAGGAGGATCATGTAGTTCATGTTTAAAATGACCCATGACCCATCCTTTGAGAAAATTAAATAAATATCAGATTAATTAGGAAAATTATAAGTTTCTGGATTTAGACAAATTATGTTATAGTAGACCTCCAGTAAATATTATATGAGATTTGGAAGACAATTTGGAGTACCTCCCCTTGTGTACCTCATATAGCTTAGGATGGTCTGCATATAGTAAAGCCACGGAATTCTGGTAGTTGATGGTTGGTAAGGCAAGTTAAGATTCAGTTCATCATTGGAAGTCAGGATAAGAAGAGTGTGAGACTGGTTAAGGATAAGGGAGTACGGGAACGACGAAAGATCGTCCATCCCGGGAAGAAGAGGAAGAGTCTTAATACTCTAGGGTTAGAACTAAAGTAACTAAAAGAGGATCGGTTAAGGGAGATCAACCAATAATAATAAGTGCCTTGCGAAAGGGAACTTCGGGCCGAAATGCCGCCGTCTTGATTCCTAGTGCCCCTTGAGAGCCCTTCACGGGGTATGCCGGGGGCAGTCCTGGGCTAACGTAAACCATAGGAATAATAAATTAAAAAAGCAACTAGTATAACTAGGGTTGCACATACACACTCCCCGATAGCTAGGAAAGTAGAATTATAGGATTGGTTGCCATTCAGACAGTAGCTCTGAAGGTAGATGCACGGACGGGACTGTCCGGGGGCCGAGGGCTCGAGGGTTGGAGTACAGAATAAAAGTGGTGGGTCTTCGGTATCTGATTGTCGTTCACACCGACATCGGTACGCTGACTCGGCGGTGTGGGACACTTAGCCAAAGAAAGTCTGGTGGGTACAGCCAGCAGTAGTACGCGGATACTCTAGGTTGTGTTCTTCTAGGGGGGTACGGAAGGGCTAGGCCTGGTAGTGTGGATACCCGCCTAAGAGTGGGGGGCCCGACCCACTGTCTCCGTTTGCCACTATGGAGGTTCCTGGGAGTGAAGCTAGCTGCCCGAACAGGGGGAACTAAAGGTCTGTGTGCATAGAGTCATGTGCGTGAGTTGCACTTGCATGAATCATGGCATAGCATATCACTACACTCATAATTGCATACAACCGACACCCCAACGTATAAATCGGTATGGGACTTTTTATACGATGGGAGCCTTGCAAAAGACCCCTTAACTTATAAGTTTGTATGGGCATTCATATAAGTTAAGGTTACATACTTATTTATTTGCTTGTTTACTTATTGTTCTCTAGCTGTCTTTTTATACAAATTGCTACTTATTAATTGCTCTCCTTATTACTTACTGTCGTAGGATTGTTAGACCTATTTCCTTCTAAATAACTACTAGATTAGCTTCCCTGTCACCTGCTTGGTTATTCTCCACTTTTGTAGCTTCCCTTTCCTCCTCTCCGCCCGGTGCTTAGGAGCCGTGGTTGGAGGGGTAGGGGATGATAGGGCTTAGTCTTTATGACTAATGGTTTTCGAACCACACATTACAGGAGCTCCGGATGGGAGACAGGGACCAGCACTCCAGGGACCAGCACCAGCGGAGTACGGTGCGCATGGAGGTGGGACAGTCTAGCACTGGTGCACCTGCGACCATCTCTATGAGTGATTAGTTTTTTTTTCTTAGCTTCCGCGATGAGCGACTTGTAGTGAGGACTCTGATGTACTGGGCTCGAGCCCATTTATCTATTTTCCTGTTATTATCTATTGATGGACTGGATATGATTTCACTTTTATTTACATGTTTCTGTGGACTTGTTTACATTTTTGTATAAATACTTCTCTCTCTTGTGATCGAAAAGGGCCGGCAGAATTGGCGTTTTGTAGTGGTTGCCTTCCCGTGAGTCGGTGCCATCGCAAAGCGGCAATTCTGGGCTAAGACCCCGGTGGTTGAAAAAGAAAAAAAAGGGGGTCTTACACTCAACACCGCCATTTTCCATGAAAAATCCAAAAATCCAAGCTCCTAATCAGGCTCAATTGAGCGCGACTTCCTTCCTATTTGATCTAAAGATCTAACCCACGTAGAGAGGAGTAGAGGAGGACCTTAGTGATGGGTTGTTTCCTTGCCGGTCGCCGCGTCGCCATTACAGGTGGTGGAGCTTCTCATGCTTTGAAACAACATAGTGATGTAGCTTGGTTTCTTCTGTTAAAGGGTGTAAACGTCTGCTATGAGTCTAGGGAAGCTTTTAAGAGAGTGAAATGGGGGAGGAGAAGGGTCAAGCTTGATGGCCATTAATGGCCATTGAGGGGAATTTTCGGCCGTGGAGAAAACCCCTTGAAATTCACCTCCCCTTGGTCCCAATTCATTTGAAAACTCCTAAAAACAGATAGGGGAGATGAATACTAATTAATTGGTGTAGAATGGAGGGGTGATTCACCTTCCCCACCATGAATGGCCTTCCTTTTCTCACTTTCTCTCTCCTTCATTAAAGGGCAAATGGAGCTTTCTCTCTCTTCACCATCATGAACGAATTTTCTCATCTCCCTAGCCTATTGGCAGCCCATCTATCCCATATGAACAATAAAAATGAGGTTAGCCCCAGTGGGTTTGGGTTTGGGCTTGAGTTAGCCCAATCGAGCTAAGTTGACCTAACACTTAAATAGGGCTGACCTTGGTCATTTTGACCTTTTGGGTTGACTCCAAAGGGTCCTTAGTGACCCATTGGACTCCCCTAGGGTCTAGGTAGGTCTAGGTAGAGTTGACCTGGCACTTTGGAGGTCACATGACCCTTAGTAAGGGCACTTTGACCATTTTAGGGCTAGAGTTGACTATGGTCAACATGACCATTTGGGTTGACCCCAAGGGGTCCTTGGTGACCCCTTGGCTTCCTTTAAGGTCTAGGAAGGGTTGTGTATGGTTAACTTTGCACCCTGAAGGTCACTTGCCCCTTGGCTAGGGCACTTTGACCATTTTAGGGCTAAGGTTGACTTGGGTAAACTTAGCCTCTTTAATTGACCCCAATGGGTCCTTGGTGACCCATTGAATTAACCCTAGGTCTGGGAAGACCTAGGTATAGTTGGTTGGGCACATTAGGGACACATTGCCCTTAGTTAGGGCACCTTGCCCATTTTAGGCCTAGGATGATCCTAGGTCAACTTGGCTACCCTAGGTTGATTCCAATGGACCCTTAGGGCTCTAATGGACCTTCCAATGGTTTAGGGATATTGTAGTGGGGTCATGGAGTCATGTTGAAGCCCTATGGTCATCCTAAACTAGTGTTTAGAATTCTACTATTTGCAGACCATGGTGATCTCCACCTTCATGCCTAAGCTCACTTGGTCTTCTTGGGCTTCTTAGGATTTTGTCATGACCTAGTCATGACCAACCACTCCTAGGGGTCTAGCTGGAAATAGGATGTTACAAATCCAAATAGACAAACAAATAATTTCATCACTGAAATTTAGGTAAGGCTTGCGGGAGCTCTACTGAATGTATCATCCCAAGGAGACAAGTTAAACCAAGGATGAAGAGCTCTGGATACTTTTACTGCATCGCTTCCAGAAATTCCTCAAGTACGCTCCTCCTATCCATGGTTCGATCATCGGACCTTGCCTAGCTGGACCATCTCGTGCCGCAAGGCCTACACCGTCATATCGTCTATCTCGGCCATCTCTAAGCAGACTGATCGAACCTTCCTCCCATACAAACCTAGAGACATTGTACTCCAACTCATGTTGTCCCATATTTACTACTCATATTAGCTCTTAATCACATATGGATCTAGAATTTCTTCCAAATAACGATCACCGTATTTATGAGGTCTTCATACTTAAACTAATTCCTAGAATCATGAGGCGATTATAGAGTATCAACTTCGCCAGGTGTTTTAGGGTAAAATCTTCCAAAATAACAAGATTCGTCATGAGTTAATTTCATTATACAAATGATCCAATTAACCCGTTACTTCTCGTAGTCATGAGTCTGCCAAAGTTGACTGTCCTATTATCGAAGCTCTGTGTCCTATACTTGATATCATCAAGATAATAATTGAAGAATCATTACTTAGATGGACACTTTTTAACTAATCATTATACCAAATTTACAATTTCAAGGGTTAATATACTTCCAATGTCCTTGAGCATTTGTTTAATCAATGACGTTTAATCCTAGTCCTGATAACATTATAGGTCGTCAATCCAAACAAATTTTTTATCACAATCTCGTCTCTGTCTGAATAACCTCGAACATGGTCAAGTTCAACATCACCATGTTTGTGACACTATAATGGCTACCTAGGTCCAAGGGGCACTAAGTCGGTATATACTCCACCAAGAGCCAATCCCCCAATAGACAAACAAGATAAGCCTCTACCTACTCCGGGCTAAGTATCTCACTATGTTATATTCACCGTAGGTATTTCACACAATCCTTAGGGCCTATCAACCTATGACTTTGATTCCATCTTGAGACTTGTCGACATTCTCCATACTTTAACTCTTCAATTCACCAGTTGCGACAATTTCCTCAAGGTCAACATGTGACCTGATCCAAAATGATCTCGCAGTAGGATCTACCCCTAGTCGCTTCGGGTATTTGCGTACCTTAATCCTACATAAGGCCTACTATTGAATAGGCTACTGTTGGGATCGTCAAGGTAAGCTATACATCCTAATTGGGTCAAGTCTAACTCCTACAGTAGGAGGTCTACCTAGGTTTGTTATGAGTGAACATTAGCATGTGATTCCCCCCATGGGCCCACCACGCTTCCATAATATTCCTCTAATACCAGTGACCTACATGTATCACTTATAAATAGTGCTAATGAATTTAAAGAGAGTTTGGTAAGGGTAGAAAACAATAACATTAAGTGCCTTGGAAAGGGAACTTTGAGATTCACCCCATCGTAGTTCTAGTATACCCCCTTCCCCCTTTTTTTATGAATCACCGTAAAATTGTGATAAATTTAGCAATGAATCACCGTACAATTATGATAAATTTAACAAGACATTTAAACTACAATTCCAAGGTTTGAGAATTTCTAGAGGTGTTTAGGGCTGTCTTCCATATTTTACAAGTTAAGGTCATCAACACCATTTAAAGAAGCAAAGGCCATAAATAATACTCTAAAAATTATAGAAAAATTCCTGTAAGTGTATCATGGCCTAAAAACACCCTAAAATTATTCTCCCAAATTTTTCAGAGAATAAAAACCCCTAATTTAATTTATGATCAAAATCTACTAGCCATGTATTAATGAAACAAGTACTGTAATTATGCATCCAAAAATTATAACAAAATTACAGGAGCTTAATAATGATTTCAAACCATCAAACACCCAGTTTTACAATTTTCTCTTCCATGAGGGGCTCTGAATCTTATTTAATGTAAACTTCCCATTTCCTATCTTAATGGAGAAGGTACTATTTTTACTTATCTAAAATAACAGATAAAATTACAGAATAACAATCATGGTTAGATACACCCAATGGTCTAATTTAATAATTTTCCTAGCAATAATAGGGCACTGTTTCAATTTTTGAATAAAAAATCCAAATAGTGAATTTATGAAGCAAGTACTTGAAATAACCAGTTTAAAATTCCAAGAAAATTCCAGAGAATCTATCATGCTATAAAATGACCTATTCCATAATTTCATAATATTCTAGGGAACATAAACTTCATAATCATCAAAATAAACTCTTAGGGCACATTTGAGGTTGTGAATAAATTACTATTTATAATAACCAGAAAATTCTACCAAAAATATTTTAGGGCCATCTCTACCAAAGAACTACCCTGCCAAAATTTCTTCTGATTTAAATTCATTTGCTAGCCTAATAATCAAAACAAGTTTGGTGCCCCAAAACTAGGGATAGGGTTTTGAGGGGGTTAAAGGCTTCCAAATTCCCTAAAATTTTAACAAGAGGACTATACTAACCCTATGGTCCTCTCCACCAATTTTTAAGTTATTCCAAGGTCATTTGCCCATGACCTTCAACCCTAAAAATCCCCATTAAGGGACCTACCCTAGGGTTCTAGGGCTAACCTACTCCAAACAACCCCAAATCCCATTTTAGGGTGTTACATTCCATATAAAATCAGTGGCCAAAATATTAGCCTCTATTTAGGGGATTTGACCACTCAAACACCAAGGGGGTGTTTTGACCTAATTAACCATATAGGGGTCAACCTAAGGTTGGCTAAAAACCTAATCAAAACATCTCCAAATGAGATTGAATTTTTACTAGAGCCCTAATATGCTCTCTAAGACAGCCCACACAAATTTGGGGGGATTTAGATGTGTTTAAGACACCTAAATAATTTATACCTGGATTATTAAATATTTACAAAAACTATAGAAAAATGTTCTCCAAAAATTCTGATTTTTTGATATGTCCTAGGTATGGATAATAATAGCCCATACCCCAAATTTCAAGTCATTGGGATATCTGGATTGATGTGGGCATACAAATCAATCTCAGGACAGCCCTATGGATAGACCTCACCAAAATGTGTGCTTTGGTCAAATCAGGACTCCAAATCTAGTAAAATCAATTTTCAATTAAACAAGACTTCAAGGGCTACATTTTCTATGTTGACCACGTTTTCTGTAGAGGGGTATAAGTATTTTTATAAATTAAATCTATACACTGTAATTATAATAACAGAAAAAAAATAGAATAAATTCCTGCACGAATTTTGAAGCAGCATCCAAGGGCTGCTGGACATCTTCAAGCTCCAGCCAAGGGACGGGATTAGCCTGACCTGGAGCTCCTTCCAGAACATTTTCTGGCCACCACGACCACCTCCCTGGCCTGCCACCACGACCACCACCTCCGTTGAGGTGGTGGCTAGCGTTTGGCGGCGACCATGTCGCCGGAGGCGACGGTTTCCGGCGAACTCAACACCGCCATTTTCCATGAAAAATCCAAAAATCCAAGCTCCTAATCAGGCTCAATTGAGCCCGACTTCCTTCCTATTTGATCTAAAGATCTAACCCACGTAGAGAGGAGTAGAGGAGGACCTTAGTGATGGGTTGTTTCCTTGTCGATCGCCGCGTCGCCATTACAGGTGGTGGAGCTTCTCATGCTTTGAAACAACATAGTGATGTAGCTTGGTTTCTTCTGTTAAAGGGTGTAAACGTCTGCTATGATTCTAGGGAAGCTTTTAAGAGAGTGAAATGGGGGAGGAGAAGGGTCAAGCTTGATGGCCATTAATGGCCATTGAGGGGAATTTTCGGCCATGGAGAAAACCCCTTGAAATTCACCTCCCCTTGGTCCCAATTCATTTGAAAACTCCTAAAAACTGATTGGGGAGATGAATACTAATTAATTGGTGAAGAATGGAGGGGTGATTCACCTTCCCCACCATGAATGACCTTCTTTTTCTCACTTTCTCTCTCCTCCATTAAAGGGCAAATGGAGCTTTCTCTCTCTTCACCATCATGAATGCATTTGCTCATCTACCTAGCCTATTGGCAGCCCATCTATCCCATATGAACAATAAAAATGAGGTTAGCCCAAGTGGGTTTGGGCTTGAGTTAGCCCATTCGAGCTAAGTTGACCTAACACTTAAATAGGGTTGACCTTGGTCATTTTGACCTTTTGGGTTAACCCCAATGGGTCCTTGGTGACCCATTGGACTACCCTAGGGTATAGGTAGGTCTAGGTAGAGTTGACCTGGCACTTTGGAGGTCACCTTACCCTTATTAAGGGCACTTTGACCATTTTAGGGCTAGAGTAGACTTGATCAACATGACCATTTGGGTTGACCCCAATGGTTCCTTGGTGACCCCTTGGCTTCCCCTAAGGTCTAGGAAGGGTTGTGTAGGGTTAACTTTGCACCCTGAAGGTCACTTGCCCCTTGGCTAGGGCACTTTGACCATTTTAGGGCTAAGGTTGACTTGGGTCAACTTAGCCTCTTTGATTGACCCTAATGGGTCTTTGGTGACCCATTAACTTCACCCTAGGTCTGGGAAGACCTAGGTATGGTTGGTTGGGCACATTAGGGACAGATTGCCCATAGTTAGGGCACCTTGCCCATTTTAGGCCTAGGATGATCCTAGGTCAACTTGGCTACCCTAGGTTGATTCCAATTGACCCTTAGGGCTCCAATGGACCTTCCAATGGTTTAGGGATGTTGTGGTGGGGTCATGGAGTCATTTTGAAGCCCTATGGTCATCCTAAACTTGTGTTTAGAATTCTACTATTTGCAGACCATGGTGATCTCCACCTTCATGCCTAAGCTCACTTGGTCTTCTTGGGCCTCTTAGGGTTTTGTCATGACCTAGTCATGACCAACCACTCCTAGGGGTCTAGCTGGAAATGGGACGTTACACACGCTCAAGTCGAGCTTTAGTTTTTCCTATTTTTATGTTGGGTTGTGACGTGGTGTTGTTTTTTGTTAAAATGTGGAAGTGCGCCCAAGTCTATATTTGCTGATATTGTGAAAATAAAAATGAAAAAGAAAAAAAATTTGTAAAGAAGAGGAAAAAAAGTTTGATTGAAAATCTTTTTGAAAATGTGATTGTATGTGGAGTAGGCGGTGCACACATACATATGTTAAAAGTTAAGTCTGGGGGTGTGGCGTACTCGTTCGTTTGGCGGATAGCGGATTGGATCCTTGTTGTGCTAGATCATTTGGGTTTTTGTGCTTATCCTCCCTTTTTATCCTTGTTTACCTCACCAAAACCCAAGCCCCAACTTTTCCTGAAGTCCTACTGACTTGCGCTTAAGTCGAACTAGTATCATAGAGAGAGTGCGGAAGGGCAAGCTTATGGCCACCGACATTGGTGGATTCCTTTAGGGGTTTCCCTGAATCCCGATCTTTGGCAATATTCGTCTTAGTGACTAGTTTATTTTCTCCCTACGAGCACCTGAATGATTCACCGTGATTCTATTTTTGAGTAGTTATAGAATTTATTTTTACGCAGGCTGAAAATTATAAATTAGTTTGTATGCTTAGAAATTTTCTTTACTCAATTTTTACGCCCGTGCGCATGCGACTTCGCATGGTACTCCGAATCATAATTGCTATGTTAGCTAGTACTTTTTCTGGTCTTCGAGTATCTTCTTTGCTCGAGATGCGAAAATTGTTAAGTCTGGGGGTGTGATGAGTCCCATTTATACAGGGTTTTGCGGGCTCATTTGGGCTGGTTTTCATTCCTTTGCACTTCATTTATTAGATGTTTTCGTTGTTTATCTCATCTTTTTTGTCATTCATGCTTTGTGTGCTTTTCCTGCCCTTGCGTGCGCAATTGCGCACTTGTTTGTTGGGGGTAAGCACGTGGTGCTCCCCAGGGCTTGTTCTAGTAGTTTTCTCTTCATTTTTATATTGCTGGAGGGTCCTCCGTTGCCTTATTTTTCCTTGCTTGCAGGTGGTCAGTTTTCCCCTTTTCTGAATTCTAATTTGAGGAAACCACACAGTCGTGCATTTCCTTAGCGCACGGTTAGTTTTGGTTGTGCGTTTTCCTCCGATCAATCTGGTGAAATGACCAGCTCGTCCGAATCCTTCACGCACGGTTTCACCCAAACCGTGCGTGAAGGAAACACACGGTTTTCCTGTAGCATTCTGGATTTTGCCTGCCATTCTTCGTTCTGTGGTTAATCGTGCGTTTTGCATCAGGTACGGGCAAGAGCGCCCGTACGCGAGTAAAACACATGGTTCCATTATTTTTCCTGCATTTCTTCGTTCTATGGTTACTCGTGCGAATTGCTTCACGCATGGGCAGATCGCCCGTGCGCGAAGGAAACGCACGGGTCAACGCTTCTTCTTCGTAGGCACATGTTTTATTATAATATCGCACGGTTCGCACATGGTCGTGCATCGAACCGTGCGAGACCAATTTTCTGATAAATTTCTATTTAAGTTGCAGCCTTTGCCATTTTCAGGGAGTGACCAGCCAGCCCGCCTTTTTGGCTCTCTTGAGAGGGAAAATCACTCTCCAGCCCCCTTTCTCTCTCTTCCTTAGAGGGAATATCCGGCCACGCATTCCACACCATAGATCTTGCAAAAGCTTCATCCTCCACCGCTATTAATATTGCTATGTTTGAAGCTCCTGTTTAAGCTACTCGTTACAACCCACCAAGTTCCATTCCGCCTCAGCAACCTCAGCAATAAGAAGACGGGTTTGACGGAGGAAGTGACAGCTCATCTTGGATCATGGACTCCCTTCTAAGACCGAGCACGGACAATGGTTGACACCCCTAATTTCCGGCCGAGAATCTTGGAAAGCTTCTTTGTCTTGGTTGTAATCTCTCATCCCTCCTCTTTTATTTAGTCATTGCTAAACTCTTATTGAATATTTTGGTGTGATATGCATTTGTGATTCTAGAATGCTTTATGCTTTTGCTTAGGTGTTTTGTGAACTTGCTATTCTTTGTTAAGCTCATTATTCTTGCTAGAGTAGGTGTTTTGGAAATTCTAGCATTTGCTAGAAGTGTGCGTTGTGAAGAAGTGTTTTCGACCCTCACCAGTTCTCACACTCCGCTATCACTCTCCGGAGTGATTCACACGAGCAAAGCAGTTAAGGCGACCCGCAGTAATTGTAGGTTGTTTATTTTTGGAAACCCTAATAAAAACCCCCCTTGCTCACTTTGCACTTGCACTCATTCCTCCAAAGTACTAAAACCCTTGCTCCCTAATTGTGCTCCGCGAGAGATCGATACTCGGGGAAGCTACTCCCCATTATTATTACTTGACAGCGATCGGTACACTTGTCGCACGTGCATCAGGCGTTGAGTGGGTTCAACAACACTCAACGCTTTTGATTTGGAAGCATTCTGGATGCTGCGGTGTTGAGTGGACTCAACACGGTGTTGAGTGGATTCAACACGGTGTTGAGTTGTCTCAACACCACTCAACGATTTTGGATAGAGTATTTTCATCTTACTGTTGGCGTTGAGTGGACTCAACACGGCGTTGAGTGGTTTCAACACTACTCAATGCTTTTGGAAAGTATTTTCATCTTGCTATTAGCGTTGAATGGACTCAACGCGATGTTGAGTGGTCTCAACACTACTCAACGCTTTTGTACAAAGTATTTTCATCTTGTTATTGGCGTTGAGTGGACTCAACGCGGCGTTGAGTGGTCTCAACACCGCTCAAAGCTTTTGGAAAGTATTTTCATCTTGTTGATGGAATTGAGTGGACTCAACGTGGCGTTGAGTGGTCTCAACACCACTCAACGCTATTGACTTAGAGATATTCTTATTGCACTACAAGAAAAACTTCATTTAATAACGAAAATTAGGAATGCTAAAGAATTTGTTGCTAAATAGCATCAAATTTAGCTAGGTATATGATATTTGTTTTATCCACAAAAATAGCAACAAAAATATTCGTTGCAAAAATAGCAACAAATTATTTTATTGCAAAATATTTGTTGCTAAATAGAAACGAAATATTTCCTTTCAATATTTTTATACTAATTATTTTAGATTAAAAGTTTATGGAGGGAAAGATTCAATTCCCTCCAAATATTTTCATCTCACTTATATATATATATATATATATATATATATATATATTTAAGTTCTTAAACAATTAAAGAAGCCCTTGATATCCCCATTCTCATCTCGATATCTGCTCTCCTATTAAGATTGTCACTCTCCCGCACAATCTCCCCGCCCAGCTCGTCACACTCCCGTGCAATCTCCCCGCCTAGCACCAATGAGAAGTAAATAAATATATACATATAAAATATATAAATAAATAAATATATATATATATAATATACAGAAATAACGATATATATAAATAATCATATATAATAAAATATATATAATAAACTATATATATTAAACTATAAATAAAAATAATATAAATTTAAATTATATAATATATATTTATATGTATATATAAATAAATAATCATATATATAAATAATATAAATTTATAATTATATATATATATAAACGTAAATAAAAAAAACTAGTTAATTTTGAGGGTTGGTTAGGTTAAGAAATTATTTGTGAGAGGTCTTCGGTTCGAATCTCAGCATGTGCATATTAAAATATATATATTTTTTATAGAAATATTATTTTAATTTAATCAAATAATTATATAAAATACAAAACATTAGCATCAAAAGAATTCCTTCCTAAAAAATCCTTGATAATTAAACAGAAATAAATTTCTTGTTAAATTTAGGTAGGGTCATATTAGCTAAATCAATCCTACACAGCACATATCAAGCAATCACACAGACGACAAGAGATTTATAATGGTTCCCCAATCTTGGGTATGTCCACTTTCCTCACTGATCTAGCAAACCACTAGACTCGGCTACTCCACTATCTCGGATTGAAAACAATCCTACACCTCGGAACCACGTTCTTACAAAACTCGATCCAAACCGGATCTACACTCGGAAGATAAAGCCTTCCTACAAATCTCGGAGAAAAACTCCTACAATGAAATTTGTTTGAAAAGAAAATACAAACAATATATTGCATAGATCTGGATCTTTGATAGTCTTCTTCCTTGAGAACTTTGGCTTGATCAGAATATGTTGAAGACGACTTGAGAGAGATCCACAGATCTGAAAAACGGAATCACCTCGATCGAGAAAATAGATCAGAAATCTTTGAGGCTCGGCAAGATCGAGTGATTATCTTTTGTCTGGATCTCTGGAGAAACAGAGTTGAAAGCAGCGATCGGAGATCGTCGATCCAGACCTTCTTCCGTGAAAGGCAATGGCGGCGGCGTGAGAAATTATGGTTCACGGGAACTTTTTTCTTTCTTAAAATAATAATCTCTTTAAAGCTTGTAATTAGTCAAATCTGAAATGACCTGTTTATAGGTGGACTCCAACGGTCAGAAATTTAATTAGGGATGACACGTGGACCAATCAAAAATGATTAATTCGAAATACACAGCGAAATTGTACTTGGAAAATTTCAGGAATGTTTGAACAGATATACTCGAGACAGAGAAGAGACATACTCGAGTATAAGATGTTATATACTCGAGTGGATAGGAGGAGCATACTCGAGTATAAGAAGAGAAGCTACTCGAGTGATTCAGAGATCAACACTCGAGTGATTTTAGAACTACTCGAGTATGAGAGTATATACTCGAGTAAAAACACTTAGAGAAAATTTCTCAGATAAAATAGGAAGAACTACTCGAGTAGAAGAGTTGGAGATACTCGAGTGAGGGGAAAATGAACTACTCGAGTATCTTAGGAAGACTACTCGGGTAATCACTAAACTACTCGAGTATGAAAAACAACTACTCGAGTACAGAGTCACTTACTCGAGTATATAGGGATCTACTCGAGTAGGTAGACTTAGAAACTTTCTGAGATGAGAAGTGCAGATCTACTCGAGTATGAACAGAACACTTACTCGAGTAACTAACCAACTACTCGAGTACAAGTTATCACCTACTCGAGTACAATACAGTCTACTCGAGTATGTAATCCTACTTACTCGAGTACAGACTCACTTACTCGAGTGTACAAAAGAGGTACTCGAGTATGTGGACTTTGAGAAAATTTCGGATCTAAGAACAGAAGGATCTACTCGAGTATAAAATATGACATACTCGAGTGACTAACTATCTACTCGAGTATAGGCTTATCTACACGAGTATACAGAGTCTTCTCGAGTATGTCTAAGGATCTACTCGAGTACTAGGTCACTTACTCGAGTAGATGAAGGAAGCTACTCGAGTATGTGGACTTAGAAAAATTCTTCTGAAAAAATAAACTTCAATACTTCAGTCCACCAATCCAAGTGCATGTATAGGAAGTGTATCCCAATAGAGAGGCTATACATGGGCCAACACTTTGGATCACACAACGAGGGATTACATTGTATGGTCCTGTGTTTGGTGACCCATTATAGACTGAAATTGGTCTACACTTGGCAATAAGAACCTGCACACATACAACTTAAACACAATATCAAATACACCTTAATTCATCTTAGTTCAAGGTCTGACCTCCTACAAATCTGAGGTATTGTGGAGACAAATCCCAACAATCTCCCCCTATTTGTAGATGTCAACACCCTCTACACTAAGGTGAATTAATTAGAGTAAAAAGAACAACACACATATACTTAAAAAAAATAAAGTAAACTGAAGCAGGATAAATAATAAGATAGCCATAATCAGAATCAAATATATATATAGAAATGTTTTTAACAGATTAAAAAGTCCATTTCCACATTCTCATTGACTCAAGAAGGGGCTTCTTTGTGCATTCTTTCTCTCTTCAGCTCTTGCCTCTCTAGGTAACTGAATGGTTTAGGAAAATATGTTCTGGGCCTAGGAGGAGCAGCTGGGTTGTTGTATCCCCAATTCCTATCATGAAGTCTGATTTTGATCTGGGATACTTCATAAGCTTTCCATTCTGAATAACTGTAATACTGATCTCTGTGCTCACCAAGATCTGTTACTAGCTTCATGGTATCAAGGATCAGAGATTTGGAGGTTGGACTCCAAACTTCAGTATGAACAATTTCTGGTCTACCTTCAGAAGCTGGGGCAGGCTCTTTTCTAGGTGCAGAATGGCTGGCAGAAGCGCCGTCACCATATTTTCTTTTCTTCCTTGGGGCACCTTGAGAACTAGGAGGAAGTTCATCTTGCCAAATATAAGTATAAGAGAGAGGAGGCTCAGTCACATCACCAGCAGGTCTGGGTGAGAAGACTGGCACACCTCCTGGAATGTTTGCCTGAGCTAGAAAATTTTCTTGAGCTAGAGCACCTGATGGAGGATTTTCTTCAAGAGGATCCAGAAATTTAGGAATTATGGTAGGGTTGAGCTAAGAATTTGGGAAGTTCTGATTATTTACCCATACAGCTGTATCATAAATGTAGAATTTGACAGATTGGAGTTGAGATAGAATATCTGCTTTCATATCCTTGACTAGATCATTCACAGTTGTTTGAGCTTATTCAGACAGTTTTTCAACTACTTTTTCAACTTGTTCTTTGACAATTTTCTTCTCCTTGCTGATATCTACAGATAGCTTGGCAATTGCTTCATCTCTGAAAGTGCCAACTTCTTCACATACTTTCATCACATTTGCTTCAGCATTCTTGTCCAATTGTATCTGATTATGTGCAACAGTTTCAGCTTGATTTCTTAGTTCACCTATACTTGTAATAGTATGATCAATTGCTTTTCCACCTAGCTGAAAGAGTTTCTTGAGCTCATCAGTATTGGCTTGAATTTTAGCAAAGCCTCTACTCATCTCCTTTTCAAGAGTAGAGATCTTATTATTTATTGAGGCTACAGAGTCATCAAAGTACTTTCTTTGTTCACTGAGTAACTGTTCAATATTGCTTACCAGATCTGAAGAAGTAGAAGGAGTTGAAGTTGGGGCAGGGACTGAAGGAGCAGGAGTAACCCATGGTGGGATTTCAGTAATTACCACTGAGCTTTCAGCTCTCTTTAAAGATTCTAGGACAACTGATTCTTCTTCATTTAGGAAGGAGGGAATAGAGAAGTCCAAAGTCCTTAGAGGGGCCTCCACTGGTTCTAGAGATACTTCCTTGTCATCAGACAAAAGAATAGTTTCTGGTTGGCTTTTCTCTGCAGCAGGGGTCTGAGCAGGAGACTGAGCAGGAATCTGAGCATGAGTCTGAGCAGGAGACGGGACAGGAGACTGAGCTGGAGTCTGAGTAGGAGACTGGACAGGAGATTGAGCTGGAGTCTGAGCAGGGGACTGAGCAGGAGACTGAGCTGGAGTCTGAGCAGGAGACTGGACAGGAGACTGTACAACTGATTCATTTTGAAACAGGGGAGCATCTGAGCTGAGCTCATCAATCAATTTATTGATATCTTCTGCAGTAGACAGTAGGGTTGCTGGATCTGGAATCTCTGAGTGGGGATTTGCTGGAAGAGGAGAAACTGGAGGAGTAGAATCCCTGACTTCTGCTTGCTGTGAGGGTTCTGATAAAGCTGGGTACTGAGGATTAGATGAGGCTGGCTCCCCCTCAACTATTGCACCTGAGGTAGCAGCAGTTTGATGTGGAGGAGGAGATGGAATCCTGTCATCAGGTACACTGGTTTCTTGGGAATCTACTGAAGGGATAGCAGCTTTGGATGCTTGGGCAGTGTTCAGAATTTTATTTTCATATCGCTGGATGGAGGATATAGAAATCTTTTTCATGTGATGGAGGGGAGTCCCTTTGGATAAGTTAAAGACTGACGGGTTAATTTCATGAAGGAGGGAAATAATCCTGGCAAAACTTGGATGCTTAATGCTTTCTCTGAGTTTATCTAGAATCAACAGTCCAAACTGGAATTGTTTGCGGCAGATAATGGCTTTCATTATATCAAACATTTCCATAGAAATGTCTCGAATGGAGTAAGTCTTGCATAAAAGTACCTTTGCAATTACATCCACTAGGAATTTTCCTTCTGAGTTGAAATCAGCTCTGCTAAAGGAATGGGCTTGAGGGTTAGCTCCACAGAATAAGCTAGTTCTTACTGAATCTTCAGCAGTCATTTCGGCATCGTCATCTACTACTGGCAGTTTTAACAGAGCAGCTAAGGAGCCTTTGTCCAGTCGGATTTTTATCCCTCTGACCTTGGATTTCAGGAGCTTTCCATTTCGTTTTACCTTCAGATTCTGATAAAATTCTTCAACAGCTGGGAAAATAACTCGGCACGGCGTCTGGAGAACGAACGACAGTCCGGCGGTCTCGAACAAAATCAGAAGATTTCAGAAATCATCTGAAAGGTCGGCTATACCCGCGGGGACGAGTTCTGAGCCGATGCCGATTTTAGAAGAGGGGGCCATCTGCGATTCTGGAGGACGAGAGAGGCGAAGGCGACGATGCTCTGCGGTTTTTCGGAAGATGAAGAGTCGGCGGCTACTCGAGAGAATGAGAAGTGGAAAGGGGTTTCCCGATTTTTCTAGATATATATATGATTCTAATTAGGTTTTAAAAAAAATAAATTCATACCTGAATAAAGCGGCAAATAGCTCGGTGCGAATAGAAAAATTAGAAATCCAAAATATGAATGTCGTATACTCGAGTAGGTAACATCATACACGAGTATTAGACAGAGCATACTCGAGTAGGGCAAGTTTGTACACGAGTTTGTTGTCAAGTACCCGAGTATGTAAATCCTTTTACTTGAGTAATTCCCGTTTACTCGAGTATCTGTCTGGATATACTCGAGTATATATTACTTGAAAGACAATTTTGCTTGGGAGATGTATATTGCCACTGAAATCTTTAACTCTGAGCAGCCAACACCACTGATATCTTCTTGATTTGTGAGTCCATCACTAGTCTTCTTTGTTGAGCAGCCCGAGTTCCGTTTTGAAGAACGAAAACTTGGACTCATCCAACGGCTTGGTGAATATATCTGCAACTTGCCTGTCTGTGGAGACATATTGTAGATCTATGTCTCCATTTTCCACATGCTCCCGGATGAAATTATAACGAAGCTCTATGTGCTTGGTCTGGCTGTGGGAGACTGGGTTGTTGGCGATTGCTATAGCGCTGGATGAGTCGCAAAACAAAGGAATGTTCTGAAACTTCATGTTGTAGTCTTCAAACTGATTTTTGATCCAGAGTAGCTGTGCACAACAGCTGCCTGCAGAGATGTACTCTGATTCAGCCGTTGAGATGGCAACACAGTTCTGCTTCTTACTGCTCCAGGAAATAAGTCTCCTTCTGAGGAATTGGCAAGTCCCGGAAGTACTTTTCTTGTCGTCTTTGCTTCCTACAAAATCTGCATCTGAAAATCCAATTAGTTCACTATCATTACTTCTTGGGTACCATAAGCCAAGATTTGGTGTACCTTTGAGGTATCTCAAGATTCTCTTTGCAGCAATGTAATGAGATTCCTTAGAGTTCACCTGAAATCTAGCACATACACATGTTAAGAACATTATGTCTGGTCTACTTGCGGTAAGGTAGAGCAAGGACCCAATTATGATTCTGTACTTGGTTTCATCAAAAGGTTTCCCTTTCTCATCCTTGTCCAGAGATATAGCTGAGGCCATTGGAGTCCTCATAGAGGTTGCATTCTCCATTCCAAATTTCTTGAGTAGCTCTTTGGTGAACTTGGTCTGTGAGATGAAAATTCCATCCTCAGATTGTTTCACCTGAAGCCCTAAGAAATACTTCAGTTCTCTCATACTGCTCATTTCAAACTTCCCTTGCATAAGTTTAGAAAACTTCTTGCAGAGGTTATTATCTGTAGAGCCAAAAATAATGTCATCGACATAGATTTGCACTAGCAAAATCTTGCCTTTTATTTCCCTAAGAAATAATGTCTTGTCTATCTTTCCTCTTGTGAACTTGTTCTCAAGAAGAAAGGTGGACAGCGTCTCATACCAAGCTCGAGGAGCTTGTTTAAGACCATATAAAGCTTTTTGTAATAATTAAACATAATTAGGATAAGTTGAATCAACGAAACCTGGTGGTTGCTCTACATACACTTCTTCCTTTATGTCACCATTTAGGAAGGTGGACTTAACGTCCATCTGATAGACGGTAAAGCCTTTAAGTGCAGCGTAGGCAAGAAATAACCTGATCGCTTCCAGTCTTGCCACTGGAGCATAAGTCTGGTCGAAGTCAATTCCTTCTTCTTGACGATATCCCTTTGCGACCAGTCTGGCTTTATTCTTTATAATGGTTCCATCTTTGTCCATCTTGTTCCGGTAGACCCATTTTGTCCCAATGACGTTCTTACCCTTGGGTCTAGGAACAAGTGTCCAAACTTTACATCGTTTGAACTGATTCCATTCTTCTTCCATGGCTAGAATCCAGGATGCGTCGGAGTTGGCTTCCTCAAATTTCTTTGGTTCAACCTGTGAGAGAAAACTTAAGTGTAAATTCTCGTTAGTTGTACCTCGACGAGTTCTGACGCCATCCCGAGGATCTCCTATGATTTGATCAACGGGATGATCCTTCAAGTGTCTGAACTCTAAAGTCCTTGCATCTGGGATCTCTTCATCCACTGGAGTTGCATCTTTAGCTGGGATGTGTTCTTCATCTTGATCATCTACCTCTCCAATAGGGGTTGTAGAGGTGATCTTGATGAACGTCTCGTTTTTATCTTTAGTAGTTTTATCCAAGCTAAGTTCCTTCAACTTTTTACCTGCATCTACAATAGGCACACTAGACGAGTTGCTGTGCAGCAGACTCGTCTCATCAAATACAAGATGTATTGACTCCTCTACCACCAGAGTTTTTCTATTGAATACTCTATAGGCCTTACTATGGCTACTATAACCTACAAAAATACCTTCAAAGCTTTTCTCGCTAAACTTGGTAGTGTGATACTTGCCGTTGTTAAGTACGAAGCACTTACAGCCAAAGATTCTAAAGTATGAAATGGTTGGTTTCCTGCCTTTTAGAAGTTCGTAAGGAGTCTTATCATGGTTCTTGTTGATGAGTGCTCGATTTTGCACGTGACAAGCGGTGTTGATGGCTTCAGCCCAGAAGTATTCTGGAAGTGAGGCATCACTCAACATGGTCTGGTAAGCCTTTATGAGTGTTCTGTTCCTTCTCTCTGCTACTCTATTTTGCTGTGGAGTGCGAGGAGAGGAAAACTCATGAAAGATACCTTGACTTTCGCAGAATTCTGTCATGGCTCCAGACTTGAATTCCGTTCCATTGTCACTTCTGATTTTGACTACGGAACAGTTGTGTTCATTCTGGATTTGCCTAACAAAATTGGTGAAAATACTGAAGGTATCTGACTTGTGTTTCAGAAAGAACACCCACGCAAAGCGCGAGTAATCAACCACAATAACCAACGTATATTCCTTACCTCCCAAACTTCTAACTTGCAGTGGACCAAACAAGTCCATATGGAGAAGCTGTAAGCTTCTATTGGAATCCTTGCCTATGATGCTTTTAAATGAACTCCTTGTTTGCTTGCCCTTGATGCAGGCGTGACAAGGACTGTCCGTAACGCACTTGACATTAGGGGCATCACGTACTAGGTTTTGAGAGAATAATATATTAATAGTTTTGAAATTAATATGAGCTAGTCTCTTGTGCCATTGGTCAGCAAGAGATGCACTACTTTTTGCTAAAAGACACACTGGTGTCGAAGAGTCTATACAAATGAAATTTAAACAGAAAATATTTCTGCTTCGAGTGCCTGATAAAATAGTTTCCATGTTGTCAACTGATTTTATCAAACACTTGTCAGCATGAAATTCAACTACGTATCCTTTATCGCATAGTTGGCTTATGCTGATGAGATTGTGTTCCAATCCTTCAACATAGGCTACATCCGAAAAGGATACGCTACCGTTAGAAATCATACCATAGCCTTTAGTTATCCCTCGATCTGAACCTCCAAAGATGACCTTTGGTCCGTTACAGACTGAGGTGAAATTCTTGAGTAGGCTTCTTGTCCCGGTCATATGCCGAGAACATCCACTGTCCAAATACCAGATTGGCATTTTGGTGGCCTTTAGACATACCTGCAATTACAATCACTTAGCCTTAGGAACCCAAACACGTCTGGGTCCTTGGTCTCGAGTTAGAAAACTCCCCCTACGAGTATTAGCCTCATGAGTGGTCATTCTCACGTTGCTAACTTGAGGGGTTATAGCATTACTAGGATTGAACCAACAATCGATGGAAAAGTGACCAATTCTGCCACAACACCAACAGTCGAACCTGTTGTATCTTTGCCAAGTGAATTCCTTCTTGATTTTCTGAAATGATGGTCTAGCGGGAACATCACTCTTAGAGGAAGAGGCTTCATGGTGATGGAATCTACATGAAGTTTTCTCCTTCAGAGGCCTTTCCTCAACAGGCTTTACTTTCGGTGCTTTCTTGAAGTTGTGGCCATGATTATAAGGACCATAGCTCTGAAGAGTCACTTCTTCATAAGGTGCCTTACAGACACTCTCACCAAAGTTTCGAGGGCAAGTCCATCCTTGGTACCGAGACTTTGGCTCTACATAAGTAGGCCTGGTCAAGTGACCATAGGACGAGTCCAGGTCAAACTTGTTCGTTGGAAAGATTACTTTCTTGAATACAGTTTGATCCAGAGGGGCTTTCCCTTTCTCTTTGGCCAAGGCCTTCTTGGCGGCCTTATTCTTTCGTTGAGCCTTATTTCTCCTAGAAGATTTACTAGGAGCACCCTCATGGCCTAGTCCAGCATTCTTAGCCTTTGTTGAGAATTCAACAATGAGTGGAAGAACATTCTTGGGCTTGGAGAAACCTTCAACAAGTTTCTTTTCAGCTTCGAGTTGATCTTCCAACTCTTTGATGATTTTCCCTTTAAGGTCAAGGTGCTTGAGAGCTAGATTGTATTCTTCCATTGCGAGATCGAAGTTTTCTTGAAGAGAGTTAGTCTTTGCGACTTCTTCTCTCAAGCTGCTCTCAACGGCCTTTAGAGACTGAATCTCTTTTGCCTGAGTTTTCACGACTCGACGACATTTTTCGTAGGTCATGAGCAACTCTTTGTACTGGGCCATGAGTTCTGACTCATCATCAGAAGAGATGTCCTCATGATCATGTTCAGAACTTTCAGATTCAGAGAGCGGAGTGTGAGATTTTACCTCCCTAGTGAACTGGGGAACTTGTTCATCATCTGAGTGAGCCATGAGCCGAAAGTAAGTTTCCTCTTCTTCACTCGACTCAGATGAGTCGGAGTCGCTGAGAGTTTTGCTCTTCTTGGCTACTAGACTCTTCTCTCTCCTGTTCTTGTGGTATGAGGATTTCTTTTCCTCTCTTCTGCCGCCCTCTTTCTTCTTGTGAGGGCAATCCGCGATGACGTGACCTGGCTTATTACAACAATAACAAATGATGTCAGTTGAAATCTGTTTGTTCTGTTTAGAGTTATACCTGTCATGGCTACTTGAGCCTTTCTTTCGCTGATCACCGTCACGTCGTGATCTTCTGAATGAGGCATCTTTGCCTCTCCATTGCTTCTTCTTATTTAAGAATTTCTTGAATTGCTGGGAGAGCAATGAGAACTCTCCTTCAGATAGTTCTGAGCCAGATGAGCTTGGCTCAGATGATTCTTCTTCATCAGCTTCAGGAACTGGGGCAGGAGAGCTAGCCTTTGTCTTCCTTGAGCTATCTGCCTTTAGAGCAACAGACTTCTCCTTGGATGCAGACCTGCTTATCTCTTCTTCAGCTTTTCTTGAGTTGATTTGCAGCTCGTAAGACATAAGCTTTCCGAACAGATTCTGCGGGTCCGTCTCAGCTAACCTTTCAAACTCCCGAATGGCACATACCTTATTGTCCCATTCCTTGGTTAGGGATCTTAAGAATTTGTCATTGAGTTCCCCATTGGTGAAGACACATCCATAAACTCTTAGGCCATTTACTATCTTGAAGAAGTTCTCAAAAGTGTCAGCTATGGCTTCCTTATGACTCTGCCTGAAGGCTTCATATTTCTGGTTCAGTAGGGACCTTCGATCATCCCTCACTTCTTCTATACCTTCCATTAGAGTCACTAGGGATTGCCACATCTCCTTGGCAGATTGGCAATGAATCAGATTCTGCAGCATTGAGTCATCGACTGCACTTGCGATAATATTTTTAGCTTTCTTGTCCAAAGAGACAAGTGCAATCTAGTCCTTATCTAGATCCATCAATTTCTTGGGAACTTGCTTAGATGAATCTATGGTGGAGGTGGTCATAGGAATGTGGGGACCTTCTTCAACAATCATGAAGATCCGGGGATCTACTGCTTCCATAAAGAATTTAACTCTTTCCTTCCACATAGGAAAATTGTTCTTGGTGCAGATAGGGAGCTTAGCAAAATCCTTGGTCTTACTCATGCTTGAAATTTCTCTTGAGACAACTTGGTAAGGATTAGATCAAGGTGTTAACCTTTTAACGATCAACCTCCCTCTGATACCAATTGAGAGAACTAAGTTGTCTACCTAAATCACCTACAGGGGGGGTGAATAGGTGAAATGCGTGTCAAATGCGGAATAAAAAATTAACACAGCACAGATCAAGCAATCACACAGACGACAATAGATTTATAGTGGTTCCCCAATCTTGAGTACGTCCACTTTCCTCACCGATCTAGCAAACCACTAGACTCGGCTACTCCACTATCTCGGATTGAAAACAATCCTACACCTCAGAACCACGTTCCTACAAAACTCGATCCAAACCGGATCTACACTCGGAAGATAAAGCCTTCCTACAAATCTCGGAGAAAAACTCCTACAATGAAATTTGTTTGAAAAGAAAATACAAACAATATATTGCACAGATCTGGATCTTTGATAGACTTCTTCCTTGAGAACTTTGGCTTGATCAGAATATGTTGAAGACGACTTGAGAGAGATCCACTGATCTGAAAAACGGAATCACCTCGATCGAGAAAATAGATCAGAAATCTTTGAGGCTCGGCGAGATCGAGTGATTATCTTTCGTCTGGATCTCTGGAGAAATAGAGTTGAAAGTAGCGATCGGAGATCGTCGATCCAGACCTTCTTCCGTGAACGGCAATGGCGGCGGCGTGAGAAATTAGGGCTCACGGGAACTTTTTTCTTTCTTAAAATAATAATCTCTGTAAAGCTTGTTATTAGTTAAATCTGAAAGGACCTATTTATAGGTGGACTCCAACGGTCAGAAATTTAATTAGGGATGACACGTGGACCAATCAGAAATGATTAATTCGAAATACACAGCGAAATTGTACTTGGAGAATTTCAGGAATGTTTGAACAGATATACTTGAGACAGAGAAGAGACATACTCGAGTATAAGATGTTATATACTCGAGTGGATAGGAGGAGCATACTCGAGTATAAGAAGAGAAGCTACTCGAGTGATTCAGAGATCAACACTCGAGTGATTTTAGAACTACTCTAGTATGAGAGTATATACTCGAGTAAAAATACTTAGAGAAAATTTCTCAGATAAAATAGGAAGAACTACTCGAGTAGAAGAGTTGGAGATACTCGAGTGAGGGGAAAATGAATTACTCGAGTATCTTGGGAAGACTACTCAGGTAATCACTAAACTACTCGAGTATGAAAAACAACTACTCGAGTACAGAGTCACTTACTCGAGTATATCGGGAACTACTCGAGTAGGTAGACTTAGAAACTTTCTTAGATGAGAAGTGCAGATCTACTCGAGTATGAACAGAACACTTACTCGAGTAACTAACCAACTACTCGAGTACAAGTTATCACCTACTTGAGTACAATACAGTCTACTCGAGTATGTAATCCAACTTACTCGAGTATAGACTCACTTACTCGAGTGTACAAAAGAGGTACTCGAGTATGTGGACTTTGAGAAAATTTCGGATCTAAGAACAGAAGGATCTACTCGAGTATAAAATATGACCTACTCGAGTGACTAACTATCTACTCGAGTATATGCTTATATACACGAGTATACAGAGTCTTCTCGAGTATGTCTAAGGATCTACTCGAGTACTAGGTCACTTACTCGAGTAGATGAAGGAAGCTACTCGAGTATGTGGACTTAGAAAAATTCTTCTGAAAAAATAAACTTCAATACTTCAGTCCACCAATCCAAGTGCATGTATAGGAAGTGTATCCCAATAGAGAGGCTATACAAGGGCCAACACTTTGGATCACACAATGAGGGATTACATTGTATGGTCCTGTGTGTGGTGACCCATTATAGACTAACATTGGTCTACACTTGGCAATAAGAACCTGCACACATACAACTTAAACACAATATCAAATACACCTTAATTCATCTTAGTTCAAGGTCTGACCTCCTAAAAATCTGAGGTATTGTGGAGACAAATCCCAACAGCTACAAATATTTTTTGTTTCTAAATTTCTTTCTAATTAAAATTAGCAACGAATTTTGCTAATTTGCAACGAATTTTGCTCCTTCCTAATCAAGGTTTTTCTTGTAGTGTTGTTATTAGCGTTGAGTGGACTCAACGTGGCGTTGAGTGGTCTCAACACCACTCAACTCTTTTATACTTAGAGTATTTTTCGGTCTAAAAATTGTGTTTACTAGTTCATATGTACGGGTTGAAATGGATTTTCGGGATAAGTGTTGAAGGCTCATTGGACCCCATTTCCTCGATCAAGACCTAGTTAAAGAAATAAATGACGGTCCAATATTAGAGTGTCTCGAAGCCAACACTAATTTAAAGTGATGATTGACGGTCCAATATTAGGGTGACACATGGCAAGCAACTTAAACCATAACTCTTCTTATAATGGGAAGAAAAGAGTGTTGAAGCCAAAACTGGTCTCAACGAGAGTTAAGACCTTGGGGGGTAGCTAGCACCTACTTTTCCCAAACCTAGACCCCTGACTAGTAACAAAGAACCAAGAACTGACCCTAAGCCTCAGTTGGGAGGTCCCTCCACTAACGTGGAAGATCTCTGAGGACTTCACCTCCAAAGCCAATCGCTGGGCTAGGAGTACCTCAGAAAGCACTAGAGAATTTGAGAAATGATGAAAAACTTGCCTTCTGAGGAACTCTGTGGGTCTATTTATAGATTTTTTTAGGATGGTCTACCAATAGCACAATTTCGCCGCTCTAAAATTACTGAAATACCCTGGGGCTAGTCTGCCAACAGCCAAACTCTACTATTCTGAACAGCTGTTCGCATCCCACTAGGGGAAAAATAGCAGACCCTCGAGCCGGGCATGACCCTCTAGCAGGGCGAGACCCCTAAGCCGGGCGAGACCTGAATTTGGGAGAGACCCTCCAACTGGGCGAGAACCCTCGAGCTGGATGAGAACCCTCGAGCCGGGCGAGAACCCTTAAGCCGGGCGAGAACCCTCAAGACGAGCCAAAACCCTCAAGTTGGCGAAAACCATCAAACCGGGCGAGAAACCTCAAGCCGGTCGAGAACCCTTAAGCCGGGTGATAACCCTCAAGCCGGGAGAGAACCCTCAAGCCAGGCGAGAACCCTCAAGCCGGGCGAGAACCCTCAAGCCGGGCAAGAACCCTCAAGCCGGGCGAGACCCTCTTTCTGGTGAGAGCCTCTAGAGGCCAAGAAGGTGCCAGCCTCGCACCGCACCCGCCCCTTGAAGGATTACACTAAGCACTAGCAAGCTATGTAAAATTTTGGTCCAACAACTTGTATATCATGCAGATTAACAATAAATTGGCCTCCAGAAGTGCAAAATCCCCTAAAAGCTTATAAATGTGGAGCAATTCTTATACCTTGCTTGGGGGCCCCATTCTGCGAATACGGGATTATACACAATCCACGCTCTTTTCGAGCGAGTTTCATGCTCGGAAAGAAACATCCAACCCAACGTATTCGCTGAGTGTAGCACTCTTGGAGCCGAAAATACTTGGCCTCTCCGAGGGATCAACCTGTCGTGCCAGCTAACAGGAGCCTGGATGGCGAAATTCCCTCCGGGTAGAATTCACTTAACCTCCACGAGGGGTCAACCTTCCATGCCAGATAATGGGAGTCTGGGTGATGAGATCCCCTCCAGGTAGGAAATATTTCTCCACCGAGGCACATTCGACCCATCCAGCTAGTGAGAGCCTGGGTGAGGAGATCCCCTTTGGGGTTGGAACCTTCTCTCCACCGAGGCACATTTGACACATCTAGCTAGTGAGAGCCTGGGTGAGGAGATCCTCTCGGGGTTGGTACCTTCTCTCCACCGAGGCACATTCGACCCATCCAGCTAATGAGAGCCTGGGTGAGGAGATCCTCTCGAGGTTGGTACCTTCTCTCCACCAAGGCACATTCGACCCATCCAGCTAGTGAGAGACTGGGCGAGGAGATCTTCTCGGGGTTGATACCTTCTCTCCACTGAGGCACAATCGACCCATCCAGCTAGTGAGAGCCTGGGTGAGGAGATCCTCTCGGGGGTTGGAACCTTCTCTCCACAAAGGCACATTCGACCCATCCATCTAGTGAGAGCCTGGGTGAGGAGATCCTCTCGTAAGTTGGAACCTTCTCTCCACAGAGGCACATTCAACCAATCCAGCTAGTGAGAGCCTAGGTGAGGAGATCCTCTCGAGGTTGGAACCTACTCTCCACCGAGGCACATTCTAACCATCCAGCAGTGAGATCCTGGAAAGCGGGTCTACCCGAGGCCGAGTGTGCCTTCAAGCCAAGCCAGCTAATGACAGCCTGAGCAGCGGGATCCTCTCAGGGTTTTGCAAACCATCAACCTCTTTTCCTTTCCCCGCAAGCGGGCCTACAACCATGCCAGCTAGTAAGAGCCTGACAGCGGGTCTACTCGGGTCCGAGTGCGCCCTCTAGCCCTGCTAGCTAATGAGATCCAGCGCAGCGGGATCCTTTTGGGATATTCCCTTACCCCCCCCCCCCCCAGATGAGCCTATGGCCCTGCTAGCTAGTAAGAGACTGGACAGCGGGTCTACCCGAGGCCGAGTGCGCTTTCCAGCCCTACCAGCTAATGAGAGCCTGCGCAGCGGGATCCTCTCGGGGTCTTGTAAACTATCAACCTCTTTTACTTATCTCCAAGCGAGCCTACGACCCTACCAGTTAGTGAGAGCCTGGCAGCGGGTCTACTCGGGGATTAGTGCGCCTTCCATCCCTGCAATCTAATGAGAGCCTATGCAACAGGATACTCTCGGGGTCTTCCCTTACCCCCAAGGCGAGCCTATGTCCCTGCCAGCTAGTGAGATCCTGGAAAGCGGGTCTACCCGGGACTGAGAGTGCCTTCCAGCCCTGCCTGCTAATGAGAGCATGCGTAGCGGGATCCTCTGGGGTCTTGCAAACTATCAACCACTTTTCCTTTCCCCCAAGCAAGCCTACGACCCTACCAGCTAGTGAGAGCCTGGCAGAGGGTCTACTCGAAGCCGAGTGCGCATTCCAGCCCTACCAGCTAATGAGAGCATGCGTAGCGGGATCCTCTCGTAGTCTTCCCTTGCCCCCAGGCGAGCCTACGACCCTGCCAGCTAGTTAAAGCCTGGACATCGGGTCTACCTAGGACCGAGTGTGCCTTCTAGCCCTGCCAGCTAATGAGATCCTGAGCATCGGGATCCTCTCGGTTTCTTCCCTAACCCCCCATACAAGCCTACGATCCTACCCGTTAGTGAGATCCTGGATAGCGGGTCTACCCGTGGCCAAGTGTGCCTTCCATCCCTGCCAGCTAATGAGAGCCGGCGCAGCGAGATCCTCTCGGGGTCTTGCAAAACATACATTTTCAACACAACGTCAAGAGAAAACAAATTCGTAATCATTCAATGAATTCATTATAATATAATGTACAACCTTACTCAAATCAATGGTCGAAGTTCTTTAAGTCTTCCCCATGAATCTGAAGGGGCTCTCGCCCATTGCCTGCCGAGAGGGATCCATTCGCTGCCTCAGCTCGCTAGCCCTATCAGCGCTAGCCTGTCTGGGGAAAAGCTCCCGCCCAGCAACATCCCTCTCGCGACGCTCCGGCAGAACCTCCTTCTCGGGACGCTGTCCGGGAGCAATCTCGCCCATTAAAGGGGCTGCGACCACCAGAGCTGGCGACATCGCTCACTCGCCTCTCGTAGAGGAGGCCAAGTGGATTGTCTACAAGACTTCCCGCTTGAAGTCCTCCAATATTCCCAGCGTCACCCCGCTTCCCCGAGAGTGGAACCTCCCGAACAAGCTCCTTCACCTTCACCTCTATCCATGAGACTTATCTTGAGATTTTCTTGCACCAGCCACAGTCTGTAACACCCCTATCCGTCGTATAGTATATAATAGTAGGTCCGTTTGGGGCCCGACGCCATATACTATAGACAAACCGAAGGGTTACAGAATGAAACTATTCTCCCAATCACAAACGTCCTACACAGAGAAACTAGCGAAAGTTTTTAAGTAGTTGAAAGAACCCAAATAACAGATAGTATGAATCATGAATGTCCACTAACAACAATAGGAATGAAATACCAAAATACACAAAAGTACTTGGCCTTATGGCCTTACAAATGTTCACTTAACAACATAGTGTTTTATAGACATCGACTCGCAGGCCGGCCACACATGATAAAGGTAAAATAACAGTTTGCTTTGGCCTTCGAGGGTCAACACAACAGCTTGGGCTTCAGCCTGCTACTTGGTACCTAGTTCTGCAGCACCTGCAAGCAACATTCCACCGTATGGTAGCAAACAAAGCAATGGTAAGCTAAAGCTGACCAAATTATAACGACCCCGTCCCTTATTCGGAATGGCGGTGCTCCTTCCCTACACTTCATTAGTACATCCAAAAATCCTAGTGAAAGTACAACCTAGCACAATTAAACACAAGTGGAGGCTCGCACGACCGCCCACCCCGTGTACTCAGGGCACATTGATGGTGTACCAGACTTCCCGGATACCACCTCCATTCAGAGGTCCTTGACTTGACGGTTACTTTGAGCATTTCAGTCTTTACGACCCCTGGCCTAAGACTCTCGTTATGCCACCGACGAGAGCCAATTTCCGCTACTCTCATGTCATAGTCTACATAACGCAGGTACAGCTCCACCATTTCCCGTTGCTCAAGTCGCCCTACCGTCTCCGAATACCGTAGTACTCATGGCCAAACCTGCAGGGCACGGGTCGGTTTTGCCTTTCCTGTTCGGCTCCCTGGCCTAATAATTCTAAACCCTATGGGTTCATCGCTTTCCAAAGAAAGGCTCTACATGTCTCCTGGAGACAGGCCTCGCACATAAAATCCCTATTATACAAGGTTGGCCGCAGGCCACCTAGTTGGCAGAAATGCGTTTCCTCCCAGTTTTTCGGGTGCACCTTGGAGTTAATCCCCAAGGCTCCATGTTGCAATCTACCATGTAGAAAACCCGAAAAAAACAACACAATATGGAGTCTTCTCTGACAATCCCTGCACAATCCAACATCACTGATCCATACAAACACGTTCGGGTAGGCTTCACACACAATGCTTATGCCCGTACTTCGATTCCGGACACTACATGCAACACAAGGGGGACTATTCACATCTACCCTAAGGAACACCGCGCACTCAGCGCACACTCGCGGGAGTGGGTTTCCCATGCAGAAAGGAAGAGGACTTCACATGTCCAAGTTGAGAATCGTTACCCTTGCATCACGTTTTGGCACCATGGATAAAAGTACACGGTTGGAAAGGATAGCAATGCTCTTGCCTCCGCGAATCTGAATTCGGCACATTATTCGGACCACCGTAGCACCACCGGTGGCCGGATTCCTCTACTCCTACCTCCTCTTGCTCTCCCCTCTCTCTTCTCCTTAGAAAGAGAAAGCCAAAGATGAAATGAGGAATAACTTCCCCATTCTCGTCCATATACCATGAGGAAGGCCAGGGTCGTTGGATCGTATTTAATAAAAACGAACGGCCCAGATTAACTCTGAAAATCATTTCAGATGGCTGAACACGGCTTTGCACACGGCCGTGTGCCTGGCCATGTGCCCTGCTTACACACAAAATCGTCGATCCAGAGCAGGACACGGGTCGAGACACACCCGTGTCTCAACCTGACACGCCCGTGTCGGGTCCCGACACGCCCGTGACATAGGGGCGTGTCACAGATAACTGCCACGCCAACCGCCACGTACCTTGGTGGATACGGGTAAGGAAATGCCCGTGCAAAAAGGAACACGCCCGTGTCGATTAGTACATGCCCGTGTAACCTGGTCGTGCACTCCTAACAACACACCCAAGGGTTTCAACCTGAGAAGAACACGGGTGGTGACATGGGTGAGGATACACCCGTGTCACCCCTGACACGCCAGTGTCACTACTGTTCTAAACCGTGTTTCCTGCCGTGTCCTTTCCTGGACACAGCCCAGCCAACACAGAAGGACACGGCCTTTGGCATGCCCGTATCTCAGGCCGTGTAGCCCTGTATATAAGCACCAAAAATTCTTAGGACGCGACCGGTCCGTTTACAATTTTCGGGGCGTTACACAGTCCATGCTCACCGAACCAGAAATGTTGAAGCTGAAAACTTGCCTCAACGTGAGTTCGGACCTTGGGGGGTAGCTAGGACCTACTTCTCCCAAACCATGACCCCTGACTAGTAACAAAGAACAAGGAACTATCCCTAAGCCTCAGCTGGGTGGTCCCTTCACAAACCCAAAAGATCTCTGAGCACTTCTCCTCCAAAGCCAATCACTGGGCTAGGAATACCTCAGAAAGCACTAGAGGATTTGAGAAATGATGAAAAATTTGCCTTCTGAGGAACTCTGTGGGTCTATTTATAGATTTTTTGGGGATGGTATACCAATAGTGCAATCCCGTCACTCTAAAATTACCAAAATACCCTGGGGGTGGTCTGCCAACTGCCGAACTCCATTGTTCTGAACAGCTATTCGTATCCCACCACGGGCAAAAAAATAGACCCTCTAGCCGTGTGAGACCCTCAAGCTGGGAGAAACCCTCAAGCCGGGTGAGACCTAAATTTGGGCGAGACCCTCGCGCCGGGAGAGAACCCTCGAGCCGGGCGAGAACCCTCCAACTGAGCGAGAACCCTCAAGCCGGACGATAACCCTCCAGCCGGGCGAGAACCCTCAAGCCAGGGAGAACCCTTAAGCCGGGCGAGAACCCTCAAGACGGGGAGAACCCTCAAACTGGGTGAAAACCCTCAAGCCGTGTGAGAACCCTCAAGCCGGCCAAGAACCCTCAAGCCGGACGAGACCCTCAAGCCGGGCGAGACCCTCAAGCCATCGTGGTGGGTGCCGGCCTCGCGCCGCATCCGACCCTTGAAGGAGTACACCAAGCACTAGCAAGCTAGGAAATTTTTTGCTCCCCCTGCTAGTATTTCACGCAGATCAACAATAAATTGTCCTCCAGGAGTGCAAATCCAAGTAAAAGCTTACAAATGTGTAACAAGTCTTACGCCTTACTTGGGGGCCCCATTCTGTGAATACGGGGTTGTTCAATGAGGAGCCCACCGTCACCTTTATTCTTGCCAAGCCCACCACCACCTTCATTGATCCTAGAGGAGTGTTAAACGACTGATGGAGCAAAGCCTTTACTAGAGAAATAAGAAATCGAGCTAACTCGTCGGAGCAAGTGTCTTCCATGGATCACCACTACCGTACCCTCCGCCAAGCTCGCATCCAGGTCCATTTCTCCTCCCCTCCCACGGTGTTAGTCTTCTAGATCCACTAGGAGAGATATCAGGCTCAATTGAGCCTGATTCCATGAGAGGAAGCGGGAGAAATACATAGTGTTTCTTCTTGCTCGGTTTTGTCGAAGGAGCCGCCTCTGGAGGCCATGTCGCGAGGAAACGCCAGCCGCCACCTCAATAAAGGTGGTGGAGATAATTGTCGACGGTGGCAGTGGCCCAAGTGGCCGAAAATGAGAGATCAACATTGCCCAGTTCAGGCTAATCTGGATCATTGGCTGGAGGAGTAAGATGCATGGATGCCATCGATTTAAATCTAACACTATAATTTAGTATTATTATTATGTAAGTTTCTGTCACATGTTAAACATCCAATTGCATGATAATATTAGGACTTGTAGAGGCATATTCTGAGGAAACTTTTAACATTGAAGATGTATCCCTAGGTCTTACCTTTATTTTGACACCCTAAAATTGTAATTTGGTGCATTGTAACTCCTTATAGGGCCATTATCCAAGGGCTGCTCCTATACTACGGCAGTAATTCAAATAGATGCTTAGGCTAATCCATAAGTCCACATGCAGCAAAATTTAGGTCAAGTATGTGTTTATACCATACTTAGACAATGTCCAAAAATGAGAATTTTTGGAGGACATTTTCCTATACTTTTAGTCAAAATTTGATTTATTAAATAGTTGTAATATAGAGAGTTTACAACTCCAAATACCCCAAATATTTTGTGTCATGGCCATAGGATCATCATAAGACTATGGTATAACTTTAAGACCATTTGGACCTTTGCTTGTTGGGGAAATCCAACATACGTGGTGGAGGTAGATTTGTAAATGGTGTGCCAATTGTAAAAATGGGAAAATGGGAAATTGGCCCAATAGGCTCAAAGATTGTCCATGAGAATTTGGACAGAGGCTCATAGGGATGAAATACACCTCCCACAAAAAGATTGGGATTTTTGGGACCCAAAATCCCATTATTTTTAATTATTGGAAAATAGGCTCATTTAGAAAAAAAGAGAGAAGGCTACTGACCTTAGGAAATTCCAAAATTTTATACAAGCCCTAAAAGGTCATATAACATCTCTGGATAATTTTTGGAGCAAGATTGAGATTTATTTCTCATGTAATTTGCACATTTACAATTCTACCCCTTTTGGGATTTAAATTAAAAGTAGGGGTAATAATGTTTGGAAAATTATGGACGAATGTATAGACTCTTATTTTTGTAAAATAAACTCCTGTGAATTTATTTACGAATTTTTGGATGATTAATTATGCTTAAAACCTCAGTAGTGGCATTTTTGTAATAATGTTCACATATAATTTTTTTCTGTCAAATCACTGGCTAGGAGTATGAAATTCTATTTTGAGTATTATAATGACAATATTAATCACCAATAATTTTCTATGAATTTTTAGTTGAATATTTTAGGGGCTACATTTGGAAAATGGAATAATTTTTTATTATAATCATAAATAGAAAAGGAATGGAAAATTAAGTTAAAAAATTAATATCTTTTATGAACAACCATTTTTAACGTAGATGAACTCCAGGTAAATTATCTAGACGTAATGGACCATTGGATATAGTAGCTCATATTCAAAGTGACCTTGGTCACCTAATTAAATGATTTAATTTATGGTCCTAAATACTTAAAAAATGATGAAATTCTAAATGGTCAACATCATACACATGACAAACCCATGATAAATATATAGGGGCCTTTGGCCCAAGGAATTAGAAGTCATCTCATACGGGTTATAATTTGATCATGGGTTGTGCTTAGAAAAAGTGATGTGCAATACAGGCACCCACTAGGAAATGATAGATGGTTTGATTAAGAGATGTATTGGGAAGTTAAAACCCTGCTTGGTGTCACAAGTATGTCACTATATATTGACGATTGATAGAGTGCAATCCACAAGGAGAAAAACTTTAACGTGGCCTGGCTAAAGATCGTCGCTCTCCCAATCAATACCTTAAGTCATTAGGTTTACTCAAGAGTAATAACGAGATTAGGGTATTAATAATGGGTAGACATTAATAAAAAGTATGTGCCCTTGAGAAAGGGAGATTTAGGCTTCAGCCCATCATAGTTCCTAGTGCCCCCGAGAGCCCTTCACCGGGTATGCCCTGGGCAATCCAAGGATAAACCCTAAACTACTACGTATAACAAGAATTAGACAAGAGTAGTCTAATAGGTTAAGGGAATGGCGTGACAAACCCACCCATAAAGGGTTGGAGGATACATGATAGGTTTAGTCCTGCGAGATGGAGGCTCAGATGTTTGGATGAAGGACGGGTTTTATCCTGCGAGCTGGATTCTCGAATGTTTGGATATAGGACAGGTTTAGTCCTGCAAGCTAGAGGCTCGGGTGGTTACTTCAGGAAGGGTTGGTCCTACGAGCTAGAGGCCCGAGTTGGAAATAATTTGCATGTGCACAGAATATATTAGTGGTGGGTCATGCAGTACTGGCCTGTTGTCACACCAACGGCAGTACGGTGACCCTGTCGAGGTGTTAGGGTTTGAGGGGACAGTAGGCTATTTTACACTACGGTCTGGAGGACAATCCCCGAAAATGCATAGTTGACCAAAAAGCTTGGTGGATTTGGCAGCAAATTAGTAAGCAAAGACTCTGGAATGTGCACCTAGGACATGTATGGAGGCGTACGAAGGGTCTAGGCCTGGTAGTTTGTATACCCTCCTAGGATGCAGAGACGCCCGCTCCGCTACTGCCGTACCCACAATGGTGGTACCCGAGAGTTAAGCTAACTCCAAAAAGTGGGAACTAAAAGTCTGTGATTAGAGATTCATGTGTGTGAGTTTCACTTGTATGAATCATAACCCGCATAACAAATCATAGCATACATACATACTTAGGTCATACGTACCTTATATCCTTATCATATAAATTATTATGGGCTCTTTTATATGATAAGTCATATTTCTGAAACCTCAACTTATAAGTTTATATGGGCATTCATATAAGTTAAGGTACTACTGTAATGATAGTTTAATGGTTTATAGTTTACATTTTTGCTCAATACTTTACTTTACTTTACTTACAACACTTCTTTTAGTACTGCTTTACTCACATAACCTGTGCTATATATATATAGAACTACTAATGTAATGACATAACTGTTAGAGGTATATCCATGATAGAATAGATCCACCATCACCTGCTTCCATTTTGATACTGCTTTGTTGTCCTCCGCTTTTGTCCTCCGGCTCGCTGCCTAGGTGTCGCGGGGTTGAGGCGACGACAAATTAGCTTAGTCTTTATGACTAACGGTCGGTTGTGACTGTATCATTTTTGGAGCTCGAGGAGCTAGTGCACAAGTATGACCAACATGAAGAGGTTGCAAGACCTGAGGAGAAGATACCACGTACTACTACCACAGCTCTGCATCAGGTGATGACAAGTGTTTCAGTTACTGCTTCCGCATAATGTTTTTGTGTGAGAGAGATTTGATTCCATTTTGGCGTATACCGGGCATAATCCCTAACTCTCTTTTTTTACCCATTGTGGACTGTTATACTTTTCATCTATATATGTGATGATATTGATGTGACTTGTGAACTTGCTAGTTTTTATAACTGCTCGATGTACTTATATTCTCACTTGGCTACAGGTAAATGATTATACAAGCCAGCAGGATCAGCGTCATGTAGTGTCGACTAGCCGTGTGTGCTATGTGTCACCAAAAGGCGGCGTTTCTGGGCATAAGACCGGTTAACCTCCTGATTAAGTGGGAGGGGGGTCTTACACCAAGTGTGACTTCCTTAGACTTACAATCTATACAGGCACGCTGCTCCGAGAGCAAGTTCATACCAAAGATTATTTCGAACTCAGATTTTGGCAGCACAGACGCTTCTAATCCAAAATCCTGACTTCCTATTTGTACCTCAACACAATAAGACCTATCTGCACACATCACACATCCGTTAGGTAACAACAACTTTACTTTATCTGTCGACATAAGAGTAGGCACTCTAATCCATGATACGAAGTCCTCAGATAGAAATGAATGAAAGCACCTATATTGAACAGTGCTCTCGCTGGATAGTCCTGAATAAGGACAAATCCTGTTACGATATCAATTTGTTTTATGGTCTCATGCTGACCAAGATTTTTCAACCTTGGCTGAGCTGGAGCATATTGGGATGTAGTGGAATCCATTGCCTTTCCCTTCTCAGCATAAGATGCTCCTGCCTTTTTCTCCTCCTTTGGAGGGACACTCCAACAGTCTCGGGCCCTGTGTCCAACCTTGCCACTTGTGTAACATGTGAGAGAACCTCTCCCTGATGTTGATCCAGAATTAACCGCAGATGGATCTTATCAGAAGACTTGGACTTCTTCATCTATCTCCAAAAATGCGATTTTGAGGAAGTTGGCACTTTGAACTCAGGCTTTATCACAGCCAAGTCCCTCTTGCCCTGTACCCTCTTCATGTCCTTCTCTAACAAACGATCTGTATTAACCAACACTTGAAACCCTTGGTTCATAAAACAAGAGAGCCGTAACCTCAGCTCATCCAGCTGTCCCTCGTAGAACCTATTGGTGTTACGCTGTTCATAAGCAAAAGTAGACCCCGCATAACATCACAACCTGGTAAACTCATGCAAGTAGTTATCCACACTACTCTCGCCCTCAGTCAAATGTTGGAACTCATTTTCCATGTCAATCCACTGCGAAGACGGCAAATTCTTTGCAAAGAATAATCTCAAAAACTACTCCATCGAGATCTCCGATAGTCGTCTGCCCACAAAGTGGTGTAACTCCAACTTATCCTACCAAAGCCGAGCCTCTCCTACCAATAGGAAAGTGGATAAGGTGACCTTCTGTCCCTCCTCTATCTCTATCGTCGTCAATATCCTCTTGACTCGCGAAAGCAGTCCTCTTCCTGTGTCAGGGATCCTGCACCCGTAAATGTAGGAGTACTAAAGCTCATGTTTTACTTCAGCTTCCATTTAGTGACTCGCTTATAAACCAAAGCCTTAGTAGGCACTTTCCTAGCAGCTATAGGCTCGGCTACATGATGGCGCCGTGATCCACCGGCTTGTTGATTTGGAGCGTCCCCCTCTGGACGATGATGGTGACCCGATACATGTCATAGATCCGCGTCTTGTTGCTGCAGAAGATCCCCTTCCGGATGACTATGGTGACCCGGTTGATGTTGGTGTCGGCTCACACTTGATGTTCCCTCGCCGCCTTGAGATGATGATTTACTTGTTGGTGCCATTGTTCGTCGCCATATGGAGCTTGAAGATCTTTATGACCGTGCCGCAAGTCGGAATGTTGAAACTTTGTCGCGACATCCACCGTCATCGCCGCGTCATTTTAATGTTGGAACTTTGCCGCGACATCCACCGCCATCGCCGCGTCATTTAAATTATTATTTCAGATTTTATAATTATGTTTTTATTGGCCTATGTTTAGCCAAAGTATTAATTATCTTTTATTTCATTTTGGCCTTTGTTTAGCCACTCTTGGGGTGCATTTAGCCCATGTCTTTGTAAAGCCTATAAAAGGCTAAGTTGTGTTGGATTTTTGGAGAATGAATGAAAATTTAAAACCTAATTTCAGATTTGGAATTACTTTCCCCTCTTCCCTCCTCCTCTTGGCCGCCCCCTTCCCTTCTCCTTCCCTCTTTGGCCGCCGGCCTTCCTCCTCCCCTCCAAGGCTTCGGCCACCTCCTCTCCTCCTCCCTTCCCTCTATCTCCCTTCTCTCTTCAAGAGTTACACCTAGCCACCTCTCCACCTCCATCTCCTAACCCGATCAACCTCCTTCTCCACCCCTAATTCGGTCACTCTTCTCCATCCCAAAAAAACGACCCCCTCTTTCCATCAAATCGGCCTCCATCATTTCCCTCACCAAAGAAATCAACCCCTTTGTAAGATACCCAAAACAGCCCCCATATCTATTGTGAATAAGATTTTTCGGCCAAGGCATGAGGTGAAACTTGTGGATCTTCAATGACGACGTGAAACCAACGAAGAACTTGGTGTTTCCCTCCAATCGGCACGCCTTCGGTGGATCCGGAACGGAACGATCCAAAGAGAGTTAAATCGGAATCATCCATTCCGGTTGGGGTAACGAACGTCTCCACTCTCGTGTTTCTCTCTTAGATATTTTCTTGGGGCATTTAACGTTACGCGTGATTTGTAATTGGTTAGAATTTCGTGGTTAATATCTATTTAGTTATTGTTATTGTTTCTAGTTTTATTTTCCGTTTGATTTCGTGAGGCGTGGCGGCCCTCGTTTTATTTCGTTGGGAGAGAACCACCCGTTATCCGGATCTTTATTTTCGGTGGTGTCTCTTTTGGTACAATGAACGCTCGACCGAACCGTGTGGGTTCATTTCGCTTGAGAGGACCTTGGCCTATAGCCTGGGTATTATCTTGAAGGGTTTTGCGAACCCTCTATAATTTTAATTAAGTGATTATCCGGTGATAAACGTCGCTGCGTTTTATGAATGATTGGGATAATTAGAAACTTAGAGAGCGCCGTATTTAGGAACGTCCGTCACGGTGACGCGAATATCCCAAGCCTACATCAATTTGGTATCAGAGGGAGGTTCACGTCAATTTCTTAATTGGCACCCCTCCCCCTTCTTGTAGCACGTTAACACGCACTCACACGTCGCAATATCATTCATGAAAAATAAAAATTTTAAATATTGGTCTGCAAATAGTGACCTTAAGAAAATTTTAATTTTTTTAAAATTTATAATTTAAAATTTCTGGAATTTATCCATCTAATTATTAGTAAGAAAATAAAAAAAAAATTATTTTTCATTAAGTATTTATTTTTATTAATAAATTTGAAATTTAGTATTTTGTGTGCCAATAGCAGACTAGATTTTTATTTTCTCAGTAAAAAAATCAAGCAAAACTTTTTAATGATCCTCATATTTTTCCAGCAAAAACCCTATTTTATCATATTTAAGACCCTAGTGGTTAAGCGGGAACAATTCCATCTTCGTTAGAGTTAAGTTGTCCTGGTACCCTTTTCCTTGCACATGCACTAAGTTCGGGTGAATTTTTCTCCCCGGTTCGCGCTAAGATGGCTTATGACGTACATACTACTCATTCCCACACTTATCCTCCCACGTTTAGTAGGACCCCCACGTATGACGGTTTAGGGTGTCCTAAAATTTTTAGGGATTGGCTTAAGGGTATAGAACTATATTTTAATTGTCACTTTTGGGATGACTACGATAAGGTTAACTTTGCCCGAGAGCGATTAGTTGGTCGAGCCCGATTATTTTGGTTAAACGAAGAGCGTCGTGTTGGTAGCAATCGTTATGCTTGGCCGCACATGCGTAGCCTCCTCTCAGATCAATTTGATCCCGCCTACCTACGCACTGCTGATCACAAGCCTGTGAGTGAGTATCGTTGTGGAGCAAGACCCGTAGCTATTCATAGGAGTTACCCTATGCCTCAGGTTAGATCTTTTCCCCCACAACGAAAGGATTACACCTAGTGTGCCTAATTCCACTCCTAGTGAAAATACGCAGTCTATACCCTATGTTATGGATTCGAAAAATGTTACTACTAGGCTTATGCCTCATTTAGCCTTGATGTTTAAGCCCCCTGATATAGCGACTGATACCCATGAGGATTCTGATGTAGATGTGGTATCTATTGATCCTGCAGATGCTGATGTTGATATACTAACTTTGGATTCTGAAGATGACCAGCTAGGTGAGAGTATTCCTTCACATACGATAGTGCTCAATGGGGCTAAATATGCTGACGATTTGAGTGACGATGGGGAGATTGGTTACCCTAGTGACCTGGATGAGGATTTATCCTCTGAGGAATCATCTCCGCTTCCCTTTGACGATGTTTCTGAGGCGTCTCCCTTGAATATCAGAAAATCTTCGGTTGGATCTGTGTTGGAAGACATTTCAACTGAATTGGTAGATATTTCGACGGTGCTGGAAGAGCTCTCTATGGATGACTGTTTATCGTGGGATGATCTATTTGATGAAGTTCTGGAAGATAGTTCGTTGATGTTATCGCCCTTGTTTGAGGCTCCAGCTAAGTTTTATTTGTCCCAAGATTCGATTCACTCTCCTGATTTTGATGACGTGCCTAAGTCGTGGGAAGCTTTGGCTAACGAAAGAGTGATATTATTGGATGACTCTAGCGTTAAGGAAACGAGAAATAATTCTTTGATGTTATTACCATTTACTGAAGTTCAAATTGAATTAGAAAATTTGTCGGGTTCAATTGAATCTATTTTTGAGACTGTTATTGATACTAAGTTGGATGTAGTATCTAGTGAGTGGGAAGAATTTTCTAGCGAAGGAGATACTCATGTGGATGACGTTAGTAGTATAGACCCGGGCGTGGTGCTTGCTAGACATACTTATATACCACACCCGGTTGCACGCATTTACCCCCCACCTTTTATTGACCCTATTACGCACACATCCGTGATGGAAGTTGGGTACTTTGAGTTGTGTCGCTCGTACTTCCGATAATTTCTGAAAACGTCCAATCCTATATGTGGTGATGAGTGTTTTCCGTTAGCTTTTCTTCATGACGTTTTAAAATTTAAATTTAAGTCTAAATCTAAAACTACGACGTTGTATTGCGTTGAATTCACCACTATTTTTATAGCACCCGTGCCACCTGACTTGGTCCCGTTACTTTCCACTGTTGAAGCAAGTCACATTGCACATGGGTTCTCCCCACACAGCTCTAAGATTGTTTGTTTGTATTAGAGAGTATCCCACAGTTATATAAGTGATTTGGTTTTGTCTTGTCTCACCCCTGAACGGATGCCTCCGGGCACCATAGAAATATTTACGAATCGGCAAGTCTATTATTTGCGAATCTTATGGAAACTTAGTAGCATGACATTTCTGGTAGAATTTTCCACTGATTGGGGCATCGCTCCTAGTTTCGCCTTTTCATCCTTTACGCGTCCTGTTTATATGCCCCTTGAAAAGTCTATCTCTCCGTTTACATTTTCCACTATGCTTTCTCTTGGGGTGGGTGGTGTTAGTTCTTCTGGATCGTTTTCGTCCCCGGTCTCCATCGGAGGTATGTGGATTGATGTTGTGGAAATTCCTTGTTCTTATTTGGCTAATGTGTCTTTGAGGTCCCACCAAGACAACTTTTTGCCTTGCAGGTTCCTCTTCCTCGACGATCATACATGGTACTACTCATCAGTGATGAGTATTTTTGAGAGGGGGAGGATTGATGGCGTCGTCATCCCCCGGCTTGTTGATTTGGAGCGTCCCCCTCTGGACAATGATGGTGACCCGATACATGTCATAGATTCGCATCATGTTGCTGCAAAAGATCCCCTTCCGGATGACTATGGTGACCCGGTTGATGTTGGTGCCGGCTCACACTTGATGTTCCCTCGCCGCCTTGAGATGATGATTTACTTGTTGGTGCCCTTGTTCATCGCCATATGGAGCTTGAAGATCTTTATGACCGTGTCGCAAGTCGGAATGTTGAAACTTTGCCGCGATATCCACCGCCATCGCCGCATCATTTTAATGTTGGAACTTTGCCGCGATATCCACCGCCATCGCCGCGTCATTTAAATTATTATTTCAGATTTTATAATTATGTTTTTAATTGGCCTATGTTTAGCCAAAGTATTAATTATCTTTTATTTCATTTTGGCCTTTGTTTAGCCACTCTTGGGGTGCATTTAGCCCATGTCTTTGTAAAGCTTATAAAAGGCTAAGTTGTGTTGGATTTTTGGAGAATGAATGAAAATTTAAAACCTAATTTCAGATTTGGAATTACTTTCCCCTCTTCCCTCTTCCTCTTGGCCGCCCCTTCCCTTCTCCTTCCCTCTTTGGCTGCCAGCCTTCCTCCTCCCCTCCAAGGCTTCGGCCACCTCCTCTCCTCCTCCCTTCCCTCTATCTCCCTTCTCTCTTCAAGAGTTACACCTAGCTGCCTCTCCACCTCCATCTCCTAACCCGATAAACCTCCTTCTCCACCCCCAATTCGGTCACTCTTCTCCATCCCAAAAAAAATGACACCCTCTTTCCATCAAATCGGCCTCCATCATTTCCCTCACCAAAGAATCAACCCCTTTGTGAGATACCCAAAACAGCCCCCATATCTATTGTGAAGAAGATTTTTCGGCCAAGGCATGAGGTGAAACTTGTGGATCTTCAACGACGACGTGAAACCAACGAAGAACTTGGTGTTTCCCTCCAATCGGCACGCCTTCGGTGGATCCGGAACGGAACGATCCAAAGAGAGTTAAATCGGAATCATCCATTCCGGTTGGGGTAACGAACGTCTCCACTCTCGTGTTTCTCACTTAGATATTTTCTTGGGGCATTTAACGTAACACGTGATTTGTGATTGGTTAGAATTTCGTGGTTAATATCTATTTAGTTATTGTTATTATTTCTAGTTTTATTTTCCGTTTGATTTCGTGAGGTGTGGCGGCCCTCGTTTTATTTCATTGGGAGAGAACCACCCGTTATCCGGATCTATATTTTCGGTGGTGTCTCTTTTGGTACAACGAACGCTCGACCGAACCGTGTGGGTTCATTTCGCTTGAGAGGACCTTGGCCTATAGCCTCGGTATTATCTTGAAGGATTTTGCGAACCCTCTATAATTTTAATTAAGTGATTATCCGGTGATAAACGTCGCTGCGTTTTATGAATGATTGGGATAATTAGAAACTTAGAGAGCGCCGTATTTAGGAACGTCCGTCACGGTGACGCGAATATCCCAGGCCTACATCACTACACCAACCTGTACTTGCACCATGGCATGTGGCACCTTCCCAGTCAGTTGTGCATTCATCATTGCAAATACTACCTCAGCAACTAAGCGAACTATTTATGTAGAAGGAGGAGGTGTGGGCACTGAAGCTGGTGCCACACTCTAAATAGAATGTTGGGGTTTAGACTGCCCTGCACTACTTCTAGTCACCTATAAGTGTAAAATACACAATTTTACGATTACTAAAAAGCAAACAACTACTATTAGGAATGCACGGGTTACTCAAAAATGTGTATTTTCATTCCTAAGCAGACATTCTTGAGTTCATTTGTTGTTATAACAGTAAGCACAGACACGTGCTCGGCACCCCTTAAAAGAATTCGACCACGAATTCGTAGAAGGAAGACCAAGACAAACTAATACCAAATTGTAACACCTCTACCGGTCCCAAGAAATATAACAGAGGGTCCAGTCGGGTCCCACAAAATATTCCATAGATATTCAGCGTGGTTACATGTTAATATCAAAAGACCAAAGGAATCCTAACTCAGGCATTCTAGCGGAAGCTTCATGGGTTAACTTTTTGAACTCAAGTATCTCAGCAATGTCCACTATATAAACACTGGAATGCTCTTACAAAAATACCCAGAAGTTACTATCGCCAGCGATAGTCACTATCGCCCAGTGACAGTAAATAATAGCTAAACTTTTACAGCCTTAAGGCCTTACAATTATTCTTTAGAAGTGTGGTTTATAGACATTTGCGCACAGGCCGGCCACACATGAAAGCAATAAAACTTTGCTTGGCCTTCGAGGGTCGGCATAGGTTCAGGGCTGCAACCCGCTATTTCCTGCTCGACTCTCCAGCACCTGCATAGGGACAATCCACCACAAGGGTGTAAAATAAGGCAACGGTCAGCTTTCAGCTGACTAATTTATAACAACCCAACCCCATTCCCGGGGCAGCGGTATTCCTTCCTTGCAGGCATATCATTAACATATATATATATATATATATATATATATATATATATATATATATATATATATATATATATATATATCACAAGAAGGCACACTCAAGCACCATTCAATATTTCACAAACGAGTGCATCAGGGGCCAAACGTTCTGTACACTCAGGGCATATTATCGGTGTACCAGATTTCTAGGGTCCCACCACCGTTCAGATGTCCCAGACATAATGGTCAACTTTGAGCATTATTAGTCTTTCCGACGTGCAGACCTAAGACTTTTATTATGCGCTGCAATGATGCTAAATACTTTATGCATTCGAGTCAGACGGACAAAATGCGGGTACAGTTCAGCACTTGCCCATTGCTCAATTTGTTAGTTCAAGCAAAGACTTACGCGGGTCGGCTTCCCCTTGCCCGTTAAGCTCACGAGCCTTTAAGAGCTCACATCTTAGACTAGCCAAACGATCTCCGAGATACTGGCTTCATCAATAAAATACTATTTGGGAGTACAAATCAACATAATTTCTCTTTCTGTATCCATATTTAGCCACAAATGCAACATCTGTCCAGAAAACCCTGTAACATCCTACAGTGCAAGAAAAACTGGTCTTTCACATCAATTAGAGCTCATCAAGAGCTATCACCAGCGACACTTGCTGTCACCCGCCGATATCCAATAGTTATGTAAACAATGGTATTTTCTTGGTATTTTCCTGGAGCACACCTCCAGTATTTCCTGCTACTCTCAATTCACAGGTATAACCCACAGACCCCATAAACTACTCGTTTAAACGCGGAGTCTTCTCTGGTGTGCAAAATAAAGTAACACCAATCCAGGCCAACCTGTCTGGATAGGCTTCACACACCATTCATATTCCATACTGCGATTTCCGAAACTATATGCAAAACCATCCGAGGATATCACGTATCAACCAATCGGAATTCCCTCGATTCTCCACCTTTTGGTGGGGGATTTGATGCATATGCAAAAAGGAGTACTTCCCTTGTCCAAGAAGGAAGATCGTTACCCTAATAGTTCATTTCAGAGCCATGAAAGAGCTTTCTATCTGGATGGAAAGGAGTGCCTCACTTTCCCTTTTACGAATCTTGTGTCGGTTCTTAATTCCGAATCTTGGATCTCCTTCACCAAGCCTTGCTAAGCTCAGCCTCAGCCTACTTCTTCCTTAGCTCTTTTCTCTCAAGAGTTTGGATGAAAAGGAGAAGAGATAGTGTTAAGAAGAGAAATAAATTCTATTTTCTCCACTCCTCAGCTTAAGTTACCTCTTGATTAATCCCAGCCACATGATCATTTCATCTAGAGAAAGCAATGGCAATGATTTCAGCTGATAAGTCAAACTTAACGATATCGCCTAGCGATATCTAATATCACCTGGGCGATATCGTCGGTAGTTGCATTGACCCCAGTCAACCACCACTCTTTGGCCTCCATCCGGCCATCCGACACATGTCCAGCTATACGTCACAGTATCACCTAGCAATACCCACTATCGCCACTCCGATAGATCACTCAACGCTTCATCGAGTGCGTTGAGAGCATCGAGTGCATTGAGTGTACTCAACGCTTCGTTGAAAGCATCGAGTGCTATCGCTATTGCAAGCGATATCCACTGTCGCTCGACGATAGCCACTTTTAAGTTATGTTTTACAGTTTTGGGGGTGTTACACAAGTAATATAAAATGGGCAAATTTTCCCAACTATAAATCTCTCAGGAAACACAATAAGGTCGAGTTAACTTTAAAGGAGTACTTGTGATGGAAGTCTTTAATGTTGGTGTTAAGAAGGGGCTTTTAGTTTGCGGAAATAAAAAAAATTGTTGGGTACACTGAAAAATATGTACAAGATTTGGAGAAGCCTCATCTTATTCAATGATATACATCTATTTGTATTTGATGGATGCTTGAGTTTCATTGTGCAGGTGTAAGGATTGCAAGAAATTTTTCTAAGTACAAGTGTCGACATTTATGAAGAATTGTGTCGACACCCAGAAGTTGTGTCGACACAAGAAGCAAAGTTGTGTCGACACCCAGGCATTGTGTCGACACCTGAATAAGAGGTTGTGTCGACACCCAGAATTTTGTCGACACCTAAGGTAGGAATTGTGTCGACACCTAAAGCAGAAGCTGTGTCGACACCTAGGAGTTTTGTCGACACCAGAAGAAAGGCTTGTATCGACAATCAAGATTTGTGTCGACACCTGAAGAAGGTTTGTGTCGACAGCTAGACACACACTTAACTCCATCTTACAACAACAGCTATTCTGAGTCAGAAGGCTTGTGCCGACATACAGGACTTATGTCGACACACATTCAACGAAAGCTATACACACACTCAATGACAGCTATACACATACTCAATGCCATTTGTCTGCATCCGCTAAGTCAAGACCAGAAGCAGTTGTGCCGACACACAGGACTTGTGTCGACACACACTCAACGACGGTTGGACATACAGTCAACGTCATCTGTCTGCAGCAGTTATGTCGAGACCAAGAGCAGTTGTGTCGACACACAGGACTTGTGTCGACACATACAAACATAAGCTGTGTCAAGTAGCTGAAGAATGATTATGTCAGCACATGGAGTGTTATGTCGACATCACCAAGACTTGTGTCGATACTTAGTCTATTTGTGTCGACACATATGAAGCAGTCTACTGATTGGCTCTTGCTGACTTATAAAATCTTTTAGGAATCAACTATCAAGACCGGTGACTCGATAGCTATCATTACCAATAGGTCTGACACCTTTGTCAGAACTGTCAGAAGGTTGTTACAAACTGTATCAGCCGGTAATCAGGAGAAATCTCTATATAATGGTCTAATCCGTGACAACTTAAAGGAACAGATACAGAAGTAAGAAAGTGAATTACCCAGAGAAGGTATTCAACAACAAGAAAAAGGGAGACCCTTAAGAAGGCAGATTCTGAACAGTCTGCAGAGAAGATTCAGATCTTATTCTGAATTCAAGGAAGGAGCTGACAGGAGATCAACTTCTACATCAAGAAGTGTTCAACCTTATTGTGTTCTATCAAGAAGCTTTGAAACAGCTAAGTCAAGTTGGATCTGGAGATTTAGTTCATTCAAGAACTGATCAAGAAGCTCTCACCTATAGAGTGATCTATCAGGTGATATTCCTATATCTTTCAAATACTCAATTACTTGTAGGGTCTTTGTTAGATCTGAGTTATAAACCTATAATTATATTGGCTGAGGTATGGCTAAGTGCCTGAGGTGTAGGACTATTGATAGTCTGAGTTGTAAGCCTAGTTATAAAGGTTGAGGTAGGGCTGTGGCCTGAGGTAGGATTCTTGGGGATAATCTGAGGTAAGTCTTGTATAAGTCTGAGCTGTAGGAACTAATCTGGTTCTGAGTTGTAAGATCTGTGGATCTGAGTTAGTGGAAGGGAGTTTGGCTGAATCCAGTTCTCTACTGGATAGGCGAAGGGGGAAAGTGGATGTACCCATACCTTGGGGAACCACTATAAATCTGGTGTATGTTGTGATGTGTTTTTCTGTCCTTTGATTTGCCTTTTCTGCGCTAAGTAAGAACTAGTTAATTTGCCTAAAATTCTTAAAGATAATTGGAACCTATTCACACCCCCCCCCCCTCTAGGTATTTAGTCTCTTGAAATAAGTCTTTAAAGTTGTATCAGAGGGAGGTTACTCAAAGATAGACCTAACAGTCTGAGTATATCTCCAAGGCATTTAATAGTTTTTAAGAATGGGTTCAAATGAGAATCAAAAGGAGTTTGGATCTATTAAACTACCTATCTGAAGGAAAGAATGTTTTGGCATATGGAAAAGGGTCAGATTGTTTATGGAAGCTTCTAATCAAAGAATCTACATTACTGTACAAGAAGGACCCTTCATTCCAATGAAGGTATCAGCTCTGGATGCAAATGTTAGAACCCCTAAGAACTATTTTTAAATGACAAAGGATGAGATCATCCTGGTAACACTAGACAAAAGAGGACAGAACATTATTGTAAGTGCTATAGATGATGCAAAATTTCAGAATCTGGTGCATTGTAAAACCTCCAAGGAAATGTGGGACACCCTGATTGTCTACATGGAGGGAACAGAAGAAGTCAGAGAGGACAAAAAAATCTATGATGAACCAAGAATATGAGAGCTTTAGACAAGCCAAGACTGACAGCATAGCTGAATGCTACAAAAAGTTCTTCAGGATAGTTAATGAACTTATGACCTATGGAAGAGTCTTCAGCACTTATGAACTGAATGACAAGTTTCTCATGTCTCTGACAAAGGACTGGGACACAAAGATTTGTTCCATCAGAGAGGTGGCCAAGCTTGCTGATACACCTCCTCCCATACTATTTGGAAAGCTGCTATCATATGAAATGCAGCTTACTGCCAGGAAGGAGGAAGAGAGGAGCAGCAGGTCTGAGTACAAGGACAAATCAGTAGCCTTCAAGGCTGAAGGCATAAGAAAGGGCAGGAGAAAATCTCCTTCTCCACCCAGAAGGAGTGCTGAGGCAGAAGAAGGAATTCCTAATACTCTCTCATCAGACAACCACACCTCTGATGAGGACATTGCTACTACAAGGCAGTTCCAAAGGTTCAAGAAATAGAAGAAGTGAAGATCCAAACCATCATCATCCTTTTCTAAGGATGAGTACTACAAGAAAAAGAAGATCCCAAGGAGGACAGGTATGCCTCAGAACCTAGTAAATAAACTAGCTCTAAGATTGTTTACTCTTGCTGCAACAGGCCAGGACATGTCATAGCTAACTGTCCAGACAAGAGGACTGAATCTAAGGACAAGAAGAAGCATCAACTGAAGGTAAATAAGGAGAAATCCTTTATTGCTCAGAAATAGAAGAGTTGGATAGACACTTCATCTTCAGGATCAGGAGAAGAAGATGATGCAGAAGCATATGTTGGGCTGTTCTCAAAAGAAGAGGATTCTAGGAAACTAGAATTCCTACAAATGCTGGACTCCATAAATGGAGTGGAAGACCATTGATGTAGAGGGCTGATGGCTCTGTCAGAAAATGATCAGTGCAAGGATCATCCTGGTCCAAGCAAGGTATACAATTTTGTTGGGTTTCTCTATGAGGATGACACAACACTTCTGAATGCAGTGGAAGTAATAAAAATCAAGAACAACCCAAAGAGATTGGGATCTGGCCATGAATATTGAATCAAGAAGTTAAGAAATAACTAGGTCAAAGTTACCTTTCCGGTGTTGAGTCAAAACTAAACAAGGATGCTCCAATGTGTGAGTACTTGTCGGTGGCGAGTTCTACGTAGAATAACGTCTATGTCTCTGCATGAAATCCACACGAGCAGGAGAACACCAAGCTTCGTCGCACTAAGGGTCGGGAAGGAGATCAACCGCACCTTGCACTTCCACGGACTGCTAGGTCCGTGCCAGGAATAGCAACGCCGGCGACTGTCGCCGGAGAGGAGGAGGTCGGCGGAGCAAACGATGCGGCAGAAGCGGAACTCTTCCGTCGGCGGAATCGGCGGAATCGGCGGAACTCTTCTGTCGGGTCGGGGAAATTCTTCGTTCTACCTCCGCAAAAAACCTAAGTGTCTATTTATACCCAAATCATAAATAAACCTAGGTAAAATCGCTATCCGCAGACCATAGCAAAATAGGGTTTTTGGGAAAAATTCGACGGGAATCCGCATTCGTCGAGAATCGAACATATGTTCGATTCTCAACGACTCTCGACGATCGTCGAGTATCGACGATCGATACTCGACGATTCTCGACGATTGATACTCGAGGATTCTCGACGATCGATACTCAACGATTCTCGACGATCGATACTCGACGATTCTCGACGATCGATACTCGACGATTCTCGACGATCGATACTCGACGATTCTCAACGATCGATACTCGACGATTCTCGACGTTTTTCCCTTGGCAACATTTTCCGGACCCAATTCTGTATGGTGATTGGTAACCTTTACCAACACAGTCAATCTTCCAACTTCTCCACATGCTCTAATGTGCGACCCTGCAGGCTCATATCGCATTGGCAGTGAGATTACATGTTTGACCACTTCTAAATCACCATGGTTACTCCAACAGTCTCCCACTTGATCTTGAAAGTATCAAACCAAAAACCTCACAAACAATGAGAGGCATCTAGCAATGCATCATTGCTACCCAAGCAATAAGAGTTCATAACTCATAAGCCTTAGGAACAATGTCCCAGTGTTGTCTTTGTCCCTTTATCCCTTACATCCGAAAAGAACTAGAGGCATGGACCATGTCACCCTCATAAAACCTCAATACAAGTTTCTTGATCTAGAATGGACTTCCAGAGAATGGTGAGTCCAATATCACATATTGACTCAACCAAGCATGGTCATGCATTTCTCAGTCCAGTTCTATCAAGGGGCCCATGGATGCAACTCCTGTCATATAGGAGGACAAATCCCATATCTGCTCACACACAAACACCCAAATGATTCGTAACGTGCCCAACAACCACTGTTATCATCAACCTTTCTCAAGCAAGACTTTAGATGGCATCAAAGCACGCTCTTCCTCACTTGATGAATGTTGTGACTTCAGGTCAAAGGACCACAACACCATTGTCAATTGAGACCTAGTCGTGACACATTTAGATTACAATCCACAAAGTAGTCTCAAGTTGGGTCTGTCTAGTATAACTTGTTCATTAACAAGTACCCACGTGATGACTTGATATCACAATATCATGACCTGTGAGAACTGGTCATCAGTCAACGCACGTGCTAGTCTTAATGTATCATCATCACCCTTAGTTTCTATGATTATGCAACGACCAGGGACCTTTTAAGAAATAAGCTTTAAATTAATCATAGGCTCTCACATTCAAGTCACGTACTTGATGTCCTATGGAAGCGAACATTCTAAGGGTATTTATTATGTTAACATTTAACTATCGCATAGAGAAACCATAATAAAAGAACTTGCCATTAATTGTAAAAGAAAAATCTAGGTACAAAATTCATCATATGAATAAATAACAAATAGCCAACAGAATATATGTTTACATGCAACCCACAGGACTCTCATTAGAGTTGATCATTTAGGTATCTTATACCCATTGATCTTGTATGACCATCATGCTTTCTCTGTGCAAGAGGCTTTGTCAGTGGATCCGCAATATTCTCCTCAGTCGGCACTCTACAAATGTTAACATCTCCTCGTTCGACAATCTCACGAATAAGATGGAACCGCCGAAGTATGTGCTTGGAGCGCTGATGAGATCTAGGTTCCTTAGATTGTGCAATTGCACTATTGTTATCACAGTAGAGAACTACGGGACCAACAATGCTAAGAACTACATAAAGCTCGCCGATGAGTTTCCTAATCCATACAGCCTCCTTCGTTGTGTTAGCTGCAGCAATATACTCGGCCTCTGTTGTAGAATCAGCAACTGTCTCTTGTTTGGAACTCTTCCAGCTCACAGCTCCTCCATTAAGGTAAAACACAAAACCTGTCTGAGACTTTGAGTCGTCCCTATCAGTTTGGAAGCTAGCATCCGTGTAACCATTTACAACAAGCTCTTCCTCTCCACCATACACCAAGAACACATCCTTTGTCCTTCTCAAGTACTTCAGAATATTCTTGACTATAATCCAATGACACTCACCGGGGTCTGACTGATACCTGCTAGTCATGCTCAAAGCAAAGGAGATATCGGGTCGAGTACATAACATCGCATACATGATTGATCCAATTGCCGAAGCATATGGAATCAACTTCATGCGGTCCTTATCTTCACAACATTTTGGACACAGGTCCTTAGAGAGATTCACACCATGAGATATTGGTAAAAATACTTTCTTGGACTCAAGCATGTTGAACCACTTCAACACCTTCTCAATGTATGTACTCTGGGTCAAACCCAGCAACTTCTTCGATCTATCTCTATAGATCTTAATACCGAGTATATAAGTGGCTTCACCCAAGTCCTTCATAGAAAATCAGTTCCCTAGGTTTTCCTTAACAACTTTCAGGGTAGGAATGTCATTCCCAATCAATAGTATGTCATCTACATACAATATCAGGAAGACAACAATGCTCCCACTAATTCTCTTGTAAACACAAGGCTCATCTTCATTCTTGATGAAGCCAAACTCTTTGATTTTCTCATCAAAATGAAGATTCCAACTTCGAGAGGCCTGCTTTAGTCCATAGATGGACCTATTCAGCTTGCATATTTTAATGGCTTTATTTGGGGATACAAAACCCTCGGGTTGTGTCATGTACACTTCCTCAAGGAGGTTTCCATTAAGGAAAGCCATTTTAACATCCATCTGCCAGATCTCGTAGTCATAATACGCAGTAATAGCAAGCAATAGCAAGCAATATCCTTATGGACTTTACCATGACAACAGGGGAAAAGGTTTCATCATAGTCAATACCATGAATATGCTTGAAACCCTTAGCCACCAGTCGCCCTTTGAATGTCTATACATTCCTATCCATATAAGTCTTCTTCTTGAATACCCATTTGCACCCTATGGGTCGCACCCCTTCAGGTTGTTCCACCAAGTTCCAAACTTGGTTTGCATACATGGAGTCCATTTCGGATTCCATAGCCTCAAGCCATTTGTCGGAGTCCAGTCCATTCATAGCCTCTTGGTAGGTTGCTGGTTCATCATCATGATCCATAAGCAATACATTACCTATTTGAGACATGAGAAATCCATATCTCTCAGGCTCAAATCTAGGTCTACCAGATCTACATAGGACTTGTGTTTCTTGAGCAGGTTCTCTAGCTACAACATCTTGTAGTCTTGTCTCAGATTCCAATTCCAGTTCATTCATTACTTGTGGTTCTTAAACTTCTTCAAGTTCTACTTTTTCAGTCTTTCTTGATAAGAATTCTCTCTCCAAGAAGACGCCAGTCCTTGCGACAAACACTTTTCCCTCGGACAGTAAGTAAAAGTAATACTCTTTCGTTTCCTTAGGATATCCCACAAGATAACATTTATCCAATTTGGGTTCCAGCTTGTCAGGCATTTGACATCGCACGTATGCCTCACAACCCAAAATTTTAATGAACGACATACTAGGATGCTTCCCATTCTATATCTCATATGGTGTCTTCAGAACCGTTTTCGTTGGAGCGAGATTCAGTGTCATTGCAGCAGTCTCTAAAGCAAAACCCCAAAAGGAAACAGGCAAGTCTGCATGACTCATCATCGAACGTACCATGTCTAACAGAGTACGATTTCTCCTCTCAGACACACCATTATGTTGTTGTGTTCTAGGTGGAGTGAGTTGTGATATAATACCACACTCTTTCAGATGATCGCGGAACTCATGACTCAGGTATTCGCCACCTCGATCAGATCGGAGTGCTTTAACCCTTTTACCCAACTGGTTTTCTACTTCATTCTTGAACTCTTTGAACTTTTCAAAGGTCTCGGATTTGCACTTTATAAGATACACATATCCGTATCTACTGAAATCATCAGTAAATGTAACGAAGTAGAAATATCCACCTCTAGCCATGGAGCTCATGGGTCCGCATACATCACTATGTACAACACCCAAGAGATCTTCAGCCCTCTCAGTATAACCAGTGAAAGGGGTTTTAGTCATCTTGCCTAACAAACAAGATTCGTATCGCTCAAATGATTCATAATCAAATGAGTCCAAAAGTCCATCTTTATGGAGTTTGGATATGCGCTTCTCGTTTATATGGCCCAAACGACAATGCCAGAGATATGTAGAGTTTGAGTCATTTGTTCTTAGTTTTTTATTATTTTCTACATTATAGATCAGATTGTCCATGTTCAAAACATAAAGACCATTAAACAATTGGGCTACAGCATAACAAACATCATTCTTAAATATAGAACAATAGTTGTTCTTAATTATAAAAGAAAATCCAATCATGTCCAAGCATGAAATGGATATAATGTTTCTAGTTATGGCCGGAACGAAATAACAATTATCTAGTTCTATTACAAGCCCAAAGAAAGACGGTAAACCCCTACGGCTACAGCAGCAACTCTTGCTCCATTGCCGACGAGCAGGTCCACCTCCCCTTTACTCATCAATCTTCTTCTTTCTAGTTCCTGCACATTTGTACAAATGTGAGAACCACATTCGGTATCCAATACCCAAGATTAAGGAGCTGAAAGGTTTATCTCTATAACGTAAATATTTGAAGCAGAAGTCATACCTCCCTTCATTTTCTGCAGACCCTCAATGTAAGAAGGACAGTTCCTCCTCCAATGACCAGCCTTGCAACAGTGGTGGCATTTCCCTTCCTTCACCGTACTCTTCTTTTTTCTTCAGTGCAGAAGACTTGGGCTCAAGATATGACTTAGGTCCCACTTTTGTCTTCTTAAAGCCCTTGCCCTTGCCCTTGCCCTTATGCACCATCAGTATGGGGCTGGCAGGCTTGGCCTTCTTCATGTTGATCTCGGCAGTTCTTAACATGCCTAGGAGCTCGGGCAGTGTCTTGTCTATTTCATTCATGTTTTAGTTCAAGACAAACTGCTCATAACTGTCCGGCAACGATTGCAGGATCAGATCTGTGGCCAACTCTTGACCTAGAGGAAAACCCAGCCTTTCAAGGTTCTCTATATACCCAATCATCTTAAGTACGTGAGTCCCTACTGAGTCTCGAACTCCCATCTTGAACTGAAATAACGCTTTTGTGACATCGAACCTCTCTTGACGAGCCTACCCTTAAAACATTTTCTTGAGATGCTCGTCAATCTCCTTGCACCCCATGTTCTCATGTTGCTTCTGAAGCTCAGAGTTCATGGTGGCAAGCATAAGGCATTCGACGTCTATGGCATCATCAGTATACTTCTTATAAGTATCTTTATCAGCACCAGAAGAATTCCCGGTCGGCACCTCGGGGGCTTCTTCTTCCAAGGCATAGAGCTTTCGCTCTTGCCAGAGAACAATTCTCAGGTTCCTGTACCAGTGCATGTAGTTAGTCCCACTGAGCTTATCCTTATCAAGGATGGCTCTCAGAGACAGAGTGGAGTGTGAACCACTTGCCATGGAATTCTACAAGAATTCATGCAGAATAATATCAATACCAAAATTTCAAAATACAATTTTTTTTTAATTTGGACTTCAATTAAAACTCCCACTATTTTATTCTAAATGATGGCCCTCACTATCAATTCGGAGAGTTCATGCGAGCTACTCTCTTAGTGGACAAGATCCGTATTTCACCAACACAATGAGTCAGCTTTGGCTTTTCTCTCATGATGTGGTTATTTAGGTAGACAACGCTTGCCAATTGCATCCTCATGCAATTCTGGTATGGTTTGTGAATAACTCCTTATTTACATCCATCATATTGTGCATGCTAACCCTATGCCTCTAGGAACTCAACCTTTGAGGTCACCTACTTAAGTTAGACCCGATGTCGATAGTGGGATATCACAATTATCCGCTCGCACCCTTACCAAGATAGATTAATGCACCTTGCTTTTGCAAGACCACACTTCATCGATCGAGGCAAGAAGAGTGTCATCCATCGCAAGGCATCCGAACACTTAATATTTGATGAAGGGATTTTTGATAATAGGTTAAAAATTAATAAAGATCAACATTTGATCAATGTGCACATCCATAGAAACACACTTCTAAAATCCACATGCATCCCTTATGTGCACAACATGGCTCTATCAACATTTGATAGAAGGAAGGGCTAAATCTGAACATCCGGACTCTTCCAAATCTTCAGATTTACATGCATTGGACAAAGGCAAAAGCAACTCAACTTAAAGCAGTAGACAAACTCATCTCTCATTGTTGGATTAAAAATCCAAAACAATACACGGGTTCATTAACCACTCGAGGGACGGTTACTGCTAAGGAGAAAACAATTTCTAAAAATTAGAAATTACAACGAAATCCTAGACGTTCCTGGAGGGGTTCCAAGGGGTCGCGCCCCTGGCAGGTCTTAGGGGCAGAGCCCCTAACGGGGTCCAAGGGGCAGTGCCGCTAGCGGTGGTCAAGGATTAAATCTAGACATTTAGAACACTTTTAAATCCCTAGGTTTACACGCACTAGAATAACCTAACTTCCAAAACAACAATCATGGCTGGAACCTCCCTCTGATACCTCTGTTGGGTTTCTCTATGAGGATGGCACAACACTTGTGCACGCAGCGGAAGTAATAAAAATAAAGAACAACCCAAAGAGATTGGGATCGGGCCATGAATAATGAATCAAGAAGTTAAGAAATAACTAGGTCAAAGATACCTTTCCGGTGTTGAGTCAAAACTCAACAGAGATGCTCCAATGTGTGAGTACTTATCGGTGGCGAGTTCTACGTAGAATAACATCTACGTCTCTGCAGAAATCCACACGAGCAGGAGAACACCGAGCTTCGTCGCACGAAGGGTCGGGAAGGAGATCAACCGCACCTTGCACTTCCACAGACTGCAAGGTGCGTGCCAGGAATAGCAACACCGGCGACTGTCACCGGAGAGGAGGAGGTCGGCGGAGCAAACGAGGCAGCGGAAGCGGAACTCTTCCGTCGGCGGAACACTTCCGTCGGCAAAATTAACAGAACTCTTCCGTTGGGTCAGGGAAATTCTTCGTTCTACCTCCGCTCAAAACCTAAGTGTCTATTTATACCCAAAGCATAAATAAACCTAGGTAAAATCGGTATCAGCAGACCACAACAAAATAGGGTTTCTGGGAAAAATTCGACGGGAATCAGCATTCGTCGAGAATCGAACATTTCGATTCTCGACGACTCTCGACGATCGTCGAGTATCGACGATCTATACTCGACGATCGTCGAGTATCGACGATCGATACTCGACGATCGATACTCGACGAATCTCAACGATCGATACTCGACGATTCTTAACGATCGATACTCGACGTTTCTCGACGATTTTCCCTTGACAACATTTGCCGGACACCATTCTATATGATGATTGGTAAACATTACCAACACAGTCAATCTTCCAACTTCTCCACATGCTCTAATTTGCGACCCTGCAGGCTCCTATCACGTTGGCATTGAGATTACATGTTTGACCACTTCTAGATCACCATTGTAACTCCAACAAATTCTCCCTCATAGTCTGATTACTTTACTGGATCAGAATCAGAAGCATCTGCATCAAGAGATGTGGATGGTTCTGAGTCTGAAGGGGATGTACACTAACTCATTGATGAGTATGGTGGGTTGATGCAAGCTCTAAAGAGAAGCAAGCTTCTTGTCAAGGAGCAGGCCAAGGAGATTGAATCTCTTAAGCATGCAACATCAGAATCAGCCAAGCAGATTTATTTGAAAATGAATGAGGTTGCCAAACTGAAGAACATAACTGTCATTCAGATGGGAATAATCTCTTTCAAGGAAAATCATATCAAGAATCTGGAGGCAAGACTTCAGAAAGAATAAGAGTTAGTGGCAAAATTCTCTAAGCCAAAATCAGTCTTGCCTTTAATAGACAACTTCATTTATCAAAAAGGTAAGACTGGTCTAGGCTTTAAGGGAAGAGCAAGGGCCAACAATTCACATGGAAAAGGTAAGGCCCCAGTTCAGCCACTAGCCTCTAAGCCCCATATTTTCTTTAAGAAGGTAATGCAACCTACAAATAGGTATGATCATGAAATTACTCATGGTCACTATGAGTATGGAGATCGCATTGGCAAGTGTGCAAATGCCAGTAGGCCACTCTATAGGCAAGCCCATCAGGTTAAAAAGGAATTCTTGGGGTTTGCTGCTCCATCACCTACACTCAAAAGAACTGCTGGCAACAAGGTTGTGAAATCTGTACCTAAGAGATGGCATAACAGATTTGAGTGTTGGTGTTGTGGCAAGGTAGGCCACTTTTTTTGGATTGCTGGTTTAACACAAGTGTTAAAACCAAGAATAATTTACCTTTTAGAAAAGCTGTAGGTAAACATGATAATTTTCAAACTAACAAGAACCTAGGACCCATAACTAATTTGGGTTCTAAGGATGAGTAATTCTTTATTTGATGCAGGAGAATCCAAGTGGCCATACCCCTATATGGTACTTGGATAGTGGATGTTCCAAACACATGACTAGAATAAGAAGAATGTTGAGGGACTATGTACCCATAGAGAATGGACCCAAAGTGATCTTTGGTGGATCAGAAAAAGGAATCATCAAAGGATTTTGTAACATCTCTAGTGATTCAATTACCCTCACTAAAGTGGCTTATGTGAAAGGGCTAAAACATAACCTGATTAGCATAAGTCAACTTAGTGATCTAGGTTATTTCATCTCTTTCCTCAAAGAGGAGTGCCAAATAAGGAGGTCAAGTGATCAAGAGATCATTTTGACTGGCACTAGGAAAGTGAATGTTTATTGTCTTAACCTAGATTGTGAGTTTAACAACTCACCCATTTGGTTAGTTGCAGGTGAGAAGGCTTCACTATGTGTCAAATGGCACAAGAGGCTAGCTCATCCGAACTATAAGTCTATAGGACAGCTGTTTAGCATGGGATTAGTGAGGAATGGTCCTCAAGTCAAGTGCATTAAAGAGGGTGTGTGTTCAGCTTGCCAAAAGGGCAAACAGACTAAGTCCTCTTTTCCTGCACTAGATACCAATGATTCATTGAGATGTTTATATCTCTTGCATATGGATTTGTTTGGTCCTATGCCAGTTCATAGTCTTGGTAGGAAAGTATACACACTAGTTGTTGTGGATGACTATTCTAGATACACATAGGTTTTCTTCTTGAGGAAGAAATCTGAAATCCCTTGTGTTTTCAAGACTTTTGTTAGACAAATTCAGAATTAATTTAACAGTTCAGTGGTCAAAATCAGAAGTGACCATGGAACTGAATTTCAGTCTGAATATATGACAAAATTCTGTGAAGAACTTGAGATTCATCAGGAGTTCTCCTCACCTAGAACACCTCAGCAAAATGGAATTGTTGAAAGAAAGAATAGAACTCTTATTGAGGCAGGTAGAACTCTACTAAGTGACACTACTCTCCCTGAATATTTCTGTGCTGAGGCAGTAAATACTGCTTGTCATGTTCTCAATAGAGCATCCATAAATAAGAAACTTAAGTTGACTCCCTATCAGATTTTAAAAGGCAAAAAACCAAACATTTCTTACTTCAGAATCTTTGGTAGCAAATGTTATGTCCTAGTTAATGGTAAGCACTACCAAACAAAGTTTGCTGCCAAAACCCTAGAAGGGATATTTATTGGGTGCAGTAATAATAGTAGGGCATATATGGTCTACAACTTGACTACCCAAGTTGTAGAAGAGTTAGTCCATGTTGTTTTTGATGAGTCTAGATTGATTAACAATGAATTGTCTAGTTCATCAGTTAGTTCTATAGGTCTAACAGACAGGCTGGACAAGATGACCATCAATAATGAAGCTCTTGCTATGATGGATGATTGAAAAGATGCATGCTATCCAGGGGAGAACATAACTCACTGGATGATGAATACAATGAGGAGCATCTGGTTGAGGAAAATGAAGAAGGCTATGAGATAGACAGGTTTCCTCCAGCTAGAAGACACCTGAAGGATCATCCAGCTCACCAAATAATTGGTGATGCAAGTCAAGGTGTTCTAACAAGGAGCAAGAACATGAACACAGTTTTATGTTCAAGTTTCATGTCACAAATAGAACCCAGGAAGTTTGAAGAAGCCATGCAAGACACAAACTGGATTGATGATATGCACGAAGAGCTGAATCAATTCAGAAGGTGTAAAGTCTGGGAACTAGTTCCTAAACCTAAGGATCACAACATCATAGGAACCAAGTGGATCTACATAAACAAACTTGATGAAAATGGCACAATTATCAAGAACAAGGCAAGGCTGGTAGCAAAAGGCTACAGGCAAGAGGAAGGAATTTACTTTGATCAAACCTTTGCCCCAGTAGTAAGGCTAGAGGCTATAAGGATGTTCTTGGCCTATGCTGTTTATCAAGGGTTCAAGGTATATCAAATGGATGTAAAGTCAGCATTTCTAAATGGTGACTTAAAAGAGGAAGTCTATTTGACCAACAATCAGGTTTTGTAGATTCTCATTATCCTGATTATTTATATAGGCTTAGGAAAGCCCTATATGGTTTGAAACAAGTCCCTAGGGCCTGGTATGAAACCTTATCTACTTTTCTTATTGAGAATAAATTCTCTAGAGGAAAGATAGACAAAACTCTATTATTTAGGGAATCTAAAGGCAAGGTAATCCTAGTCCAGATATATGTTGATGACATTATCTTTGGATCTACTGAAAACAACCTTTGTAGAAAGTTTGTCAAACTTATGCAAGGGAAGTTTGAGATGAGCAGTATGGGTGAGCTGAAGTTCTTCTTGGGACTTCAAGTAAGACAGACTGATGATGGATTGTCCATATCCTAGTCTAAGTTCACCAAGGATTTGATTAAGAAATATGGTATGGACTCAGCCTCCACCATGAAAACTCCAATGGGAACAAGTATGCCTATAGGTAAAGATGAGACAGGGAAACCTGTTGATGAGTCTTTGTATAAAGGGATAATTGGCTCCCTACTCTACTTGACTGCTAATAGACCTTACATTATGTATGCTACATGTGTCTGTGCTAGGTACCAAGCTTGCCCAAAGGAATCTCATAATACTGCAGTTAAAAGAATTTTGAGATATCTTAAAGGCACACCTAATCTAGACCTTTGGTACCCTAAGAATAGAGATTTCTTACTAATAGGTTTCTTAGATGCAGACTTTGCAGGATGCAAAGAAGATAGGAAGAGTACTATAGGAACCTGTCAATTCCTAGGTGGAAGGCTGGTGTCATGGTGTAGCAAAAAGCAGACCAGTGTAGCTATATCAACAACTGAGTCTTAATATATAGCTGCAGTCAGTTGCTGCGCACAATTATTATAGATAAAGCACCAACTTGAAGATTGACATAAGGTAAGTAGAATTCCACTATTTTTTGATTCTATAAGGGTTATTTCTATTGCTAAGAATCCTGTATCTCACAGTAGAACCAAGAATATAGAAATTAAGTTCCATTTTATAAGAGAATATGTGGAGAAGGAAGATATTAATCTAGAATTTGTAAACACAAATAGTAAGATTGCTGATATTTTTACAAAACCTCTGGATGAAACCAAATTCAATCATTTTAAAATTGAATTAGGTATGTTGAACCTAGACTAGGTCAGCACAAGCATTCCTAAGTAGACTATGTAAGGATAATATTTCTCAGGAAATTTGTCTAAGTACAATGTTTGTGTTGACACAAACAAATTGTGTCGACACACTAAGTTTGTTGTGTCGACAAAGAAAAAGGATGTGTCGACACAGAAACAATATCTGTGTCGACAGAAGTATTGATGTTGACACAACAATGTCGAGATAATAAGTTAGCTGATTTTTATGTCGACACAAAAAAAATCAATGTCGACACTCTGTATCGAGTCATGACCAGTCCATGTCGACACTGACATAAGTATGTCGACACATAGATGTGTCGACTAAACCAAAGTATTGTCGAGACCAGTATTATAACTAAGGAGCATCTTTTGAACTCCCCTTTACACCTAGACTATAAATAGGTGAAGCCAAAATCTTGTCGACTACGCTTTCAAATTTCTCGACTCTAGCCATTGTGTCGACTTCAATATTCTCTTCTCTTCTCTCTCTCTCCCTTCCATCAATGGTTCCCATCAAGGAAGACAAGGTGAACAAAGGCTATGAACTGGTTTGTGATGGATTCACGACAGTGTCTTCAGAAATCCAGGGTGTAATTACCCTAATTTCAAAAAATGGGTTGGATTTCTTGGTTTCAGAACCAACGAAGATTTGGAAGAAGGAGGTCATGTAATTTTATTCTTCTACAACTGTGGACACAGATGGGAAGAAGATCAAAGCCATTGTACAGGATTCCAGAGTGAAACTTATACTGAAGTCGATTGGGAAATCACTCCAACTTCCTAAGGTCAAGGATGAAGATGACATCATTCCCTCGATGAAAAAATAGGCCTTAAGCTGGTGCGGGTTAAACCTTAATACCAAGGTTGGATCATCCATCACCAGGAAAGGGATGAATTCGCAAGGGAAATTCCTGTCAGAGATAGCAGGCAAGGTAATCCTTTACAAAACAGGTGGAAATGACAGAATCCTAGCTTCTATGTTCAATCTAATGACAAGAATACTTTTCAAGCTAAAGACAGATTGGGCATCCATAGTATTTGATAAGATACAAGAAGGAATCAAGAAACCAAATCTGGGAAGAATTCTTAGTCTTTATTTATCTTCAGTAATACCATATATTATGAACCAACTTCCAGGATCAAAAATCAACCATATGAGAAGAATGGACACAGGAATCCTGACTAGGTGGGATAGAGTATTAACTAAGGAGGTTTCTACTCCTCAAAAATAGACCAAGAAAGAAAAGAAGGAGGTTTTTTAGCAAGCAGAATCTTTTATTGATTCTGAAGAGGAAGTGGTTTTCAGTTCAGATGAAGAAAGGCCACAAAAAGATGCTCAAGATCAAGTAGAAGGAAGTGTGCTCCCAGAGCAACAAGTAGTCTCTACTCCAGGGGGAGAAAATCCTGAATCAGCAGCACAAGATACTGTAATTTCTGAGCTCCCTGCTCAAGGGGAAGGAATTGATGCTTCTACTCTAGAGAGTGAGTATGCAGCAGATACAGTAATTGATATTGTATCAGATATCAATAAAGAAGCACTGGACATAGCTGAGAAGGAGGCACAATATGTGCAGAAAGAGCAAGTAAGTATCTCCCTTATAGAACAGGCCCTGGAAAAAATCTGGATGTTTAGGGAGACCCTTTTGTTTTTCAAACTAATCTTGTTCCTTCTGTACAGATGCAACAAGAGTTCATAGTGGATGAGCTATTTTCTGATATACCTGCTGCAAGGACTGAGGGGGAGCACTCCTAGGTAGCAAAGGACCTACCAAGAACTGAGGGGGAGGAGCTGCTAAATGCCCCATCTAATAAGGAAACTATTGATATAGAAAGCTCCTCACAACCCTCTGATGATGAGGAAGCTACTATGGCTAAGAAAAGGAAGATAGTTGAAATAAAGAAAAGGAGCTCAGGCTACAAGAAAGCCTTGCACACAGTCACAAAACCACCTGCTCCAAGCATGGATTTCAGTTCACTACAGGTCCAGATGCAAGTAAAATTGGATGAACAAAGACAATCTCTAGAAAAGTATGTGGATGAGTCAAATAAGGAACTACAGTTTCAGCTGGTTCAGGACATTAAGTCAATCAGATTTGAAGTCAATCTGCACAAGAAATAGATGACAGATTGTTTCCATAAGGTAGGTAATGCTGTAGTTTATTTGGCTGAGCAACAAAAACTTATCAAGAATGAGATTGAGGACATTGCCAAAAGCAAGGGTATGTTTTGGAAAATCATTTCAGGTCTAATGAAAACCTCAAAGACACCCATGAAGAAATCATCAAAAACTGGGAAGTATTTCTACTGATCTGAAATCTGAAATATCAAGGCAGATACAAGTAGATTTAGCTACTTTTAAAACAGCTATTGGAGCCTCCCAAAAGACAATTTTTGATACCTTACTGAAGTTCAAAGACTATTACAAAGAAGGTACAGAATATTTGGCTGATCAGATAAGGTTTCAGAAGACTGATCTGAGGGATCATATACCTAGAGAAGTCATAAAGGGGGAGAGATTGTTAGTCAAAGCTAGCTCTGACCATGCTAAATAGGTCTCTAATTCCATCAGAGCTACACTTGGCTTTCATCCTTTATATAATGATTACAATGTTGCTGAATCTGGAGTGCAGCCTATTAATATTGAAGGAGACCAGCCTGAAGTTGCACAGGTTATTTACCCTCCTGCTGATTTTGACATGGTTCAACAAGAAGTACAGACAATGTACAGTCCTTCACAGGAGACATCAAAGGTGATCATTGAAAAAGTAGCTGCCAAGAAAGCTCAAAAAGAGGCTCAATTATCCAAGAAAAGGTTCAGGGAACAGACTGAGTTGAAGCCTGATTTTGAGCAATGGAGCCCTACTTCAAGGAATATCATTTTGACTGTCTGGAAGGTTGTAAAGGATAAGACCCATGACAGGGGTAAGTGGTATTCTGTGAAGGAATGGAACAAATATCAAGCTAGGAAGGAAGACATTCTTCAGTACAGAAGAAGTGCAAAAGCTGGGAAATTAGCTGCTAATGCTCTGGATCCTAGAGGGTACGTCCCCAAGCCTTTTCACTATTTTGAAAGGCAAAGGATAAAGGCGAAAGAATTAAAGAAGAAGGATCTCAAAGGGAAGAAACCTGATAAGGATACAGAACCTACTGTGCAGGCAAAGATTAAGTCTAGGAAAGGTATTGTGATCAAGGAGCCTAGTCAATCATATGATAGATAGGCTTATATAGAACAATGTAACTTTTTGTTTTTGTTCTAAGGAAAAACATGTAAACCCAGTATTTTTCTGATTAATAAATAAAATCATCTTCATTATTGCTTTGAGTTGTTTACATTGTTTATATGATTATCCTGCACTGAAATTAATGTACATCTATTCTTATATGTTTTATTATGAGTGAAGTATATCTTTGACTAAGGGTTATGACTTCTCCAAATACGGGGAGATTGTTCGGTACACTGAAAAATAAATACCAGATTTGGAGAAGCCTCATCTTATTCAATGATATACATCAATTTGTATTTGATTGATGTGTTGGGTATTGTATCCACAATATACCTGATTTGAAGAAGCCCCTGAACAAGCTAAGTTGAATTTACAATGTATTTGACGATATTTCTTCAAGATGTGCTTGCAGCTATTCCATACTAAGTACACACCAATGTTAGGGTGCAGTGGGTCAATATACACGGGTCTGAGCAACGTAATCCCTCGTTGAGCAAATCAGTGTCTTGACTCATGTGTGCTCTCTCTTTTGGAGTGTACTTATTTTCGAGTACAGGGTCGAGATAGATCAAGAGCAGAAGAGGAGCAAAGATGGGTCAAAGACCAAGTTCATGGGAAGGAAGAGGAAAATCGTCTAAGTCAAAATCGACGGGAATCACTAAGTGATTCTCGCCGATTCGACGGGAATCACTAGTGATTCTCGCTGAATAGTCGAGAATCAGACAGTGATTCCCACCGATTTTATCTGGCTGACAGATTCTCCTTCAAGAATTCTGCTATGGAAGAATCGACGGGAATCATTAACTGATTCTCGCGGATTCGTCGAGAATGACGTTTGCATTCCCGCCAATTCCCGCAGGCTGACTAGTTGTACAACTGAAAATCGGCTAAAGCAGAATTGACAGGATTCGTGAGTGATTCCCGCCGACTTCGTCGAGAATCACCAATGATTCTCGCCGAATTTGCCTTAGGCAAATTTGCTCTGCTCGCTGGACCGAACCATGACGGGTTACGTTGTTTTTGACGGGGCTAGGGTTTCCCTTTGTGGGTCCCACAAAGGACTTTAGAGTTGGCCTCAGGGTAAATATACAGGCTTATTTCGAACTTCAACAGTAATCATTCACGAGAAATCAAAACCGCCGAGCGTGACCTAGCCGATCGCGGAAATCCTCCCGTCGCCGTCGCCGCTCGCAAGTTAGTCGCCGCTGCAAATCTCAGATCATCTTTGATCTCCTGACGACAGAACCGATGCAAGTCTAGCGTCTCACGCTTCTCTCTCGAGATCTCTTGTCTCTCGATTTGTTGAACGAGGATAGCTCTTCATTCCGAATTATTTGAGACGACTGATCTGATTGAGATCGTTGGTAGACCTTGCTTGCTTTGTCAAGAAGTTTGGATCTACAGAGCATCGCCGCCACATTAACTTGCCATCACCGATCTTGTCAAGATCCTCTCCAAGAGAGTGCTCCGGTCGTGGACTCTTCGTCTTCATCAAGAACGCTTCAGCGAACGAAGAGGGACATCGGGTTCTCCACACGTGTAGTTTGTATCTCTTGTACATTCTATTTTTGTTTTGTTGTAAAGGAATAGTGATTCCTAGTTGTAAGGGTTGGATGCAGCCCGTGGTGGAGGAGTAGTGACTCCTTCGGTTGGAAGGGTGCCTTCCGTAGTGTGAGGATTGGTTTTCAATCTGTTTGGTGAAGTGACCGAGTCATCCCTTGGTGGGAGATAGGTAGAAGGGGGAGAGTGGACGTACCCAAATCGGGGAACAACTATAATTACTTGTGTGCTTTTCTGTGCTGTGTTTGTTTAATTGTGCAGGTTATTTAAATTCCGCAAAAGACTGCAATTCACCTATTCCCGCCATAGGTGGAATTAGTTGACACTAAAGACTTTCAAGTGGTATTAGAGGGAGGTTACTCGTCAATAAGGTTAACACCTTGAGTAATATCCCGTGTCTAGTGTCAAGAAGAAAGAAGATCTCTGAAATGGAAGGACTCAAGTATTCAGGGAAGATCCTAGTGTGCACCAAGCTGAACTTTCCTATCTGGAAGGAAAGGATCAGGTACTACATAGAAGTAGTCGACCCCCAACTCTTTATGATAGTGGAGGAGGGACCTTATATCCCCACTAAGTCCTCCACCATTGACCCAACCAAGCAAGTGCTGAAGAAACTTTTCGAAATGGATAAGGATGAGATGGTGCATGTCGGACTTGACAAGAAAGCTCAGAACATTCTGGTAAGCGCCGTCGATGATTCCATGATGAAGATTTTCTGCAACTACAGGAATGCCAAGGACATATGGAACTGCCTGATCATCCTGATGGAAGGCACTGAAGAAGTAAGGGATGATCGAAGATCCCTTCTGAACAAGAAGTACGAGGCCTTCAAGCAAGGTCCTAAGGAAGAAATTGGAGTGACATTTGAGAACTTCCTGAAGATTGTCAATGCCCTGAAGGGCTATGGTAGAGTGTTCACTGATGGTGAACTAAATGAAAAATTCCTTAGATCCCTTACTAAGGAATGGGACACCAAGATCTGCGCCATCAGAGAATTTTGCAGGCTGGCAGAAACTGATCCCCAGATTCTGTTTGGGAAACTTCTGTCCTATGAGCTTCAGCTGAACAACAGAAAAGCTGAAGAAGAAGCCGATAAAGCCGATGCCAGAGAGAAGACTGTGGCCCTAAAAGCCAATCACTCAAGGAAAGGCAAGGGTGACGCCTCATCCCGCTCTCGAAAAAAGGATGAGGAAGAAGACTCTAAGCCATACTCTTCCGGCTCAGAGCTATCTGAAGAAGACTTCTCCCTCATCACTAGAGAGTTCAAGAAGTTCCTCAAGTTGTGGAATCAAAGAAAGAGAGACGACTCCTCCTCCAAACATCAGAGGAAGAATTATTCTTCTGACAGGTATGAATCCAAACCGAACAAACATCGTTCTGATGACATTATTTGCTTTGGATGCAATAAGCAAGGCCACGTCGTCGCTGACATCCACCAAAGCAAGAGAGATAAGGAGAAGGGAGAGGAGCACAGGTCCTTTAGAGATTAGAAGAAGGAGAGGAGCTATATTTCCAAAAAGCCAAAGACACTGAGTGAATCTGATTCGTCAGACTTCAGTGATGATGAGGAAGCCTACTTCGGGCTAGTAGGTTGCTCTGACTCAGAAGGAGACTGCCCCCCATTTATTGGGAAGGTAAAAGATCGTACCCCCCTCTCTGACTCTGAATCTGAGTCCTGATGATGATCTCAAGGACAGCCCATCTGCCCGTGAAGCAGAGCTCCTCGAAAAGTATGAGCTTCTGCTCAATACCTTTGAGGAATGCCGCAAGAGGTTGAGGGCTCAGAAAAAGGAAGTCAAATTCCTTAAGGTTGAGGGTGTGTCTCTAAGAGAAGAGATCACTAGCTTGATCTCTCTCCGACAGGAACACATGGGCCTGACTTCTGAGCACTCAGAGTTTCTAAGGCTCCTTGACCTAAAACAGGAAGAAATCAACAAGGTTGAAGAACAGCTTGCGGTAGAAAGGAAGATTGTCAAAAGCTTCTCCATGCCCAAGTCCGTTCTTCGTCTGGTTGATGAATTCTCTGCTCAGGCTAAGGGGGCTGGCTTAGGGCATGTGGGTGTGCCTGGTAAATAATCCAGGAGAAACAGAAAGCAGAGGAAAAATAAGGCTGCTAAGAAGGCCTATGCTGCAGAAAAGGGAAAGGCTCCACTCGATCCTGTCTTATTCAGAAAGCCTGGCTTTCCTTGCAATAAGCAGGACTTTGAGTCAACCTATGGCCACTTCTTCCGGTCCTCGGTTGAAAAGCCCAAGAGCCGGTATGATGGTTGGGCTTTCCCCCGCAACTACGGTGAGAGTGTCTTCAAGACACCTTATGAGGAAATCCAAGTGGAGGATTATGGCCACTTCTCTAGCGGCCATAATAAGAAAGCAGGCACCAAAAGCCAAGCATGTTATACTAAAGGAATAGGAAGTGAAGAAATCATGTGACTGCTGTCATCATGATGCCTCCACCTCCAGATCACGGGCCCCGGCTTGACCCACCGTTCCCAGGGTGAAGCTGGAGCCTAGGAAGCAGTACAACAGGTTTGACTGTTCGTGTTGTGGCAAAGTTGGTCACTTTGCCGTGGATTGCTGGTTTAATCCAAGATTCAACGAGACTCCTCATGTTAGCAATGCGAGGCCGACCACTCGTAGAATTAACCACCCGAGGGGGAGTATGCTAACAAGGAATCTAGGACAAGAGTTCGATTGGGTTCCTAAGGGAAACTGATTCTGTTTTGCAGGTATGTACAAAGGCCACCAAAATGCCTATCTGGTATTTTGTCAGTGGATGTTCCTGGCATATGACCGGGACAAGAAGCCTGCTGTGTGATTACTCTCCTGTCGAAAATGGACCCAAAATCATATTTGGAGGATCAGATCGAGGAGTCACCAGAGGTTACGGTATGATTTCCAACGGTGTATTCTCTATCACTGACGTGGCCTATGTTGAAGGGTTAAACCATAACCCGATCAGTATAAGCCAGTTGTGTGATAAAGGATACAACGTTAAGTTCTGTAAGGATAAGTGCTTGATAATATCGTGTGCCTCTTCGGAGATGGTATAAACTGGCATTAGGAGCAAGAATATCTTTTGTTTAGATTTTTTTAGCTTAGATTCTTCTACCCCCATTTGCCTTGTAGCAAAAGGCAGTGCATCTCTTTGTGAACAATGGCACAAGAGATTAGCACATATTAATTTCAATACAATTAATATGTTGTTTTCTAATAACTTAGTAAGGGATGCCCCTACTATTAAGTGCATAAAAGATAGTCCTTGTCCTTCATGCTAGAAGGGCAAACAGACTCGGGCTACCTTTAAGGGCATTGCAGACAAAGACTCCTCCAGATGTCTCTATCTTCTACATATGGACTTGTTCGGTCCAGTGCAAGTTCATAGCTTAGGAGGCAAATCGTATATGCTAGTGATTGTTGATGATCACTCTCGGTTTACGTGGGTTTTCTTTTTGAAACGAAAGTTAGATACGTTTGACATCTTCACTAATTTTGTCAAGCAGATCCAAAACGAACTTAACTGCTCCATGGTCAAAATCAGAAGTGACTATGGAACAGAATTCGAGTCTGGTGCTATGACAGAATTCTGTGAAGAACATGGTATCTTTCATGAGTTTTCCTCCCCGCGTACTCCTCAGCAAAACGGAGTTGCGGAGAGGAGAAATAGAACGCTCATTGAAGCATGTACGATAATGTTGAATGATGCCTCTCTTCCAGAGTACTTCTGGGCAGAGGCTGTCAACACGGCTTGTCATGTGTAGAACCGAGCGTTGATCAACAAGAATCATCGTAAGAAGCCTTATGAGCTATTGAAAGGCAGGAAACCGACCATGTCCTATTTGAGGATTTTTTGCTGCAGGTGCTATGTACTAAATAATGGGAAGTACCCACGTACTAAATTCGAAGAAAAATGCTTCGAAGGCATCTTCATGGGCTATAGTAGCCATGGTCGGGCATATAGGGTCTTCAATAATAAAACCCTAGTGGTAGAGGAGTCCATTAATGTTGTTTTTGATGAAGGAAGCTTGCTTCATAGCAATTCTTCCAGTGGCATTCTTGAGGATGCAGGTGCAAGGCTTGAATAGCTAAGTCTCGATGAGACTGCAAAAGGTGCAATTCCCAAGTACGTCAAGGTTTCCACCTCAACACCAACTAGAGAAGTTGACGATCAGGATGAAGAGAATCTCCCAGAAGAAGGAGAAGCCTGAGAAGCCATCAGAGCTCTAGATGCAGGACTCCTAGAGCTCCGACACATGAGGGATCATCCCAGAGATCAGATCATAGGAGATCCTCGTGACGGTGTCAGAACTCGGAGAGGTACAATTAACGAGATTTTGCACCTTAGTTTTCTGTCATAGGTTGAGCCAAAGAAGTTCGACGAAGCGAGCAAAGATGTGGCATGGATATTGTCAATGCAAGATGAACTGCATCAATTCGAACGATACAACGTCTGGACGCTTGTTCCCAGACCAAAGAACCAAGATGTGATCGGCACCAAGTGGATCTTCAGAAACAAACTGGATTAACACGGTGTCATCATAAAGAACAAGGCCAGGCTGGTGGATCAAGGTTACAGACAGGAGGAGGGGATTGACTTCGACCAAACCTTTGCACCAGTTGCAAGGCTCGAGGCGATCAGATTGTTCCTGACGTATGCTTCTCACAAAGGATTCACTGTCTATCAGATGGACGTGAAATCTGCGTTCCTAAATGGAAATTTGAAAGAGGAAGTATATGTCGCGCAACCCCCAGGTTTTGTTAATCCTGCATTCCCTAATCATATTTATTTTCTAAATAAAGCATTGTATGGCTTAAAACAAGCTCCTCGAGCTTGGTATGAGACTCTGTTTAGTTTTCTTCTTGAGAACAAGTTATCGAGAGGAAAAATAGATAAGACATTATTTCTTAGGGAAGTCAAAGGCAAGATCTTGCTGGTGCAAATCTATGTCGATGACCTAATATTTGGCTCTACGGACAACAATCTTTGCAAGAAGTTTTCTAAACTTATGCAAGGAAAGTTGGAAATGAGCAGCATGGGAGAGCTAAAATATTTCTTGGGACTTCAAGTGAAACAGTCTGAGGATGGAATTTTCATCTCTCAGACGAAGTTCACAAATGAACTCCTCAAGAAATTCGGAATGGAGAATGCAACCTCTATAAGGACTCCAATGGGATCCACTGTGTCTCTAGACAAGGATGAGAAAGGGAAACCTTTTGATGAAACCAAATACAAAAGCATAATTGGATCCCTGCTCTGCCTTACTGCTAGTAGATCGGATATTATGTTTTCCACATGCGTTTGTGCCAGATATCAGGTGAACACTAAGGAATTTCATTATGTCGCTGCAAAGCGAATTCTTAGATACCTTAAAGGTACACAAAATTTTCGCTTGTGGTACCCAAGAAACAATGATGTCGAGCTGATAGGCTTTTCAGATACTGACTTTGCAGGAAGCAGGGATGATAGGAAAAGCACTTCCGGGACGTGCCAATTCCTCGGAAGAAGGCTTATTTCATGGAACAGTAAAAAGCAGAATTGTGTCGCAACCTCTACAGCTGAATCTGAGTACATCTCAGCAGGCAGCTGTTGCGCACAACTTTTATGGATCAGAAATCAGCTCAAAGATTTTGACTTTCAGTTTAGAGAAGTTCCGATGTATTGCGACTCCTCAAGTACTATAGCAATTACGAACAATCCTGTGTCGCACAGCAGAACGAAGCATATTGAAGTGCGCTACCACTTCATTCGGGAGCATGTGGAAAACAAAGATATCTCTCTCTGTTATGTCCCCACGGATAAGCAGATTGCAGATATCTTCACAAAGCCCCTAGACGAGGCCAAGTTCAGTCTCTTCAAAACTGAACTCGGCATGCTGAACTATGAGGACTGAAGACTAAAGGGCTCCAGGCTCTTGGATCAAGGGGGAGCATCATCAAGGAACTCAAGATAGGACACAGATGCAAGAACTGAGGGGGAGAATTATGTCCCAGGATAAGGTGGCTCCCAGATTTGCAGAAGCCGAAAAGGGGGGAGATTACCCTCTCGACTAAGGCTAAGGTGCTAAGGTACTAAAGTGGCTGCCAAAGGCTAAGAATGTACTAAAGTGGCTGCCAAAGGCTAAGAATGTACTAAAGTGCTCTAAGGAAAATGGTAATGAATTTCATTCTCAACTAATTGTTAATATTATGTTTTTCATTCCAATTTGTCTTATTCACCTTAGCTTGTAGGGTTTAGGCTTCTTCAAATAGGGGGAGATTGTTGGGTATTGTATCCACAATGTACATTATTAGAAGAAGCCCTTGAACAAGCTAAGTTGAATTGACAATATATTTGACGATATTTCTTCAAGATGTGCTTGCAGCTATTCCATGCTAAGTACACACCAATGTCAGGGTGCAGTGGGTCAATATATACGGGTCTGCGCAACGTAATCCCTCGTTGAGCAGATCAGTGTGTTGACTCATGTGTGCTATCTCTATTGGAGTGTACTTATTTTCAAGTACAGGGTTGAGATAGATCAAGAGCAGAAGAGGAGCAAAGATGGGTCAAAGGCCAGGTTCATGGTAAGGAAGAGGAAAATCATCTAAGTCAAAATCGACGGGAATCACTAAGTGATTCTCGCCGATTCGACGGGAATCACTAGTGATTCTCGCCGAATCGTCGAGAATCAGACAGTGATTCCCACTGATTTTATCTGGCTGACTGATTCTCCTTTAAGAATTCTGCTAAGGCAGAATCGACGGGAATCATTAACTGATTCTCGTCGATTCGTCGAGAATGACGTTTGCATTCCCGCCGATTCCCGCAGGCTGACTAGTTGTACAACTGAAAATCGGCTAAGGCAGAATCGATGGGAATCGTGAGTGATTCCCGCCGACTTCGTCGAGAATCACAAATTATTCTCGCCGATTTTTCCTTAGGCAAATTTGCTCTGCTCGCTGGACCGAACCATGACGGGTTATGCTGTTTCGGACGGGGCTAGGGTTTCTCTATGTGGGTCCCACAAAGGACTTTAGGGTTGGCCTCAAGGTATATATACATGCTTATTTCGAACTTCAACAGTAATCATTTTCGAGAAATCAAAGCCACCGAGCGTGACCTAGCCGATCGCGGAAATCCTCCCGTCGCCATCACCGCTCGCAAGTTAGTCGCCGCTGCAGATCTCAGATCGTCTTTGATCTCCCGACGACAGAACCGAGGCAAGTCTAGCATCTCACGCTTCTCTCTTAAGATCTCTTATCTCTCGATTTGTTGAACGAGGATAGCTCTTCATTCCGAATCGATTGAGATGACTGATCCGATTGAGATCGTTGGTAGACCTTGCTTGCTTCGTCAAGAAGTTTGGATCTACAGAGCATCGCCGCCGCATTCACTTGCCGCCGCCGATCTTCTCAAGATCCTCTCCAAGGGAGTGCTCTGGTCATGGACTCTTTGTCTTCATCAAGAACGCTTCAGCGAATGAAGAGAGACATCGGGTTCTCCACACGTGTACTTCGTATCTCTTGTACATTCTATTTTTGTTTTGTTGTAAAGGAATACTGATTCCTAGTTGTAAGGGTTGGGTGCAACCCATGGTGGAGGAGTAGTGACTCCTTCGGTTGGAAGGGTGCCTTTCGTAGTGTGAGGATTTGATTTCAATCTGTTTGGTGAAGTGACCGAGTTGTCCCTTATTGGGAGATAGATCGAAGGGGGAGAGTGGACGTATCAAAATCGGGGAACCACTATAATTACTTATGTTCTTTTCTGTGCAGTGTTTGTTTAATTGTGCAGGTTATTTAAATTCCGCAGAAGACTGCAATTCACCTATTCCCCCCCCATAGGTGGAATTAGTTGACACTAAAGACTTTCATGATTTTTGAGTTTCATTGTGCAGGTGTAAGGATTGTAAGAAATTTTTCTAAGTACAAGTGTTGACACTTGTGATGAATTGTGTCGACACCCAGAAGTTGTGTCGACATAAGAAGCAAAGCTGTGTCGACACCCAGGCATTGTGTCGACACCTGAAGAAGAGGTTGTGTCGACACCAAGAATTGTGTCGACACCTAAGGCAGGAATTGTGTCGACACCTAAAGCAGAAGTTGTGTCGACACCCAGGAGTTATGTTGACACCAAAAGAAAGGCTTGTGTTTACACTCAGGATTTGTGTCGACACCTGAAGAAGGTTTGTGTCGACAGCTAGACACACACTCAATGCCATCTTAAAGCAACAGCTATTCTGAGTAGGAAGGCTTGTGTCAACACACAGGACTTTTGTCGACACACACTCAACGACAGCTATACGCACACTCAATGACAGATATACACACACTGAACGCCATTTGTCTGCAGCCGCTAAGTCAAGACCAGAAGCAGTTGTGCCGACACACAGGACTTGTGTCGACACACACTCAACGACGGTTGGACTTACAGTCAACGTCATCTGTCTGCAGCAGTTATGTCGAGACCAAGAGCAGTTGTGTCGACACACAGGACTTGTGTCGACACATACAAACATAAGCTGTGTCGAGTAGCTGAAGAATGATTATGTCAGCACATGGAGTGTTATGTCGATATCACCAAGACTTGTGTCGACACTTAGTCTATTTGTGTCGACACATATGAAGCAGTCTGCTGAGTGGCTATTGCTGACTTATAAAATCTTTGAGGAATCAACTATCATGACATGTGACTCGACAACTGTCATTACCAACAGGTCTGACACCTTTGTAAGAACTTTCAGATGGTTGTTACAAACCGGATCAGCTGGTAATCAGGAGAAATCTCTATATAAAGGTCTGATCTGTGACAACTTAAAGGAACAGATACAGAAATAAGAAAGTGAATTACCTAGATAAAGAATTCAACAACAAGAAAAGGGGAGACCCTTAAGAAGGCAGATTCTGAATAGTTTGCAGAGAAGATTCAGATCTTATTCTGAATTCAAGGAAGGATCTGATAGGAGATCAACTTCTACATCAAGAAGAGTTCAACCTTATTTTGTTATATCAAGAAGCTTTGAAACAGCTACGTTAGGGTTGATCTGGATATTCAGTTCATTCAAGAACTGATCAAGAAGCTCTAACCTATAGAGTGATCTATCTGGTGATATTCCTATATCTTTCAAATACACAATTACTTGTAGGGTCTTTTGTTAGATCTGAGTTGTAAGCCTATAATTATAAAGGCTGAGGTAGGGCTGAGTGCCTGAGGTATAGGACTATTGATAGTCTGAGTTGTAAGCCAAGTTATATAGGTTGAGGTAGGTCTGTGGCCTGAGGTAGGATTCTTTGGGAGAATTTGAGGTAAGACTTGTATAAGTCTGAGTTGTAGGAACCAATCTGGTTCTAAGTTGTAAGATCTGTTGATCTGAGTTACTGGAAGTGAGTTGGGCTGAATCCAGTTCTCTACTAGATAGGCGAAGGGGGAAATTGGATGTACCCATACCTTGGGGAACCACTATAAATCTGGTGTATGTTGTGCTGTGTTTTTCTATGCTGTGATTTGCCTTTTCTGTGCTAAGTAAGAACTAGTTATATTGCCTAAAATTCTTAAAGATAATTGGAACCTATTCACCCCCCCCCCCTCTAGGTGTTTAGGATCTTGAAATAAGTCTTTCAAAAATAACTAAATTAACTACTCCTATGCAGGCCACTATGCACTGCTTTGCTAGGCGGGATGGATACTCTATGGGCTGCTATGCACTACTTCACAAGGCGGATGGACAAGAAGTCAAGCAAAGTGGGCGGGTAGGATAGCTGAATGGGTGAGAAGGCTAGTAGAATGGATGGAGCAAGTGATGGTGGAGGAATGACAACACACCTAAGGAAACTCAAACACAAACTAATATCATAGAAATAAAATTCAAAAATTATAACAAATATTTGAGGTCAACATCATCAACAAATGAAAATCTAACTAACACAAGTCAATACCAGAGGAGGAGAGTGCAAGAATTCAATCGAGTCTGAAGCCTCATTGCAGATAAATGGTAGTAATTTTTGGGTTGTTAATCCGCGTCCTAGCTCAGTCTACAACTATGTTTGGGGTATAGGATAACATTCACCTTCTCCTATTGGATCCGCCTTCTTCCTCCTTCATCCTCCATTAGGGCTCTTGACCTAGGCCTCCATCATCCAAGTGCTTCAAGGAAGAGGATTCATACTCTACACTCTCCATCAAGCAAGGATATACTGCATTAGAGAAGAACGGGTTGTGAGATGAAGAAGATGGGTCCATTGGGAGAAGGTGACAACTCTGCTCTTCCCCGCACGTAGTTACGGACCGAGCTAGGATAAGGATTGAAAACCCGACGATTCCTACCATATATCCCCAACGAGGCTTTATATTCAGTTGAATTCTTGCACTCTCCTCCTCTTGTATTGACTTGACTTAGCTAGATCTTCATTTATTGATGATGGTGCATTCAAATATTTGTTATAATTTTTGTATTCCATTTCTATAAAATTAGTTTGTGTTTTAGTTGCTTGAGGTGCGGCATCATTCCTCCACCATCACTTTCTCCATCCATTCCGCAAGCCTTCTTACCCATTCCGCTAGCCTACTCTCCCACTTTGCTTGATTACTCGTCCATCCTCCCTGTGAAGCAGTGCATAGTGGTCTACATAGTCTCCATCCCGCCTAACAAAGTAGTGTATAGCGGCCTACATAAGAGTAGTTGATTTAGTTATTTTATTTTATTTACGTAAAACTAAAGCCCCTTCTTAACACTAACCTTGAGGATTTCCATCTCAAGCCCTCCTTGAAAGCTAACTCACCTATTTATGTTCCTTCAGAGATCGATACATGGGAAAATTTGCCCATTTTATATTACTTGTGCAATCAGTGTACTTGTCATCAGTGCATCAAAATTCTTGTAACTTCCATGTTTCATCTTATGGTAGTAACATATCTGATATAGGATTAGATCATAGGCAAGCATGAGTTTTGCAACTTGAGGGATTTCAAGGGCAAAACCTTGTTTTGGTGACCATAAGCCTAACACTACATCAGACAAGAAGTTATGTTAATCATGTCACAACAACACTAACACCCACATCAAATGCATTATGTTTAATGTCATCTTGAGGTCTTCTTCAAATCAGGACTCTTGCGATCATTATTCCCAACAATTTCCCCTATTTGAAGAAGTCAGAACCTCATATTACAATAAACATAAAGACATAACATAATAATTAAATAGAAATGCACAGAGGACAAATCCATTCAGATTATTTATAAATCAACAGAAATATTATAGTTTGATATTTAAGATAAATAACATGTAAATTCCAAAACAAATACAATTCAGCCCCTAGTCTTTCGGCATTTAGAATGGTTCTCCTGCAGCCATTCTCTTCTGTCTTTAGATGTAACCCAAAATCTTGGGAATGTATCTAGGAGGAGGAGGAGGTCAATTTTGGTGATTACTTATGTGGATCCTTCTCCTTGTCTCTTGTTTTTCATGTTTATGTCGTTCTACTAAATTATAGTACCTTGTAGTGTTGTTGGCATGATCTCCAAAATTTTACCATGTGTATAAGATGATATTTTTGGATATAGAGCTCTATTTTTCATAACCAGATATATTCTGAATTTCAATCCTCCTCCTCTATCTTGCCAACATAATCTCTTCTTGGCTTTGGACAACCTTCCTTTCCTAGTTGAAGATGCCTCCCAAAAATCAGCTAGAGGAGAATACTGAAAATCTTTCTAGGCATCTTCATTGTCTTCTGGAGGATTGCAGTCGTAGTCAGCAACTAGGTCACTTGGTGAAATTTCTAACTGTGGAGAGTACTGCATAGGTTCTAGATTCAGGGCTTCTGTGGTGGCATTGGAGATCCAAATATCCTGCTAGGCAGATTATTTATTTATAGTCCTCTCCCCCTTTCTGATTTCTTCAAATGTGTGTTTTTTGTGTCTTCTTGAGAATAAGCTATATTCTATTCTAACAAATTTACTCTTGCAACCATGGTGTTTTTGGTTTGGAGTAGATGACCATCCAATAGTTGACTGTAGAAGTCAATTTTGTCTAGCACATTCATTCTATGTTCAACCATAATATGAGCAGTTTCTTGGAAGGCTTGGTGAAAATTTGCTTCAGTGGCAACTTGAATGTCCATTATTGCTTGTATGCCCTCATGTGTCACATCATTATTTTTTGAAGTGAAGTCTACATCATTTACAGTCTTCATAAAAAAATATAGTGTTTGAGCATTTAAATAGTGCATCTCTTCCCACGCCGAGGTGATTTTCTAATTCATTTCATTCTTTGGACCTTGTATTGATCTTTGAACAAAATATTTTATCTTCCTTCTATGACTGTCTAACATGACTTGTAGTTGAGCCATAAATGAACTAAAAGGTTCTTCTGAGGTTGATGGAGATGGAGCTTTTGGCTTTTCTAAAGTTCTCCCTGGGTTGGGCAAGTGTGAGACTCATAATCCTCATATAGGCAGGCAGTCAGCGGTTGGTTTGTATGAGATAGGCTTTCCAGTGTCTGGCTCTTCCAGTATAATTTTCCCTTTCTACAGGACTATTTCTTTACTTGTGGGGATGAACTCTTCAGATTCTTCCTGAATAGTAGTGAGTTTAGGTGTGATCTCTGCCAATCTTTTGATGACCTATTCTCCTCTTTCTAGGTCAAAACCACTTTGGGCAGAGTCTTGTGGGTTTGAATCCCCCTCATTCTCTTCAGTGATAGTTATAAATCCCCCTCTCAGAACATAAGACACGATCGAGGGAAGTTTTATGCCCAGAATAGCCACCTTGTAGTAGCATCATCACACAAGCTAATCTGTACCACAAGTCGCCTATTCTGTCAGCTAACTTCCGATATCAAAAATGCCAACCAAATAAATAGAAGAATACAGAAGTCATGATCCACAAAAATGTTAATGTCCAAAATAGTACATCATAATAGGAAGCTACATCAGCTCCTGTAATATTAGAGTTCACTAATTGCCCGAAGGCTATATTATAACACTCAAAACTCACATCATTCACAAAAAGAAGCGAGGGTATTGTCGTATCAGGCCCTGTTATCCTTGCCTGACTATCCTCTTGCATGAGGTACTATTATTGCTCCGTCTGCGGGGTGTCCTCCTAAAAAATTGGGTGTAGCAACTGTTAGTCATAAAGACTAAGTGGCTCACATCCACTTACCTCAGTGACTCTTCGGCATCAGGTTGAGGAAATGAAAGAGGAGCACAAATTAATAATAATATATATCAAACAGGTGACAAAAGAGCATTGTTGAATCCAACATCACATGTATATAACAGTACATCATTAATAAGCAGGTAATAGTAGTAGATATCAATATATGTAGAGGGACTTCTAATCTATCAGCATATCAATTATAAGTACTGAATTTAACTTAACTTATAAAGTTGACCATGCAAATTTATAAGTTAAGGATCGGGTATATAAAAGTAACTCAACATATAAAAGTGCCCATACAAATTTACATGACGAGCATCTTATGCGGTGCAGTGCAATGAAATGAATGGATATGATGACTCACTCATGCTTACAAACACACACTTGCTATGTTAACATTGTACTTAGTTCCCACTTTTTGAAAAGAGAGATCCTCTCCTACATCACCCGTCGTGACCAAATGTGGATAGTGGAGTGAGCATCTCCACTACTAGGTGGGTATCCACACTACCATGCTTAGGCCTCTATACGCCTTAATGAAATTATTCCTTAACCAGCGTAGCTCCTGCATACACGACACAATAGGGGTATTGGGTAGATGTGCAGGAAGAGACCAACCCAACTGGCCTAACAACACGGAAGGGGTCTTTGGGAATTAATCACAAAAATTCCCAGCAAAATAGACTTAACAGGCATGGAAGATGTCTTTGGGAAGTAAGCACCAAAGATCTGAACCCAACTGTCTTAGGTCCAACATCCGGCTTCTATCAGTGTGATGACTGGCAAGCCTGTTTACCTGCCATATAAATTCTCAACACAGGATCAAACACCGTGTGGCCAAACAAACACACACGCACAAACAAACCCCACACATTCCCATACTCCCCAGCATCCCAGGGCTCCAAACAAGTCCCTTCATATTACATCTTACTTGTTCCCCATAAGTACGCAAGGGGTCCACCCCGAGTCCCTTTTTACCTTATCATAGGATGCCTCAACATTTATATTTGCCATTATCAGCATTAGGTTCAGCATAATAAAATAACATTGATCATCAGTAAATCCAAAACTATTTGTTCCCTTCGATCCTTAGGAGCAATAATCCCGAAACTATTAAATGATACATATCATTACCAAATCCACTAATATTTCTGCCATAGCTTAGGTCTAGCATTTCGATCATGTACACAAGCTTTTAGTCCCAATTAGGTTCCAATATATTTATTCAATCACAATAATTTATAATAAGTGATTAGAAATATCTCAACTCATTTTCTCCAATTCTTATGAAACTCAACTAGGGTTAACAAAATTCCATCAAGTGTATGTCGCCCAAATTTCATAAGAATCTGACAAATATCATTATGGGTGAACTACGCAAATTATAAAATCTGTACGTTCACAGCTTAAGTTCACTAAAACTTAATTTATGGGAACTACAGTCCTCTAAAAATAATGTGTAACCATCCGTTTGTAAGGTCTTCCCGAGGGCTAAAACTTTCATGTTTAGCTTGGGGCCTTCATCAAAATCATCACACCTAAAAACAGGCTTCAGTCTGGCTATGTACACTTGGACAAAGCTCATCCTATACAAATCAATTTCATCGCAGTAACTTTGGTCGCACTTTAGGGAGCTATAATGTAACATCCCGATTCGTGTTAGACCCCTCACACGTGTGTTGAGTCAAGAAAGATTTCCAGCCTTGGAGTGCACTGGTAACGGGCATCGAGTGCGTCGGCTGGAATCTACGAAGCGTCGAGTGTGTCGACTGGTAGGAAGGTGGGAAAAAGGATAGGCCACATGTAGGCTGTGAGACAAGTAAAATTCGTCGAGTGATACTCAATGCATAGGACGTTTTTACTTGGAGGAATTTTCGAGCAGTAGAATTCGTAGGATAACGTGGAATATACCCGACGAATTCGTCGAGTGACACTTGGCAAATTCGGTGGAAAAAGGCTTGGGAAATCCAGTGGAACAAGTGTAATTTGTTGGATATCATCGAGGATATCTGATGGATTCCTCAATAATGACTTAGACAATTTGGCGAGACTTGTACTGTTCGTCGAGTATTATCGAGGAATACTCGACGAATTCCTTGAGTTGGACTTGACGAATTCGTCAGAAATGCTTAAAAGCATTCGCCGAATCTTCCATTATTTAGGTCTAATTTGACTTAGAAGATTTTCGGCCTATTAAGTTGTGAAGGATTCGTTAGATTATGTTTACCCGATTAATCGAAATGATACAGGTAATTCCTACGATTCATCGGATATCGTCAAGGATACTCGACAGAATTTGACTTGGAGGAATTTAGGGCTATGCTGTGTTTGCTAATTCCTATGCACAGGCTGAACCGGATTTTGAGATGTGTGCTGGATGTCTCCTTTGGACCGGTCTTTTCATGAGGACTTATTTAATGCGATGATGGGTGGTCCAATGATAGAGTGACACTTGGCGAAGTAACATAAACGCAAATCCTTTCCTATAAAACGAAATACACAGAAAAACCTAGCCGTCATCGTTCATATTGCAGAATTAATCTTCTGCCGAGCCCAATAGAAATGAGGAACTTGCCAGAGTCAGATTTTCTGGAGGAAGAACTCTCCCTCTCCATGAATAATGATATCGACGAGGAAACTAAACATGCTGCCAAGGTGGAAAACGAGATCTATGGCCGGAAATGAGGTGAGTTTCCTCCCCTCTCCCTTGGTGCTAGATGCTTAGTTATGAAATAGGAGAGATGTCGGATCAATAGAGCTTGACTTGGTATGAAATGAAGATCTCCTTGGAAGAGACCACGCTTGGACCTTGTCCTAGGATTTTGTTGTCCTCAACCTTTCCTCTCTTGATTATGAAGACGATGGACTTGGTTTCGTGAAGAATGGTGCTCTATTGAGGGTGAATAAGGGAGGAGGAAGTGCTGAATGTGATTTTGTAGGAATGGCTAAATGAAGAAGATGAACCGATGTCGTTCGTTTGACTTTAAGATGTGTGCAGAAATCTGTTTTATGTATGCCGCAGGCTTCATTCTTTCTATAATCAATGATCCGTGAACTTCTAGGTCTTGGGCTGAACATGAAAGTTGTAGTCCTTAGAAATACCTTTCCAACGGATGGTTGCAAATTTTCTGGTGAGAACTGTGTCTTCTGTAAAGTGCGATGGAATTTTCTATATTTAACTAACATAAGGCCGGAATAGACTTTCTGTCTAAGTAAGTGATGTGTTAGCCATGCATCCGGAGTTTTGGGATTATTAGGAAGATTGTAGCCAAGTGATATAATGAATTCAGTGAATTTATTATATATGGTTTTTGATGAACCTTGGTTGTACAAACGATTGATTCATGAAATCCGATAAAGATGCATTTAATAACGATGTGATCAATGATGTGAGTTTTGGGAAGTGTTTGTGAATTATGTTGTATGAATGTGTAATCTATAGCTATGCGGTAATTTATAATATTTGGAAGGACATGTGATGTATTCCTTGTAAAATTATGCAAATCATGTTGAAGCTTGAATGTTTAATACAATATAAACTTGGAAAAAGGTATGAATTGATATGCAGGTGTATGCCAATTTACAAAGAAGGGCTAGATAACTATTATGCCCATGGTCATGCTATGAGCTTATTGAGCTTATGAATTGAAAGTAGAATTGGAAATAGTCCACCTCTTAGAGATATGTTAACTCCCTGTGGGTAGCGGTGAGGTTCAAACAATGGTTAAAAAGTGATTTGATATCCTAGGTTACGACGGAACCTCACGTGCTTTTGAGCAAAGGGTTGCTATGATGTGAAGGGATTCGGTTGGAGCCCTAGGATGTTTGATGGCATGGCTATGTGTAATTGCATATGGTGTGTGTTGACATGCAGTATCATAATACTGGGTAGAGGATAGTGTGGTTTGTCTATGGGCTCTCCAGTCGTTGCACCGATTGGAGTTGGCATATAGACCTTGCGCAGTTGGGCTTGATACTTGGTGTTCTTTCCCGAGGATCCTTTCGTTCCATGACAATAGGCAAGTTGGGTTGTGTTCTTGGTGCACATCTAACCTGAGATGCCTCTGAGTCGTTGTATGAAGAGGCTCCGCTGCTGTGTTCTTAGTATTGAGGCATATGGGGGCCTAGGCCTGGTAGTATGGATACCCGCCTAGTAGTGGAGACTCCCGCACCACTATCACCATTTGGACTCGAAGGATGATGCCTGAGAGGTTAGCTACTTTCTCGAAAAGTGGGAACTAGAGGACTTTGTGGACATAGCAAAACAGAGTGCGTGAGTTGCATGGGTGCATCATAAACCATCATTGCATCGCATAAGATCCTCATCATATAAATTTGTATGGGCACTTTTATATGATGAGTTGCTTTTCATTAAGCCAGTCCTTAACATATAAGTTTGTATGGGAATTTTTATAAGTTAAATTATATTTCTGTTATTAATTATATGTTGCACTCGATTGCTCTTCCTTTCCTGAATTGCAAGTGTAGAATGATACTATCACATGTCATACAATGTTGTTATTGCTACTCTAATATATAAAAATGTCCCACCTATTTGTACTTACTGTTTATATATATATATTGTATCTTTCCTCTTTTTCTCGCCCTGTGCCTAAGAGTCGTTGGGGTGAGTGGATATGATAGCCACTTAGTCTTAATGACTAATGATTTCAATGTCTACCATTTTAGGATGAAACCTAGCGGATAGAGTAGCAGCAACAGGTGATGTAGGAGGGTATCCACGCCATAGAGATAGGGCCTAATACGACGTTACCCTCACTGCTGTCGGTTATTGATGTGTGAGACTCTTGAGAGACATTTATTGTAGCCTTCAGGAAATTTTTTCGTACTCTGATATTCAATGAATCAATGTAGTTCCTTTTATTCATGTACTACGCTTTGGACATTTGCTTATTGTGATGATGTGACTTCTATTTATTCTCTTTATGTTGGGTTGGCATGAAAGATATTATGAGAGCCGGCAGAAAAGGCATCTTGTAGTACCGGTCAACCCGTGTGTTGACGCTGTCGCAAGCCGGTTGTTTTGGGCATAGGGGGGGTCTTACTAATGGTATCAAAGTGCAATGATCCTGAACTAAAGATGTCATTGAACAATGGCGCCACCCCCGCTCGAGTGGTCAGTTTGAGGTCAAACTGATATAATTGAAGCATTGGTGTGCCCATATGTATTTCACACTAAGTATTTCCAGTTATTACCTTACGATTAACCAACCTGACATTATGTTTGTACCTTTATTCGTAGATTCTGGTACATATAGAGATGACGACGGGCATTATTGTCCCTATGATTTTTACTCTATTCCAACAATTGGAGTTGGGGCAGACCCTAACTGCAATCTTGGATGCCTTCATGTCTCAGTAGGCTCTGGTGCAACAACAAGCCAAGGGATCAAATTGGCTGAGTAGATTCTGAGCTCTTTCTCCACCCGTCTTCAAAGGGACTGTGTCGGTTGTTCATACAGAGGAATGCCTATATACTGTACAATCTCTTCAAGGAATCAGATGCCTAGTTAGTATGGCTGTTACTTTAGCTGTGTCCGTCCTAGAGTCGTATGTAAAAAGGTTGTGGAAGTCCCTTATGGGCTCCACTTTTCAAGGACGTGTATGCACTGACATCAATTGGAATAAGTTTTTTGAGGCTTTCTTAGAACATTTTATTCCCTCCACTTCTTGATATGAGCTCGAGGAAAGATTCATACAATTGAAACAGGAATCGAAGTTAGTCATGGAGTATCAACGGGAGTTTCAACACCTTGCAGGTTCGCTTAATCCTATGACTTAAATGATCGAAGATATGCGAAGTGGTTCTACATAGGGTTGCGAGGTCCCCTAAGACAAGCACTTTTGTTTATAGCGGACTCGAGCCTGTTAGAGATTATAGATATGGCAAAGAGATTGGAAGCAGACCATTTGGGGGTCCAGGATAATAATAAGAGATCCTTTGAGAGCATAATTAAAGTAGGACCTAACTTCAGAAGGAGATAGAATAGTAGAGGTGAAAGAGGATGTAACGCCCCAAATTTCAGGTATGAGTGTAGGCTGAGCGACACGGCCAGGGACATGAGCATGTCCAAGGTTGTGTCCTGCTCTGTGTGCTCGAGTGTGGAATGGGTCTCGAGTGGGTCTCGAGTGTGTCTCAAGTGAGGAAAATGGCCTGGGATACGGGCGTATCCCATGCCATATCCTGCTCTGTGTTGTCGAGTATGGCACACAGCCTGTCGAGTGTTAGCAACACGGTCTATCGAGTTAGGTACACGGCCTGTGACACGGGCGTGTCCAGGGCCATACCCTACTTTGGGTCGACAAATTGAACTCAACGATCCTCGAGAGGCAAGTCAAGTTGGGCATACTGCCTGTGACACGTGCGTGTAAATGGTTGTGTCCTTCTCTATTTAGGGCCAAGGCTGTGTGGACTGTTGAACACGGGCTGGACATGGGCATGTCCAAAGCGGTGTCAGTGCACATGGGCGTGTCCCTGAGCCATGTCCTGGTCGGGTCAAGTCAGTTTGTTTACCGCTTAAGGAACACGGCCTGTGACACTGGCGTGTCACAAACCGTGTTCAGCCCAGAAAAGTTATTTCAGGGCAATTTGTGGCCGTTCATTTCCTTCAATTAGGATCCAACAGCCCAGGACTCTTCCTGCTGTATTAAGGCTGAGAGTTGAGGGATAGACTCTCACTTATCTTAAAGCCTTTCTCTTTCTAGTGTTAGAGAGTTGGGAGAGCAAGGAGGAAGGAGGAGAATGAATCCGACCGCCGGTGGAGTTTTACTGTCCCGAATCGCGAGCCGAGTCTAGTTTTGTTGAGGCAAGGCCATTGCGGTGCTTTTTATATGGCTAGTTTTCCATGGCTCTAAAGAGATAGTCAAGGGTAACGTTCTTTCTTCTTGGACATGTGAAGTCCTTCTTTTGGCATGTGCATGGATTTCCCCCACCAAAGGGTGGATTATTATGGGATTTCCCTTGGGTTGATTCTTGAAATCCCCAATCAGTCTTGCATATAGATCCGAAAATGTGTAGTACATAATAGGCATGCTGTGTGAAGCCCATCTGGATAGGTTGGTCTGGATTGGTGATGTTTCATTTTATGCACTGGAGAAGACTCCGTGTATAAATGTGTATGTTGTGGAGTCGATGGGTTGTGCCTGTGAAGGACATTAGCAGGAAGTACCTGAATGGAATTACAGGAAAATACCCTCGTAATTCTTGTGTTATATGATATGTAAGACCAGTTTTTTGGCACTACAGGATGCTGGAGGGTTTGGGTTGAGTTTGGGTGCAAAAAGAGAGTTCTGCTAAACCCGCCAAGCGACCATGAGGAATGCTGGCACTGACTCCCTTTTTGGATTGTGAAGCCAGTCCTTGGTGGATAGTATGGCTATTGTAAGCTGCGAGCTCTTGAAAGGCTTCATGTCGAACGGATAAGGGCAAACCGACCCACGTCATATGGACGATTTGAGCAACGGGATTGGCTTAACTGGACCGCGCTATGTCTGACCGACTGGTAGACCTAAGTTATTGGTCTCGTTGGAGCGCATAATGAGAGTCTTAGGCCTACGCACTGTTAAGACTAAATGCTCAATACCATCGAGTTTCAGACCTTGAATGGTGGCGGGACCCTGGTTCGCTGGTACACCAAGAATGTGCCCTGAGTGTACGGATCGTCGGGCTGCGTGGCCAACGGTTGTGATACATTGGTTGTGCATAAATGCACATTGTGTGATATATCTGCTTGTTAAAATTTATGCCTGCAGGGAAGGAATACCACTGCCCCGGGAAAGGGGTTAGGTCATTATAATTTGGTCAGCTGAATGCTGACCGTTGCCTTGTTTGCCACCATTATGATGGGCTATCCTTGTGCAGGTGCTAGAGAGCCGAGCGGGAAAGAGAGGGATGAAGCCCCTGCTACTATTGCTGCTCCTACTGGCCCTCGAAGGATAAGCGAAGAATTTTGTTATGTTAATGTGTGGTGGGCCTGTGCGCCGATGTCTGTAATCCATAGTTGTAAAGCATAACTGTAAGGCCTTAAGGCCAAACTTTTGTGTAATTTTTGTACATTCCTTTGGGAGTATATATAAAAGTTGTTATTTTTATATAGTGGACATTCATGGTTGTTGAGTTAAATTTTAACGTTAAAACCTTCCGCTAGCATGCACTGAGTTAGGATGCGAATTTATTTTGGTATTAACCTGTAACCTCGCCTCCTGTTTTGTGGCATATGGTTTGGGGCCTCGGTTGGACCTTCTATTATATGTTATTAAACGGATGGGGTCTTTATATTTTGGTATCAGCTTGTCTCGGTCTTCCTCTTTCAAATTCATGGTTGAATTCTTTTGTGGGGTGGCGAGCACGTGTAAGTGAAACCCACTTTAACATTAATGAACTCAAGAATGTCGACTAAGGAATGCAAATACACCTGTTTGAGGAACCTGCATGTTCTTATATTATTGTTATTGCTTGTGCAAGGTCGCTAAAGTGTGTCTTGTTCACCTATAGGTGCCACGTAGTGGTGCTGTGTAGTCTGAGCCCCAGCATTCTAATGAGAGTGCGGCACCAGCTGAGGTGCCTACACCTCCTCCTTCTGCGGAAACAGTACGCTTAGTTGTTGAGGTGCTATTTGCAATGATTCATGCAAAGCCTATTGGGCAGACGCAGACGGCATTGGTGCTAGAACGGGTTGGAGTAAGGCCAGAACCTGTTTAGGTTGTTGATCCTCGAGCAGCTGAACGATAGTTGAAGCAGTTTATGAGCTTCAATCCTCCTACGTTTACGGGTGTGGGAACCCCAACACAGGCAGAGGATTGGTTGTCACGCGTCAAGCGTATATTGACGGTGATAGGGACGGAGGAAGATAAAAAGGTCACCTTGGCCACCTTTTTGTTGGAAGGAGAGGCTCGGCTATGGTGGCACGAGATGGAGTTGCACCACTTAGTGGGAGGAAATAAAATGAAGTCTCGATCGAGGAGTTCTCGCAACTATTCTTGGCAAAGCACCTGCCAACAGCACAATGTATCGCCATGGAAAATGAGTTCGAGCATCTAACGCAAGGAGAAAATAGTGTCGATACCTACCTGCATGAGTTTACACAGTTAGGATGCTATGCGGGGTCTATCTTCGCTGATGAACAACATAAAACCAATCGGTTCTACGAAGGGTTGCGAGAAGAGTTGAGATTCCTGCTCTCAAGTTCGGTGAACCAGGGGTTTCAAGCGTTGGTGGATACGGCTTGTACGTTAGAGAAGGATATGAAGCAGGTGCAAGGAAAGAGGGACTTGGCTGTGACGAAGTCTGAGTTCAAAGTGCCCCATCCTGGAAAATCGAAGTACCAAAAGAAATGGGGCAAGAGATCCAAATCGTCTGGACAGACTCTTTCTACAGTTGTGTCGGGGGCACCTTCAAGGCAAGAGCCTCGTACCTACTATACATGTTGTAGAGTGGGGCATATAGCCCGTTACTATCGGGTTGGTACGCCAAAGGTATAAAAGAAGACTGGAGCGTCATATGCTGAGAAGGGAAAGACAGTGGTGGAGTCCTCTGCATCCAAGGCGTAGCCACGAGTATAAAATCTTGGCCAACATGAGGACATAAAGCAAAGTGACCTCGTTACAGGTACGATCTAAGATATTGATTGCGTACTTTTCATATTTCATACATTGTGTGTGTATCTTGTGTATGATGTGTTGGTCTTAGGCTTTTTCCTTATTCGAAACAATCCGGCGAGAGCACTGTTTGATACGGGTGCTTCCCATGCAGTTCTGTCTAAGGACTACGTAGAGCGAATATGAATACTTAGTCATGTGATGACAGATCGTATGAAGGTGTTGTTACCAAGCGGATGGGTGATGCATGCGGATAGGACTTGCTATGTGGAGTTACAAATAGGAAGTTGGGATTTCTGTTTGAACACATCTGTGCTACCGATATCGAAATTTGATGTGATCTTTGGCATGGACTGGCTTTCGGAGCAGCGTGCCTTTATTGATTGCAATTCAAAGGAGATTACAATGGGCCAGAATACCGAGCTTGAGACTAAGTTCGCTGGTATGTGAGGAGTGAGTGGGTTCTTGATGTCTGCACTCCAAGTCATCAATGCTGTTCGGAAGGGCACGAAGTTATTCTTCACACTTATTCAGGTTGTTGAGCCAAAGGCCAGTGTGAATGATGTTACGATTGTGTCGTAGTTTGCTGATGTGTTTCCTAAAGATCTTCCGGGGTTACCACCCTAGCGGGAGATCGACTTCACTATTGAGCTGGTGTTAGGTGCAAAACCTGTGGCCCGCTCTCCTTATCGGGTAGCGCCAAAGGAAATGGTAGAACTGAAAGTTCAAGTGCAAGAGTTGCTGGAATAAGGATACATACGCCCAAGTATTTCACCTTGGAGCGCACCGGTTCTTTTTGTGAAAAATAAGGATGGTAGTCTGCAGTTGTGTATTGATTATCGCGAATTGAATAAGCTAACAGGGAAAAACAAATATCTGATTCCATGGATAGATGACTTGTTTGATCAGCTAGTGGGATCAACCATCTATTCTAAACTGGACTTAAAATCTGGTTATTACCTGTTGAGGATTCGGGAAGGTGACATTCCGAAGACAACATTTGGAACACGCTACAGTCATTATGATTTCACTGTAATGCCGTTTTTGGCTATGTAATGCGCCATCGATGTTCATGGATCTAATGCACCGAACGTTCCGAGAGTACTTTGACTTGTTTGTGATCGTATTCATTAATGATATCTTAGTATACTCTCAATCTGAAGCTGACCATGAAAACTATTTACAGTTGGTGTTGCATACCCTGCTGAGAAATAAGCTCTATGCCAAGTTCTTAAAGTGTGAGTTTTGGCTGTCGTCAGTGGCTTTTGTTGGCCATATGGTAAGTGGAGAGGGCATTGCGGTGGATCCATCAAAGATAAGAGCCATACGGGAGTGGCCAGTGTTGTCTTCTGTGGCCGAAGTAAGGAGTTTCCTTGGACTTGCAGGCTACTATAAACGTTTTGTAGAAAACTTCTCACTGATCGCTTTGCCTCTTACTACATTAACGAGGAATTATAAAAGTTCGTTTGAATGCTGGAGTGTGTGCGAGCTTTTGAAGAGCTAAAGAGTTGTTTTACCACGACGCCTGTTTTAACATCGCCATGTGGTACAGACGGCTATGAGATTTATAGTGATGCTTCATGGAGCGGCTTAGGCTGCATTCTTCTGCAGTTTGGAAAGGTGATTGCTTATTGCTAACGCCAGTTGAAAGGGCATGAGAGAAATTATCTCGTCCACGACTTGGAGTTGGCGGCAGTGATTTTTGCACTTAAGTTGTGGCGTCATTATCTTTATGGTGTAAAAGTGGATATATTTACGGACCATAAGAGCCTAAAGTACCTATTGGATCAGAAGGATCTTAATATGCGACAACGGAGGTGGATGGAGTTCCTTGGGGACTACAACTTTGATATTCACTACACTCCCAGAAAGGGAAAAGTGGTCGCAGATGCCTTGAGTCATTGGACTCCGTCACGGGCAAATTGGTTGCAGATGCATGATGAGCGTCTGATCTAGGAGTTGGAAGCATTAGAGATTTCTTGTGTTAACAAGATTTCCATAGAAAATGCATGCTGGAACTGGATGAAAGTACAATATGACCTTGCAAACAGGGTTCGATGAGCAACAGAACTCGATGAAAGTCTATAATGCTATGTAGTGGATGATTCAAATTACCAATTCTCCTGGGATGACGGACTTTTGAGGAAAGAGGGTCGTCTGTGCATCCCAAGTATGGGTAAGCAAAGAGAAGAATTGATGTGTGAGGCTCACTTCACAAAATACTCAATTCACCTAGGGAGCACAAAGATGTACAAATGATATGAAAATGTTGTTCTGGTGGCCAGGGTTAAAGTAAGACATAACACATTATGTGGCTAAATGTCAAACATGTGCCTTGGTGAAAGCAGAATGCCAGAAGCTCGAAGGTTTCTTGAAGTCGTTACCTATTCCAGAATGGATGTTTGATGATATTTCAATGGATTTCATTCACGGTTTGCCGAGATCTCAATGCGGTAACGATTCGGTTTGGGTGATCGTAGACCGGTTGACTAAAGTGGCTCACTTCCTTCCGAACAAGAGGGACGATTCAGTGGAAGTTTTGGAAAAACTGTATGTTGAGCAAATCGTAAGATTACATGGTGTTCCCCGTAGCATCGTAAGTGAGCGTGACGGGTGATTCACTTCGAATGATTGGAGGCTAATCCATCATTTGTTGGGCACAAAGTTAACGTTCAGTACGACCTTTCATCCCCAAATGGAAGGCCAAACTGAGAGGACCAACAGAACGATGGATGACAAGCTCCGAATGTGCGCCTTGGATTTTGGAAAGAGGTGGGAAGATCATCTCTATATGGTAGAGTTTTCCTACAATAATAGCTACCAGGCTAGCATAAGTATGGCACCATTTGAAGCTTTGTATGGTCAAAAATGCCAGACACCATTAACTTTGGCTGAAACAGGCGAATCTAAAGTATATAAGCGTAAGGAAGTCGAAGAATATAATTCGACAATACGCTCTATTCGGGAGAGGCTACTGATAGACCAAGATAGACAAGCAAAGTATTATAACACCAAGCACCGAAACGTTGAATTTGCGGTTAGCGATTGGGTCAATTTGAAAATCAAGCCCTTCAAAGGCGTGTCCAGGATTCGGCGCTTGAAAAGGTTAAGTCCAAGATATCTTGGTTTGTTTGAAGTGGTGGAGCAAATTAGGGAAGCTTCCTATCGGCTACCTCTTTCGCCAAAATTGATTGGATTACATGATGTGTTTTATATATCATTGCTTCGGAAAGCCGTAAAAGATCCAGCTCAAGTGATTGCAAATGATCGCGTACCAGTCGAATTTGGGCTAACAACGAAGGTTAGGCCCATTCAGATCGAGGATAAAACCGATAAACAGTTGTGGAACAAGACAATCAGGTTGGCCAAGGTCCGGTGGGACAATTGTGGCCATGAGGAGCTAACATGGGAGTGAGAACAGACCATGCGTACTGAATTTCCCGAACTATTTGTCTAAACTGTAGTACCGTACGTAAATAGTTGTAACACATTTTTTTTGAGTAAATTTTTGTTATAACCTCTTGATTGCTATTTCCTTACTGTATCAAATTTTAGGATGAAATTTCTTGTAAGGAGGGGAGGATTGTAATGCCCCAAATCAAAGGTATGAGTGTAGGCTGAGCAACACGGACTGGGACATGGGAGTGTCCAAGGCCGTGTCATGCTCTGTGTACTCGAGTGTGGAGGGGAGGATTGTAATGCCCTAAATCTCGAGTATGAGTGTAGGCTGAGCGACACGGCCTGGGACATGGGCGTGTCCAAGGCCATGTCATGCTCTATGTACTAGAGTGTGGAATGGGTCTCCAGTGGGTCTCTAGTGAGGCATATAGCCTGGGACACGGGCATGTCTCAAGCCGTGTCCTTCTCTGTATTGTCGAGTAAGGGACACATCCTATCGAGTGTTAGCAGCACAGTCTGTCGAGTGCGGCACACGGCCTGTGACACAGCGTGTCCAGGGCCATGCCCTACTTTGGGTCGTCAAAATGCACTTGACGATCCTCGAGAGGAAAGTCGAGTTGGGAACACGGCCTGTGACGCGTCCGTGTTAATGGCAGTGTCCTTCTTTGTTTGTGGCTAGGGCTGTGTGGACTTCTGAACATGGGCTGGAAACGGGTGTTTACAAAGCCATGTCAGGGCACACGGTCTGTGACACGGGCGTGTCCCAAAGCTGTGTCATGGTCGTGTCAAGTTGGTTTGTTTGCCGCTTAAGGCACACGTCCTCTGACATGGGCGTGTAACAAGCCATGTTCAGTCCAGAAAAGTTATTTCAGGACAATTTGTGGTCGTTCATTTCCTTCAATTAGGATCCAACAGTCCAGGACTCTTCCTGCAGTATTAAGGCTGAGAGTTGAGGGATAGACTCTCACTTATCTCAAAGCCTTTATCTTTCTAGTGTTAGAGAGTTGGGAGAGCAAGGAGGAAGGTGGAGAAGGAATCCGGCTACCGGTGGAGTTTTAGAGTCCCGAATCGCGAGCAGAGTCCAGCTTTGTGGAGGCAAGGCCGTTGCAGTGCTTTTAATCCGGCTAGTTTTCCATGGCTCCAAAGAGATCGTCAAGGGTAACGATCTTCCTTCTTGGACATGTGAAGTCCTTCTTTTGGCATGTACATGGATTTCCCCCACCAAAGGGTGGATTATTGAGGGATTTCCCTTGGGTTGATTCTTGAAATCCCCAATTAGTTTTGCATATAGTCCGGAAATATGTATTATGTAATAGGCATGCTGTATGAAGCCCATCTGGACAGGTTAGTCTGGATTGGTGATGTTTCATTTTACGCACCAGAGAAGACTCTGCGTATAAACGTGTATGTTGTGGAGTCGATGGGTTGTGCCTATGAAGGACAGTAGCAGGAAGTAATAGAATGGAATTCTAGGAAAATACCCTCGTAATTCTTTTGATGTATGCTATGAAAGACCACTTTTCTGGCACTGCAGGATGTTGCAGAGTTTGGGTTGAGTTTGGGTGCAGAAAGAGAGTTCTGTTGAACCATCCAAGCGACCGCAAGGAACGCTAGCACTAACTCACTTTTTGGATTATGAAGCCAGTCCGTGGTGGACAGTATGGATATTTTGAGCTGCGAACTTTTGAAAGGCTTCGTACCGAATGGATAAACGGAAGCCGACCCGCGTCATATGGACAATTTGAGCAACGGGATTGGCTGAACTGGACCGTTGTATGTCTGAACGACTAGTAGGCCTAAGTTATTGTTCTCGTTGGTGCGTATAATGAGAGTCTTAGTCCTACGCGCCATTAAGACTAAATGCTTAATAATGTCGGGTTTTGTACCTTGAATGGTGGTGGGACCCTAGTTCGCCGGTACACAAAGAATGTTCCCTGAGTGCACGGATCGTCGAGCCGCAAGGCCGACGATTGCGATATATTGGTTGTGCGTAAATGCACATTGTGTGATATATCTTCTTGCGAAAAGTTATGCCTGCAGGGAAGGAATACCACTACCCCGGGAAAGGGGTAGGGTCCTTATAATTTGGTCAGCTAAATGCTGACCGTTGCCTTGTTTTCCACCATTATGGTGGGCTGTCCTTGTGCAGGTGCTGGAGAGCCGAGCGGGAAATAGAGGGCTGAATACCCTGCTGTTGTTGCTGCTTCTTCTTGCCCTCGAAGTATGAGCGAAGAATTTTGTTATGTTCATGTGTGGCCGGCCTGCGCGCCGATGTCTGTAATCCACACATGTAAAGCGTAACTGTTAGGCCTTAAGGCCAAACTTTTGTGTAATTAATGTACATTCCTTTGGGTGTATATATAAATGTGGTTATTTATATATAGTGGACATTCGTGGTTGTTTAGTTCAATTTTAACGTTAAAACCTTCCGCTAGCATGCTCAGAGTTAGGATGCGAATGTATTTTTGTATTAACCTATAACCTCGCCGACTGTTTTGTGGCATATGGTGTGGGGCCCCGGCCGGACCTTTTATAATATGTTATTAAATGGATGGGGTCGTTACAGAGGAAACCAAAGAGGTGGCGGCCATTTCCATCAAGATTTTAGCATGGAACGTCCGGTCCCAAAGTTAACACTACCTCCACCCCCGCAGTTCCAACCACACCAACAACCAGGAGGACCATTCAGGAAAGTCTATTATCAGTGTAAATAGCCAGGCCACATCCGACAATATTACCCATAACTAGGTAGAGATGTCCATGCTGTCCCTCCGGTGGCTCAGCGAGAACGAGGATGACAGCGTGGCCGAGGACTGTAAGGAAGGAATCCGGGACCTCCGCGGGAGCAGATGTTTGCTCTATATATGACTCAAGAGCAGAATCCTCAGGACGTGATTGCAGGTATGTCATAGTTTGTTTAATATGTTATAAACATTCGTCCTTAGCTTTCCTAAAATTGTGTAGAAATCTAGTTGAAATTTTTATAATCGATACTTAGGCACCGCGATTGTTAGTGGAAAACCAGCCCACAATCTATTTGATACTAGTACCCTCATTCATTTGTCTTGGCAGATTTTGTGAAAGATTTAAGTTGCGTGCAATATTTCACCAATATCACTCGGAGAGTACGCCTCCTAGACGGCTCTGAGATGACTTCATTCGCCAAGTGCGATTTGGAAGTGTATATTGGAGGAAAACTTTTTGAAACCCCTGCAACGGTGATTGGGATGCCAGAATTCAATCTTATTCTTGGCATAGCGTGGTTGGATTAGCGCCACGGCAGAATTTATTGTGCGGCGAAGCAAATCACCTTGAAGCACAAAGATTCTGAGATAATATTTCAAGGTATTATACTTGTACCCCGAATGTTGTTTACTTCGATTCAGGCCCTTAAGTCCCATATGAAAGGGGAGGTGGTGTTAATGATATGTTTTAAGCTAAAAGAGGTGGTGACGAGCATGAAAAATGTGCTAGTAGTGCGGGATTTTCCTTAGATATTTCCCGAGAAGCTTCCAGGATTACCCCACATAGAGAAGTGGACTTTCAAATTAAACTAGTACCGGGTGTCAAGCCCATCTCTAGGACACCTTATAGAATAGCTCCAAAGGAACTCACTGAGTTTAAAGTTTAGTTGCAGGTGTTAGTAGAATCAAGGTTCATTCACCCCAGCTCATCACCCTGGGGAGCCCCTGTTTTGTTTGTTAAGAAGAAGGATGGATAACTACGATTATGCATAGACTATCGGGACCTCAACAGACTGACAGTGAGTATAACGGTCCAAGCCCGCCAACCCTACGGGACCCAGCTGGCACCACCGGCCTACCAGAGTCCAGACCCTGGCCCACTACTGGAAGTCAGCCTATCACATCAATCCTATAGGCCATGCACCCCAACCCCTCTCCGCGCCTCTTTTTCAATAGCGGTAGGTTGTTGCCACTAGGGATCGAACCCAGGACATTGATTAGAGACTCTTTACCACAGCTCTCATCACAAACTGATGCGTGGAAATCGGCAAGCGCACTAGTCGCACAAGTAATAAAATTTGGGAATAAATCCCCGAGTGTCGGTCTCTTGAGGAATGCAATTAGCATAGAGAGACGACAGTTCAGAAAATATTGTTATGAGGGTTATACTTAAAAAAGATTAAAAAGGGGGATTGTGAGATTGTGGTTTCTTGATCTAATAAACTAATTAAGACTATGCGGGTCGAAGGCACCGCTTCTCAAGGTGAGGTGAGTGTATCGGCCGTGATGCCGAACTTCGGTTGTGCAAGTGGACAAAAAGCTAATGGATGGAAGTGTTCTTTTGCTGTGTGCAATCGGGTGAAACAAGGGTATGGAGTGGATGGGGAGTGGGCAAGGCACATTCACAACACAAAACTCAAAAGCAAATGAAAACTACAAACATACAATTAGATATAGAGTAGAAAATGTAGTTCATTATAATATCAAATCATTCCATACAATGAAGAAAGGGGAAGAGGAGTAAACCACTAGAGGGTGAAGGTACACCGCAGGTTGTGGCCGGAAGAGCGAGTTATAAATCCGCTTACGGGCTCTGTCCGAGGAGGCTTCCGGTACCAACGAGCTGTCACCTCGAAGGCCTTTGAGTCCGTTCTCTAGGTCGTCTTCTTCTCCAACTCCGGTGGAAAGCTTGGAGTTGAGGTCATCAATGTCCGGGAGCTTCGCTGGAGGGTTTAGAAAGCTTCGGAATCAACGACTACAGACTCTCGATGGAAGGGATGAAGGTGGAGGTGGCTGCAGCGACTGGAGAAGTAGAACGACACTTCCTGCGCACTCTCCGATCGTAGAAATGACCAGCATTGACCTAAATAGCGGAGCAGGCCCTTAAATACGGAGGCAGAACAAGCAGAGCACACGATCAGTGGCGCACGACCAGTGGTCGTGCGCACTGTCGGTCGATTATTGTACGTAATTTCCAATTAAACCTGCAACTTGTATAGAAACATCAGCAAATATGCGCATGATCAGTGGCGCACGATCGATGGTCGTGCGCACTGAATTCACTGATTGTGTGATTGGTTAAGACAAAACTGCAGAAAACATGAGGTAAATGCGCACGAGCAGTGGCGCACGACCGGTGGTCATGTGCGCAATGTCCAGTGCTCGTGCGATTACCCGGGCAGAACAAGGAAAATGAAGAGGACAGAGCGCACGATCTTCAGCGCACGACCAATGCTCGTGCGCAATAAGTCCAGTGATCGTGCGATCGTCAAGAAAGAACTGGGTAAAAGGAGAATGTAATGCGCATGATTAGTGGTGCATGACCAGTGGTCATGCGTAGTGAGTCCAGTGATGGTGCGCAGTGTTCCTGTATCGTCGGGGTCTCACCAGCGGTTCCGGAGCACGCACACGACCCATGCACCAGCAGAAGAAGCAGATAGGCCACCAAAAGTGCACACAACATTCTCAAGACACGGCGAGAGAACAAGTAAAATAAACGAAAACACAGATACATCTAATGCACACAGAAAACAGGCCTAAAGTTCACTTAATCATGACATACGCAGATAAACAAATATAAGCGGTTATAGCTCTCAAGTGTAGTGCAAAGACGATAAAACTGGCCCAGATGAGTCCAAAAATCAGTGTAATATTTGGACTCATCACACCCCCAGACTTACCCATTTGCGCGTCCCGCGCAAATCATTACTCCGTGGACTGTAAAAACAGCTAGCTGGCTTAGAAACTTCAAAATCAAGTAGGACGAGAAATCAAATACCTCATGTGCATAGAAAATAGAATAGAAAAACTTTTTAATTATACTATGGAGCTTAAATTATTCGACAGGGGTAAATAAATATTATGTCTACTTTAAATTAGAGTTCTGGAGAGTCGTTCGGTCATGTGTATAGAGAAAGTAGACAGGCCATTAAGGCGAGCATTGCCCAAGACCGAGGCTCGTAATCACCTTTAAAGAAATCCATCAATGTTGGGAACCATAAGCTTGCCCTTTCACACTCTCTCCACGATGCTAAGTAGAATCATATGTGAATCAGTAGGACTTGTAGGTTTGAATGGGGCTAAGGCTAAGGTGTGGTAGTCAATGATAAACATGGAGGCTACACGCAACCAAAGCGAGGGAACAAGAGCTAAACCCATACAGCCACTAAGAAATGAATGTGAGACAAACCCCTAGCTTGGCTTGAAAACCGGGTATACACACGACCTATCCTGACCAAAAACTAACACACAAGATGGGGATTGCAATTCTCCTTGTAATACTTTTAGATTTTCCTTTTATTTTTCTTTTTTATTCATCTTTTTCTTTTACATTTTTCTTTTCTTTTTCATTCAGCAATCCCTCAATCTAACAATCAACAATTCATGAATTCATCTCCACATCACATGAATCCCACATATCACAACATATCAAAATTTTGAATTCGATGAAGCTCAAGGTTTTGGTTGCGACAAAAGGGTTGGCTTTTAGGCTTTGGTGAATATAGGTGGAGCTTTAACAAAAGGTGGGTAGGCGCAAATTTGGCTTGCAAGGGTCAGCTGCTAGGACTAGGTACAAAAAGGCTCAAAATAGTAAAAATGATGGCCTACCTCACGCTCACACTCGACTAACCGGGCACAACTTCTTCGAGAGTAGCTTGGGTCAAGTTCTCAGTCCCCGAAAAAGACGATCCTTCCCCCCAACTCGAGCAATACGAGTCTAGTGACAGCTATACTCATCTTTACACTACCGTTCAGTTACTCCGGATTCTACAATTTTAAGTAGCACAAACAGAATTTACTTTTGCAGAATAAATTTAAGTCTATGAGCATGAAGAAAAAGTAATCCTATACTATTTCTACGCAAATCATGAGTACTCGATTAGGAGCACTGCATGAGTTTCGAACTACTAGATCCCAAAATCCTAAGCTAGCACCACTTCTTAGAGTTTTCACAAAAGTAATACATTTGACTTGAGCCGCACGCGTGGTTAAGTGCTCACTCATGTGGGTGATTCAGTGTGTGCAGTAGTGATCATGAAATAAATAAATGCAGACGAGTATGCAATAAACTGTGTTATGTAGTGATCATAGGCAACTCTACTCACAGACTAGAATGTGACAATACGGAAAAGTAAAACATGCAAATAAAAAAAGGGCTTGGGGAAGAAGTACCTATGCTCAAAATTGAGCATACCAGTCATGCGACGAGATATCCAAGTGCAGCCAAGTTACCGCCCCTCAAATATTCCTACACCTGCGATTTAAATATGTACGCAAAACAAAAGATGGACATATATATATATATATATATATATATAAACTCAAAACACAGCACAGAACCAAATGGTCCAACATGGGTTGTCTCCCATAAGCCTCTTTTGTTTACTGTCCTTAAGGTGTACCAAATACCTGTATTAGCGGTTATAATAAAGAGTTCTTTGTAGCTAGAAAAGAACGAAATAAAATAGAGTAAACAAGAGTTCCATACGCTGCGAGAAAATGGAAAGAGGAGGGTAAGTGGAATGATAATGTTGCAATTAGCTATAAGCGGATTTGTGGTAAGTCTCTCCGGTGGGGTGCGAGGGGACGGCAGATTGTCTTTTTGCGTCGGGGGAAGGGGATTTCCCCTTACTCCGATTGTGCGCTTCCTCCCACCGGAAGGCAGCGTAGCCCTCGTCGCGTAAATGCTTTGCCTCTTTCAGTTTCTACACCGTGGGAGACTTCCAATGGATGTAGTCTGTGTGTTTTTCTGTTTTTGTGGTTGGTGGCGTCCTGTCCGGCACCTTGACGGCGACCGGATCTGCCTAAGATACAGATCGCTTAAGAGAGCTATCAGCAATGTCATACAAATAAGTGTCTAGGGTTTTCTCCCGGATAAAACTCGGTTCGCTATGCTCAAAAATAGAGTTGGCGGGAAGTAGAAAGGCAGTCGTGTCTTTGGCACACTCGGTCTCCTCTTTGACCAATATCTCTTGATTCTCATCTATCTCCTAGGAGAGTCCTTTCTTTGTCTTCTCTTCCAGATGTGCTTCTTCCAATATTGGGAGTCCTGAATCTATCTTGGTATCTATGACACTCAGAAAATTGTTATTTTGAGTGGGAGAGGGATGTACGGATGTGTTATCGTAGGCGGAATCTGCTGCTTGCCAAGTGACGCGTTCTTTGGAAAAGTCGAGTGATGCGCCACTGGCCGTCAGGAATGGGACTCCTAATATAGGAATAGAATTATTTTCCCTTGGTCAAGAAACCTGGAAGTCAGTGGTTATACTTTTTCCGTTGACCTCGATTTCGACTTCCCGTACACCTCCCTCGTTGTCAACCAAATTGCCATTCGCTAAGATAAGCGACTTCTGGTTTTCAGTGTCGACTTATAGGTGCATCTTTGCAACATCTTGCAGTGTGAGGATGTTGTTGGATGCCCCGGAGTTGTATAATGCAGGGGTTTCGAAGTTGTTTATTTTACAATTGATGACGAGTTCGTTGCTTTTTCCCAAATTTTCCTCCCCAAGGATTTTACCTTGTTCTTGGGGGTTCTTTTCGGTATTATTAGGTAAGGTGCCTTGGGTGCACTCGGAGACCACTTGGGCCAATTAGCCCAACTGTGCCTCCAGTTTGCGTATCGAGGCGGCTTCATTTGTCATGTTGGTTTGGGAAATTTCAACGAATTTCTCGAACATCTCTTCCAAACAACTTTTTTTAACGACGGGGGGCCCTTGGGAATAATTTGGTTGAGGCGGCCGCAGTTCGCTTTCAGAGGCATACTCATCGTTTTGATGCTGCCCCAGTTGCCATCTTTGGCCAGATGCGTTTGGATTCTAAGAAAAATTGGGGTGGTTTCTCACCCCCGGGTTGTATGTGTTTCCGTAAGGCACTCCCCTATTTTGATTTGCTACAAAATTAACTGACTCATTCAGAAAAGAAGATTCGTCTGGTACCTCGACTCCTAGGCATTCGAAGTTGTGCTGGTTGGTGCTTCCGTAACCTTGGCATGAGATTACCATCACTGGGGCGGCGACGGGCTTGGGGATATCAACGGCGAATACTCCACTTTTACTTCATGGGATGTTTCTTCCAGCGGTCACGTAAGCGCTGTGGGTGGCGATGTCTTGTAAGATTCTCAGTGCATCTTTTGGAGCAGGGTTTATGATTGTTCCTATGGAGGCGGCATCGATCATGGCTCGGTGGTGGGGTTCAATAGCGAAGTAGAAACATTCGACGAGGTTCTAAGTTTGGAATCCATGGTTAGGGCACTTCCTCAGTAGCTCGTTGAAATGCTCCCAAACTTCGGCTAAACTTTCTTGATTGGCTTGCCAGAAGTTGGCTATTGCTCACCTCATGCTCACAATCTGATCTACCAGGTGGAACTTAGCTAGGAATTTTATGGTCAAAGCCTCCCAGGTGGTGGCTGTTCTCGGTGGAAGGGAGTGAAGCCACGTCTTGGCTTTGTCCCTTAGTGAAAAAGGGAACAGACAGAGCTTGACTGTTTTGTCCAGGATTCCAGCGTAGCGGAACGTGGCGCAAATTTCGAATAATTCCGCCTTGTGAAGATGGGCGTCTTTAGTGGCCATTCCTGAGAACTGAGCGTTATTCCGAATGATATTAAGGATAGCTGGTTTAATCTCGAACTGTTGGTTGGTGATAGCTGGTCCGAAACCGGGGTATATGCTCCCGATGTTAGGTGTAGTGTAATCCCTAATGGTATGGACCTGGGGAGGGTTCACTTCATTTTCGTCATCATTTCGGTCGCCAGGAGGTATCCCTCAAACTCGGTTGTCGGCATCGATATTCAACTGGTCTCCCATTGGGGCTAAAGTGATGGATACAGCGCGTCTTCACGCTAGGATAGTACATTCGATCTCTGTGTCGTAGGCTATAAAATCTCTTGTGGCTCGACCCTGCATTCACTGGGCCAAACTACACAAGGAAACAACAGTCAAAAACACTAACTCTTATAACAATATTTTCAGTCATCCTGAGTCGCTCTATAGTTGCATTCCCCGGCAACGACGCCAAAAAATTGATGCGTGCAAATCGGAAAGCGCATCGGTCGCACAAGTAATAAAATTTGGGAATAAATCCCCGAGTCTCAGTATCTTGAGGAATGCAATTATCATAGAGCGGCGACAGTTCAGAAAATATTATTATGATGGTTATACTTAGAAAAGATTAAAAAGGGGGCTTGTGAGATTGTGGTTTCTTGATCTAATAAACTAATTAATACTATGCGGGTCAAAGGCACCGCTTCGCAAGGTAAGGTGAGTGTATTGTCCGCGATGTCGAACTTCGGTTAGGCGAGTGGACAGAAAGCTAATGGATGGAAGTGTTCTTGTGCGGAGTGTAATCGGATGAAACAAGGGTATGGAGTGGATGTGGAGTGGGCGAGGCGCATTCACAACACACAACTCAAAAGCAAATAAAAACTACAAACATCCAATTAGATATAGAGTAGAAAATGTAGTTCATTACAATATCAAATCATTCCATACAACGAAGAAACGGGAAGAGGAGTAAACTACTAGCGAGTTGTCAATCCGCTTCCGGGCTCAGTCCGAGGAGGCTTCCGCTACCAACGAGCGGTCACCTCGAAGGCCTTTGAGTCCGTTCTCTAGTTCGTCTTCTTCTCTAACTCCGATGGAAAGCTTGGAGTTGTGGTCATCAATGGCCGGGAGCTTTGCCGGAGGGTTTGGAAAGCTTCAGAATCAACGGCTACGGACTCCCGATGGAAGGGATGAAGGTGGAGGTGGCTGGAGAAGCTGGAGAAGTATAGCAGCACTTCCCGCGCACTCTTTGATCGTAGAAATTACCAGCGTTGACCTAAATCGTGGAGCAGACCCTTAAATACGGAGGCAGAACAAGCAGAGCGCACGATCAGTGGTGCACGACCAGTGGTCGTGCGCACTGTCGGTCGATGATCGTGCGCGATTTCCAATTAAACCTGCAACTTGGATAGAAACATCAACAAATATGCGTATGATCAGTGGCGCATGACCAGTGGTCGTGCGCACTGAATCCACTGATCGTGCGATTGGTTAAGATAGAACTGCATAAAAGATGAGGTAAATGCGCACGAGCAGTGGCGCACGACCGGTGGTCATGCACGCAATGTGCACTGCTCGTGCGATTACTCGAGCAGAACAAGGAAAATGAAGAGGACTGAGCGCACGATCACCGGCGCACGACCATTGGTCGTGCGCCATAGGTCCAGTGATCGTGCGGTCGTTAAGACAGAACTGGGGAAAAGGAGAATGTAATGCGCACAATAAGTAGCGCACAACCAATGGTCGTGCGCAGTGAGTCCAGTGATCGTGCGCAGAGTTCCTGTATCGTCGGGGTCTCCCGAGTGGTTCCGGAGCATGCACACGACCCATGCTCCAGCAGAAGAAGCAGATATGCCACCAAAAGTGCACACTACATTCTCAAGACACGACGATAGAACAAGTAATACAAACGAAAATACAGAAACATCTAAAGCACACAGAAAATGGGCCTAAAGTGCACTTAATCATAAAATAGGAAGATAAATGAATATAAGCGGTTATAGCTCTCAAGTGCAGTGCTAAGACGATAAAACTGGCCCAGATGAGTCCAAAAATCAGTGTAATATTTGGACTCATAACAAACTGAGCTGCAGTTCAGTTAGTGATGAGAGTTGTGGTAAAGAGTCTCTTATCAAGGTCCTGGGTTCGATCCCCAGTAGTAATAACCTACCGCTACTGAAAAACAGGCGCGGAGAGGGGTTGGGGTGCATGGCATGCAGGCTTGATGTGATAGGATGACTACAAGTAGTCGGCCTGGGTCTGGACTCTACTAGGCCGGCGGTGCCAGCTGGGTCCCGCTGGGTTGGCGGGCCTGGACCGTTATAAGAAGTGAACTTTTTTGTAACGGCCTCCCCAGCCCATGGCTCGAAAGGAGGGCCGCCTGCACCCCCAGCACCATGCTCGAAATGGTTCAGCCTCAAAATGTCTGCAGACCATGCACCCCAACCCCTCTCTATCCACAGGCAGGTTGTTGAGGTCGGGGATCGAACCCCAGACCTCCTTGATAAGGAGTTTTCAAACCACTCCTCATCACCAACTGAGTTGCAGCTCAGTTTGTGTTGAGAGCTGTGTTAAAGAGTCTCTTATCAAGGTCCTGGGTTCGATCCCCAGTGGCAATAACCTACCGCTGCTGAAAAATAGTCACGGAGAGTGGTTGGGGTGCATGGCCTGCAGTCTTGATGTGATAGGCTGACTACCAGAAGTTGGCCCGGGTATGGACTTATGGTAGGCCGGCGGTGCCAGCTGGGTCCCGCAGGGTTGGCGGGCCTAGATTGTTATAAAAAGTGTACTTTTTGTAACGGCCTCCCTAGCACCACGCTTGCAAGGACGGCTGCCGGCACCCCCAACTTCCAGCTCGAAAGGGTATAGCCTAACCAGGTCTGCAGACCATGCACCCCAACCCCTCTCCGCGCCTATTTTTCAGCAGCGATAGGTTGTTGCCACTTTGTATCGAACCCAAGACCTTGATAAGAGACTCTTAACCACATTTCTCATCACCAACTTCGCTGCAGCTCAGTTGGTGATGAGATCTATGGTAAATAGTCTCTTATCAAGGTCCTGGGTTTGATCCCAAGTGGCAACAACCTACCGCTGCTGAAAAACATGAGCAGAGAGGGGTTGGGGTGCATGACCTGCAGGCGTTATGTGATAGGCTGACTACTAATAGTGGGCCCGGGTCTGGACTTCTGGTTGTCCGGCGGTGCTAGCTGGGTCCTGCAGGGTTGGCGGGCCTGGACCGTTATAAAATTAAAATGACGGCCTCCCTAGCCCACAACTCGAAAGGATGGTAGCCGGCACCCCCATAATCCAGCTCGAAAGGGCTCAGCCTAACCAGGTCTGAAATTTCATGTCATAGCATAACTCTGAAATTTTATCGAGAGCCTTATAATGACCCCAAGGACCACTCACCAAAATTTGGGAGGGTTTGGAGGTCAATTGGCCCCTTAATTAATTTAATCATGGTTTATTAAATAATTACAAAAACGATAGGAAGATTATCCCCAAAAATTATCATTTTGGGCAGGACCTAGATATAGATAAGGGTGACTCCCTGTTCAAATTTCAAGTCATTTGGACAAGGGATGAAGTGAGGGCACTCATTTTAATTCCTGTCTAGCCCTAGGTATAGACCCCACCCAAATGGGTGCCCTGGTCAAACCAATTGACCAAATTGTCCCAAATTAATTTTAAAATAAAGTAAACCCATAGGGATACAAATTATATGTTGACTATTTCCTCATATAGATCCTCTATGTATTTTTCATATTTATTTCAAGGTGACATTTATTAAGAGACAGAAAACTCAAATCAGGAATTAATATAATATCACCAGCACACATCTTAATGCACAATCATGGGATTCCAGGATTTCTTATTCCTCCAACCAAAGGCCAGGATTCACCCAACCTGGAGCCTATCCCGAGCTTGTTTCCCGGCCACCCATCCCCTCCCCGGCCGGCCACCACCTCCACCACCTCCACCACCTCCGTTGAGGTGGGGGCTATCGCCGGGCGGCGGCACAGCCGCCGGAGGGGCAATTTCCGGCTAACCGATACACCATTTTCACGGAAAATCCATGGAAAAGCTTCACCTAATCAGGCTCAACTAAGCCTGATTCTAAAGCTAAAAGACTCCTAAGATCTACCCATAGAAGAAGGAGTAGAGGAGGACCTTGCTCGCGGCCTGGAGACATGTCGATCGCCGGGAAGCCATTGGTGGTGGTGGCGGCGCTCGGTTTCTATAACGGCTCAGCTTGCTTCCTCGGCTCCCAGCTCCTTCATGTTAGTGTGTGTAAAAGCTCCTCCAAGTCCAGTGAGTCTTTTAAAATGATAAAAATAGGGGAGGGGAGGGGCTAGTTTGCGGTGGCCATTAATGCTCCTTGAAGAGCTTCTCGGTAACTGTAACTCTCCTCCCATAGTTGCAGTTATGGCCGGAAAGACTCTCGGTTTTCTCCTAACTTACCGGGGGAGGTGATTTCTACAATAAGTGTGGGCCCTTGGCCTTCCAGGCTATGAATGGCAGCTTCACACTCTCTTTCTCTCTCTCCATTAACATTGAATTCGGGTAAAACCGATTGCCACATGGCATTCTTCCATTTGACCGCTTATTATTATTTAAATAAGTCTTAATAAAAGAACCTTCCCATTAATTCATCTCTGCACAATTCCCAAAAAGGTCCGGTTCAGCCGAACCAGCAAACAGGCTGAAAATTTCTCTAAGGAAAAAGCGTTGAGACAAGCCTCCACACTCAACGCCAAAAATCGCCAAAAATTTTCTAAGTGCACGCCATTCAGTCTATGGCGTTGAGTGAGCTCAACTCACTCAACGCAATAATTTCAGAAATTTTTCCAAGTACAATGGCGTGGAGTGAGCTCAGCTCATGAGCTCACTCGACGCCATTAAGTCTATGGCGTTGAGTGAGCTCAACTCACTCAACGCTATAATTCCAGAAATTTTTCTAACTGCAATGGCGTGGAGTGAGCTCAGCTCACTCGACGCCATTCAGTCTATGGAGTTGAGTGAGCTCAACTCACTCAACGCCATAATTCCAGAAATTTTTTCTAAGTATAATGGCGTTGTTGAGCTGAGCTCACTCCGACGCCATTCAGTCTATGGCATTGAGTGAGCTCAACTCACTCAACGCCATAATTCCAGAAAATATTCAAAGTACAATGGCATTAAGTGAGTTGAACGCCATTCAGTCTATGGCATTGAGTGAGCTCAACTCACTCAATGCCATAATTCCAGAAAATTTTCCAAGTACAATGGCGTTAAGTGAGTTCACTCGGCGACATTTAGTCTATGGCGTTCAGTGAGCTCAACTAACTCAACGCCATAATTCCAAAAAATCCTCCAAGTATAATGGCGTTGAGTGAGCTCCGCTCACTCTCGACGTCATTCAGTCTATGGCGTTGAGTGAGCACAACTCACTCAATGCCATAATTCCAGAAAATCCTCCAAGTACAATGGCGTTGAGTGAGCTCAGCTCACTTAACGCCATTCAGTCTATGGCGTTGAGTGAGCTCAACTCACTCAATTCCATAATGCCAGAAAATCCTTTAAAGATGGCGTTGAGTGCCCTCAACGCACTCAACGCCATTCAGCCCATGGCGTTGAGTGGACTCAACGCACTCAACGCCCGAACTCCAAATTCTTTCTAAGTAAGATGGCGTTGAGTGCACTCAATGCATTCAATGCCATTTAGCCTATGACGTTGAGTGCACTCGACGCACGCAATGCCCGAGCCCAAGATTCTTCCTGAGTAAGATGGCGTTGAGTGTACTCAACACACTCAATGCCATTCAGCCCATGGCATTGAGTGCACTCCATGCACTCAACGCCCGAGCCCAAAAATCTGTCTAAGTAGATACCTGATCTACTCGTCGAGTCTTGTCAACTCACTTGACACCTCCCGGACTTGAGTCATCTTGTCCTCTTTTGGTTGACGCCAATGGGTCCATAGTGACATATTGGCCTCCCTTAGGGTAAGAGGGTCCATGATAGGATCATTGAACCAAGTTGAAACCCTAAAGTCATGCCTAGGATTGTACTTGGGGTTCTACTACTTGCAGACCAAGGTGATTTTCACCCTAAGCCTTTTTCACTCGGTCTTCTTTTGGCTTCTTAGGGTTTTGTCATGACCTAGTCATGACAAAACCACCCCTAGGGGTCTAGTTGTCTGAGGGATGGTACAAATCCCAAAATATAAACAAAAATTTCATCTCCAAAATTCTAATTAGGCCTACGAGGTTTCAAGTATGAAGGTAAATTGTAACATTCCAAGGGGTTGTGAGTAATACCGGACTGAAAAGCTCCGGGTACCTTTGTCGCATCAAGTCCTGTGGCTCCCATGTGTGCTCCTCTCGCCCATGATTCCTCCATAGGACCTTGACAAATTTAACCTTCTTGCAGCGCAAAAATCGTATCCCCTTGTCGTCAATTTGGACCGGTTCCAAGTGAACTAACCGATCAGATGCTACCGGCCCATCCTTGGCTGTAATCTGCTGCTCCGGACGTAGTAATGTCCTCCTAAGAGAGGATACGTGGAACACATCGGGCAGTCCTGCCATCTCCGGTGGCAGCTCCAACCTGTATGCTAAGGGACCGATCTTCTCCAAGATCCTGTAAGGCCCCATATACCTTGGGTTGAGCTTCTTCTTCCGACCACGCACTCGTGAAACTCCATGCATTGGTCGAATCTTCAAGAATACCTTGTCCCCTACCTGAAATTCTACCTGACGATGTCGAGCATCATAATACATAGCCTGTTTGCTATGTGCCTCTAACATCCTGTCCCGTATCAGCCTCACCTTAGCATCGATGTCCTCAAAAAATTCCGAGACCAAAACATTCGGATCCTCGTCCTGTACCCATGACATTGGAGTCCTACAACTTCGTCCATATAGGGCCTCATAAGGTGTCATCCCTATGATGGACTGGTAGTTGTTATTATATGAGAACTCGATTAGTGGCAACAGCTTCTTTAAAGGCTCTCCGCAGTCCAAAATGCAAAGTCGCAATAAATCGTCCAAAGTCTGATTGGTGCATTCCGTCTGCCCGTCGGTCTGGGGATGAAAAGATGTACTGAATATCAGCCGAGTGCCCAAGTAAGGTAGCACTGATCTCCACTCCCTGGACATAAACCATCCATCCCGATCCGATACAATCGTCCTGGGTACGCCATGATAACGGATGAACTGCTCCATGAATTTCCGAACCAACTCACCAACCAAGTCATCCTTCCTGATCGGGATAATTCTGGCTATCTTCGTCAGCCGGTCGACAATTACCCAGATCGAATCATTCCCTGTCCATGATCAGGGAAGCCCATGTATGAAGTCCATCGCGATGTCCTCGAATTTCCACTCCGGCACTGAGAGTGGTTGCAACAAACCTGAAGGGTTTCTGCACTCTGCCTTCACCAGCTGGTATGTCTCGCAGTGGGTCACGAAGTAGGTGATATCCTTCTTTATGCCTGGCCAGTACATGGTCTTCTTCAGATCCGCAGTCATCTTCGTAACTCCTGAGTGTACTGAATACCGACTGTAGTGGTCCTCTGTCATGATATCCTTTCGGACCTGGCCTCCCTCTGGTATGTAAACTCATCCTCTAAAGCAAACAAGGCCACTGCTCAGTGTGTAGTCTCCAGCAGTGCCTGCCTCTAGGGCCTAGAATATCGGTTCAAGCTTGGCATCCTGCCTCTGCCCATCTCTAACTCGGTCTCTAATGTCATATGTGGCAATCAACGATGATAGGTACTCCCGGTATAGTTCTGGGTGATCATTGGACACCAAGAATATCTTCATCTTGTCCAACTTCTAGACAAACTACATGTACATAATCTTGGGCTCCGCTCCGGAGGTGGCGACTCTCCGACTCAGCGCATCGGCTACAACGTTCGCCTTCCCAGGGTGGTAATGCATCTCGTACTTGATATCCAGCCACTCCTCCATCCGAACGGCCGACTCTGTCCCCAAATAGGATGGGGGAGAAAGTCCTCGGAAAATTTTCAGCCAATTGGCCCCCGGGTTTGGTTGCGGAGCCGGAACCTGTTGAGCCCTAAAAGCCTCAAGAATAGCTGTCAGAGTCTGCCCCATCTCTGAGTGTAGGAACGGAGTGGGGACCAGGGGAGGTGGTGCAACATTCGGAGTCTGCTTGACTCCGCTTTGTGGTGTAGGCTGCGCTGGGGGTGCATAACAAAATTCATTCGTAAGTAATCGCTCAAACATAACTAAAAGTGGACAATTTACATTTGATCCCCCATATGGGCACACCACTGCTTCCGCTTCTTAGTTTGTCCCCAAACTAAACTCATGCGGGGGTGACCCATGGATTGTGGACTGCTACTTTTTCGATCGAGGTCTCCTCTGATGCCACTTGTAAGACCCCCCCCCCTTTTTCTTTTCAAACACCGGGGTCTTAGGCCCAGAACCGCTGCTTTGGGTGGCACCTTCACCACCGGGAAGTTCGCCAGAACAAAATGCCGATCCTGCCGGCCGATTCGATCACAAGACAGTAGCAAAATAATAAAAGCAAGTCGACAGGAATCATATATATAGTAAATATCTCCACGAAGGGAGAGTCCACAGTAATAATAAAGTGCTGAAAATAGGGCCCATCCCTAGTACATCAAATTCCTCACTACAAGAGTCTTTCAAGCCAAAGCAAAACTAATAAACTACTAGCAATTGTGACTCACAGTCTCAGCTGTCTGAACTCTGGTACTAGACTGCCCCATCTCCAAGCGTGCGGTCCTCCAAGGCTGATCCTCCATTTTGGGCTCCACGGTCCCCTAAAATTATGTGGTTCGAAAACCGTTAGTCTAAAAGACTAAGCCCTATCATCCCCCGCCCCTTCCCCTATGGCTCCTAGGCATCGAGCGGGGAGGAAGAAAGGAGAGGACATGATAGTGGAGAATAGCAAAAGTAGGTGACGGCGGAACTAGAATAGCAGTTTTAAGAGCTTGTATATATATAGCAATAAACAAAGTAAGGAAAACTACTCAAGAAACAAGTAACCTTAGCTTTTATGAAAGCACATAAGCTAATGGATCTTTTGCATGGCTCCTATCATATAAAGAGTCTCATACCAATTTATACGATAGGGTGTCTGTTTTCTAGCAAGCATATATATATATATATATATATATATATATTGAATAAAAACCTTAACTTATAAGCACGCTCGCGTGAACATATAAACCAAGGGGTTGTTTTGTAGGGCATATTGTATAAAGCGTCCCATACCACCTTATAGGATAGGTGTCAGGGTTATATGCAATGGTTATGCTATGACATGCAATTATGCCATGATGTGAACATGCAAGTGCATCTTACCCACTCGACTCTGTGTACAAAACCTTTAGTTCCCCCTTTCTGGAGTCGAACCTCCAAGGATACCACTGTAGTGGCAAACGGAAGCGGTGGGTTTGGCCTCGCCCACCTCTAAACCAGTAATTGCACTACTGGTAAGACCTATCGTATGCCTCAACGCTGGTGGACAAAGCGGACTCCGGTGTACTCTTGCCGGCTGGCGCACCAGACTTAATTTGGCGAAGTGCTAAGCCACACTTGCTGAGTCAACGTATTGGAGTCGGTGCATCGACCCTCCAATATCGAAGACCCGCCACCTTTCCTTTTATGCACATGCAATAGTTATGAATCCAACCACCGAGCCCAAGCTCCTTGGACTATCCCGTCCGTCTTAATCACCAACCGAGCCTAAGCTACACGAACTATCCCGTCCATCACATCTACCAAGCGAGCCAAAGCTCCCCGGACTATCCCGTTCGTCACATGCAACAACCGAGCTAAAGCTTACCGGGCCAACCTGCCCATCACTAAAATCCCCCCGGGCCTACGGCCCGTGGGAACAATCCTAACATCCCGAGACATCGAGGTGAGTGAAAGTGAAACCCTAATTATTCTAGTTACTCTTGCAATTAAGATTTACCTACAGTTTAGGTTAGCCCAGAACTGCCCCCGGCATACCCCGTGAAGGGCTCTCAAAGGGCACTAGGAACTATGTTGGGCTGAAGCCCAAAGCTCCTTTTCGCAAGACACTTATTGTTATTTGTTAATACCCGATACCCAGTCCCTTTTAATATTATTCTGAATCTAACCTAGAGTGAATTGACTCTTCCTCTTCACGGGAAAGACGATCCTTCGTCGATCCCGGACACCACATAACACTAGCCAATCCAACACTCCACCCCCCTATCATCCAAAGGTGAACTCAAACTCGTTTATCCAATCATCAATCAACTAACTCCATCCCATAAGCCGGAATTCTATACTAACAAGCTTTTAGTAATTCTACTAAAGAAAGATCATCCTACGCTACATGATGTGCATGATAGGAGGTACTCTAAATTATCATCCAATATCCCTATAATAATTATTGGGGGTCTACCATGCCATGATTAGCCTAAATTTATAATTTCATAATTTTCCTACTTAATTAGTAATTTAACTAATTTTTCCTAAGTAATCCAAGACCCAAGTTTGAACATGATCTACACTATTCATTCATACAAAATGCTTCACAAAATCATGATAAATACTAGACATCATTATTACTGTAAATCCAAGGTCTATCAATTTCTTTCCAGTAAATAAGAACATTAAAGTTTATTTTAAAATATGTCCCATTTTGATCTGTTAATGAAGTAAGTAAAGAAAATCTTCAACCAAAAATTGTGAATTAATTTCCCTATGTAAGCACTGAGCTAACCATACTGCTGACCAAGTTTCACAAATCTCCAACTTATAATGAGCTCTCAATAATTTATTGATCAAGTTCTCAAATTCAAGGATTTGTAAAGCAAGTACTGCCAACAAGCATCTAAAAATTATGAATTAATTTCTTCAGAAAGATATTTATCTAATACCACTACAAATCAAGTTTCATAATTTTCCAACATGTAATGAGCTCTGGATAATTTATTGATCGTAATTCACTTTTTCAAGCTTGTGAAGGAAGTACTGAAATTATACCACTAAAATTTATAATAAAATTCAAGTATTAGTAAATTGACCTAAAATATCTTCTGCCCAAATTTCATAGATTCCTATAGAACAGTGTGATCAGAATAAACAGAAAACCATTAAGGGAAATTTCATGTACAACAAAGGAGGTGCAAATATTTTTGCTCCTAAATTACCAATAAATTCATCAGAGGTTTTAAATAACTCTGCGTCCATGCTACCCAAGTTTCATGACTTTTCATTAAGTTTTAATGGCTTATCCTTCCCACATAAGGGTTGTGCCCTAGACTAGGGTTAGGGTTTTGATGGGTTTAACAACTCCTAAATCCCTTAAGATTTCTACCAGAGGACTCTAACTACCCTAGAGTCCTCTCCACCAAATTTCAAATCAATTCAAGGTCATTTGACCACATTCCCTGCTCAAGACACCCAATGTAAGACCCCCTTTTTTTTTCAACCACCGGGGTCTTAGGCCCAGAATCGACGCTTTGCGGTGACACCTTCACGTCCTGAAGGGTCATCACCACAAGGTGCCGATTCTGCCGGCCAATTCGATCACAGAAAGGTAGCACAATAATAGAAGTAAGAGCAATGCAGTCCACAATAATAAATCACATATATAGAAATAAATCTCCACGAAGGGAGTGTCCACAGAAAACATCAGAGTACTATAAATGCGGGCTTATGCCCGGTACAAAATGTCCTCACTACAAGTCTCTCACACGGAAGCAAAAAAAGGAACTACTCAGGGTCGAGACTCACGGTCCCGGCTGTATGAACTCCGGAGCTAGACTGCCCAATCTCCAGGCGCACCGATCTCTGGGGCTGCTCCTCCATACTGGGCTCCACGATCCCCTAAATGATGCGGTTCGAAAACCGTTAGTCATAAAGACTAAGCCCTATCATCCCCTACCCCTTCCCCCATGGCTCCTAGGTACCGAGCGGAGAGGAAGAAAGGGAAGGACATGAAGGTGGAGATTAAGCAATAAACCAAATGGCAGCGGAACTAATCTAGCAATTCTATAATAGTATGACAGAAATAGAAAGTAAGAAAAGTAACCTTAACTTATGTGCGAAAACGCATAAGCCAAGGGGTCTTCTGCAAGGCTCCCATCGTATAGAGTGTCCCATACCACCTATACGTTGGGGTGTCGGTTATCAAACAACAGCATATGTTTATATATTGAAATTAACCATTGATTTATAAACTTGCCCACACAAGCTTATAAACCAAGGGGTCGTTTTGCAGGTCCTAATGTATAAGCGTCCCATACCACTTATACTTTAGGTGTCAGGGTTAAATGAATCGATTATGCTATGACATGCTAGTGGGTATGATGAAACATGCAAGTGTAACTCACACACCCGACTCTGTGCACACAGACCTTTAGTTCCCCCTTTCGGAGCCGTTACCTCCCAGGATACCTCCGTAGTGGAGGACGGAAGTGGTGGGTTGGGCCTCGCCCACCTCAAAACCAGTAAAAGCACCACTGGTCTGACCTATCGTACGCCTCAATGCTTGGTGCACTAAGCGGACGCCTGCGTACTCTTGCCGGCTGGCGCACCGGACTTCTGTTGGCGAGGTGCTAATCACCCCGCCGAGTCAACGATATCGGTGTCGGTGCAATCGAACTCCCCAATATCGAAAAACCCACCACCTTAACTTTTCCTATTTTATGCACATGCAAGTTTAATCGTAAACACACAAAAACCGAGCCAAAGCTCCCCGAACCAAAATGTCTGTCTCCAAACCAACCGAGCCGAAGCTCCCCGGACCAAAACATCCGTCTCCGAACCAACCGAGCCGAAGCTCCCCGGACCAGAACGTCCGTCTCCGAACCAACCGAGCCGAAGCTCTCATCAATCTTCCTGTGCCAACAGTGTTTGTGAAAAGTGCAGCCCTAGTTACTAAGTTACTCTTGTCGGTTTGTTATTATAGTTTACGTTAGCCCAGGACTGCCCCCGGTATTCCCCGTGAAGGGCTCTCAAGGGGCACTAGGAACCAAGACGGCGGCATTACGGCCCGAAGTTCCCTTTCGCAAGGCACTTATTGTTATTGGTTTATCTCCCTTAACCTGATTCCCTTCTCATATTACGATAGACTATCCTAGGGTGATTTTTAACCTTCCTCTCTTCGGGAAAAGGCGATCTTTCGCCGAAACCCGAGCACCTCTTAACTCTAGCTATCACCACTTCTCACTACTCTTTATACCTTCCTATTGTGATTTCCTCCACCATTGCCCACCCAGACATTATGATTAACTCCAATGCCTTCCTCAGATCATGTCCTATTGCATTTCACAAATTGCTATATGCAGACCGACCTAGACTACATGTCGAACTGGTATGCAATGATCCAATACTCATCCAAATGCCCTAAATTATTTACTGGAGACTTACCATGATATAAATGACCTAAAACCCAGAAAATGGAAATTTTCATAATTTATTTGGCATAAAATTAAGTTCCTCGAAAATCCCAAGGGCTACCGGTTTGAACATGAACTACCCTAAGTTCTCATGCATGATGTCCCGCAAATTTATGATAAATAGTAGGTTATCTCAATAGGTTAAATTCAAAGTATCATAATTTTTCTATCATCAAAAGGGCATTAAAACTATTTTAGAAATAATCTCTATCTTTTGTTATTTATGAATCAAGTACAGAAAATATTCTTCCAAAATTACAAATAATTTATGACATGCAGATAAAGGCCTAAAATTAGCACTGGCCCAGTTTCATAATTTTTCAGTAATAAAATCATCCCTAAATAATTTTCCAAGCATAGAACCCCTTTTTAACTTTTGTGAAGGAAGTACTGGATGTACTCAACTAAAAATTATATAAAAATTCAGGGATAATCATTCTGTTCTAAAATCTATATTTCCAAAATTTCATGAGATTTCAATGAACAGAAATTCCTAAATAATTAAATCATCATCTAAGGCCATAACAAGCTTTACAAATGAAGTGCTAGCAATATTCAACATAAAATTCCAGAAAAATTGCTATAAGTTCTACCTGATCCAAAACTCACTCTACCCGAATTTCACAGTTTTTCAGTAAGGTTCAGTGACTGATTTTACCTATTTGATATTTTACACTAAAACTAAGGTTAGGGTTTTAAGGTATCTTCTTGTCTCCAAATTCTCCAAGATTACATCCAGACGATTCTTATCAAGCCTTTGTCAACTCTACAGCATTTCAAGGCAATACAAGAGCAATTGCCCCCATGTCCTTCACTACCCTCAAAACCCTTTATTTAGGGTTTGAGCTTGGATCCTAGGGTAAATCAACCCTAAACCTCACCATTTTTCTCCAAGCAGGTTATAACACCCTTCTAGGTCAGAGATCAGAAAATCAGCCTCTGTTGAGGTGATTTGACCTTTCCAAACTCTTAGTGCACTTTTTACTAAAAGGTGTCTCACTAATGCCTAGTTAAGGGTAGAAGATTTCCTACCCAAAACTCCTCAAAATCAGTTGGAATTTTGTACAGACCTAGGTTTTATAGCCAGGGACCACTCACCAAAATTTGGGAGGGTTTGGAGGTCATTTGACCACTTAAATAAATTCCTCTAAGTTTATTAAATTGAAACAAAAACTTTAGGCAAAGTATCTCCAAAAATTCTCATTTTTGGTCTGCCTTTAGGTATTGTTAAGGCTAATCCCCTGCCCAAATTTCAGGTCATTTGGACAAGGGACGAAGAGTGGGCATCCGTTTTAATTTCTGCCCAACTCTAGGTACAGCCCCGACTAAAACGAGTGCTGCGGCCGAACCGCTTACCCAAACGAGTTGAAACCAATTTTAGATTAATCTAGACTCGAAGGGCTACGACTTTCGTGTCTGGTCACTTTTCCTAAAATGGCCTCTAATGCCTCGTTTTGCAGCATTAAAATGTGCCCATCCAAGTATAATTTCCTTACAAAATTATTTACATAATTTATACATTAAAAATAGTTTTTACTGTTCATCTTCTACAAAACCCAAAAACCAGACACAGAAAATCATATTTCCTGTAGCTCTTTCGCGCTCCGTCATCGGTCGTCCCGTCACTTCCCTGGCCAGCCACCACCACCACCGCCTCCGTTGAGGCGATGGCTATCGGTCGGCGGTGGTTTGGCCGCCGGAGGCGGCGGTTTCCGGCGAACTCAAGAATACACTTTTCATGGTTTTCCATGAAAACGAGAGATGGGTCCGGCTCCGTTGAGCGCGAACTTCCTTTCTAAGAATCCTAAGATCTACCCATGAAAGAGAAGAAGCAGAGGAGGACCTTATTCGCGGTTTGGAGGCGAGAAGAACGACGGGGTACCATGGCGCGGTGGTGGCGTTGCTGAACTTCTCCTACAGCAAGAACAAGGATCTGATCATTTGATTGAGCGTGTATCCTTCTCCTCTTGCTCCAAGTGGGCTTTTATAAGTCAGCATGTGGGGAAGTGAAAGGGTAAAGCCTTAATGGTCATGAAGGCTCCTCCTAATAACATTTCGGTTACAGTGAAGGGATAAAAAACGGTGGAAGATGAAAAGGTGTGTCCAGTTGGCGGTTTCCTATCGGACCATATCTTCCTCATTTATTATATAATTACAGAAGGAAAAACAGCCTGTAATTACTCCTGGTGTAACTTCCCACACCAGCATTTATTACCACGCATGTTAGAATAATTTCGGGCCTGAACCGTCGTTTCGGCCAATGTCACGGGCGTGACACATGGGTCACGGGCGTGACAAGCCCGGATAGCCAATTCTGGGTTCGACGATTGTCGAACTGAGATCGACGATCGTCGAAGGGTGGTCACGGGTGTGACACCTGGGTCACGGGCGTGACAGGCCCGGGTGGTTAATTCTGGGTCGACGATCGTCGAACTGAGATCGACGGTCGTCGAAGGGTGGTCACGCCCTAGGTCACGGACGTGACACCTAGGTCACGGGCGTGACAGGACCGAGTTTTAATTTCAACGATCTCCTTACGGAGATCGACGATCGTCGAAGGGGTCACGCCCTAGGTCACGGGCGTGACACCTTAGTCACGGGCGTGACATGCCCGGGCTGCAAGTTCGACGATCGTCTCGCGGAGATCGACGATCGTCGAAGTAGTCACGCCCTAGGTCACGGGCGTGACACCTTGGTCACGGGCGTGACATGCCCGGGTTGCAAGTTCGACGATCGTCTCGCGGAGATCGACGATCGTCGAAGTAGTCACGCCCTAGGTCACGGGCGTGACACCTTGGTCACGGGCATGACATGCCCGGGCAGCAAGTTCGATGATCGTCTCGCGGAGATCAACGATCGTCGAAGTAGTGACGCCCAAAGTCACGGGCGTGACGGGTCGGTCACGGGCGTGACCAACTCATGACCCGAAACCTCGATCGATTTATTTCAATTTTTGGGCTTCACAGGGTTCTGTCACGACCAACCGACTCCTAGGGGTCTAGCCGGAAATGGGATATTACAAATTCCAATAAACAAAACAAAAATTTCGTCCCCGAAATTGAGGTTGAGCCTACGGGGATTTCTATCGGAATAAATTAAACTTGTAACATCCCATACGATCTTTCTATCGGGTTTAGGCGACAATTCGTTTGATAAACGAAGACAATCTCCCCAATAAACAAAAGATTAGCCCCTACCTTTCTGATTGAGTGCGCATGCCTAGGTCCTGAATTTTCCTTATCAAGTCTTAACTGTCCAAAACAAGAAGGCAATCTATAGTATACCGAGAGGTGGTGAGATGTACCTAACTGAACAACTCCGGGTATCTTTGCCTCATCAGGTCCTGCGGTTCCCAGGTGTGCTCCTCCTGACCGTGATTTCTCCACAGAACCTTGACTAAGGGGATCTTCTTGCGGCGCAAGATCCGTACTCCTTTGTCGTCGATCCGGATCGGCTCCAAGTGAACAGATCGGTCTGAAGCTACCGGCCCTTCGGTGGTCAAAATCCGCTGCTCCGGGCGTAGTAGAGCCCTTCTCAGCGAAGAAATGTGGAAGACGTCGTGTAGAGCTGCCAGCTCTGGCGGCAACTCTAGCCTGTAGGCTAGGGGTCCGATCCGCTCCAGGATCCGGTAAGGGCCCATATACCTAGGGCTGAGCTTCTTCCTCCGACCGCGCACCCGTGAGACTCCGTGCATGGGCCGGATCTTCAAGAACACTCGATCTCCTACCCGAAACTCCACCTGACGATGCCGGGCGTCATAGTATTTAGCCTTTCTGCTCTGCGCCTCCAACATCCTATCTCTGATCAGTCTCACCTGAGCCTCGGTGTCTTCAACAAAATCCGATCCCAACACCTTCGGATCCTCGTCTTGAACCCAAGAAAGCGGGGTCCTATATTTTCTTCCATACAAGGCTTCATAAGGCGCCATTCTGATGCTGGACTGGTAGCTATTGTTATAGGAGAACTCGACCAACGGTAACATCTTCTCCCACGGCTCCCCTCGGTCCAGTATACACAGTCGTAGTAAATCCTCCAAGGTCCGGTTGGTGCGCTCTGTCTGCCCGTCCGTCTGAGGGTGGAAGGTCGTGCTAAAAGTCAACCGGGTGCCCAAATATGCCTGTACTGACCACCACTCCCTGGATGTAAACCGTCCATCGCGGTCCGACACTATCGTCCGGGGCACGCCATGATATCGGATATACTGCTCCACGAACTTCCGTACCAGCACTCCCACCGAGTTATCCTTCCTGATCGGTATAAAGCGGGCCACCTTCGTCAACCGATCAACAATCACCCAGATCGAGTCGTTCCCCGTCCGAGACCGGGGAAGACCATGTATAAAATCCATAGCTATATCGTCGAACTTCCACTCCGGCACCGGGAGTGGCTGCAGCAATCCTGCGGGGTTCCTGCACTCCGCCTTCACCAACTGACATGCCTCGCAATGGGTCACGAAGTACGTAATGTCCTTCTTCATGCCCGGCCAAAACATCGTCTTCTTCAGATCAGCGGTCATCTTTGTGATCCCCGGGTGCACAAAGTACCGGCTGCAATGCGCCTCCATCATAATATCCTCTCGGATCTGGCCACCTGTGGGTATATATACTCAGCCTCTGAAATGTAGCAATCCATCTCAGGGAATAATCTCCTGTCGAACCTTCCTCCAAAGCTCGGAACATCGGCTCTGCCCACGCATCTGTCCTCTGTCCGTCCCGAATGCGATCCTGAATATCATCTATGGCCACTATCGATGCCAGATACTCCCTATACAGAACTGGGTCATCCTCGGACACTAGGGATATCTGCATGTCTCTGAATAACCGGACTAGCTCCATGGACATAACCTGGGGCCCAGCTTCGGAAGTGGCAGCTCGCCGGCTCAACGCGTCGGCCACTACGTTTGCCTTCCCTGGATGGTAGTGCATCTCATACTGATAATCTGCTAAGAACTCCACCCAGCGCCTCTGCCTGATATTCAGCTCCTTCTGCGTGTCCACGTATTTCAGGTTCTTGTGGTCGGAGTAGATGTCATAGTGGACTCCGTAAAGATAATGGCGCCAGACCTTCAGAGCAAAAACGACCGCTCCCATCTCAAGGTCGTGCACTAGGTAGTTCTTCTCATGGGTCTTCAGCTGGCGGGAGGCATATGCTATGACGTGTCCGTTCTGCATCAACACTACTCCCATCCCCTGGTATGATGCGTCGGTATACACCTGGAATCCTTCCTTTCCAGATGGAAGGGCCAGAATAGGGGCTGAGATGAGTCGGTCCTTCAGTTCCTGGAAAGCCGCCTGGCACTGCGGGGTCCAAACGAAAGGTGCCTCCTTCTTCGTCAAAGATGTGAGGGGGAGGGCAATCTGAGAGAACCCCTCCACGAACTTCCGGTAGTAACCGGCAAGTCCCAAGAAACTGCGTACATCGGTGGCTGTCTTCAACTGTGTCCAATCGCGAACTGCCCGAATCTTTGCCGGATCCACTGCCAACCCGGCTTCGCTGATAATATGGCCCAGGAAGGCCACCTCCTACAACCAAAACTGACACTTGCTGAATTTTGCATAAAGGCGATGCTCCCGCAACCTTTCCAAAGTCAGTGCTATATGCCGAGTGTGCTCCTCCTCCATCCTAGAGTAGATCAGGATGTCGTCTATGAATACTATGACGAACACATCCAAGTAGGCCTCGAAGACCCGGTTCATGAGACTCATGAATGCCGACGGGGCATTCGTGATCCCGAAGGGCATCACGGTGAACTCATACAGGCCATATCTGCTACTGAAGGCCGTCTTCGGGATATCCTCCTCCTGGATCCGTAGCTGGTAGTATCCTGACCTCAAGTCCAGCTTCGAGAAATAATGGGCCCCCTCTAGCTGGTCGAACAATTCGTCTATCCGAGGGAGCGGATAGGTATTCCGGATGGTCAGCCTGTTTAGTGCTCGATAATCGATGCACAGGCGGAGTGTCCCATCCTTCTTCTTCACGAATAGGACCGGTGCTCCCCATGGCGAGGAACTCGGTCTAACAAATCCTGCCTCAACCAATTCCTACAACTGAGTCTGAAACTCTGCCAACTCCTTTGGGGCCATCCGATAAGGGGCCCTAGATGCCGGCTTGGCCCCCGGCACAAGCTGTATCTGAAAGTCCTGCTCTCGGTGTGGAGGTAGTCCTGGAAGTTTCTCTGGAAAGATGTCAGCAAAATCTCGCACCACCGGGATGTCTGTCACCGACTCCTTAACTTCCGCCATCTCAAATAGAATCTGATAGACCTCCTCTCCCTGCAGATGGGCCTTAACGGACTGTACCGAAGATAAGAGTATACGAGAGACAGGTCTTATACCTTCGATGGTAATGAAAGAGTCCCCGTGTCTCACGGTGATCCTCTTCGCCTGGCAGTCAATCTGGGCATGGTTCTAGTGCAGCCATACCATGCCCAGGATCAAGTCATAGTCTGTCAGCTTCAAAATCGTCGCTGGAGCCTCGAATGCCTTTCCACCAATTTCTGCCTCCATATTGCAGTGATCCGTGGTAAGGAGCTCAGATCAATCCGGTAGTCTCACCCTCATCCTCGAGCCTGTGAACCGCTCCACGCCTTCCAGTCCTTCTACGAACGTCTCCGACACAAAGGAGTGAGTAGCTCCAGTATCGAACAGCGTGCGGGCCGGCTTGCCGCTGATGAAGACTATACCTGGGGTGATAGATATCTTAGGGTTCTATAGTGAGTTTTACTTTCCTTGCTAATCTATCTAGTGTGATTCAAAGTTTGACCATTGAAAGGGAAATTCTATGAAAATAAAGAAGCATTGCGGCGTACCTGCGATGACCTGCTCCAGATTCCGAGGATGCGCATGGTCCAAAGCATATACCTGCTCTCTTCCCTGTCTACGATCTCCCTCCTGGTATCCACGACCGCGGCCGCATCCTCGGCCTCCGTAATGCTGAGCTGGTGGGCCTCCCTGTGGTGCTGGAGGTGGTGCCCCCCCTCATGGGGCAGTTCCTCCGAATGTGCCCAATCTGATGACAAAGGAAGCACTCCGGTGGGGGATACGCCATTCCCCCGGGTCTCGTCATCTCCTGCATCCGAAGAGGTGGAGGGGCCAATATCACCTGTTCCCTCGGCTCCTGCCTCACGTCCTGATGAGGCTGGTCCTCTGTCCTCCTCCCCTCTGGTACAGCACCTCGCCGCTGGTCATTTCTACCTCTCCGTCCCTGATCCCTTGCTGGCCGTTTCCGGCCCCGGGTGGCGTGCCAATCTGCCTCAATCCTTTTTGCCATCTCCAAAATCCGGGAGATGGGCCTATCAGATACAAACAACAGAGCCTCCCTCAAGTCCTCCCGCAGGCCCTTATAGAACCTCCTGATATACCCTGCCTCGTCCAGCTGGTAGGAATCTGCGTATCGATCCAGATGGTCGAACTCTCGATGGTACTCCACCACGGTCCGGGTGCCCTACTTCAACTGTAAGAACTGCTCCTCCAAATCATCCCTAGCCGACTGCGGAACGAAATGCTCCAGCAGTGCGGCCCTGAACTCCTCCCAAGTAACCTCTGCAACCTCCCTATCGACAAATGTCGTGTCCAACAGCGTCTTCCACCACCTCTTTGCATGGGACTCCAGGCAAGAGACAACCAGAGCCACCCTCTCCTCCCAGGGACACCGTATCCCGGTTAGCATCTCGTACATGATATCGAGCCACTCTTCCGTCTGAACTGCCGACTCTGTCCCCAAGTAGGACGGGGGAGATAGTCCTCGGAAGATGCTTAGCCAGTTGGCCCCCGGATTTGGTTGCGGGGCCGGAACCTGCTGGGCCCTGAAGGCCTCCATGATGGCAGTCAGAGTCTGTCCCATGTCTGACTGAAGGAAAGGAGTGGGGACTGGTGGAGGTGGTGCAACACCCTGAGCCTGCTGAAATCCGCCTTGTGGCGTAGGCTGTGCTGGAGGCTGCGTAACAAAAACACATACTGAGAAAATGTGCAAATATTACATAAAGGTGGACAATTTATATGTGATTCCCATATGGGCACACCACTGCTTCCGTTGCTTAGTTTGTCCCCAAACTAAACTCGAGCGGGGTTGACCCAGGGTTAGTGGACTGTTACCTTTTCAGATCGATGTTTCCCTCTGATACCACTTGTAAGACCCCCCCCCCCCTTTTTTTTCTTTTTCAACCACCGGGGTCTTAGGACCAGAATCGCCGCTTTGCGGTGACACCTTCACGTCCTGAAGGGTCATCACCACAAGGCGCCGATTCTGTCGGCCAATTCGATCCCAGAAAGGTAGCACAATAATAAAAGTATGAGCAATGCAGTCCACAATAATAAATCATATATATAGAAATAAATCTCCACGAAGGGAGTGTCCACAGAAAACATCAGAGTACTATAAATGCGGGCTTATGCCCGGTACAAAATGTCCTCACTACAAGTCTCTCATGCGGAAGCAAAAACAGGAACTACTCAGGGTCGAGACTCACGGTCCCGGCTGTATGAACTCCGGAGCTAGACTGCCCCATCTCCAGGCGCACCGATCTCTGGGGCTGCTCCTCCATGCTGGGCTCCACGATCCCCTAAATGATGCGGTTCGAAAACCGTTAGTCATAAAGACTAAGCCCTATCATCCCCTACCCCTTCCCCCATGGCTCCTAGGTACCGAGCGGAGAGGAAGAAAGGGAAGGACATGAAGGTGGAGATTAAGCAATAAACCAAATGGCAGCGGAACTAATCTAGAAATTCTATTATAGTATGACAGAAACAGAAAGTAAGAAAAGTAACCTTAACTTATGTGCGAAAACTCATAAGCCAAGGGGTCTTCTGCAAGGCTCCCATCGTATAGAGTGTCCCATACCACCTATACGTTGGGGTGTCGGTTATCAAACAACAGCATATGTTTATATATTGAAATTAACCATTGATTTATAAACTTGCCCACACAAGCTTATAGACCAAGGGGTCGTTTTGCAGGTCCTAATGTATAAGCGTCCCATACCACTTATACTTTAGGTGTCAGGGTTAAATGAATCAATTATGCTATGACATGCTAGTGGGTATGATGAAACATGCAAGTGCAACTCACACACCCGACTCTGTGCACACAGACCTTTAGTTCCCCCTTTCGGAGCCGTTATCTCCCAGGATACCTCCGTAGTGGCGGACGGAAGCGGTGGGTTGGGCCTCGCCCACCTCAAAACCAGTAAAAGCACCACTGGTCTGACCTATCGTATGACTCAACGCTTGGTGCACTAAGCAGACGCCTGCGTACTCTTGCCGGCTGGCGCACCAGACTTCTGTTGGCGAGGTGCTAATCACCCTGCCGAGTTAACGATATCGGTGTCGGTGCAATCGAACTCCCCGATATCGAAAAACCCACCACCTTAACTTTTCCTATTTTATGCACATGCAAGTTTAATCGTAAACACACAAAAACCGAGCCAAAGCTCCACGGACCAAAATGTCCGTCTCCAAACCAACCGAGTCGAAGCTCCCCGGACCAAAACGTCCGTCTCCGAACCAACCGAGCCGAAGCTCCCCGGACCAGAACGTCCGTCTCCGAACCAACCGAGCCGAAGCTCTCATCAATCTTCCTGTGCCAACAGTGTTTGTGAAAAGTGCAGCCCTAGTTACTAAGTTACTCTTGTCGGTTTGTTATTATAGTTTACGTTAGCCCAGGACTGCCCCTGGTATTCCCCGTGAAGGGCTCTCAAGGGGCACTAGGAACCAAGACGGCGGCATTACGGCCCGAAGTTCCCTTTCGCAAGGCACTTATTGTTATTGGTTTATCTCCCTTAACCCGATTCCCTTCTCATATTACGATAGACTATCCTAGGGTGATTTTTAACCTTCCTCTCTTCGGGAAAAGGCGATCTTTCGCCGAAACCCGAGCACCTCTTAACTCTAGCTATCACCACTTCTCACTACTCTTTATACCTTCCTATTGTGATTTCCTCCACCATTGCCCACCCAGACATTATGATTAACTCCAATGCCTTCCTCAGATCATGTCCTATTGCATTTCACAAATTGCTATATGCAGACCGACCTAGACTACATGTCGAACCGGTATGCAATGATCCAATACTCATCCAAATGCCCTAAATTATTTACTGGAGACTTACCATGATATAAATGACCTAAAACCCAGAAAATGGAAATTTTCATAATTTATTTGGCATTAAATTAAGTTCCTCGAAAATCCCAAGGGCTACCGGTTTGAACATGAACTACCCTAAGTTCTCATGCATGATGTCCCGCAAATTTATGATAAATAGTAGGTTATCTCAATAGGTTAAATTCAAAGTATCATAATTTTTCTATCATCAAAAGGGCATTAAAAATATTTTAGAAATAATCTCTATCTTTTGTTATTTATGAATCAAGTACAGAAAATATTCTTCCAAAAATTACAAATAATTTATGACATGTAGATAAAGGCCTAAAATTAGCACTGGCCCAGTTTCATAATTTTTCAGTAATAAAATCATCCCTAAATAATTTTCCAAGCATAGAACCCCTTTTTAACTTTTGTGAAGGAAGTACTGGATGTGCTCAACTAAAAATTATATAAAAATTCAAGGATAATCATTCTGTTCTAAAATCTATATTTCCAAAATTTCATGAGATTTCAATGAACAGAAATTTCTAAATAATTAAATCATCATCTAAGGCCATAGCAAGCTTTACAAATGAAGTGCTAGCAATATTCGACATAAAATTCCAGAAAAATTGCTATAAGTTCTACCTGATCCAAAACTCACTCTACCCGAATTTCACAGTTTTTAAGTAAGGTTCAGTGACTGATTTTACCTATTTGATATTTTACCCTAAAATTAAGGTTAGGGTTTTAAGGTATCTTCTTGTCTCCAAATTCTCCAAGATTACATCCAGACGATTCTTATCAAGCCTTTGTCAACTCTACAGCGTTTCAAGGCAATACAAGAGCAATTGCCCCCATGTCCTTCACAACCCTCAAAACCCTTTATTTAGGGTTTGAGCTTGGATCCTAGGGTAAATCAACCCTAAACCTCACCATTTTTCTCCAAGCAGGTTATAACACCCTTCTAGGTTAGAGATCAGAAAATCAGCCTCTGTTGAGGTGATTTGACCTTTCCAAACTCTTAGTGCACTTTTTACTAAAAGGTGTCTCACTAATGCCTAGTTAAGGGTAGAAGATTTCCTACCCAAAACTCCTCCAAATCAGTTGGAATTTTGTACAGACCTAGGTTTTATAGCCAGGGACCACTCACCAAAATTTGGGAGGGTTTGGAGGTCATTTGACCACATAAATAAATTCCTCTAAGTTTATTAAATTGAAACAAAAACTTTAGGCAAAGTATCTCCAAAAATTCCCATTTTTGGTCTTCCTTTAGGTACTGTTAAGGCTAATCCCCTGCCCAAATTTCAGGTCATTTGGACAAGGGACGAAGAGTGGGCATCCGTTTTAATTTTTGCCCAACTCTAGGTACAGCCCCCACTAAAACGGGTGCTGCGGCCGAACTGCTTACCCAAACGAGTTGAAACCAATTTTATATTAATCTAGACTCGAAGGGCTACGACTTTCGTGTCTGGTCACTTTTCCTAAAATGGCCTCTAAGTGCCTTGTTTTGCAGTATTAAAATGTGCCCATCCAAGTATAATTTCCTTACAAAATTATTTACATAATTTATACATTAAAAACAGTTTTTACTGTTCATCTTCTACAGAACCTGAAAACCAGACACAGAAAATCATATTTCTTGTAGCTCTTTCGCGCTCCATCACCGGTCGTCCGGTCACTTCCCTGGCCAGCCACCACCACCACCGCCTCCATTGAGGCGATGGCTATCGGTCGGCGGTGGTTTGGCCGCCGGAGGCGGCGGTTTCCGACGAACTCAAGAATACACTTTTCATGGTTTTCCATGAAAACGAGAGATGGGTCCGGCTCCGTTGAGCGCGAACTTCCTTTCTAAGAATCCTAAGATCTACCCATGAAAGAGAAGAAGCAGAGGAGGACCTTATTCGCGGTTTGGAGGCGAGAAGAACGACGGGGTGCCATGGCGCGGTGGTGGCGTTGCTGAACTTCTCCTACAGCAAGAACAATGATCTGATCGTTTGATTGAGCGTGTAACCTTCTCCTCTTGCTCCAAGTGGGCTTTTATAAGTCAGCATGTGGGTAGGTGAAAGGGTAAAGCCTTAATGGTCATGAAGGCTCCTCCTAATAACATTTCGGTTACAGTGAAGGGATAAGAAACGGTGGAAGATGAACAGGTGTGTCCAGTTGGCGGTTTCCTATCGGACCACATCTTCTTCATTTATTATATAATTACAGAAGGAAAAACGGCCTGTAATTACTCCTGGTGTAACTTCCCACACCAGCATTTATTACCACGCGTGTTAGAATAATTTCGGGCCTGAACCGTCGTTTCGGGCAATGTCACGGGCGTGACACATGGGTCACGGGCGTGACAAGACCGGATAGCCAATTCTGGGTTCGACGATCGTCGAACTGAGATCGACGATCGTCGAAGGGTGGTCACGGGAGTGACACCTGGGTCACGGGCGTGACAGGCCCGGGTGGTTAATTCTGGGTCGACGATCGTCGAACTGAGATCGACGGTCGTCAAAGGGTGGTCACGCCCTAGGTCACGGGCGTGACACCTAGGTCACGGGCGTGACAGGCCCGAGTTTCAATTTCGACGATCTCCTTATGGAGATCGACGATCGTCGAAGGGGTCACGCCCTAGGTCACGGGCATGACACCTTGGTCACAGGCGTGACATGCCCGGGCAGCAAGTTCAACGATCGTCTCGCGGAGATCGACGATCGTCGAAGTAGTCACGCCCTAGGTCACGGGTGTGACACCTTGGTCACGGGCGTGACATGCCCGGGCTGCAAGTTCGACGATCGTCTTGCGGAGATCGACGATCGTCGAAGTAGTCACGCCCTAGGTCACGGGCGTGACACCTTGGTCACGGGCGTGACATGCCCGGGCAGCAAGTTCGACGATCGTCTCGCGGAGATCGACGATCGTCGAAGTAGTCACGCCCAAAGTCACGGGCGTGATGGGTCGGTCACGGGCGTGACCAACCCGTGACCCGAAACCTCGATCGATTTATTTCAATTTTTGGGCTTCACAGGGTTCTGTCACGACCAACCGACTCATAGGGGTCTAGCCGGAAATGGGATGTTACACCCAAAACCATCCTTAGAGTTTTTTCTTGGATCCTAGGGAAAATCTAGCCCAATCCACCCCATCTTCCATGGGAGGGTGTTAAAAGTTATGCCATGTCAGTGGTAAAAATCTCAGGCTCTGTTGAGGTGAGTTGACCATCCAAATCACAAAGTGACTTTTGGCCTAAAAACCCCTTAATATGGCAAGGCTAAGGTTTGAAAAATTTCACACAAAATCATCTCCAAATGAGATGAAATTTTATCCAGAGCCTTATAATGACCCCAAGGACCACTCACAAAAATTTGGGAGGGTTTGGAGGCCATTTGGTCCCTTTATTACATTAATCATGGTTTATTAAATAATTATAAAACTATGGAAGATTATCTTCAAAAATTCTCAGTTTTGGGAAGGACCTAGATATAGATAAGGGAGAGTCCCTGTCCAAATTTCAAGTCATTTGGACAAGGGATTAAGTAGGGACACTCATTTTAATTCCTGGCTAGCACTAGGTGTAGACCCCACCCAAATGGGTTCCCTGGTCAAACCAATTGACCAAATTGTCCCAAATTAGATTTAAAATAAAGTAGACCCATAGGGCTACAAATTATATGTTGACCATTTTCTCATATAGAGCCTCTAAGTATTTTTCATATTTATTTCAAGGTGACTGTTATTAGGAGACAGAAAACTCAAATCAGGAATTTATATAAAATCAACAACACACATCTTAAAGCACAATCGTGGGACTCCTGGCTTTCTTCTTCCTCAGCCAAAGGCCAGGATTCACCCGACCTGGAGCCTATCCCTAACTTGTTTCTCGGCCACCCATCCCCCTCCCCGACCGGCCACCACCACCACCACCTCCGTTTAGGTGGGGGCTATCGCCGGGCGGCGGCACGGCCGCCAGAGGGGCGGTTTTCGGCTAACCCGGACACCATTTTCACGGAAAATCCATGGAAAAGCTTAACCTGATCGGGCTTAACTGAGCCAGATTCTCAACCTAAAATACTCCTAAGATCTACCCATAGAAGAAGGAGTAGAGGAGGACCTTACTCGCTGCCTGGAGACGTGTCGATCGCCGGGAAGCCATTGGTGGTGGTGGCGACACTCAATTTCTGTAACGGCTCAGCTTGCTTCCTCGACTCCCAGCCCTTCAGGTTAGTGTGTTGAAAAGCTCCTCTAAGTCTAGTGAGTCTTTTAAAATGTTAAAAATAGGGGAGGGGAGGGGCTAGCTGGCGGTGGCCATTAATGCTCCTTGAAGAGCTTTTAGGTAACTGCAACTCTTCTCCCCCAGTTGCAGTTATGGCCGGAAAGACTCTCAGTTTTCTCCTAACTGAACGGGGGAGGTGATTTCTGTAATAAGTGTTGGCCCTTGGCCTTCCTGGCCAAGAATGGCAGCTTTACACTCTCTTTCTCTCTCTCCATTAACATGGAATTTGGGTCAAACTGACTGCCACGTGGCATTCTTCCATTTGACCGCTTATTATTGTTTAAATAAGTCTTAATAAAAGAACCGACCAATTAATTCATCTTAGCACAATTCTCGAAAAGGTCCGGTTTATCCGAACAAGCAAACGGTCCGAAAATTTCTCTGAGGAAAAAGCGTTGAGACAAGACTCCACAGTCAACGCCAAAAATCGCCAGGAATTTCTAAGTACATTGGCATTGAGTGAGCTCGGCTCACTCGAGAGCTCACTCGACGCAATTCAGTCTATGGCATTGAGTGAGCTCAACTCACTCAACGCCATAATTCTAGAAATTTTTCAAAGTACAACGGCGTTGAGTGAGCTCAACTGAGCTCACTCGATGCCATTCAGTGTATGACGTTGAGTGAGCTCAACTCACTCAACACCATAATTCCAGAAATTTTTCCAAGTACAATGGCATTGAGTGGGCTCAGTTAACTCGAAGCCATTCAGTCTATGGAATTGAGTGAGCTCAACTCACTCAACGCCATAATTTCAGGAATTTTTTCCAAGTACAATGGCATTGAGTGAGCTTAGCTCACTCGACGTAATTTAGTCTATGGCATTGAGTGTGCTCAACTCACTCAATGCCATAATTCCAGAAAATATTACAAGTACAATGGCGTTGAGTTAGCTCAGCTCACTTGACGCCATTCAGTCTATGACGTCAGTGAGCTAAACTCACTTAACGCCAAAATTCCAGAAAATTTTCCAAGTACAATGGTGCTGAATGAGCTCACTCGACGCCATTCCGTCTATGGCGTTGAGTGAGCTCAACTCACTCAACGCCATAATTCCAGAAAATCCTCCAAGTACAATGGCGTTGAGTAAGCTCAGCTCACTCTCGATGCCATTCAGTCTATGGCGTTGAGTGAGCTCAACTCACTCAATGCCATAATTCCAGAAAATCCTCCAAGTACAATGGCATTGAGTGAGCTCAGCTCACTCGACGCCATTCAGCCTATGGTATTGAGTAAGCTCTACTCACTTAACACCATAATGCCAGAAAATCCTTTAAAGATGACATTGAGTGCCCTCAACGCACTCAATACCATTCAGCCCATGGCATTGAGTGGACTCAACGCACTCAATGCCCGAACTCCAAATTCTTTCTAAGTAAGAGGGAGTTGAGTGCACTCAATGCACTCAACGTCATTCTGCCTATGACATTAAGTGCACTAGACACACTCAATGCCTAAGCCCAAGATTTTTCCTGAGTAAGATGGAATTGAGTGCACTCAACACACTTAATGCCATTCAGCCCATGGCGTTGAGTGCAATCTACGGACTAAACGCCCGAGCCCAAAAACTGTCTAAGTAGATACCTGATCTACCCGTCGAGTCTTGTCGACTCACTCGACACCTCCAGGACTTGAGTAATCTTGGCCTCTTTTGGTTGACCCCAATGGGTTCATAGTGATATATTGGCCTCCCTTAGGGTTAGAGGTGCCATGATAGGATCATGGAACTAAGTTAAAGCCCTAAAGTCATGCCTAAGATTTTACTTGGGGTTCTACTACTTACAGATCAAGGTGATTTTCACCCTGAGCCTTGTTCACTTGGTCTTCTTTGGGCTTCCTAGGGTTTTGTCATGACCTAGTCATGACAAAAACACCCATAGGGGTCTAGTTGTCTGAGGGATGTAATAGTGAGAACACCTACCCTTTAGCTCGGATCGACGAGCTATTCGATCCATTAGTGGGAGCGCATTGGATTTCCAAACTAGATTTGTTCTTGGTGTACTATTAGTCGAGAATATAAGAGGAAGATATTCCGAAAACAACGGTTAGCTCAAGATATGACTTATACGAGTTCACAGTGATGCGGTTCAGGCTCACGAATGCCCCTTCCACCTTCATGAGTTTGATGAACTGGGTGTTTGAGCCGTATTTGGATTTCTTTGTCATCATCTTTATCGTTGACATTTTTGTCTACTTGAAGATAGAAGAGGAGCATGTTGAACACTTGGACTTAGTTTTGAAGAAACAGAGAGAGCACTCCTTGTTTACTATGTTCAGCAAGTGCGAGTTCTAGCTCCGAGAAGTTGCCTTCTTAGTTTATGTTATTAGTGGTGTGGATCAGGAGTAGACCCGGCCAAGGTGCGTTCTGTCAAGGAATGGTTGCCCTTGAAGTCAGTGGCCGACGTGCAAAGCTTTCTTGGAATCGCTAGGTCCTTTCATAAGTTTGTGAAGGGATTTTTAAAGGTCTCCCTCCCTCTCATTTCCCTGACAAAGAAAGGTGTGCCATATGAGTTGACGCCTCAGTGCGAGGCCGCATTCCAAGAGCTGAAGGATCGACAAACTTCCGCACCAATCCTGTCTGTTCCATCTAGGAAGGAAGGATTTCAGGTTTATATTGATGCGTCCTATTAAGGTATGGGAGCATTGTTGATTTAGCATGGGGATGTGATTGCTTACGCTTAACAAAAACTGAATAAGCACGAGGTGAATTCTCCGGTACATGATTTGGAGTTGGGGAAAGTGGTGTTCACCTTAAAGATTTGGAGAAACTATTTATATGGCATCTACTGCGAGATCTTTTTGGACAATTAGAATTTGAAGTATGTTCATACTCAAAAGAAGTTGAATTTGAGGCAACGACGGAGGTTAGAATCCTTATGTAATTATGAGTTTACGTTGAACTACCATCCTGGGAAAGAGAACTTCATAGTAGATGAATTAAGTAAGAAAGACACCAGCGTCGATCCCTGAATCTCGTACGATGGCTATGGAATTGGCTGGAGTGCTCGAGGAGATGGATATTATGCTGGTGTGTGAGGAACATTCTGAGGCATATATAGAATATTTTACTGCCTTTAGTAGTATGTGACATCCGTGAGTGGATCTAGGCAGAGCAAGAAAAGGATACTGCTCTAGCCCCGATGTGTAAGGCAATTGCGAGTGGATCTACCGAAGAATATACTCTGAAGGAAGGCCTCATTCATTTCCATGGCAGGCTCTATATTCCCGAGTGCGGTGGAATTCGGGAAGAAATCTTGAGAGAGGCTCATTACACTACGTATTCAGTGCATCTTGGGATTTCCAAGATGTATAATGACTTACGGAAGACCATGTTCTTGCCAGTAAAGAAGAGAGCTATTAAGTAAGACATTCTTGCACTTTGAGGCTTTTCAAAGGGTGAAGATAGAGTGTAAGAGCCCGAGAGGATTATTGCAGTCATTAACCATCCCCGAGTGGAAGTTCAAGGAAATCTCTATAGATTTCACCCACAGGTTGCCTCGCTCGCGCTTTGGGAATGATTCAGTCTGGGTGATTGTTGACCGCTTGACGAAGGTTCCCATGTTTATTCCAATGAGGAAGGAGTCACATATTGATGTTTTGGTGCATCTCTTTATGGAGCAGTTTGTGCGGTACCATGGGATGCCCAATAAAATTGTTTCAGACCGCGATGGCCTCCTCACTTACAAGGAATGAAGGGCATTTCACGCATATATAAGCTCCCGCCTTACCTTTAGTACGACTTTCCATCCTTATACCGACAGTCAGTATGAGAGGACCATCAGAACCATGGAAGATTTTTTTATATTGTGCGCGTTGTATAGGGGTGTGCCGTGGGAACGGCTTTTGACGCTAATGGAGTTTTCATATAATAATTGTTATCAAGCTAGCATTGGAATGATGCCCTACAAAACACTTTATTGGAGGATGTGTAGAACTCAATTATCGTGGGTGCAGGATGAAGACCCAAATACTTTGGGAGTGGAGTATATTGATTATACTGATGCTATGGTTAGAATGATACGAGACCGCAAGCTAGAGGATCAGATTCGACAGGCAAAGTACTATAATGTGAAACATCGGATGGTGGAATTTCAAGTGAGTGACAAAGTGTTCTTGAAGATCAGGACAATGTACGGAGAGTCACGTGTACGCGGTAGAAAGAAGCTCATCCCAAGATATGTGGGGCCTTATGTTATATTAGAGAGGATTGGCCCATTGGCATATCGATTGGAGCTGCCACCTGAGATAAAAAATTTACACGACAACTTCCATGTGTCGTCCCTTCGGAAAGCACTATTACAGCCAGATCAACATGTCCCCGCTACAAATTGAATAGTGAAAACTGATAGGTCTATTCGACTAGAGCCGGTGCGGATAGTGGACACCGAGACAAGAAGTTTGTGGCAAAATAGTGTTCCTTTGGTGAAGGTCCAATGATCTAATCATGGGAGAGAGGAGTATACCTGGAGCTAGTGGACTTGATGATGAAGAACTACCTGGAGTTGTTTCCCCAAGTTAAACATAAAAACATACCTTGTAATTCTTCATACTTTGTTTTTCCCATAGACTTACCCTGATTTTGGGGATGAAATCTTTTATTTTGTTTATAGGATTTGTAACGTCCCAATTCGTGCTAGACCCCTCGCATGCATCTTGAGTCAAGAAAGTTGACTCAGGCTTGGGGTGCACTAGTAACAGGCGTCGAGTGCGTAGGATGGAATTGACGAAGCGTCGAGTACGTCGACTGGTAGGAAGGTGTGAAAAAGGATAGGCCATGTGTAGGCTGTGAGACAAGTAAAATTCGTCGAGTGATACTCAATGCTTAAGATGTTTTGGCTTGGAGGAATTTTCGGGCAGTAGAATTCATAGAATATCGTTGAATATACCCGACAAATTCTTCGAGTGACACTAGGCGAATTCGATGGAAAAAGGCTTTGAAAATCCGGTAGAATAAGTGAACTTCGTCGGATATCGTTGAGGATATCCGATGAATTCTTCAAGAATGACTTAAACAATTCAGCAAGACTTGTACTGTTCATCGAATATTATCGGGGAATACTCGACGAATTTGTCAAAATTACTTTAAAGTATTAACCGAATCATTGAGAATTTTGGACGAATTTGACTTAGAAGATTTTTGGGCTATGGAGTTGTGAAAGATTCGTCAGATTATTTTTAGCCGATTCGTAGAAAAGACACAGGTAATTCTTACGATTTGTCGGATATCGTCAAGGATACTCGATGAATTTAACTTGGAAGAATTTCAGCCCAGGCTGTGTTTATTGATTCATACGTACATGCTAAACCGGATTTCGGGTTGTGTGCTGGATGGCTCCTTTGGACCGGTATTTTCAAGAGGACTTATTTAATGTGATGATGGGTGGTCTAGTGATAGAGCGACATGTGGCTAAGTAACCTAAACTATAATCCTTTCCTATAAAAAGAAATACACGGAAAAACCTAGCCATCATAGTTCATCTTGATGAATCAATCTTGTGTCAAGCCCGAAGGAAACGAGGAACTTGCTAGAGTCAGATTTTCTGGAGGAAGAACTCTCTCTGTGAAGAACGATACCAAAGAGGAAACCAAACATACAGCCAAGGAGGATACCGAGATCTATGGCCGCAAATGAGGTGAGCTTCCTACCCTCTCCCTTGGTGCTAGATCCCTAGTTATTAAATAGGAGAGATGTAACACCCCCATCCATCACATGAGATATTACAGAAGGTCCGACCGGGGCCCCACACCATATTCCACGGACAGTCAGTGGAGTTACATATTAATACCAAAACACTATGATACCATATCGAAACCTAACACAGAGAATTCTAGTGGATGCTTTTAAGTAAGTTAGAAGAACCCATCACAACACATTAATGTCCACTAAAACCCCAAGCAGGAATGAAAGTACAAATACACAAAGAGTCTTTGCCTTATGACCTTACAACATTCAACTTTAATTAAAGTGTTTTACAAACTTTGACACGCAGGCCGGGCATACATGAAAACAGTAAAAGTAAACACTTCGCATTGGCCTTTAAGGGTCAGCACAACATCAAGGGCTTTAGCCCGCTACTTTCCACTTGGCTTACCTATTCCTGCATAAGTACAATCCACCGAATTGTGGAAAAATAGGGCAACTATCAGCTAAAGCTAACCAAATTATAACGACCCCGCCCCTTACTCAGGGCGGCGGAGCTCCTTCCATACAAAGTATTAGCAAAACCAAACATAGTATTGAAAGTGCAATTTAAGCACACTTCACCATAGGCGTAGACACAAATGATCACACACCCCGTGCACTCAGGTCACATTCTTGGTGTCTAGATAAAAGTCAGGGCCCACCACTGTTCATAAGATGACAACAAACATGAGCATTTGGTAGTCTTTACGGCCCACGCAAGGCCTAAGACCTGTAACTATGTTTGTGACAGACATCACTACTCACGGATGCACCACAAAGCTAATGGGTAGGTTCATCCAATTCCCGTTGCTCACATCGCCGGGCAAGAACAACCGCTATGCGGGTAGGACTCCCCATTCCTGCTCTTCTAGTCCAATCATAACCCAATTATGCTATATGGGTGGCTCACAGGCCACCTGTCTGGGCTCCCAGAGCTCTCAGCCTCGCATCTCAAGCCCTAGGTCTCCACAACACAGGCTACAAACAAATCTAGGAGCTACCTCCTTCAGTAGCACTACCACCGTGTCGTATCTGACAGAAATACGATTCTACCCAGTTTTCGGGTGCTCCTTGGAGTTAGTCCCCAAGGTTCCCTGCTACAATCTACCGTGTAGGAAACTAAAAAACAAACATCACAGAGTCTTCTCTGGCCACTACAAGCATAATGAAAACATCACTAATCCAGACAAACCGTTCTAGATGGGATTCACACACCACGCCTATGTTCGTACTTCGATTCTGAACTTTATATGCAAAACTACGGGGATATACCGTATCTACCCAAAGGAAAAACTTAACGCCAACCGCACACTCGCGGGAGAGGGTTTCCTATGCAAAAGGAAGAGGACTTAACATGTACAAGTTGAGAATCATTACACTTTGCGCTCTCTTCGATGACATGCCAAAGATCTAGATGGATGAACGCGACCGCAACGATCTTGCATCAACAGATTCGGACTTGGCTTACGAATAAGAAATTCGGAACTTCAACAACGACGAGATTTACCCTCCGGCGCTGCTGCTGCTCCTCCAGGAAAACCAGGCCAAAACCATCACTCCAAAAGAAATGAAGTGAAAACGGCCAAAGGCAGGCATATAAAAATAGCTACTGCCGTGCGGTAACTAGCTACCTCCGCATGGTAACTAGCTACCGCCGCGCGATAACTTAATTCAACGCCTCATTTCGAGTGCAACCTCCCAAACCCTCCAATCATAAGCCGTCACGTGGCCAACGTCGTTTTAGTTTCACTGCCGCCGCGTGATAGGATGCTAACTCCGCGCGATAGAGGCGTCGGTTACGACACAACACCACTCGTTACCGCCGCACACTAACTTCTACCGCAGTGCAGTATGATCCCGAGAACCATAGCAAATAAATTGATCAAGCTATCGCCAACGGTAACTTTATCGTCGAGCGATAGCTTCCCGAGAGGTCTGCCGACTTAAATCCCCTACTACCTCCACGCGATAACACCTTTTCGTCGTGCGGTAACGCCATTCTCGAGAGCTCGACGTTTTCTCGAGAGCTCGACATTTTCTCGAGAGCTCGACGCAAACCCTGGATCTATCGTCATGTGATAACTAGCTACCGCTAGGCAGTAACCCCCAAAGAAGCATCTCATGCCTCAAGAAATTTGGGGCGTCACAAATCTCCCCCATTTAAAGAAATTTTGTCCCGAAATTTGACGTTACTGGAAAAGATAAAAGTAAACACTGCATCTGATTACCTTAGAGAAATAGCTCAGGGAACTACTCCCTAAGTAGTTTGCTCACGCTACCAAGACAACTCCTCTCTGCCACAGTTTTCCCAAAGGAACTTGATCATTCTAATGGACATGTTCCGTAGTTGCATGACCTCTACGTCTTCGATCTGAATGGGCTTGACCTTCATCATCAACCCACTATCAACCAGCACCTGATTCGCAACAATCACTTGAGTATTCTCTTAAATGGCCATCCACAACATTGAGATGTGGGATACATCGTGCAGACCGCTCAACTCCACCGAAAGAGCCAAACGATAGGCGGCTTCACCAATCAGCTCAACGATCTCAAAAGGCCCAACATTCCTTGGACTAAGCTTCTTTAAGTGTCGAATTCTTGATACACCCTTAAATGGTTTTATCTTGAGTTATACCCAATCGCCCACCGCAAACTCCACGTTCCGATGCTTGGCATTGTAGTACTTGGCCTGCCTATCTTGAGCAATCAGTATCCGTTCTTGAATCAACTGTATCGTTGAAGTAACATCTTCAATGTCCCTTCGCTTGTACAACTTTGATTCTCCCATTTCTACCCAAGCCAACATCGTACGACACCTCCTTCCGTACAGAGCCTCAAAAGACGCTATCTGAATGCTTGCTTGGTAGCTGTTATTATACGCGAACTCAATCATAAAAAGAATGTCATCCAACCTTTTCCCGAAATCCAAAGCACACATACGAAGCATATCTACAGTCGTCATGTTCACCCTTTCAGTCTGACCATCTGTTTGTTGGTGAAAAGCTGTGCTGAAGTTCAACTTGGTACCCAACAACCAATGAATGAGCCTCCAATTGTTAGATGTGAAACGACCATCTCTATGACTAATGAATCTCTAGGGTACGCCGTGCAAATAGACTATGTTGTCTACATAAAGCTTTGTTATTTTCTCAACTAAATCACACTTCCTATTGGGTATGAAGTGTGACACCTTCGTTAAACAATCAATAATCACCCAAATGGCATTGTTCCCCTTGAGCGATATCGGCAAACCGTGCACGAAATCCATGGAGATGTCATCAAATTTCCACTCTAGTATAGGCAAGGACTTCAGGAATCCGCCAGGCTTCTGGCATTAGGCCTTCACCAATGCACAAGTTTGATATTTCGCAATATACAATGCTATGCCTTTCTTTAGACCCGACCACCAAAACAATTTTTTCATGTTCTTGAACATCTTGGTGCTCCCGGGGTGAATCGAGTACTTTGTAAAGTGCGCCTCATACATCAATTCTTCTCGCAACTTCCCCATGTTGGGGACACACAATCGGTTTCCGTTCCATAAGAGGCCATCGTCGATATAGAACTGGACGTTTGACCTATCAACGACATCCGCCTAGTGACATTTCAAGCTCACATCCAAATCCAAGGCACGCTTAATCCTGTCTGCTAGGTCGTATTGAACCTCCGTCGAACCCAAACACGCGTTTGCACTAACTACCTTGTCAACACCAGAGATTTCAAAGGCCTCTAGATCCCGAATAAGCCGCTCGTCATGCATCTGTAACCAATTTGCTCGAGCAGGGGTCCTAAGGCTCAAAGCATCCGCCACAACGTTCCCCCAAGAATATAATAAATCTTGTAGGTGTAATCCCAAAGGAACTACATGCACCTACGTTGTCACATGTTAAGATCATTCTGATCCATCAAATACTTCAGGCTATTATGATCTTAATAGATATCGACCTTAACCCCATACAGATAATGCCTCCAAAGCTTAAGAGCGAATACCACAGCCGCCAACTCCAAATCATGGACTGTGTAATTCCTCTCATGCACCTTCAACTGACGTGATCCATAGGCTATCACCTTCCCATGCTGAATCGGAACACATCCAAATCCACTCCTAGAGGTGTCACTGTAAATCTCAAAGCCCTCCGAACCACAAGGCGAATATAAGACAGGATTTGTGGTCAGATGACACTCTAGTTCTTCGAAATCTTTAACGCACTCCAGAGACAAAAAACATTCTGATCCTTCCTTGTTAAAATAGTGAGGGCAGTGCTATCCACGAGAAGTTCTCCACGAAGCGCATGTAATAGCCGGCAAGCCCTAGAAAAATCCGGACTTGTGACATAGTAGAAATCACAGGCCATTCTCGTATCGCAGTTACCTTCACCGGATCTACTGCAATTCCCTCACCACTAACCATGTGACCAAGGAACACTACTAAGGATAGCCAAAACTCACATTTGGAGAATTTGGCATACAGTTTGTTCCTCCTTAGGGTCTCCAAAACCATATGAAGGTGCTTGAAATGATCCACCTCGCACTGTGAGTACACCAGTATATCATCGATGAAGAATATCACAAAATGGTCCAAGTATTCTCTGAACGTCCTGTTCATCAAATCCATAAACACGGATGGCGCATTCGTTAGCCCAAACAGCATGACGATTAATTAATAATGCCCATAACATGTGCTGAAAGCCGTCTTGGGAATGTCACTTTTCCTAATTCTCAGCTGATAGTACCCAGATTTCAAATCTAGCTTCGAGTACATATTTGACCCGACCAGCTGATCGAATAGATCATCAATCCTCGGGATCGAATATCTATTCTTCTCTGTCAGCTTATTCAACTCTCGATAATCAATACACAATCGTAAGCTTTCGTCCATGTTTTAAACTGAAAGACTTATTTCAAGAGCCTAGAAACCTAGAGGGAGGGGTGAATAGGTTCTAATTTTCTTTTGTAATTCTGGAAATTAACTAGGATTAACACAGCACAGGAAATACAATCTACAGTACAGATATCACAGCACAGCAAACAACAGATTTATAGTGGTTTCCCAAGGTATTGGTACATCCACTTTCCTCCTTCGCCTATCTAGTAGAGAACTGGATTTAGCCCAACTTCCTTCTACTAGCTCAGATCCACAGATCTTATAACTCAGAACCAGATTGGTTCCTACAGCTCAGACTTATACAAGTCTTACCTCAGATTCTTCCCAAGAATCCTACCTCAGGCCTCAGCCCTATCTCAGCCTTTATCACTAGGCTTACAACTCAGACTATCACAAGTCCTATAGCTTAGGCCCTCAGCCCTACCTCAGCCATTATAGTTATAGGCTTACAACTCACATCTTACAAAAGATACTACAATAAATTAATTGTATAAGAGATACAAAGATATCACCAGATAGATCTCTCTATAGGTGTGAGCTTCTTGATCAGTTCTTGAATAAACTGAATCTTCAGATTCAACCTGACTTAGGTTTTTCAAAGCTTCTTGATAGAACAAAATAAGGTTAAACTCTTCTTGATGTAAAATTTGATCTCCTGTCAGCTACTTCCTTGAATTTAGAATTAGATCTGAATCTTCTCTTGCAGACTGCTCTGGATCTGCCTTCTTAAGGGTTTCCCCTTTTCTTGTTGTTAGATTCTCTTTCCTGAAATAGCTTGATTACTTCCTTAGTTATGGTTTTTTTCTGGTTGTCAAGGATCAGTCCCTTATATAGAGTTTTCTCATGCTTACTGGATGATTCGGTTTGTAACAACCTTCTGACAGTTCTGACAAAGGTGTCAGACCTGTTAGTTATGATAGTTGTCGAGTCACCATTCATGACAGCTGATTCCTTAAAGACTTTACAACTCAGCATAACCACTCAGCAAACTTCTTCACATGTGTCGAAACAAAATAGACTAAGTGTCGACACAAGTCTTGATGATGTCTACATAACACTCAATGTGTTGACATAGTCATTCTTCAGCTACTAGACACAGCTTCTGTTTGTATGTGTCGACATAAGTCATGTGTGTCGATATAACTACTCCTGGTCTTGACATAACTGATGCTGGCGGATGGCGTCGAGTGTATATCCAGCTATCGTTGAGTGTGTGTCGACACAAGTCCTGTGTATCGACACAACTTCTGGTCTTGACATAACTGATGCAGACAAATGGCGTTGAGTGTATGTCAAGCTATCGTTGAGTGTGTATCGACACAAGTATTCAGAGCTAGTATAGTTGTTGTTGTAAGATAGCGTTGAGTGCGTGTCGATACAAGTCCTGTGTGTCGACACAAACCTTCGTCAGGTGTCGACACAATTCTAGAGTGTCGACACATGCCTTTCTTTTGATGTCGACCTAACTCCTGGGTGTCAACACAACTTCTGCTTTAGGTTTCGACACAATTCTGGGTGTCGACACAGCTTCTTCTTCAGGTGTTGTCACAATGCCTGAGTGTTGACACATACCTTGCTTCTAGTGTCGAAACAACTTCTGGGTGTCGACACAATTCTTCACAAGTGTCGACACTTGTACTTAAAATTTTTTTTTGCTAAACTTACACCTGCACAATGAAACTCAAACATCCATCAAATACAAATTGATGTATATCATTGAGTAAGATGAGGCTTCTCCAAATCTGGTACATATTTCTCAGTGTACCCAACAATCTTCCCCTATTTGGAGAAGTCATAACCCTTAGTCAAAGATATACATCACTCATAATAAAACACATAAAAATAGATGTACATTCATTTCAGTGCAAGATAATATATAAACAATGTAAACAACTAAAATCAATAGTGAAGCTGATTTTATTTATCAATCAGAAAGTTTTGGGTTTACATGTTTTTTCTTAGAACAAAAGCAAAAAAGTTACATTGTTCTACATATAAGCCAATCTATCCTTTGATTTACTAGAATCCTTAATTAAAATGCCTTTTCTAGACTTAATCTTTGCCTGCACAGTAGGTTCTGTATCCTCAGCAGGTTTCTTCCCTTTAAGATCCTTCTTCTTTAGTTCTTCTGCCTTTATCCTTTGCCTTTCAAAATAGTGAAAAGGCTTGGGGAGGTACCTGCTAGGCTCTAGAGCATTAGCAGCTAACTTCCCAGCTTTTGCACTTCTTTTGTACTGAAGAATGGCTTCTTGCCTGGCTTAATACTTATTCCATTATTGCTCAGAATACCATTTACCCCTATCATAGGTCTTATCCTTTACAGCCTTCCATGCAGTCAAAATAATATTCCTGGAAGTGGGGCTCCCTTGCTCAAAATATGGTTTCAACTCTGCCTGTTCTCTAAACCTTTTTTTCGATAGCTGTGCTTCCTTCTCAGCTTCCTTGGCAGCCTCTGACATGTCTACTTTTTCAATAATCACATTTTGTGCCTCCTATGGAGGGTTGTACATTTTTTGCACTTCTTATTGAACCATGTCAAAGTCAGCAGGAGGGTAAATAACCTGTGTCACTTCAAGCTGATCTCCTTCAATATAAGCAGGTTGCACTCCAGACTCAGCAACATTGTCATCATCACATAAAGGAGGAAAGCCAAGTGTAGCTCTGATTGAATTAGAGATCCATTTTGCATGATCATAGCTAGCTTTGAGTAACAATCTCTCCCCCTTTATGACTTCTCTAGTGATATGATCTCTCAGATCAGTCTTTTGAAATCTTATCTGATCAGCCAGATATTTTGTACCTTCTTTATAGTATGCTTTGAACTTAGTTAGGTAATCAGAAATGGTCTTTTGAGAGGCTCCAATAGCTGTGTGGACAGCAACTAGATCTTCTTGTAGTTGCTTTGATATTTCAGTTTTCAAATCTTTTGAAATACTTCCCAGTTTCTTGATTATTTCTTCATGGGTATCTTTGAGGTTTTCATTGGAAGTGAATTAATTTTCCAAAACATATCCTTGCTTGGTGGTAATGTCCTCAACCTCAGTCTTCACCAGCTGTTGTAGCTCAGCCCAATATACTACAACATTGCCTCCCTTATGGAAGCAATCTGTCGTTTCTTTCTTATGCAGATTGACTTCAAATCTTATTTATTTAATGTCCTGAGCCAGCTAAAACTACAGTTATTTATTAGAATCATCCACATACTTCTCTAAAGATTGCCTTTGTTCATCCAATTTTACTTGCATGTTGACCAGTAATGAACTGAAGTCCATGCTTGGAGCAGGTGGTGGTGTGACTATTTGCATGGCTTTCTTATAGCCTGTGCTCTTTTTCATGATTTCAACCATTTTTCTATTCTTATCCATAGTGGCTTCCTCATCATCAGAGGGTTGTGATGAGCTTTCTATATCAACTGTTTCTTAATTAGATGGTTCATTTAGTTGATCCTCCCCCTCAGTTCTTGGCAGATCCTTTTCTACCTGTGATTGCTCCCCCTCAGTCCTTGCAGCTGGTAAATCAAGAAATAGCTCTTCCATTGTTACCTATTGTTGTATCTGTACAGGAAGAACAAGGTTAGGTTGAAAAACAAAAGGTTCTCCCTAGACATCCAGATTTTTGTCCAGGGCCTTTTCTATAAAGGAGATACTTACTTGCTTATTCTGAGCTGTATCTTTTATTTGCACATCTTGTGCCTCCTTCTCAGCAATGTCTAGTGCTTATTTATTTATATCTGATACAATATCCATTACTATATCAAATGCAAACTCACTCCCAAGAGTATCAGCATCAATTCCTTCCCCTTGAGCAGGTAGCTCAGAAAGTATAGTATCTTGTGTTGTTGGTTTAGGAGTTTCTCCCCCTGGAGTGGAGACTACCTGTTGCTCTGGGAGCACACTACTCTCTACTTGATCTTGAGCATTTTTTTGTGGCCTATCTTCATCTGAACTGAAGACCACTTCCTCATCAGAATCACTAGAGGATTCTGCTTGCTGAACAACTTCCTTCTTCTTCTTTTCTTTCTTGGTCTGTTTTTGTGGAGTAGAAACCTCCTTGGTTAATACTCTATCCCACCTGGACAGAATTCTTGTGTCCATTCTTCTCATATGGTTGATTTTTGTTCCTGGAAGTTGGCTCATTGCATTTGGTATTGCTGAAGCTAGACATAAGCTTAGAATCCTTCCCAGATTTGGTTTCTTTATTCCTTCTTGTATTTTGTCAAATACTATAGATGCCCAGTATGTTTTTACAGTGAAGATGACCCTTGTCATTAGATTGAACATGGAGACTTAAACTCTATCATGTCCAACAGTCTTACACAGAATTACCTTGCCTATGATTTCAGACAGAAACTTTCCTTGTGAATTAATCCCTTTCCTGGTAATGGATGATCCAACTTTGATATAAGGGCTTAGCCCACACCAGCTTAATGCATCTTTTGTCATTGATGGAATGATGTCATCATCATCCTTAACCTTTGGAAGTTGGAGTGATTTCATAATCGTCTTCAGTGTAAGTTTCACTCGGGAATCTTGTACTATGGCTTGGATCTTCTTCTCGTCTATGTCCACAGTGGCTGATGAATAAAATTCCATGATTTCCTTCTTCCAGATCTTAGTCGATTCTGGGACCAAGAATTCCAACCCATTCTTTGAAATTAGGGTAAATACACCCTGGATTTTTGGAGATACTGTCGTGAATCTACCACGAACCAGCTCATAGCCTTCGTTCACCTTATCTTCCTTGATGGGCGCTATTGATGAAAGGGAGAGAGAGAAGAGAAGAGAATATTGAAGTCGACACAAGGTCTAGAGTCGAGAAATCTAAAAGCGTAGTCGACTAGATTTTTGCTTCACCTATTTATAGTCTATGTGTAAAGGGGAGTGTTGGATATTGTATCCATAATGTACCTGATTTGAAGAAGCCCATGTACAAGCTAAGGTAAATAGACTATGTATTTGATGAATTTCTTCTAGTTGTGCTTGCAGTTATTCCATGCTAAGTACACAACAATATCAGGGTACAGTGGGTCAATATACACGGGTCTTTGCAACGTAATCCCTCGTTGAGCAGATCAGTGTGTTGGCCTACGTGTACTCTATCTATTGGGGTGTACTTAATTTCAAGTACAGGGCTATGATAAAGCAAGAGCAGACAAGGAGCAAGGATGGGCCAAAGACCATCTCACGGGTTGAAAGACGAGAATCGTCTAAGTGTAAATCGTCGAGAATCACTAAGTGATTCTCACCGATTCGTCGAGAATCACCAGTAATTCTCGACAAGTCGTCCAGAATCATTAGTTGATTCTTGCCGGGTTGGGCCGGCTGTCTCGACGCAGTCAGAAAAATCATCTAAGGCAGAATCGTCGAGAATCACCAAGTGATTCTCGCCGATTCGTCGAGAATGACTTTGCATTCTCGACGAGTCGGCGAGAATCCAAGGTGATTCCCACCGATTCTCCCCGGCCTCTGTAACCTGTACTGCCAGAATTCTCTAAGTAGAATTCGGCGAGAATCGTAAGTGATTATCGCCGATTCGTCGAGAATCACCCACGATTCTCGCCGAATTTGACTTAGGTATTTTTCCGACTCTGCCTGGACCGGTCCACGACATCTGCGGGATTTTGAACCGGACTTCGGTCTTACTGATGGTGGGGGCCACAACGGTCATCTCTTGACCTAGTGTATAAATACTCTGGTATTTGTGTACAGTAAAAGATACAGACGAGATACGAAACAAAGCGGCCGACTAAACCCTAATCTCGCGAGCTTGCTCCGCCTCCGTCGCCGCAGCCGATCACCGAAGCCGATCTCGATCTCCTCCAGATCCTCGGTGATAGAAGCCTAGTCCTGCACAGCGTCTCACGTGTCTATCCAGAGATCTTTTGTCTCTTGATTTGAGATAGGGAAATCTTTCCCCGTCCGAATCGATCGAGACGATCGATCCTCGTGTGATCGTTGGTAGACCTTGCCGACTTCGCTAAGAAGATTGGATCTCCAGTGCTTTGCTGCTGTTTTCAGTTGCCACCGCCAACACCGAGTGCCTCGCCGCCGCTCGTCGCCGCCGCCGGTCACGGGGAGATTCTCTCCAAGTGAGATCTAGGGTTGTGGACTCTTCGTTGACCTCAAGAACACGTCGTCGAACGAAGAGGGACACCTTAGTCTCCATACATTGTTTGTATTTCTTACAAGCTATTTTTAATTCATTGTAAAGGACCGATTAGTCTTCAGTTGTAGGGTTGGGTGCAACCCGTGTTGTGGGAGTGTTGACTCCTACGTGTGGAAGGGTTCCTTCCGGTAGTGCAAGGATTGGATTTCAATCCTGTTGGTGAAGTGACCGAGTCATCCCTGGTTGGGAGATAGGTCGAAGGGGGAAAGTGGACGTACCCAAATCGGGGAACCACTATAAATTGCTTGTGTACTTTTTGTGCTGTGTTGTTTTGTCTTCTTGTGCAGGTAAAACCTTAATTCCGCAAATACACTGCAAAGACACCTATCCCCCCCCATAGGTGTAAGTAGTTGACACTAGGTGGACTTTCAAGTGGTATCAGAGGGAGGTTGCTCATCAAAAAGGTTCACACCTTGAGTAAAATCCTGTAACCAGTGTCAAGAAGAAGACCGATATCTTCCATGCACGGACTCAAGCATTCCGGCAAAATCCCAGTATGCACAAGACTAAACTTTCCTATCTGGAAGGAAAGAATCAGATTCTACATGGAAGCAGTCGACCCCCGGCTCTTCATGATAGTGGAGGAGGGACCTTACATTCCCACCAAGGCCTCCACCATTGATCCAACTAGGAAAGTGCCCAAGAAACTTTCGGAAATGGATAAGGACGAAATGGTGATGTTCGGACTCGACAAGAAAGCTCAGAACATACTGGTAAGCGCAGTTGACGACTCTATGATGCAGAACTTCGGCAACTGCAGGACAGCCATGGATCTCTGGAGCTGTCTGATTGTCTAATGGAGGGCACAGATGAAGTGAGGGACGATCGGAGATCCCTCCTCAATCAGAAATATGAGGCCTTCCGGCAAGGGCCAAAGGAGGAGATCGGAGTCACCTTCAAAAACTTCCTCAAGATCGTCAATGCACTCAAAGGATATGGAAGGGTGTTCACTGACGGTGAACTCAATGATAAGTTCCTTAGGTCCCTCACTAAGGAATGGTACAAAGATCTGCGCCATCCGTGAGATTGGCAGACTTGCGAAAACTGATCCACAGATTCTGTTCGGGAAGCTCATGTCCTATGAGCTTCAGTTGAACACAAGGAAGGCTGAAGAGGAAGCACAAAAAGCGACGGCCAAGGAAAAGACGGTGGCCCTGAAAGCCATCCAATCCAAAAAGGGCAAGGGTGCCACCTCTTCCCGTGCGTGGAAGAGGGATGAAGAGGAAGACTCTGAGCCAAGCTCCTCCGGCTCAGAGTTATCAGAGGAAGATTTATCCCTTATCACACGGGAATTCAAGAAGTTCCTCAAGCTGAGGAATCAGAGAAAGAGAAACGGCTCCTCCTCAAGGGATTAGAAGAAGAACTATTCCTCTGACAGGTATGTTTTCAAACCGAACAAACACTGCTCTTCTGACATTATATGCTTTGGTTGCAACAAGCCAGGACACGTCGTGGCCGACTGCCATCAAAGCAAGAGGGATAAGGGAAAGGGAGAGGAGCACAGGTCCTCAAAAGACAAGAAGAAGGAGAGGAGTTACATCGCAAAGAAGCCAAAGACGCTGAGTGAATCTGACACGTCAGACACTAGCGATGATGAGGAAGCCTACTTTGGGCTAATGGGTCGCTCTGACTCAGAAGGAGAATGCCCCCCATTTACTGGGAAGGTAAAAGCTCACACCCCTCTCTCCGACTCTGACTCTGATCCTGAGTCTCAGGATGATGACCCCGAGGATAGCCCTTCTGCCCTTGAAGCAGAGCTCCTCGAGAAGTATGAGCTTCTGCTCAATACATTCCTGAAATGTCGAAAGAAACTGAAGGCTGAGAAAAAGGAAGTTAAATTCCTTAAAGGTGAGAGTGTATCCCTGAGCGAAGAGATCACCAGTTTGATCTCCCTCCGACAGGAGCACTTGGACCTGACCTCAAAGCATTCAGAATCTCTTAAGCTCCTTGATCTTAAGCAGGCGGAAGTCGACAAGTTGGAAGAACTACTTGCGGCAGAAAGGAAGATCATCAAGAGCTTCTCTATGCCAAAAACTGTTCTTCCATTAGTTGATACCTTCTCTGCTCAAGCCAAAGGAGCTGGCTTGGGGCATGTAGGGGTATCTAGCTCCTTATCCAGGAGAAACAGGAACAGGAGGAAGAATAAGGCTGCCAAGAAAGCCTCTGCTGATGAGAAAGGAAAGGCCCCACTCAGCCCTGTTGAGTTCAAAAAGCCTAGCTTTCCCTGTAACCAACATGACTTTGAGTCAACATATGGGCATCACTTCAGGCCCTCGGTTGCAAAGCCAAAGAGCCGATATGATGGGTGGACCTTTCCCCGTAACTTCAGTGAGAGTGTCTTCAAGGCACCTTATGAGGAAATCCACTTGGGAAATTATGGTCAATTCTCTAGCGGCCATAATAGGAAGCAGGCACCTAAGGACAAGCCTGTTACACTGAAAAGCCAAGAGGTGAGGAAGTCATGTGACTGTGGTCATCATGTTGCCTCCACCTCCAGGTCTTCGACCCCAGCTGAACCCCACGTTTCAAGGGTAAAGCAGGCGCCCAAGAGGAGGTATAACAGGTTGGACTGCTGGTGCTGTGGCAAAATTGGTCACTTTGCCGTGGATTGTTGGTTTAATCCAAGGTATAACGAGACTCCTTATGTTAGCAATGCGAGGCCGACCACTCGTAGAGTTAACCAATCGAGGGGGAGTATGCTAACAAGGAATCTAGGACCCAAGTTCGATTGGGTTCCTAAGGCAAATTAATTCTGTTTTGCAGGGATGTCCAAAGGCCAACAAAACTCCTATTTGGTATTTGGACAGTGGATGCTCCCGTCACATGACCGGGACAAGAAGCCTGCTGAGGGAGTACTCTCCAGTCGAGGATGGACCCAAAGTCATATTTGGGGGACTTGATCGGGGAGTCACCATAGGTTACGGTACGATTTCCAACGGCATACTCTCTATCACTAACATAGCTTATGTTGAAGGGTTAAATCATAACCTGATCAGCGTAAGCCAGTTATGTGATAAAGGGTATGACGTTAAGTTCTGCAATGATAAATGCCTGATAATATCATGTGACTCTTCGGAGACCGTATTAACAGGCATTAGGAGCAGAAATATTTTCTGTTTAGATTTTCTTAGTTTAGATTCTTCTACCCCAGTATGCCTCGTTGCTAAAGGCAGTGCATCTCTTTGTGTACAATGGCACAAGAGATTTGCACACATTAATTACAAAACAATTAATATGCTGTTCTCCAAAGACTTAGTAAGGGATGCTCCCATTATTAAGTGCATCAAAGATAGTCCATGTCCTGCATGTCAGATGGGCAAGCAGACTCGGGCTACCTTTAAGGGCATCCCAGGCAAAGATTTCTCCAGATGTCTATATCTTCTGCACATGGACCTGTTTGGTCCAATGCAATTTCATAGCTTAGGAGGGAAGTCGTATATGCTAGTGATTGTAGATGATCACTCTCAGTTTACGTGGGTGTTCTTTTTAAAACGCAAGTCTGATACGTTTGACATCTTCACCAGTTTTGTCAAGCAGATACAGAACGAACTTAACTGCTCAGTGGTCAAAATCAGAAGTGACCACGGAACAGAGTTTGAGTCTGGGGCTATGACAGAGTTCTGTGAAGAGCTTGGTATCTTTCATGAGTTCTCCTCCCCTCGCACTCCTCAATAGAATGGAGTGGCGAAGAGGAGGAATGGAACTGTAAGACCCCAACCTCGGAGATGATCGCGGGGTGATCAAACGGCACTTTTGGAGGTCTGAACAGGGGCACACGGCCAAGCACACGGCCGTGTGCCTACCCGTGTTCAGTGATTTATTGTGTTTTTTTGTGCTGTCTCGAGTCAGAGAAGTACACGGCCTGAGACACACGGCCGTGTCTCAAGCCATGTGTGGGGCACACGGCCTCGAACACGGCCGTGTTCGAAGCCGTGTTCATGAAGCCCGACGATCGTCCTGAAGCTCCAGGTAACACGGCCCGTGGCACACGGCCGTGTCAGGACCCGTGTGGATCGGCGTAACTGATATTTTTGGGTTGAATCCGAGCCGTCCGGATCTTTTATTTTGGATCTAACGGCTGGGGGTTAACCTAGGGGGTATTAGGGTTGAGTTTGGGGCTGAATTCCCTCATTCCAACCCAACCCTTTCTCTTTCTAAACTCTTAGAGAGAGGTGAGAGCCAAGAGGAGGAGGAGCAAAGTTCCGGCCGCCGGCGGAGCACCGGAGCACCGATTCGCGATCCGAGTCCGGATCCTCGAAGGCAAGGGCGAGGCGAAGCTTTCCATCCGACTACATCTTCATGGCGCCGCGGAAAAACGCTAGGGTAACGATCCTCTTCATAGGGCATGTGTAGTCGCCCTTCTTTCTATGCATGGGGAAATCCCCCTCTCGCGAGTGAGCGTTGAGGCGCGGAATCCCTTCGGGTAGATATGTAAAGTCCCCGTTGTTAGAGCCCGGAATCGGAGTACGGGCGTAGGCATTGTGTGTGAAGCCTATTCGGGTTTAACCCGGATCGGTGATGTTTGCATTGCATGGCCGGAGAAGACTCCGCGCCGGTGATTTTAGTTTTCCGAAATTTCTACGCGGTAGATTGCATACATGGATCCTTGGGGGTTAACCTCGAGGCGCACCCGGAAAGCTTGGGCGGAATCGCATTGCCGCCACGATGTTGCCTTGGAGGGCAAATCGGTACATAACGGGGTTATGTGCGTGTTTTGATCGATTGTGGGAATGAGGAGAAACTTGGCCCGCACCGATGGCTAAATGGCCGTGGTGAAGTGAGCAACGGGCGGGTGGAACTCTACCCATTCCAAGTGGTCTCGGTAGAAGCGACCTAAAGTACATGGGACTTCCCGAGAGGCTGGAAAGGGGCCTAGGCTTCGGCTGAAAGGGCTAAATGCTCACGAGAGTTGCCATCCGAGGGATGGTGGTGGAATCGCGGTGTCGGACTGGGTCCGGACCGGGTTCACCGATTAGTGCCCTGAGAGCACGGAGTGTGCGGCCGTGCGTGCCGACACTTGTGGCGAATAGAATACTTTATAGAATTGCTATGGTAGTTTTATATGCAGGGAAGGAGCACCGCCGTCCCGAGAAACGGGACGGGGTCGTTATAATTTGGTCAGCTTTGCTGACCGTTGCCCTTTTGTATTGCCACCTCTTGGGTGGATTGCTTTCTACAGGTGCTGCTGCGGAGCCAAGCGGCAAATAGCGGGCTAAAGCCCAAGTTGCAGCGCCAGCCCTCGAAGGCTTAGTTATTAGCTTTTTCATATTCATGTATGGCCGGCCTGCGTGCCGATGTATGAAAGACGCTATCCTGTTAAGCGAACACTTCTGTAAGGCCTTAAGGCCGTGAACTCTTTTGTGTATGTACTCATTCCTGGGTTATAGTGGACATTCATGCTCTGTGGCAGGGTTCTTATCTTTTTGCAACTTAATTAAATTGCTTCCGCTAGGTGTTATGTAGGATGCTCTGATTGGTTGTGTGGTTTCAACGCGTAACCAACCGGTCTGTCCGTAGTATATGGCGTCGGGCCCCGGCCGGACCTACTGCTATATGCTATGTGACGGATAGGGGTGTTACAAATTGGTATCAGACTTCTGGTTTCGGTCACGCTTAAATGAATTCGTGGACGAATTCACTTTAAGGGGTGGTGAGCACATTGTGTGTGTCATCGTTATAACATGAAAAGAACCCATGAATGTCCACTTAGGAATGAAAATACACATGTTTGAGGAACCTGCGTGTTCCTATAATTGCTATTTGCAGTAGTGTTTGGTCGCTTATCGGTGTTTTTGCACGATTATAGGTGACCAGAAGTGGCGCTGGGCCGTCTGAACGGCTAGGTTCTGAGGCGAGCAGTGCGCCAAGCGATACGCCTGCAACACCTTTGTCTGCCGAGACCATTAGGTTGGTGGCAGAAGCGGTCATGGCAATGATTAATGCGCAGCCTGCAAGGCAGGTGCAGCAGCCTGCTCCTGCTGTAGAGCAAGTACCGCTTCAGACGGCAGAGCAAAGGAGGGTTGAGCAAGTTGTGGTGGAACCAGAGTTGCCGCGGAGAGCAACTGAAAGACAACTGAAGCATGTTATGGGCTTTCATCCACCGGTGTTCACGGGGGCAGAAACCCCGACCCAAGCAGAGGATTGGCTCTCAAGGGTCAACAGGGTGATGACTGCGACGGAAAACTGAAGAGTGGCAGAAGACCACTATAGTGACGTTCCTTTTGGATGGGGACGCAAGACTGTGGTGGGAGGGCCTAGAGCTGCATCAGTTGAGGGGAAGGCCATTGGCCGAAGTCCCGATGGAGGAGTTTGCGAGACTATTTATGGCTCGATACCTCCCCTCGGCGCAGAGGATCGCGCTAGAGAGCGAATTCCAGAAGTTGGTGCAGGGTGATAGCACCGTTGATGAATACCTCCACGAGTTTACTCGGTTGGGGAGATATGCCGGCGCTACCTTTGCAGACGAGGAGCGCAAGACGAGCCACTTTTATGAAGGGCTAAGGGATGATTTGAGGTTGCTGCTGTCGGGGCCCAAGACGCAGGGTTTCATGACCCTGGTCAGTTCGGCCCGGTCCTTGGAGAAGGATATGAGAAACGTGCAAGCGAAGAAGGAGAGGGAATCTGGTGGCAAGAGATCAGAGTTCAAGGCACCGACTACGTCGAAGTCGGGCTACCGCAGATTCTCCAAGAAGTCTAGGACGTCGGGTCCAGCTCCTTCTGCAGGTGCCTCGGGGGCAACTACCAATCGAACCCCGGGCGCTTGTTTCACGTGTGGAAAGCCGGGGCACTTTGCCCGTGACTGCTGGAGTGGACGCTCAAAGTCCGAAAGGAAACAAGGAGCTACCTACGAGGAAAAGGGCAAAGCGGTGGAGTCGACCACGTCCCACTATGCTCCGACTCAGCCTAGAGTCTACAACTTGGGCCAGCAGGAGGCCATCAAGCAAGCGGATGTGGTGACAGGTATGAGTTAAGTTATGCAAGTTGACTTGAGAATACTATTACCTATTGCTTGTTAAGCTAATGTCTTTTGCTTAGGCTTTGTGGTGATTAGCGATAGTCCGGCACGGGCACTGTTCGACACTGGTGCTTCGCATTCTTTCTTGTCCGAACAGTTTATATCGCGCATCGGAGTCCCTTCTTCGATGGCAAAGGACAAGCTAGATGTGTTGCTACCAAATGGGTGCTCGATGCGTGCGGACAGAGTGTGCGCCGTGAAGGTTCACATAGGGAGCCAAGAGTTCGACTTGCTAGAGTCATTATTGCCGTTGGTAGAGTTCGATGTTATCTTTGGAATGGATTGGCTGTCAGAGCAGAAGGCTTGGATCGATTGCGACCGTAAGGAGGTCAAGCTGGGTGTAGGGCGGGAGACTACTTTCGAGGGGCTTAAGGGGTCGAGCAAGACACTAATGTCTGCTCTTCAGGTGGTGAAGACGGTTCGTGCTGGTGCAGAGCTGTTCTTTGCGATAGTGGGGGCCGTGGAGCCAAAGTCCCCGTTGGATAGCATCCCCGTGGTTTGCGAATACCCCGATGTGTTCCCGGATAGCCTTCCCGGAGCCCCACCGCAGCGAGAGATTGATTTTACGATCGAGCTCGTGCCGGGTGCCAAACCCGTGTCACGTGCTCCTTATAGGTTGGCGCCAAAGGAGATGGCGGAGTTGAAGGTTCAGTTGGAGGAACTGATGGAGCAAGGTTATGTGCGTCCAAGTTCGTCGCCTTGGAGCGCACCGGTCCTCTTCGTTAAAAAGAAGGACGGTAGTATGCGGCTGTGCATCGACTACAGAGAATTGAACAAGTTGACGGAAAAGAATAAGTACCCGATCCAGAGGAATGATGATCTCTTTGATCAGTTAGTCGGATCGTCGGTATACTCCAAGTTGGACTTGAAGTCGGGGTACTATCAGCTGAGGATCAGGGAGTGTGATATCCCGAAGACGGCGTTCAGTACGAGGTATGGGCATTTCGAGTTCACGGTCATGCCGTTTGGACTGACAAATGCGCCATCGGTGTTTATGGATCTGATGAACAGGACGTTCAGAGATTTCCTGGATCGCTTTGTGATCGTCTTTATTGATGATATTTTGGTATACTCGCAGTGCGAAGAAGACCACTTCAAGCATTTGCATTTGGTGTTGGAGACTCTGAGGAGGAATGAGCTTTACACAAAGTTCTCCAAGTGCGAGTTCTGGCTACCTTCGGTAGCGTTCCTTGGTCATATAGTGAGTGGGGAAGGTATAGCGGTGGATCCGGCAAAGATTGTTGCGATACGGGAGTGGCCTGCGTTATCTTCTGTCGCGGAAGTCCGTAGTTTTCTCGGGCTTGCCGGATATTACAGGCGCTTCGTAGAGAACTTCTCGCGGGTAGCGTTACCTCTCACGAAGTTGACAAGGAAGGATCAGAAATTCTTGTGGATGCAAGAGTGCGTGCAAGCTTTTGAGGAGCTGAAGAGGCGGTTGACCACGGCGCCAGTGCTTAGTTCGCCGAGTGGGACCGAGGGCTTTGAGGTGTATAGCGACGCTTCGGGTAGCGGTTTGGGCTGCGTGTTGTTGCAACATGGTAGCGTGATAGCGTATGGATCGCGTCAGCTAAAGGTGCATGAAAGAAATTATCCGGTGCACGACTTGGAGTTGGCGGCCGTGATTTTTGCACTCAAGTTGTGGAGGCACTACCTATACGGCGTAAGAGTCGATATATACACCGATCACAAGAGCCTAAAATACTTGTTGGATCAAAAGAACCTTAATATGAGGCAGAGGAGGTGGATGGAGTTCCTGGGGGACTACACCTTCAAGATACATTATGTACCCGGGAAGGGCAACGCAGTTGCGGATGCGCTGAGCCGCAGGGCTCCCGCCCGAGCCAACTGGTTGTCGGTGCATGATGAGCGGCTAGTGCGGGAGTTGGAGGAGCTTGAGATCTGTTGCATGGACAAGCAGACGAGCGCCAAAGCAATGTTAAACTGGACAGAGGTGCAGTATGACCTGGCTGACCGGGTTCGGCAGGCATTGGAGTTAGATGACTCCATGAAAGAGCTTATGGAGGCCGCTCTGGATGGGTCAAATTCCCAGTTCTCGGTGGATGATGGTTTGTTAAGAAAGGATCATCGGTTGTGCGTCCCGAGTGGGGGTAACCTCCGGGCGGAGTTGATGTACGAGGCTCATCATACCAAGTACTCAATCCACCCAGGGAGCACGAAGATGTATCGCGATCTCAAGAAGTTGTTTTGGTGGCCGGGGCTTAAGAAAGATGTGGCGTTGTACGTGGCTAAATGCCAAACGTGCGCCTTGGTGAAGGCGGAGTGCCAAAAGCCAGGAGGATTTCTGAAATCCTTGCCTATACCGGAGTGGAAATTCGACGACATATCCATGGACTTTGTGCACGGGTTGCCAAGGTCACATAAGGGGAACGACGCCATCTGGGTGATCGTAGATCGACTAACCAAAGTGTCGCATTTCATTCCGCATAGGAAGGATGATTCTGTGGAGAGATTGGCAAAATTGTATGTCGACAATATTGTTAGGCTGCATGGTGTGCCCCGTAGCATTGTGAGTGATCGCGATGGGCGGTTCACGTCAAATGATTGGAGGTTGGTGCAGCAGATGTTGGGAACAAAGTTAAAGTTCAGTACAGCTTTCCATCCGCAGACGGATGGGCAGACCGAGAGGGTTAATAGAACGATGGAGGACATGCTCCGCATGTGTGTTCTAGACTTCGCGAAGCATTGGGAAGACCACCTTTATTTGGTGGAATTCGCGTACAACAACAGCTACCAAGCGAGCATACAAATGGCGCCCTTCGAGGCCCTGTATGGTAGGAAGTGTCGCACGCCATTATCGTGGCTTGAAACGGGTGAGGCAAGGTTGTACAAGAAGCAGGAGGTGGAGAGTGCTACCTCGTTATTGCGGATCATTCGGGAGCGCTTGTTGATCGCTCAGGACCGGCAGGCGAAGTATTACAATGCCAAGCACCGGAACGTGGAGTTCGCGGTAGGCGATTGGGTATACCTGAAAGTGAAGCCGTTCAAGGGGGTTTCGCGGGTGAGACGCTTGAAGAAGCTGAGCCCAAGGTACCTTGGACCTTTTGAGGTCCTGGAGCGAGTCGGCGAAGCTGCATACCGTTTGAAGCTATCAGTGGAGTTGAGTGGATTACATGATGTGTTCCACATTTCTGTGTTGCGGAAGGCGGTGCAAGAACCTTCGCAGGTGTTAGCGGCCGACCAAGTACCGGTTGAGGAAGGATTGACAACGAATGTCAAGCCCATATCTATTGAGGATTTCGAAGTCAAACGGCTTCGGAACAAGGAGATCAGAATGGTGAAGGTCCGTTGGAATAACTGCGGACGCGGGGAGCTCTCTTGGGAGCGAGAGCAGACAATGCGCGAGGAGTACCCCGAGTTGTTCCCCTCAGGTACTCGTTATGTTTATTCTTTTTGTGTAGTCTCTGTTCTTAATTTCGGGACGAAATTCTCTTAAGGGGGAGGGAGTTGTAAGACCCCAACCTCGGAGATGATCGCGGGGCGATCAAACGGCACTTTTGGAGGTCTGAACAGGGGCACACGGCCAAGCACACGGCCATGTGCCTACCCGTGTTCAGTGATTTATTGTGTTTTTTTGTGCTGTCTCGAGTCAGAGAAGTACACGGCCTGAGACACACGGCCGTGTCTCAAGCCGTGTGTGGGGCACACGGCCTCGAACACGGCCGTGTTCGAAGCCGTGTTCATGAAGCCCGACGATCGTCCTGAAGCTCCAGGTAACACGGCCCGTAGCACACGGCCGTGTCAGGACCCGTGTGGATCGGCGTAACTGATATTTTTGGGTTGAATCCGAGCCGTCCGGATCTTTTATTTTGGATCTAACGGCTGGGGGTTAACCTAGGTGGTATTAGGGTTGAGTTTGGGGCTGAATTCCCTCATTTCAACCCAACCCTTTCTCTTTCTAAACTCTTAGAGAGAGGTGAGAGCCAAGAGGAGGAGGAGCAAAGTTCCGGCCGCCGGCGGAGCACCGGAGCACCGATTCGCGATCCGAGTCCGGATCCTCGAAGGCAAGGGCGAGGCGAAGCTTTCCATCCGACTACATCTTCATGGCGCCGCAGAAAAACGCTAGGGTAACGATCCTCTTCATAGGGCATGTGTAGTCGCCCTTCTTTCTATTCATGGGGAAATCCCCCTCTCGCGAGTGAGCGTTGAGGCGCGGAATCCCTTCGGGTAGATATGTAAAGTCCCCGTTGTTAGAGCCCGGAATCGGAGTACGGGCGTAGGCATTGTGTTTGAAGCCTATTCGGGTTTAACCCGGATCGGTGATGTTTGCATTGCATGGCCGGAGAAGACTCCGCGCCGGTGATTTTAGTTTTCCGAAATTTCTACGCGGTAGATTGCATACAGGGATCCTTGGGGGTTAACCTCGAGGCGCACCCGGAAAGCTTGGGCGGAATCGCATTGCCGCCACGATGTTGCCTTGGAGGGCAAATCGGTACATAACGGGGTTATGTGCATGTTTTGATCGATTGTGGGAATGAGGAGAAACTTGGCCCGCACCGATGGCTAAATGGCCGTGGTGAAGTGAGCAACGGGCGGGTGGAACTCTACCCATTCCAAGTGGTCTCGGTAGAAGCGACCTAAAGTACATGGGACTTCCCGGGAGGATGGAAACGGGCCTAGGCTTCGGCTGAAAGGGCTAAATGCTCACGAGAGTTGCCATCCGAGGGATGGTGGTGGAATCGCGGTGTCGGACTGGGTCCGGACCGGGTTCACCGATTAGTGCCCTGAGAGCACGGAGTGTGCGGCCGTGCGTGCCGACACTTGTGGCGAATAGAATACTTTATAGAATTGCTATGGTAGTTTTATATGCAGGGAAGGAGCACCGCCGTCCCGAGTAACGGGACGGGGTCGTTATAATTTGGTCAGCTTTGTTGACCATTGCCCTTTTGTATTGCCACCTCTTGGGTGGATTGCTTTCTACAGGTGCTGCTGCGGAGCCAAGCGGCAAATAGCGGGCTAAAGCCCAAGTTGCAGCGCCAGCCCTCGAAGGCTTAGTTATTAGCTTTTTCATATTCATGTATGGCCGGCCTGCGTGCCGATGTATGAAAGACGCTATCCTGTTAAGCGAACACTTCTGTAAGGCCTTAAGGCCGTGAACTCTTTTGTGTATGTACTCATTCCTGGGTTATAGTGGACATTCATGCTCTGTGGCAGGGTTCTTATCTTTTTGCAACTTAATTAAATTGCTTCCGCTAGGTGTTGTGTAGGACGCTCTGATTGGTTGTGTGGTTTCAACGCGTAACCAACCGGTCTGTCCGTAGTATATGGCGTCGGGCCCCGGCCGGACCTACTGCTATATGCTATGTGACGGATAGGGGTGTTACAGGAACACTCATTGAAGCGTGCACGACAATGTTGAATGACGCTTCTCTCCCAGAATACTTCTGGGCCGAGGCTGTCAATACGGCCTGTCATGTACAAAATCGGGCGTTGATTAACAAGAGCCATCATAAGACTCCTTATGAGCTACTGAAAGGCAAGAAACCAACCATGTCCTATCTGAGGATTTTTGGCTGCAAGTGTTATGTACTGAATAATGGGAAGTACCCGCGTACTAAGTTTGGTGAAAAATGCTTCGAAGGCATATTCATGGGCTATAGTAGCCACAGCCGGGCTTATAGAGTTTTCAATAAGAAAACCCTAGTGGTAGAGGAATCAATAAATGTTATATTTGATGAAGGAAGCTTGCTTAATTGCAAGACTTCTAGTTGCCTTCCTGAAGCTGCAGGTGCCAGACTCGAAAAGCTACAACTAGATGATCCCGAGAAGGATGCAACTCCAAAGTATGTCAAGGTCTCCACATCAATGCCGATCGGAGAAGTTGAAGATCAAAATGAGGCAAATCCTTTAGAAGAAGGAGATGCCCAAGAAATAGTCGAAGCTCCTGATGCAAGACTTCTAGAGCTCAGACACGTGAGGGATCATCCCAGACATCAAATCATTGGGGATCCCCGAGACGGTGTCAGAACTCGACGAGGTACTCTTAACGAGATCTTGCATCTTAGCTTTCTGTCGCAGGTGGAGCCAAAGAAGTTCGACGAAGCGAATAAAGACGCGTCGTGGATTTTGGCCATGCAAGAGGAGCTGCATCAATTCGAAAGATGCGAAGTCTGGACGCTGGTTCCCAGACCGAAGACGCAAAATGTGATTGGCACCAAGTGGATCTTCAGAAACAAGTTGGATGAACATGGAGTCATCATCAAGAACAAAGCCAGACTGGTGGCTCAAGGATACAGACAGGAGGAGGGGATTGACTTTGACCAGACGTTTGCACCAGTTGCACGGCTCGAGGCAATCCGGCTATTCCTAGCCTATGCCTCTCACAAAGGATTCACAGTCTATCAGATGGACGTGAAATCGGCTTTCTTGAATGGAGATTTGAAAGAGGAAGTATACGTTGCTCAACCTCCAGGTTTTGTCAATCCAACTTATCCTAATCATGTATATTTTCTTAATAAAGCGCTATATGGCCTAAAACAAGCTCCTCGAGCTTGGTATGAGACATTGTCTAGTTTTCTTCTTGAGAAAAAGTTCTCTAGAGGAAAAATAGATAAGACATTGTTTCTCAGGGAAGTCAATGGCAAGATTTTGCTGGTGCAAATCTATGTTGATGACATTATATTCGGCTCAACGGACAACAATCTTTACAAAAAGTTTTCCAAACTTATGCAAGGAAAGTTTGAAATGAGCAGTATGGGAGAGCTGAAGTATTTCTTGGGACTTCAAGTGAAACAGTCTGAGGAAGGAATCTTCATTTCTCAGATGAAGTTCACAAATGAACTCCTCAAGAAATTCGGAATGGAGAATGCAACCTCTATGAGGACTCCAATGGGATCCACCATGTCTCTGGATAAGGATGAGAAAGGGAAACTTTTTGATGAAACCAAATACAGAACCATCATTGGATCTCTGCTCTATCTTACTGCAAGTAGACCGGATATCATGCTCTCCACATGTGTTTGTGCCAGATATCAGTTGAACACTAAGGAATCTCATTATGTCGCTGCAAAGCGAATTCTCAGATACCTTAAAGGTACCCCTAATCTTGGCTTATGGTACCCGAGAAGCAATGATGTCGAGCTAATAGGGTTTTCAGATGCTGATTTTGTAGGAAGTAGGGATGACAGGAAAAGCACCTCCGGGACGTGTCAATTCCTCGGAAGAAGGCTTATTTCATGGAATGGCAAGAAGCAGAATTGTGTCGCAACCTCCACTGTAGAGTCTGAGTACATTTTGGCTGGGAGCTATTGCACACAACTCCTATGGATAAGAAACCAGTTAACCGACTATGACCTCAAGTTTAAGGAAGTACCGATGTACTGCGACTCCTCCAGTGCAATTGCTATTGCCAACAATCCGGTATCGCACAGCAGAACAAAGCATATTGAAGTGAGTTACCATTTCATTCGGGAGCACGTGGAGAACAAGGACATCTCTCTCTGCTATGTTCCCACTGACAAGCAAATTGCAGACATTTTCACAAAGCCCCTTGACGAGGCCAAGTTCAGTATGTTCAAAACTGAATTGGGGATGCTAAACTACGAAGAATGAAGACTACTGGAGCTCAAGGCTCATGCGTCTAGGGGGAGCCTCTACTAGGAATTTGGTGAAAGCAAAGGTACAAGAACTGAGGGGGAGCATGGTGTCACATGCTTCAGTTCCCGATTTGCAGAAGCCGAAAAGGGGGAGATTACCCTCTCGGCTAAGGCTAAGGTGGCTCCAAGTTTGCTCTCAAGAAATTGGTAATGAATATCTAATTGGTAATGAATATCTCTCTCAACTCAATTTTAAGTTTATGATTTTCATTTCTATATGCTCTATTCACCTTAGCTTGTAGGGTTTAGGCTTCTTCAAATAGGGGGAGATTGTTGGGTATTGTATCCATAATGTACCTGATTTGAAGAAGCCCCTGTACAAGCTAAGGTAAATAGACTATGTATTTGATGAATTTCTTCTAGTTGTGCTTGCAGTTATTCCATGCTAAGTACACACCAATGTCAGGGTGCAGTGGGTCAATATACACGGGTCTGTTCAACGTAATCCCTCGTTGAGCAGATCAGTGTGTTGTCCTACGTGTACTCTCTCTATTGGGGTGTACTTAATTTCAAGTACAGGGCTATGATAAAGCAAGAGCAGACAAGGAGCAAGGATGGGCCAAAGACCATCTCACGGGTTGAAAGACGAGAATCATCTAAGTGTAAATCGTCGAGAATCACTAAGTGATTCTCATCGATTCGTCGAGAATCACCAGTAATTCTCAACGAGTCATCGAGAATCATTAGTTGATTCTTGTCGGGTTGGGCCGGCAGTCTCGACGCAGTCAAAAAAATCATCTAAGGCAGAATCGTCGAGAATGACTTTGCATTCTAGACGAGTCGGCGAGAATCCAAGGTGATTCCCACCGATTCTCCCCGGCCTCTGTAACCTGTGCTGCCAGAATTCTCTAAGTAGAATTCGGCGAGAATCGTAAGTGATTCTCGCCGATTCGTCGAGAATCACCCACGATTCTCGCCGAATTTGACTTAGGTATTTTTCCGACTCTGCCTGGACCGGTCCACGACATCTGCGAGATTTTGAACCGGACTTCGGTCTTACTGATGGTGGGGGCCACAACGGTCATCTCTTGACCTAGTGTATAAATACTCTGGTATTTGTGTACAGTAAAAGATACAGACGAGATACGAAACAAAGCGGCCGACTAAACCCTAATCTCGCGAGCTTGCTCCGCCTCCGTCGCCGCAGCCGATCACCGAAGCCGATCTCGATCTCCTGCAGATCCTCGGTGATAGAAGCCTAGTCCTGCACAGCGTCTCAAGTGTCTATCCAGAGATCTTTTGTCTCTTGATTTGAGATAGGGAAATCTTTCCCCGTCCGAATCGATCGAGACGATCGATCCTCGTGTGACCGTTGGTAGACCTTGCCGACTTCGCTAAGAAGATTGGATCTCCAGTGCTTTGCTGCTGTTTTCAGTTGCCACCGCCAACACCGAGTGCCTCGCCGCCGCTCGTCGCCGCCGCTCGTCGCCGCCGCCGGTCTCGGGGAGATTCTCTCCAAGTGAGATCTAGGGTTGTGGACTCTTCGTTGACCTCAAGAACATGTCGTCGAACGAAGAGGGACACCTTAGTTTCCATACGTTGTTTGTATTTCTTACAAGCTATTTTTAATTCATTGTAAAGTACCGATTGGTCTTCAGTTGTAGGGTTGGGTGCAACCCGTGTTGTGGGAGTGTTGACTCCTACGTGTGGAAGGGTTCCTTCCGGTAGTGCAAGGATTGGATTTCAATCCTGTTGGTGAAGTGACCGAGTCGTCCCTGGTTGGGAGATAGGTCGAAGGGGGAAAGTGGACGTACCCAAATCGGGGAACCACTATAAATTACTTGTGTACTTTTTGTGCTGTGTTGTTTTGTCTTCTTGTGCAGGTAAAACCTTAATTCCGCAAATACGCTGCAAAGACACCTATCCCCCCCCATAGGTGTAAGTAGTTGACACTAGGTGGACTTTCAGGGAGTTCAAAAGACGCTCCTTAGTAATAATACTAGGTCTCGACAACACTTATATGTGTTGATAGAAAAGATCTCGGTCTCGACACTACTTAGGTTTAGTCGACACGTCTATGTGTCGACATACTTATGTCAATGTCGACTTGGACTGGTCATGTCTCGACAAAGAGTGTCGACTTTGATTTTTGTGTATCGACACAAAAATCAGTTAACTTAAAGTCTCAACATAGTTGTGTAAACACCTATACTTCTGTCGACACAGATATTGTGTTTGTGTCGACACATCCTTTTCCTTTGTCGACACAACATACTGAGTTTGTCGACACAAACATTATTCTTAGATAAATTTCATGAGAAATATTGTGCTTACAAAATCTACTTAGGAATGCTTGTGCTGACCAACTCTAGGTACAACATACCTAATTAAATTTTAAAATGATTGAATTTTGTTTCATCCAAGTGTTTTGTAAAAATATCAGCAATTTGACTATTTGTGCTTACAAATTCTAGATTAATATCTTCCTTCTCCACATGTTCTCTTATAAAATGAAACTTAATTTCTACATGCTTGGTTCTACTGTGAGATACATGATTCTTAGCAATAGAAATAGCACTTGTAGAATCACAAAACAGTGGAATTCTACTTACCTTGATGTCATAATCTTCAAGTTGGTGTTTTATCCACAATAATTATGCACAGTAACTGCCTGCACAATCTTACCCTTTCCTTCGAAATTCCAAAGCATTCTTTCCTGCAGATAGGAAGTTTCATAGATCCAAACTCCTTTTGATTCTCATTTGAACCCATTCTTGAAATCTGTGAATTGCCTTGGAGATTCACTTAGATTGTTAGGTAAATCTTTGAGCAACCTACCTCTGATACCACTTGAAAGATTATTTCAAGAGCCTAGACACCTAGAGAGAGGGTGGGTGAATAGGTTCTAATTTTCTTTTATAATTCTTGCAATTAACTAGTATTAACACAACACATGAAATACAATCTACAGTACAGAAATCACAGCACAGCAAACAATAGATTTATAGTGGTTCCCCAAGGTATGGGTACATCCACTTTCGCCTATCCAGTAGAGAACTGGAATCAGCCAAACTTACTTCCACTAGCTCAGATCCACAGATCTTACAACTCAGAACCAGATTAGTTCCTACAGCTCAGACTTATATAAGTCTTACCTCAGATTCTTCCCAAGAATCCTACCTCAGGCCTCAGCCCTACCTCAGCCTTTATCATTAGGCTTACAACTAAGACTATCACAAGTCCTACACCTAAGGCCCTCATCCCTACCTCAGCCTTTATAATTATAGGCTTACAACTCAGATCTTACAAAAGATCCTATAAGAAATTAATTGTTTAAGAGATACAAAGATATCACCAGATAGATCTCTCTATAGGTGTGAGCTTCTTGATCAGTTCTTGAATAAACTGAATCTTTTGATTCAACCTAACTTAGATGTTTCAAAGCTTCTTGATAGAACAAAATAAGGTTGAACTCTTCTTGATGTAGAAGTTGATCTCCTATCAGCTCCTTCCTTGAATTCAGAATAAGATCTAAATCTTCTCTTGTAGACTGCTCTGGATCTGCCTTCTTAAGTGTTTCCTCTTTTCTTGTTGTTAGATTCTCTTTCTTGAAACAGCTTGATTACTTCCTTAGTTCTGTTTTTTTTCTGGTTGTCAAGGATCAGTCCCTTATATAGAGTTTCCTCATGCTTACCGGCTGATCTGGTTTGTAACAACCTTCTGATAGTTCTGACAAAGGTGTCAGACCTGTTGGTTATGACAGCTGTCGAGTCACCAGTCATGACAACAGATTCCTTAAAGACTTTACAACCTAGCATAACCACTCAGCAAAGTGCTTCACATGTGTCGACACAAAATATACTAAGTGTCGACACAAGTCTTGATGATGTCGACATAACACTCAATGTGTTGACATAGTCATTCTTCAGCTACTCGGCATAGCTTCTGTTTGTATGTGTCGACACAAGTCTTGTGTGTCAACACAATTGCTCCTGGTCATGACATAACTGATGTGGCAGATGGCGTTGAGTGTATATCCAGCTGTCGTTGAGTGTGTGTCGACACAAGTCCTTTGTGTCGACATAACTTCTGGTCTTGACATAACTGATGCAGACAAATGGCGTTGAGTGTATGTCCAGCTGTCGTTGAGTGTGTGTCGAAACAAGTCCTGTGTGTCGACACAAGTCTTTAGAGCCAGTATAGCTGTTGCTGTAAGATGGCGTTTAGTGTGTATCGACACAAGTCTTGTGTGTTGACACAAACCTTCTTCAGCTGTCGACACAATTCCTGAGTGTTGACACATGCCATTATTCTGATGTCGACATAACTCCTAGGTGTCGACACAACTTGTGCTTTAGGTGTCGGCATAATTCTGGGTGTCGACACAGCTTCTTGAAAGTCACTCTAGTGTCAACTACCTTCACCTATGGGGGGATAGGTGATTTGCAGTCGTTTTGCGGAATTAAAAATTTACCTGCACAATAAAACATAACAAGCAAAACACAGAAACACACAGACAGTTATAGTGGTTCCCCGATTTGGGTACGTCCACTTTCCCCCTTCGACCTATCTCCCAACAAGGGACGACTCAGTCACTTCACCAACAGGATTGAAATCCAATCCTCTCACTATAGAAGAAACCCTTCCACCCAAAGGAGTCCCTACTCCTCTACCACGGGTTGCACCCAACCCTTACAATGAGGAAACAAAGTTCCTTTACAACAAAAGTAAAAATAGAATGTACAAAAATACAAACTACATTTGGAGCGCTTGGTGTCCCTCTTCGTTCGATGAAGCGTTCTTGAAGAAGACGAGGAGTCCACGACCTAAGCACTCTCTTGGAGAGAATCTCCCCGAGATCGGCGGCGGCAAGGATTGTGGTGGCGATGCTTTCGAGATCCAAACTTCGTAACAAAGCTAGCAAGGTCTACCAACAATCTTACTTGGATCGATCGTCTCAATCGATTCAGAAGGGAAAAGTATTCCCGTTCAACAAACCAAGAGACAAAATATCTCAAGATAGAAACGTGAGACGCTTTGCTTGGCTGAGTTTCTTTCGCCGGGAGATCAAGAAAATCCAAGACCGGCGGCGGCAAAAACCTTTCGAGCGGCGACGGAGGCGGAAGAAGTTCCGTGATGAGTTAGGTCCAGTCGGCGGCTCGTTTCATTTTTGCGTGTAGGTATTATCTGAAATGTTCAAAATAAGCGAGTATTTATACTGTAGATCATCCTTTATGACCGTTGTGGGCCCCACCAGAAGAAACTCTAATTTCGGTTCAAACAGCGCTTGAACATTTGGTCTGGTCCAGCGAGCCAACGGAATTCACCTATGGCAAATTTGGCGGGAATCATTGGTGATTCTCGACGAATCGGGGAGAATCACTTATGATTCCCGTCGAATTCTCCTTAGAAGAATTCTAGCTGAACAGCAAGCCATCCATAGAGAATCGGCGAGAATCACAATCCATTCTCGACGAATCGGCGAGAATGCAAAGTCATTCTCAATGATTCTCGTCGATTCTGCCTTAGCTGAATTCTAGATGGCGTTGAGACAGCCGGATGCATTCGGCGAGAGAAGGCTAGCGATTCTCGACGATTGGACGAGAATCACTAGTGATTCCCGTCGAATCGGCGAGAATCACTTAGTGATTCTCGTCGAATTTTCCTTAGACGATTTTTCGTCTATCTTCCCGTGAGCTGGTCTTTGACCCATCCTTGCTCCTTGTCTGCTATTATCTATCTCAGCCCTGTACTTAAAAATAAGTACACTCTAATAGAGAGACTATACGTGAGCCAACACACTGATCTGCTCAATGAGGGATTACGTTGCGCAGACCCGTGTATATTGACCCACTGCACCCTAACATTGGTGTGTACTTATCGTGGAATAACTGCAAGCACAACTTGAAAGAAAATCATAAAATACATTATCTATTCACCTTAGCTTGTTCAGGGGCTTCTTCAAATCAGGTGCATTATGGATACAATACCCAACAATCTCCCCCTATTTGAAGAAGCCTAAACCCTACAAGTTAAGGTGAATAGGACATAAGGGAATGAAAATCATAACTGAAGAATCCAGTTGAGGGAGAAATTCATTACCATTTTCTTGAGAGCATACTTTGAGCCACCTTAGCCGAGAGGGTAATCTCACCCTTTTCGGCTTCTGCAAATCTGGGACGTCACTTGGAGCCACATGCTCCCCCTCAGATCTTGTATCCATGCTCAAGCTTGAGTTCCTTGCTGATGCTCCCCCTTGATCCAAGAGCCTTAAGCCACACAGTCTTCATTCTTCATAGTTCAGCATGCCGAGTTTAGTTTTGAAGAGACTGAACTTGTCCTCGTCTAGGGGCTTTGTGAAGATATCTGCAACCTGCTTATCCGTGGGACATAGCAGAGAGATATGTCTTTGTTTTCCACATGTTCCCGAATAAAGTGATGGCGCACTTCAATATGCTTCGTTCTGCTGTGCGACACAGGATTGTTCGCAATTGCTATTGCGCTCGAGGAGTCACAATACATCGGAACTTCTCTGAACTGCAGGTCATAATCTTTGAGCTGATTTCTGATCCATAGAAGTTGTGCGCAACAGCTGCCTGCTGAGATGTACTCAGATTCAGATGTGGAGGTTGCGACACAATTCTGCTTCTAACTGTTCCATGAAATAAGCCTTCTTCCGAGGAATTGACACGTCCCGGAAGTGCTTTTCCTATCATCCCTGCTTCCTGCAAAGTCAGCATCTGAAAAGCCTATCATCTCGACATCATTGTTTCTTGGGTACCACAAGCCAAGATTTGGTGTACCTTTAAGGTATCTAAGAATCCGCTTTGCAGTGACATAATGAGATTCCTTAGTGTTCACCTGATATCTGGCACAATCGCATGTGGAAAACATAATATCCGGTCTACTAGCAGTAAAATAGAGCAGGGATCCAATTATGCTTCTGTACTTGGTTTCATAAAAAGGTTTCCCTTTCTCATCCTTGTCCAGAGACACAGTATATCCCATTGGAGTCCTCATAGAGGTTGCACTCTAAATCCGAATTTCTTGAGGAGTTCATTTGTGAACTTCGTTTGAGAGATGAAAATCCCATCCTCAGACTGTTTCACTTGAAGTCCTAATAAATACTTCAGCTCTCTCATACTACTCATTTCAAACTTCCCTTGCATAAGTTTGGAAAACTTCTTGCAAAGGTTGTTATCCGTTGACCCAAATATTATGTCATCGACATAGATTTGCACCAGGAAAATCTTGCCTTTGACTTCCCTAAGAAACAATGTCTTATCTATTTTTCCTCTAGAGAACTTGTTCTCAAGAAGAAAACTAGACAGAGTCTCATACCAAGCTCGAGGAGCTTGTTTAAAGCCATATAACGCTTTATTTAGAAAATAAACATGATTGGGAAATGTAGGATTAACAAAACCTGAGGGTTGTGCAACATATACTTCCTCTTTCAGATTTCCATTGAGGAAAGCAGATTTCACATCCATCTGATAGACAGTGAATCCTTTGTGCAAAGCATACGCCAGGAACAATCTGATTGCCTCGAGCCTTGCCACTGGTGCAAAGGTCTGGTCGAAGTCAATTCCCTCCTCCTGTCTATAACCTTGAGCCACCAGCCTGGCCTTGTTCTTTATGATGACATCGTGTTAATCCAGTTTGTTTCTGAAGATCCACTTGGTGCCGATCACATTCTGGTTCTTTGGTCTGAGAATAAGCGTCCAGACGGTTCATCTTTCAAATCTATGCAGTTCATCTTGCATGGCCAATATCCATGACGCATCTTTGTTCGCCTCATCAAACTTTTTTGGCTCAACCTGTGACAGGAAACTAAGGTGCAAAATCTCATTATTTGTACCTCTTCGAGTTCTGACACCGTCACAAGGATCTTCGATGATCTGATCTCTAGGATGATCCCTCACGTGTCGGAGCTCTAGGAGTCTAGCATCTGGAGCTCTGACGTCTTCTCGGGCTTTTCCTTCTTCCGAAAGATTTTCTCCATCCTGCTCGTCAACTTCTCCAGCTGACGTCGAGGTGGAAACCTTGACGTACTTGGGAGTTGCACCTTTAGTAGTCTCATCAAGACTTAGTTGTTCAAGTCGTGCACCTGCATATTCAAGAATGCCACTGGAAGAAGTGCTATGAAGCAAGCTTCCTTCATAAAAAACAACATTAATGGACTCTTCCACCACTAGGGTTTTCTTATTGAAAACCCTATATGCCCGACTATGGCTACTATAGCCCATAAATATACCTTCGAAGCATTTTTCACCAAATTTATTATGCGGGCACTTCCCGTAATTGAGTACATAGCATCTGCAGCCAAAGATCCTTAAATAGGACATGGTTGGTTTCCTGCCTTTCAGTAGCTCATAAGGCGTCTTACGATGACTCTTGTTGATCAAGGCCTAGTTTTGTACATGACAAGCCGTATTGACAGCCTCTGCCCAGAAGTATTCTGGGAGAGAAGCGTCATTCAACATTGTCATGCAAGCTTCAATGAGAGTTCTATTTCTCGTCTCTGCAACTCCATTTTTCTGAGGAGTACGCAGGGAGGAAAACTCATGAAAGATACCATGTTCTTCACAAAATTCTGTCATAGCCCCAGACTCGAATTCTGTTCCATGGTCACTTCTGATTTTGACCACTGAGCAGTTAAGTTCGTTCTGAATTTGCTTGACAAAACTAGTTAAGATGTCAAACGTATCTTACTTTCGTTTTAAGAAGAACACCCACGTAAACCAAGAGCTATCATCAACAATCACTAGCGTATATGACTTGCCTCCCAAGCTATGAACTTGCATTGGACCAAACAAGTCCATATGCAGAAGATAAATACATCTGGAAGAGTCTTTGTCTGTAATGCCCTTAAAGGTAGCCCGAGTCTGTTTGCCCTTCTAGCACGCAGGACAGGGGTTATCTTTGATGCACTTAATAATGGGAGCATCCCTTACTAAATTTTTAGAAAACAACATATTAATCGTCTTGAAATTAATATGTGTCAATCTCTTGTGCCATTGTTCACAAAGAGATGCACTGCCTTTTGCTACCAGGCACACGGGGGTAGAAGAATCTAAACTAAGAAAATCTAAACAAAAGATATTTCTGCTCCTAATGCCGGTTAATACCGTCTCCGAAGATGCACACGATATTATCAAGCATTTATCCTTGCAGAACTTAACGTCATATCCTTTATCACACAACTGACTTACACTGATCAGGTTATGATTTAACCCTTAAACATAGGCCACGTCGGTGATAGAGATTATTCCGTTGGAAATCATACCATAACCTCTAGTGACACCTCGATCTGATCCCCCAAAGATGACTTTGGGTCCATTTTCGACTGGAGAGTAATCACGCAGCAGGCTTCTAGTCCCAGTCATATGCCAGGAACATCCACTATCCAAGTACCAGATTGGAGTTTTGGTGGCCTTTGGACATTCCTGCAAAAAAGAATTAATTTCCCTTAGGAACCCAATCGAACTTGGGTCCTAGATTCCATGTTAGCACACTCCCCCTCGGATGGTTAACCGTACGAGAGGTCGGTCTCGCATTGCTAACATGAGGAGTCTCGTTATATCTCGGATTAAACCAGCAATCCACAACAAAGTGACCAACTTTGCCACAGCACCAACAGTCAAATCTGTTGTACCTTTTCCTAGGCTCCTTCTTCACCCTTGGAACGGTAGGTCCAGCCGGGGCCTTGGATATGGAGGTGGAGCCAACATGATGACAGTAGTCACATGATTTCTTCACCTCCTATTCCTTCAGTATAACAGGCTTGGCTTTTGGTGCCTGCTTCCTATTATGGCCGCAAGAGAAGTGGCCATAATCCTCCACTTGGATTTTCTCATAAGGTGCCTTAAAGACACTCTCACCATAGTTGCGGGGGAAGGCCCAACCATCATACCGGCTCTTGGGCTTTTCAACCGAGGGCCGAAAGAAGTGGCCATAGGTTGACTCAAAGTCCTGTTCATTGTAGGGAAAGCCAGGCTTCCTGAATTCAACAGGGTTGAGTGGGGCCTTTCCCTTTTCTACAGCAGAGGCCTTCTTAGCAGCCTTATTTTTCCTATGCTTTTTGTTTCTCCTGGATGATTTACCAGGCACACCCACATGCCCCAAGCAAGCCCCCTTAGCCAGAGCAGAGAAGGTATCAGCCAGTGGAAGAACAGTCTTTGGCATAGAGAAGCTTTTGACAATCTTCCTTTCTGCCGCAAGTTGTTCTTCCAACTTATTAATTTCTTCCTGTTTAAGGTCAAGGAGACTTAGAGACTCAGAGTGCTTAGAGACCAGGTCCAGGTGCTCCTGTCGGAGAGAAATCAAGCTAGTTATCTCTTCCCTTAGGGAGACACCCTTGACCTTAAGGAATTTGACTTCCTTTTTCTGATCCCTCAATCTCTTGCGGCATTCCTCGAAGGTGTTGAGCAGGAGCTCATACTTATCAAGGAGCTCGGCTTCTCGTGCAGAAGGGCTGTCCTCGAGATCATCATCAGGAGACTCATAGTCAGAGTCAGAGAGGGGGGTACGAGCTTTTACCTTCCCAGTAAATGGGGGGCAGTCTCCTTCTGAGTCAAAGCGACCCACTAGCCCGAAGTAGGCTTCTTTATCATCACTGGAGTCTGAAGAATCAGACTCACTCAGTGTATTTGGCTTTTTGGCGATGTAGCTCCTCTCTTTCTTCTTATCTCTAGAGTACTTGTGCTCCTCTCCCTTCCCCTTATCTCTCTTGCCTTAGTGGCAGTCAGCGATGACGTGACCTAGCTTATTGCATCCAAAGCAAATAATGTCGTTAGAGCGATGTTTGTTCTGTTTGGATTCATACCTGTCAGAAGAATAATTCTTCTTCTGATGTCTGGAGGAGGAGCCGTCTCTCTTTCTTTGATTCCTCAACTTGAGGAACTTCTTGAACTCCTGAGTGATGAGGGAGAAGTATTCTTTAGATAGCTCTGAGCCAGACGAGCATGGCTCAGATTCTTCTTCCTCATCCATTTTTTGAGAGCGGGATGAGGCTACACCCTTGCCTTTTCTTGAGTGATTGGCTTTTAGGGCCACAGTCTTTTCTTTTGCTGTGGCTTTCTCGGCTTCTTCTTCTGCTTTCCTTGTGTTCAGCTAAAGCTCATAGGACATAAGCTTCCCAAATAGTATCTGAGGATCAGTTTCTGCTAATTTGCCAAACTCTCGGATGACGCAGATCTTCGTGTCCCATTCCTTAGTAAGGGACCTAAGGAATTTATCATTCAGTTCACCATCAGTGGACACTCTTCCATATCACTTTAGGGCATTGGCGATCTTGAGGAAATTCTCGAAGGTAACTCTGATCTCTTCCTTGGGCCCTTGCCTGAAGGCCTCATATTTCTGGTTCAGGAGGGATCTCCGATCATCCCTCACTTCATCTGTGCCCTCCATCGGAATAATCAGGCAGTGCTAGATATCCTTGGATGTCCTGCAGTTGCAGAAGTTCTGCCTCATGGTGTCATTGACTGCGCTGACAAGAATGTTCTGTGCCTTCTTATCAAGTCCGACCAGCACCATCTCGTCCTTGTCCATTTCAGAAAACTTCTTAAGTACCATTTTGGTAGGATCAATGGTGGAGGCCTTAGTGGGAATATAAGGTCCCTCCTACACGATCATGAAGAGTCGGGGGTCGACTGCTTCCATGTAAAATCTAATCCTTTCCTTCCAGATAGGAAAGTTTATCCTGGTGCACACTGGGATCTTTCCTGAGTACTTGAGTCTGTCTATAGTAGATATCTGCCTTCTTATTGACACTAGTGGAAGGAACTTACTCTAGGTGTTAACCTTTTTGATGAGTATCCTCCCTCTGATACCACTTGAAAGTCACTCTAGTGTTAACTACCTTCACCTATGTGGGGGGATAGGTGATTTGCAGTCATTTTGAGGAATTAAAAATTTACCTACACAATAAAACAAAACCAGTACAACACAGAAAGACACAGGCAGTTATAGTGGTTCCCCGATTTGGGTACGTCCACTTCCCCCTTCGACCTATCTCCCAACAAGGGACGACTCGGTCACTTCACCAACAGGATTGAAATCCAATCCTCTCACTATGGAAGAAACCCTTCCACCCAATGGAGTCACTACTCCTCCACCACGGGTTGCACCCAACCCTTACAATGAGGAAACAAAGTTCCTTTACAAAAAAAGTAAAAATAGAATGTACAAAAATACAAACTACGTTTGGAGCGCTTGGTGTCCCTCTTCGTTCGATGAAGCCGTCTTGAACAAGACGAGGAGTCCACGACCTAAGCACTCTCTTGGAGAGAATCTCCCCGAGATCAGCGGTGGAAAGGATTGCGACGGCGATACTTTCGGGATCCAAACTTCGTAACAAAGCTATCAAGGTCTACCAACGATCTTACTTGGATCGATTGTCTCAATCGATTCGGAAGGGGAAAGTATTCCCGTTCAACAAACCAAGAGACAAAGGATCTCAAGATAGAAGCGTGAGATGCGTTGCTTGGCTGAGTTTTTGTCACCGGGAGATCAAGAAAATTCCAAGACCAGCGGCGGCGACAACCTTTCGAGCGGCGATGGAGGCGGAAGAAGTTCCGCGATGAGCTAGGTCAAGTCGGCGGCTCGTTTTTTTTCGCGTGTAGGGATTATCTGAAATGTTCAAAATAAGCGAGTATTTATACTGTAGATCATCCTTTATGACCGTTATGGGACCCACCAGAAGAAACCCTAATTTCGGTTCAAACAGCGCCTGAACATTTGGTCCAGTCCAGCGAGCAAACGGAATTCGCCTAAGGCAAATTTGGCGGGAATCATTGGTGATTCTCGACGAATCTGTGAGAATCATTTATGATTCCCGTCGAATTCTCCTTAGAAGAATTCTAGCTGAACAACAAGCCATCCAGAGAGAATCGGCGAGAATCACAATCCATTCTCGACGAATCGGCGAGAATGCAAAGTCATTCTCGATGATTCGATGAGAATCACTAGTGAGTAGGCTAGCATTTCTCAACGATTCGATGAGAATCACTAGTGATTCCCGTCAAATCGGCGAGAATCACTTAGTGATTCTCGTCGAATTTTCCTTAGGCGATTTTTCGTCTATCTTCCCGTGAGCTGGTTTTTAACCCATCCTTGCTCCTTGTCTGCTCTTGATCTATCTCAGCCCTGTACTTGAAAATAAGTACACTCCAATAGAGAGACTACACGTGAGCCAACACACTGATCTTCTCAACGAGGGATTACGTTGCGCAGACCCGTGTATATTGACCCACTGCACCCTGACATTGGTGTGTACTTATCGTGGAATAACTGCAAGCACAACATGATAGAAAATCATCAAATACATTATCTATTCACCTTAGCTTGTTAAGGAGCTTCTTCAAATCAGGTGCATTGTGGATACAATACCCAATACTTCTTCTTCAGTTGTCGACACAATGCCTGGGTGTCGACACAGACCTTGCTTCTAGTGTCGACACAACTTCTGGGTGTCGATACAATTCTTCATAAGTGTCGACACTTATACTTAGAAAAATTTCTTGTAAAGCTTACACCTGCACAATGAAACTCAAACATCCATTAAATTCAAATTGATGTATATCATTGAGTAAGATGAGGCTTATCTAAATCTGGTACATATAACTCAGTGTACCCAACATTAAAAAATAGGACTAGCACGCTCCAAGGCAACAAACTTGGATGCACATACCCTTGATCAAACAGCTCTTGCAGCTGTACCTTCAATTTCGCAATCTCCTTAGGCACTAAGTGGTACGGGGAGCATGACACAGGCTTGATACCTTATACTAGCTTGATGGTGAAGTCGATCTCGCGCTGAGGTGGGGCTCCGTGGAGATTTTCAGGAAAAACATCAGGAAACTCAGATACAACTAGGATACTATCCAAACCTGGCATGGGCTTCAAAGTCTCCACTAAGGTGATTAATAGCTCTGCACCACTACAAACTGCCTTAACCACCTAGATAGCAGACATCAAAGTCTTGCTCGATCCCCTCATGCTAGAGAATGTAGTCTCACGCTCAGTATCAACCCCTAGTCTTACCACCTTGTGATTACAATCAACGTATGCACGCTGTTACGGGAGCCTGTCCATGCCAATGATCACATCAAACTCCACTATTGGTAGTAGCGACGCTTGCAAGTAAAACTCTTGACTCCCAATCCGTACCATCACGCAACAAACTCTATCTGCGCGCTTAGAACACCCTTTAGGCAGCAACACGTCCAATTTATCCCTTGCCACCGAAGACGACGCTTTGATGCGTGATACAAATTCCTTGGACAAAAAGGACTGCGAAGCTCCTATATCGAACAGTGCTCTCTTCAGACAATTAATGATCAAAACAAAGCCTAGCGCAACAATTCATAAGCTAACACGCAAAAGGAAACAATTATGCAAAGCTAAAGGTGGTATACCAAAAATCATACCTATCACCACATCACCTTGCTTTATGGCCTCCTGTTGGCCAAGGTTGTAAACTCTAGGCTGGGCTGGAGCATAGTGGGATGCGGTTGACTCTACCGCCTTTCCCTTCTCCGCATAAGTTGCTCCAGGCTTCTTCTCTGACTTCGGACGCCCATTCCAACAGTCTCGAGCATAATGTCTCTGCTTTCCACAGTTATAGCAAGTAATCGAGCCTCGCACTATAGTAACTCAAGACGTACCCGAAGGTGTGGCTGGACCCAAAGTCCGAGCCTTCTTGTTTCAGTTACGAAACCCAAACTTTGATGAACTCGGTACCTTGAATCTCTACTTCTTCGAGCTTGAGTCCTTCTTCTCCTGAACCCTCTTCATATCTTTCTCCAGAGATCGGGCGGTACTGACCAGAGTTAGGAAACCTTGCGTCATCGGCCCAGAGAGTATTACCCTTAGGTCATCATGCATACCCTCATAGAACCGATTGGTATTACGCTCCTCGTTATTGAAAGTAACGCCAGCATAACGTCCCAACTTTGTGAACTCGTGGAGATACTCATCCACACAACTATCTCCCTACGTCAGTCTCTGGAACTTATTCTCCATGTCGATTCTCTGCACCGAGGGGAGGTATCTAGCCAGGAATAACCTCAAGAACTCATCCATTGAAAAATCGGAGAGTTGTCTTCCAACTAAGAGGTGCAGCTCTAGCTCATCCCACCACAGTCACGCCTCTCCATCCAACAGGAAAGCGGTTATGGTTGACTTCTGCCATTCTTCCATTTCAGTCGTTGTCATGACTCTCTTAACACGAGAGAGCCAATCCTGGATTGGTGTTTCAGTCCCCGTAAATACTGGAGGATTGAAGCTCATCACATGTTTAAGCTGTCATTCTATCGATCTCATTAGCGCTAAAGGTTCTACAACCACTCTTTCTACCCCTTAAGGATCTGCCGTATGAAGCGGCACTTGCTCTATATCAGGGGCAGGATGTTGTGCTTTCCTCCCTGACTGGGCATTTATCATTGCAAACACCGCCTCAGCTATAAGTATTATCCTCTCTGCCGAAGGAGGGGTCGCAGACACATCATTAGGTACACTGCTTCCCGTCGGATGCGGATGTTCCGACTATCCAGCACCACTCCTGGTCACCTATTATTGCAGTACACACCAATACGTGACCAAATGAAATTGCAAAAATCAATCATAGGAACACGCAGGTTCCTCAAACATGTGTATTTTCATTCCTAAGTGGACATTCATGGGTTCTTTTCATGTTATAATGATGACGCACATGGCCGTGCTCACCAACCCTTAAAAAGAATTCCGCCAAAATTCTCCTAAGTAAGACTGACACCTTAGTCTGATCCCAAATTGTAAAACCCCCATTCATCACATGCGATATAACAGAAGGTCCGGTCGGGGCCCCACGCCATATTCCACGGACAGTTAGCGGAGTTACATATTAATACCAAAACACTATGATACAATATCGAAACCTAACACAAGCATTCTAGCAGAAGCTTTTATGTAAGTTAGAAGAACCCATCACAGTACATGAATGTCCACTAAAATCCCAAGAAGGAATGAAAGTACAAATACACTTAGAGTCTTGTCCTTATGACCTTACAACATTCAACTTGAATTAAAGTGTTTTACATTCTTCAGCACGCAGGCCGGCCATACATGACAACAGTAAAAGTAAACACTTTGCTTTGGCCTTCAAGGGCCAGCACAGTTTCAAGGGCTTTAGCCCGCTACTTTCCACTTGGCTCACCTATTCCTGTATAAGAACAATCCACCAAACGATTGCAAAATAGGGAAATGGTCAGCTATAGCTGACCAAATTATAACGACCACGCCCCTTACTCGGGGCGGCGGAGCTCCTTCCCTGCAAAGTATTAGCAAAACCAAACATAGTAATGAAAGTGCAATTTAAGCACACTTCATCACAGGCGTAGGAATGAATGTCCACACACCCCATGCACTCAGGGCACATTCATGGTGTCCGGAAAAAATCTAGGGCCCACCATCGTTCATAAGACGACAACAAACATGCGCATTTGGTAGTCTTTATGTCCCGTGCAAGGCCTAAGACCCGTAACTATTTCTACGACAGGAATCACTACCCACGGATGGACCACAAAGCTTCTGGGTAGGTTCAGCCCTTTCTCGTTGCTCACATCGTCGGTAAAGAACTACCGCGGTGCGGGTCGGCCTCCCCATTCCCACTCTTCTAGTCAAAACATAACACTGTTATGCTAGATGGTGGATCGCAGGCCACTTGGCTTGGCTATCAGAGCTATCATCCTTATATCTCAAGCCCCAGGTCTCCACGACAAAGGACAAAAACAAATCAAGGAGCTACCGCCTACGGTAGCACTACCGCCACGCAATATTTATCAGAAATGCCATTATACCGAGTTTTTCGGGTGCTCCTTGGAGTTTGTCCCCAATGTTTCCTGCTGCAATCTACCGTGTAGGAAACCGAAAAACAAACATTAGAGAGTCTTCTCCAGCCACTACAAGCATAATGAAAATATCACCAATCCAGACAAACCTGTCTAGATGGGCTTCACACACAATTCCTTTGTTCGTACTTCAACTCCGAACTCTATATGCAAAACTACGAGGATATACAATATCTACCCGAAGGAAAAACATCACGCCCATCGCACACTCACAGGAGAGGGTTTCCTATACAAAACGAAGATGAATTCACATGTCTAAGTTGAGAATCATTACCCTTTGCGCTCTCTTTGGTGTCATGCAGAAGATCTAGATGGATGAACGCGACCGCAACAATCTTGCCTCAACAGATCCGGACTCGGCTTATGAATCAGAACTCCGGAACTTCAATGACGGTGAGATTTACCCTCCGGTGCTGGTGCTCCTCCTCCAGGAAAACCAGGAAAAAACCCTCTCTCCAGAAGAAATGATGTGAAAATGGCCAAAGGCATGCATATAAATAAAGCTACCGCCGCACAATAACTAGCTACTGCCGTGTGGTAACTTACTTCAAAGCCTCGTTTCGAGCGCAACTGCCCAAACCCTCCAATCACTGGCCGACACATGGCTAATGTCGTTTCGTTTTCACGACTACCACTAATGGAGACGACAACCCTCAACATATTGAATACGGTGACGGCGTGCTTATAGAAGGACTTTCTCCGCCTTCAAATAAAGGTTTGCGGTGTCGTGATTACCATGTGGAGCATCGCCATAATATCCGCCTAGGGCGCAAACCAATTTATTAATAATTATTAATAATTTCTTAATAATTATTAATAATTATTAAGTCATTTTTATGTTTGTTTTAATTTTCATTTCATGTGTAATGATTGGTACTTATACCCATCATGTGTTGTTTTAATTATTTTATTTCATGTGCTATGATGGGTGCATATAACCATCATATTTTCAATTTGAATTTTGAATGGAGGAATATTGAGTGGTGTAGGCTATATATAGCCATGTTATGAAGGATTGATTAGAGAGAAGAAGAATAAGAAAATAATCCCCCTAAAGATCTTTTGAGATACTCCTCCCCCCTTGGCAAAATTCGGCCATCCCACTTTCCCCCTCTTCCTTGGAAATTTTAGCCACCCTCCTCCCTCTCCTCCTTATGGAATTCGGCCATAAGACTCCTCCCCTCTTTCCCTCCTCTTTTCTCACCTTAACTACCCTCTCATACTCCTTTTCTCCCCACAAAACCGACCTCCAACAAAGAAACCATTCAACCTACCTCCTTGAAGAAATCGGCCATGACAAAGATTTCCTTTGTGGATTCCAACTCCGGCGTGACGCGACGAAGGCGGAGAAGTTTCTCTCCAACCGGCGTGACTCCAGCAGAGCCGTTGAAGAACGATGAAAGTATAGAAATCGGAATCATCCATTCTGATAAGGTAACGAATCCTTTATACCGATTGTGTGTTTCTCTTCCTAGATTAATTCTTGTGGTGGTAGATTCTTAGCGTTGAATTTTTATAGCAATAAAAATTATATCGTGGTGATCTTTCAATTGCTTTTGTTGCCCTCTTAATTTCCTTCAATTTCGAGAAAGGCTTGGCGAACCTTCATTTTCATTTGTTGGGAGAGATCTAACTTTTCCAAATCGTTCTTTATTTGGTAGATCTCTTTTGGTACAACACCGCTTGTTCGGACTGGGTAGGTCCATTTAGCCGGAAAGAATATTGGCCTATCGTCTCTATTCGATCCTAATCGGTTTGGCTACCCATACGCTAGAATATAATTTATAGAATTAATTAACCTGGTGCCGCGTAGAGCGATTGTGCGAATATAGGATTTGGATTGTGGAGAGGTATTCGTGCTAGTCAGTAGATCTATTCGTTGTCAAACGTGTGAGCTTGCATCAATTTGGTGTCAGAGGGAGGTTCACGTCAAATTCCAAATTGGACCCCTCCCCCTTTTGCTTTGAGCACCAACACGCACATTGCACGTTTCATTGCACAATATATAAATGAATTTTAAATTTTTGGTCTGCAAATAGCGGCCTAAAATTTTGATTTTTTTCTCAAAATTTAAAAAAAAAAATTCAGGAAATTCTCCATCAATTTCTTAGTAAGAAATCCAAAAAAAATTTATTTTTGATTAAGTCATTATTTTTATTAAATCGTTATAAAATTTTAATTTTGGTCTCAAAATACGGCCTATATTTTTATTTTTTCAGCAAAAAAATATAAAATAAATTATTTAATAATCTTCGTATTATTTCCTGTAAGAAAATTAAAAAAAAACTTTTATCGCCATAGTTATTAAGTGAGAACAATTCCATCTTTGAAAATTAAATAGGGCCAGGTTCATTTCTCATTGCATGTGAACCAGTTCCGGGTGAGGTTTCTCTCTGATTCTCACTAAAATGGCATATGACGTGTGTAACACCCTTATCCGTCGTATGGAATATAACAGAAGGTCCAGTTGGAACCCGATGCCATATACCACGGATAGTGGGAAGAGTTACAGAATAATACCAAAAACTCAACTACTCGACCTAACACAGAGCATTCTAGCGGAAGCTTTTAAACAGTTTAAGAGAACCCAGAATTTGCACAACCACGGCATGAATGTCCACTATACCACGGGAATGAAATATATCAAACACACAAAAGAGTACATGTCCTCGAGAAATTACAAATGTTCACTTGACAATATAATGGTTTACATACATCGGTTTACAGGCCGGCCACACATGACAAAAGTAAAACAACGGTTCGCTTGGCCTTCGAGGGCCAACTCAGCAACTTGGGCTTCAGCTCGCTACTTGGCGCTTGGTTCCGCAGCACCTAGAAGCAACATTCCACCGCACGGTGGCAAACAAAGCAACGGTCAGCTAAAGCTGACCAAATTATAACGACCCCGCCCCTTACTCGGGACGGCGGTGCTCCTTCCCTGCATATCATTAGCCCAGCTAAATAGTAAAGTGCAAATATATATTTCCCCACAAGTGTAGGCTCGCTCGGCCAAACACCCCCTGCACTCAGTGAACATTCTCGGTGAATCCGGTCAATTCCGTGGCTTCACCACCACCCTCAGGATGACAAACATTGTGAGCATTTTTGAGTCTTTCCGACCGCAGTCCAAGACTCCCGACTATACCAACGGCCAGTTCCACTTTAGGGCCTCTAGCACCGAACCGCAAAGCCCAGGTCCGTTTCCACCCGCCTGTTGCTCACGCCGCCTAGTCACTTTAAGATGTATGCGCGGGCCAAGCTTCACCCGAATCCTAAAACATTTCAAAACATCACATAACCCAGTTATGTTCAAAGCTTGCTCCCCGACCGCCAAGTTAGCAGAATCACATTTCCGCCCAGTTTTCCGGGTGCGCCTTGGAGTTAATCCCCAAGGATCCCTACTGCAATCTACCGCATAGAAACCCGAAAACAACGCACGAAGTCTAATCCGGCTATTCATGCAATGCAACATCAACAATCCAGACAAACACGTCCGGGTAGGCTTCACACACAATGCCTATGCCCGTACTTCGATTCCGTACTCTAAACAAGGGGGACTTCACATATCTACCCCAAGGAACACCGCTCACTCACCGCACACTCGCGGGAGCGGGTTTCCCATGCAGAAAGTAAGAGGAATTCACATGTACAAGTTAAGACTCATGATGACTAGTTTTAGTCATCCTTTTTGGGGGTATTTAAGTAGTTAAATCCCTAAGTTTTATTATAAGTTTGTTATAATATTGTTGTGTTATCATTGTTCTATTATATGTATTGTTGTTATTTTATATTTTATGTTATTATGTTTAATTTAGTTTAATGATATGATTATCTTGTTAAGTTCTTATATTTTATGATAAACTTAGTTCAATAATATGAATTATTATGATTTGTTTAATATCATGTTATTCTATGAGCTAATGTTGTATTTATATTTTGTAGGTACTCAAGACCAAGTGAAGCCCGGCCCCCTCAAATGCCCATGCAGCCCGAGCTCAACATGCAGCCCTTGAATTATTTCACTCAAGCCCACACCAAGAGCAGCCCGAGCTTTCAACATGTAGCAGCCCACATGGTGCAGCCGGCCCCTCATTTGAAGCAGCCCAAGCACTTTCCAAGCCGAGCCCAAGTCTACTCCTAAGGCCTACCCGACCCCAACTTGGAGCAGCCCACTTGAAGACCAAGTGAAACCCGTGCACCACAAGCCCACATTAGGGAGCAGCCCATGCAGCTTTGGAAGCCTACCCGAGCCCTATAACAGCAGCCCACATGCCTTGGCCGGCCATCCTTTGGTTCCTCTCATGCATGCATATTTTTCCCTTTATTATTTTTTCTCTCTCCTCATTATTGCATGCATATATTCATCCCCCTAAGCATGGCCAAACCCCCCTCTCTTGCCTCTTCTACATAATTCCATTCATTCCCCCTCCTCATTTTTATATTCCCTATATCATTCCCATTATACAAATGCATGCATGAACCCCTCTCTTTCTTCCTTCATTTAACACATGCATGCATTTCTCTCCCCTCCATTTAATACCATGCATGAACATTTCTCCCCCCTATGGCCGGCCACCCCTTGGGCTTCCCCTATTCTAGATGCTTCCATCTCTCCTATAAAAGGAACCCAAGACCCATGCTTTGGAGAGTTCCTTTTGGGTGTTAGACTTTGAGTTGGATTGAGAGTTGATTTTGGAGAGTGAGCTTTGGAGATTTATGCTTCAAGAGAGTACTTTGTAATTTTCAATTCTAGTTTCTTTTTCGTTATTGTAATCTCCTTTCATCATAATATAATTTGTTTCTCTTTAATATTGTTTCTCTTTTATCTTTGCAAGTAATGAAAATGTTTCTCTCTTCTTTTATTTTGTCTTCTTTTTCAATCATGAGTAGCTAATTCCTTCTTAGCATTTGATCATGAGGATCCATGATTTGAGATGATGATTTTTCTTATTTTGTAATTTTATTTTTGCTAAAACTAGCTCGATCCTTCTTTGATTAATTTGTGTCGACTCCGTATTTCTGGTATACGGTAGTAGGCCTTGTTCTCATTTCATAGTAGTCGAGAGACTCGTGATTTGAAAGATCACTCAAAGAAGGAATGAGTTGCACGCAACCCTAGAGCTAGGATGATGTAAAGCCTCTGGATTGGAGTCAAATCCATTAGTGCGGATCACCTTGATAATGCAACTTTAAGCTTCTTTGATTTGTAAAGAGATTTTGATCAAAGAGTTTATAAGTTAGGAGACTTAATGCTCTAGCGAGATTTTGTCTTAATATCGGATCCGCCGCAGTCGAGTTAGTTTGCAATTATAAAATTACATTTTTATTTCCTTCATCTCTTTTCATGGTGAATCATCGATCAAGTGCTATCTTTTTATATAAGTTTTTCGTCTCGCAAATTGTCTTTCATTTTACTTTACTTTAAAATTTCTAAAAATCCAACTATTTTCCGGTAGGATAATATTTCAAGCGTGAGTAGCAGTACTTGACAGCCCCGTGTTTAAATACGACCTTGGTACTACAATTCGACAGGTACGCTTGCCTGTTCGGGTTTTGGCCCACCAAGTTTATGGCGCCGTTGTCGGGGACTTTTCTTCGTCAATATTTTGAAAACGCTTGCGCTATTACTTCTATCAAAAATCAAAAAAAAATATTTCTATATATATTTAAATATTTATAATCAACCCACCTCACTTTATTTCTACCCCACCTAAAATCTCTCGAAAAGGGTAAGGGGCTTTAAGCGCCACCATTTTACCTAGTACCGGGCGAACCCTTCACCAGGTAGTCCTCGGGAAGTTCGAGAGCCAAGCCGTAAAAAATATATTCAAAAAAAAAATTCCTTTCTTTTCCTCTTTTTCTTTCTTTTCCAAGCTTTCATTTTCATCTTCCCTCGTTTTCTTTGCTAGTGCATGACCCGAGCGAATCCGTCGCTACTTGTTGATTTGGACCCGGAAATCGAATGCTCCTTTCGAGACAACTATGATTCGGTGCTTCCACTTCTCAAACAGCGGTTGAGGATTCCTTTGGGGATTGTAATTTTAATTCTGAAATGGGAGACCCTAACCCAGAAATGGCTCAGCAAAGGACCATGTCCGATTATGCTCGACCCAATCTGGAGGGGACTGAGACAATTATTGTTCGACCTGCGATTGCGAACAATAACTTCGAGCTTAAGCCTAGCATCATACAAATGGTGTAGCAATATGTATAGTTCGACGGATTACAAGATGAAGATCCGAACTTATATATTGCTAATTTTCTCGAAATCTGTGACACCTTCAAAATCAATGGTGTTTCAGACGATGCTATAAGGCTAAGACTCTTCCCCTTCTCCCTAAGAACCAAAGCCAAACAGTGGTTGAGTTCTCTTCCAAGAGGATCGATCACTACTTGGAACATTTTAACCGAAAAATTTCTTTCTCGTTATTTCCCCCCTACTAAAACTGCTAAGCTGCGTAATGATATAACTTCATATTCTCAAATTGATTCTGAGACCCTCTATGACACTTGGGAGAGGTTCAAAGAACTTTTGAGAAGATGCCCACATCATGCTCTGCCTGTATGGTTGCAGGTCCAGACATTTTATAATGGGCTAAATCAAGAAACTAAGCAAATGATAGATGCCGCTTCCGCTGGTTCTTTAGACCGCAAAACTCCGGAAGCGGCTCTTGAGCTTATCGATGACATGGCGATGAACACTTATCAGTGGAATTCGTCCAGGTCTCGCCCATCTAAACCTGTAGGTATATATGAAGTGGATTCGGTGACGCAACTGGCGATGCAAGTGGAAATGCTCAACAAGAAGATCTCGGAGATGACTGCTCCCTCCGCCGCTAAGGTATATGAAAATGTTGCTGCTGCCGAGTAGGTGGATTATTTGGGGAACATACCCAGGCCTGCTCAAAATAATTCTGCCAATAATTTTTCTACTTTTTCGAATTTTTCTTCTCCTCCTGGTTTTAATGCTGCTACAAACTCTTATCATCCTGGATGGCGTAACCATCCTAATTTTTCTTGGAGTAATATTGCTAACGTAGTACGCCCACCGCACGATTTTACACCACCACCACCACCACAACAAAATTTTCAAAAACCTTCCCCTTTGGAAGAGATCCTTGCTAAGTATGTAAGCTCGAACGATGCTACTATTAGAAACATAACGGGATCAATTAAAAATTTAGAAAATCAAGTTGGCCAACTCGCCAAGGCCTTTTCTGAGAGACCACCTGGAACTCTTCCCTCGAACACTGAGCCTAACCCAAGGGAACACGCAAATGCGATTTCCCTTCGGAGCGGTAAGGTTGTTAACGAGCCCACCCCAAGGGAAGAGCCAAGGGTGATTGTCCCTCCTGTTATTACCCCCACGGAGAATGATAACATAGACCTTGAAAAAGAAAAATCTATTTTTGAAAAAGAAAAGGATAGCTCCATTATCTCTGATTCTGCAAAAGAAAAAAATGGTTTTCAAAATGATGCTCCGATTGTTCTAAATGAATTTCCGCCACCTCCTTATCCGGCTAGACTTAGGCAAGAAAAACTAGATAATCAATATCAACGCTTTCTTGAAATATTTAAACAAATTCATATTAATTTGCCGTTTCATGAAGCGATTAGCCAAATGCCTAAGTACGCCAAATATCTTAAAGATTTATTAACGAAAAAAAGAAATTGGAAAATCTTTCTCATGTAACGTTAAATGAAGAATGCTCGGCGGTCGTTAAGAATTCTAATCTTCCTAAAAAGATAAACGATCCGGGTAGTTTTTTCCATTCCTTGTGTTTTTGGCGACCTTTTTGTAAAACATGCGTTAGCAGATCTTGGAGCGAGCATCAACTTGATGCCTTTTTCTTTATTTAAAAAGCTTGGTTTGGGCACTCTCAGCCCTACGCGCATGAGTATTCAGTTAGCCGATCGTTCGATTAAGTATCCGTTAGGTGTTGTTGAGGATGTGCTAGTGAAGGTCGACAAATTAATCTTCCCGGTGGATTTTGTCATTCTCGATATTGAAGAGGACATCGAGGTCCCTCTTATCCTTGGTCGTCCCATCCTAGCCACCGCTCGCGCAATCATAAATGTGAGTGACGGAAAACTTTTTCTGCATGTAGGAGATGAGGAAGTAGCATTTGATATTAATAAATCGATGAAAAACTCTTTACAAAATGATGACTCTTGTTTTTTCATTGATGATTTAAAAGAAGACTCCTATTTTTCTCCAAACGATTTTTCTTCTCCTTTTTTTGGACCCTCATCAACTATTTTTGAAAATACGGTTGTGAACGTACAAACTATTTTTGAAAATGAAACTGATTTTAATCAAAAGAATCTTGAAAATCTTATTTTTGAAAATGATAAAAATTTGTCAAATTATTTTGCAAAACCACCTGACCCTGCAGAAAAAATTTATCACGATAAGAACTTCCGCCACCATCGAAATTTTAAACCAGGCGATCAAGTTCTTCTCTTAAATTCACGATTACGCATTTTCTTTGGAAAATCTAAATCTCGTTGGTCTGGACCATTTGCGGTCAAGGATTTTTTTCTGATGGAACGGTGTTACTTTCGCACCCGGAGAGGGTGAATTTAAAGTGCATGAACGCAAACTTAAGCTCTATTTCTCTAATGATTCTGTGACTCCTGCAAAGGAGAATCTTCTTTTTGATTCTTAGTTTATTATTTCTGATGGACATTTTTATTTTGTTATGGACATTTTTATTTTTCACTTTTATTTTTGGACTTATTATTATGAAACTCTTTTATTTGGATTATTGTAATAAAAAACATTATCGGGCATCTGCCCATAGACTCTATCTTTTTGCTTTTATTTTGCCCTTTCTACCGGAGGCCAATCAAGTCCATGATCGTGGTCGCCGCTCCGCCGTTGCTGATATCAGATGGATCAAGTCATACCTGCTGACGATCAAGTACTCTAAAAAGCAAGCATGGGGGAGCGACATCCGCCTTTATCTCACGAACCCGGGGAAGTCCTGTTCTTTTTGGTTATTTATTTTTCCTGCATTTTTCTTTTTCTCTTCTTCTCAGTCCCCTTCTCTTTTTCTTTATGTTTTCTTCATTGAGGGCAATGAAGAATTTAAGCATGGGGGGGTCTAGTTGCTTTTGGTCTTTTCTTTCTGTTCTTCTTCTTTCAAAAAATTTATATTTTAAATTATTATAGTATTTTATGTCTTGAAAATCTAAAATCCAAAAAAAATTATAAAATATAAAACCCAAAAAAATTAGAAAAACAAAAAAATAAAAAAAAATTGTGCTTAAATCGATTTGAAAAACAAAACCTAAAATTACTTTCTATCTTTATTTTCATGTTGCTTCTAGTGAAGTGTAGGCCCATGCGGTTTCTTAGTTCTATATAGATTACTTTGAAAATGTTTTTCTAAACCTATCATTTTAATATAGTCTAGTTCTACTAGTTTCTTTTTCTTAAATATAGGCATCCGGTTTTTAAGTTATAAGCTAGCAATGCGTAGTTATGTCTTTTTATTCGGTTAGTTACTTACGAATGGTTGCTAGGTATCATTAGTCCTTTTTCATTTGCGGGGTAGTCTTTCTTGGTGTCTAGAACTTGTACCAAGCTACTCTCGAAGAATTTGCGCCGTTTTTACGTTCTTTAGAAATGATTTAGGCCACCATTTGAATAGTTTGAGCTTTTCTTGCCCACCAAAAACAAAACCCTTGCAAAACAGTTTTGGGCCTTTTCCTTATTTTCCTTGTTTTTAGCTCCACCTTTCATTTCATCTTGATCACCAAAGCCAAATGCCCCTCCTATTTTCACACTATAACCTTGAGCTTAAAATTATTTTTGTGGGAGGGGTATTGTATTATTTTGGAAATGAAAAGGACATTATAAAGTTTATTTTTGGAGCTTCCTTATCAATTGTTATTCAAAAAGGAAAAAATTGAGAAAGAAAAATGAAAAATGAAAAAAAAAAGAGAATGCAAAAAGTTTATGTTTGGCCAAGTTTATAAAAGAAAAAATACATGGCCTTATGTTTATTTTAGTTTGAATTGAAGTACTTATCATGTCTTATGCTTTGTTTATTTTTAAGCTCACCCTTGGTTTAGTGTTTAAGCCATCATGTTTATCTTTGTTTCCATTTCCTAATCATTCACCTAAACCAAGTTTTAATGCCTAGTAGAAGTCCTAATGATCTTAGAACTTAAATTCGCGTAGTGGAGAAAGTGTGAACGTACAAGCCTATGGCCACCATCATTGATGGATTTCTTTGGAGGTTATCTTGGAGTGTTTTAGGGTTAATGTTTATCTAGCAACCTAGTAGTTTGTTAATGCGCCGTTTATTTAGAACTTCTACTTTTGTTTTCCTTATTTTCATTTACTTTGGATGCCTTGTTTTTAAGATTTAGAAATTAGTAGACTTCCCTTATGTTTTAATGAGATTTTTAGGGTTTCACTTTCAAATTTTCTATTGTGCACTTCTCACCCCACTAGTTGATAATATGAATATTAGGATAGTTTAATTTTTCATGTTTTGTTTTTCTTAAACTATAGAACTTAAAAATATATATATTTCTTTTGCTTTCTTTTTGTTTCTCCCTATTTTCATTTCTATTTGCTTGAGGGCAAGCAAATGTTTTAGCATGGGGGAGTTTGATGACTAGTTTTAGTCATCCTTTTTGGGGGTATTTAAGTAGTTAAATCCCTAAGTTTTATTATAAGTTTGTTATAATATTGTTGTGTTATCATTGTTCTATTATATGTATTGTTGTTATTTTATATTTTATGTTATTATGTTTAATTTAGTTTAATGATATGATTATCTTGTTAAGTTCTTATATTTTATGATAAACTTAGTTCAATAATATGAATTATTATGATTAGTTTAATATCATGTTATTCTATGAGCTAATGTTGTATTTATATTTTGTAGGTACTCAAGACCAAGTGAAGCCCGACCCCCTCAAATGCCCATGAAGCCCGAGCTCAACATGCAGCCCTTGAATTATTTCACTCAAGCCCACACCAAGAGCAGCCCGAGCTTTCAACATGTAGCAGCCCACATGGTGCAGCCGGCCCCTTATTTGAAGCAGCCCAAGCACTTTCCAAGCCGAGCCCAAGTCTACTCCTAAGGCCTACCCGACCCCAACTTGGAGCAGCCCACTTGAAGACCAAGTGAAACCCGTGCACCACAAGCCCACATTAGGGAGCAGCCCATGCAGCTTTGGAAGCCTACCCGAGCCCTATAACAGCAGCCCACATGCCTTGGCCGACCATCCTTTGGTTCCTCTCATGCATGCATATTTTTCCCTTTATTATTTTTTCTCTCTCCTCATTATTGCATGCATATATTCATCCCCCTAAGCATGGCCGAACCCCCCTCTCTTGCCTCTTCTACATAATTCCATTCATTCCCCCTCCTCATTTTTATATTCCCTATGTCATTCCCATTATACAAATGCATGCATGAACCCCTCTCTTTCTTCCTTCATTTAACACATGCATGCATTTCTCTCCCCTCCATTTAATACCATGCATGAACATTTCTCCCCCCTATGGCCGGCCACCCCTTGGGCTTCCCCTATTTTAGATGCTTCCATCTCTCCTATAAAAGGAACCCAAGACCCATGCTTTGGAGAGTTCCTTTTGGGTCTTAGACTTTGAGTTGGATTGAGAGTTGATTTTGGAGAGTGAGCTTTGGAGATTTATGCTTCAAGAGAGTACTTTGTAATTTTCAATTCTAGTTTCTTTTTCGTTATTGTAATCTCCTTTCATCATAATATAATTTGTTTCTCTTTAATATTGTTTCTCTTTTATCTTTGCAAGTAATGAAAATGTTTCTCTCTTCTTTTATTTTGTCTTCTTTTTCAATCATGAGTAGCTAATTCCTTCTTAGCATTTGATCATGAGCATCCATGATTTGAGATAACGATTTTTCTTATTTTGTAATTTTATTTTTGCTAAAACTAGCTCGATCCTTCTTTGATTAATTTTTGTCGACTCCGTATTTCCGGTTTACGGCAGTAGGCCTTGTTCTCATTTCATAGTAGTCGAGAGACTCGTGATTTGAAAGATCACTCAAAGAAGGAAGGAGTTGCACGCAACCCTAGAGATAGGATGACGTAAATCCTCTGGATTGGAGTCAAATCCAATAGTGTGGATCACCTCGATAATGCAACTTTAAGCTTCTTTGATTTGTAAAGAGATTTCGATCAAAGAGTTTATAAGTTAGGAGACTTAATGCTCTAGCGAGATTTTGTCTTAATATCGGATCCGCCACGGTCGAGTTAGTTTGCAATTATAAAATTATATTTTTATTTCCTTCATCTCTTTTCATGGTGAATCATCGATCAAGTGCTATCTTTTTATATAAGTTTTTCGTCTCGCAAATTGTCTCTCATTTTACTTTACTTTAAAATTTCTAAAAATCCAACTATTTTCCGGTAGGATAATATTTCAAGCGTGAGTAGCAGTACTTGACAGCCCCGTGTTTAAATACGACCTTGGTACTACAATTCGACAGGTACGCTTGCCTGTTCGGGTTTTGGCCCACCAACTCATTACCCTTGAAGTCTTCTTAGGCGCCATGAAAAACTAGCCGGATGAAAGGCTTCGCAAGGGAATTCTCTCCACGGATCTGGTCTCGGTTCTCACTTTCGTGCTCTGATGCTCCGCCGGCGACCGGATTCCTCCCTTCCTTCTTCCTTGCTCTCTCCTCTCTCTAACTTCTTAGAAAGAGAGAGTTTAGGATGAAATGAGGAATTAAACCTCTAATCTCGGACTAAACACAAGAAGGAACTCATCTGGGATGTTAGATCTTATTTAAAGAAAACGAACGGCTCAGATTAGCCTGAAATTCCTTAATCCTGGGCCGAACACGGCATTGCACACGACCGTGTCCCAGGCGGTGTGCATCGATCTAGCCACGAATATTGAGCACAGAAAAGGACACGGGTTGGGACACGCCTGTTTCCCAACCTGACACGCCCGTGTCGGGTCCTCGACACGCCCGTGACCAGGGGCTGTGTCACAAATAACCGCCAAGCCAACCGTCATGTCGCTTGGTGGTTACGGGTGGCGAAACGCCCGTGTCAGACGTGCTATGCCCGTGTCACATAGTACATGCCCATGTTCTAGGCTGTGTCCCTCAGTCGACACAAGACAAAACTTCCAGAGGAGTACACGGCCATCTGACACGCCCGTGTCTTATGTTGTGTGCCTGACACGCCCTATGACATCCCCGTGTCACAGGCCATGTTCGAGCACTAAATGCTCATCGACCTCAACTCGACTACCCGAGCATGAAACGCCATGTGACACGCCGGTGTCACAGGCCATGTTCACCCATCCTAGACACTAACTTGGCTCAAAATACTGCCCGATTCACTTCTGAGTTTCGGGGCGTTACAAATCTCCCTCCCTTAAAGAATTTCGTCCATGAAATTATGTAATAGTACAAGAAACAACTTAAAGATTACCTGCGTGGAATAATTCGGGGTATGATTACAACATAGTCTGCTCTCGTTCCCAAGAAAACTCCTCTCGTCCGCAGTTATCCCAACGAACTTTAACCATTCAGATTTCCTTGTTGCGGAGTCGTTTGACTTCAAAGTCTTCAATGCGAACTAGCTTGACCTTGGTCGTTAACCCATTATCAATCGACACTTGATCGACCGCAACAACCTGAGAAGGCTCTTGTACCACCTTCCGGAATACCGAAACGTGGAATATATCGTGTAGCCCACTCAATTCCAGCGACAACTTTAATCGATACGCTGCTTCGCCAATCCGCTACAAGATCTCAAACGGTCCAAGGTATCTCGGACTCAGCTTCTTCATGCATCGAATCCGTGAGACACCCTTCAATGGCTTGATTTTCAAGTACAACAAATCTCCAACTCTGAACTCCACATTCCTATGCTTGGCATTATAGTATTTTGCCTGTCTGTCCTGGGCGATCTTTAACCGTTCCTGAATCGTACGTACCATTGAAGTGATGTCTTCCACTGCCTGACGTTTATATAACTTTGACTCACTTGTCTCCAACCAAGACAACGACGTGCGACACCATCTCCCATATAGGGTCTTGAAAGGCGTCATACCAATACTCGCTTGAAAACTGTAATTGTAAGCAAACTCTACCGTGTACAAGTGATCTTCCCACTGCTTTCTGAAATCCAAGACGCACATGTGAAGCATGTCCTCCATTGTCCTATTGACCCTTTCAGTCTGACCATCCGTCTGCGGATGAAAGGCTGTGCTGAAACTCAACTTAGTTCCCAACAACTTATTCACCAGCCTCCAGTCATTTGATATGAAGCGTCCGTCTCGGTCACTAACAATACTGCGTGGCACTCCATGCAACCGTACAATATTATCCACATAGAGCTTGGCTAACTTTTCTACCGGATATTCCTTCCTATTCGGGATGAAGTGCGACACCTTTATCAATCTATCTATGACCCCCTAGATCGCGTCATTTCTCCTTTGCGACCTTGGCAAACCATGCACAAAATCCATGGAAATGTCGTCGAACTTCCATTCCGGGATAGGCAAGGACTTCAAGAAACCTCCGTGCTTCTGGCACTCCGCCTTCACTAGGGCACAAGTTTGGCACTTCGCCACATAAAGTGCTATATCCTTCTTAAACCCTGGACACCAAAACAACTTCCTCATGTCCCTATAAATCTTCGTGCTCCCCGGGTGGACTGAGTACTTGGTATGATGAGCCTCATACATCAAATCCTCCCGAAGGTTATCCGCACTTTGGATGCATAGGCGACCGTCCTTCCTTAGCAGTCCATCTTCAAATGCAAATTGGGAATTTTACCCATCCAACAATTCATCCAAGATTTGCTTCATACTGCTATCCTGAACAAAAGCCCGCCGAATCCTATCAGCTAGGTAATACTGCACCTCCGTCCAACACAAAATTGCCTTGGCACCATCCTGCTTGTCAATGCAGGAGATCTACAAAGCCTCCAAATCACGGACCAAACTCTCATCATGCACCGCCAACCAGTTGTCTAGCGCAGGTGCCCTACGACTCAACGAATCCGCCACTGCATTTCCTTTCCCGGGCACATAATGTATTTTGAAAGTGTAGTCCCCCAGGAACTCCATCCACCTCCGCTGCCTCATGTTTAGTTCCTTCTGATCTAGCAAATGCTTCAGGCTTTTATGATCGGTGTAAATATCGACCTTCACACCGTAAAGATAGTGGCTCCATAGCTTTAGAGCCAATATCACGGCCGCTAGCTCCAAGTCATAGACTGGATAATTTCTCTCATGAACCTTCAATTGTCATGATTCATAGGCTATTGCGCTCTCATGCTGTAGCAGAACACAACCCAAACCACTGCCCGAAGCAACACTATAAATTTCAAACCCTTCGGACCCACTCTGCGAACGCAAAATAGGCGTTGTGACCAACCGCCTCTTCAATTCTTCAAAAGCCTGTGAGCACTCCAACATCCACAAAAATTTTTGATCCTTCCTTGTCAGCGTCGTGAGTGGTAGCGCTATCTGCGAGAAGTTCTCCACGAAGCACTTATAGTAGCCCGCAAGCCCTAGAAAGCTCCGGACTTCCGCCACCGTAGTCAACTCTGGCCACTCCTGAATCGTCGCTATTTTCGCCGGATCCACCGTTATGCCTTCACCACTAACAATATGACCAAGGAACGCGATTGAGGATAACCAGAACTCACACTTGGAGAACTTAGCATACAACTGATTCTTCCTCAATGTCTCCAATACCATATGCAGATGTTTGTAGTAATCATCCTCACACCGCGAGTAAACCAAGATGTCGCCGATAAATACTATCACGAAATGGTCCAGGTACTCTCTGAATATCCTGTTCATCAAATCCATAAACACGGATGGCGCATTGTTCAACCCAAACGGCATGACCGTAAAATCGTAAAGCCCAAACCGCGTGCTAAACACTGTCTTTGGGATGTCACTTTCTCTTATCCTTAGTTGGTAGTATCCGGATTTCAGATCTAGCTTCGAATATACCATTGACCCAACCAACTAATCAAATAGATCGTCAATCCTTGGGATCAGATACTTATTCTTTTCTGTAAGCTTGTTCAACTCCCGATAATCAATACAGAGTCAGAAGTTCCCATCTTTATTCTTAACAAAGAGGACCAGTGCGCTCCAAGGCGACGAACTTGGACGCACATACCCTTGCTCTAACAATTCTTGCAGTTGCACCTTCAACTCCGCCATCTCCCTAGGCGCTATCTGATACGGAGAGCATGACACCGGTTTGGCACCCGGCACCAGCTATATTGTAAAATAGATCTCCCGCTTAGCAGGGGCTCCCGGGAGATTGTCTGGGAATACATCAGGATACTTGGACACAACTGCAATACTGTCAAGACTAGGTTTAGGCGTTGAATCCTGCACTGAAATGACAAATAGCTCAGCCCCAGACCGAACTGCCTTAATCACCTGAAGAGTAGACATCATAATCTTGCTCGTCCCTTTCATACCCGGAAACGTTGTCTCCTGATCAGTATTCAGTCCCAACTTAACCTCATTTCTGTTGCAATCAATGCATGCTCGCTGCTCTGAGATCCAGTCCATTCCAAAGATTACATCGAACTCCACTAACGGCAGCACCAACACTTGCAAAATGAACTCCTTATCCCCGATCCGAATCTTTACCACACAGACTCTATCCGCGTGTATTGAGCACCCATTGGGCAACAACACATCCAACTTGTCATTTGCCATCGAGGAAGGAACTCCGATGCGTGATACGAATCTTTCGGACAAGAAGGAATGCGAAGCTCCCGTATCAAACAAGGCTCTCGCCGGACTATCGAAAACTAACACAAAGCCTAACACCAAGATTTATAAGCTAACATGTAGAAAGGTAACAGCTACAAAAGTTAAACAGTAAATATTTAACTCATACCTGTCACCACATCAGCTTGCTTAATGGCCTCTTGCAGACGAAGGTTGTAAACTCTAGGCTAGGCTGGAGCATGTTGGGATGCGGTAGACTCCGCCGCCTTCCCATTTTCCTCATAAGTTGCTCTAGTCCTCTTCTCGGACTTTGCGCGTTTGCTCCTACACTCACGTGCAAAATGTCCCACCTTTCCACAGTTGTAGCACGCTCCTGGGAATCGACTTGAGTTTTCCCCCGTCACACAAGATGAAGGGGCTAAACTTGAAGAATTCTGCTTCTTGTTCCATCTGCGGAAATCAGACATTGAACTCAGCATTTTGAATACTGATCTCTTTTCCCCTGGCTCCTTCTTCTCTTGAACTTTCTTCACGACCCTTTCCAAAGACCGAGCCGCATTAACCAAGGCTAGGAAGCACTGTGCTTTAGGCCCAGCGAGGAGTAGCTGTAGGTCGCTCCGTAGGCCCTCATAAAATCGGTTGGTCTTCCGCTCTTCTTCAGTAAACATAGCACCAGCATAACGACCTAACCGAGTAAACTCGTAGAGATACTCATCCACGCTACTCGCTCCCTGAGTCAATCCAAGGTACTTATTCTCCATCTCAAGCTTCTGGGCAGAAGGTAGGTATCCGACCAAGAACAACCTTGAGAATTCCTCCATCAGTACTTCGGCAAGTTGCCTTCCCACTAAGAGATGAACCTCCAACTCCTCCCACCACATCCTTGCCTCACCAGCCAATAGGAAGGTCGTTATTGTGGTCTTCTTCCACTCCGCAGTTTCTTTGGCGGTCATGACCCTCTTCATCGTAGAGAGCCAATCCTCAGCTTGAGTTGGCGTTCCCATCCCATCGAACACCAGAGGATCAAAGCTCAACACATGCTTGAGCTGTTTCTCCGTGGCTCTCCTTGGTTCTACTGGATCAACTGCCACGTGCTCTACCACTCTCGGCTCGGCCACTCTAATCAGTTATTGATCATTAACAGGTGGTGCGGGCTTTACTTGTTGGGCATTGATCATAACAAAGACTGCTTCGGCCACCAATCTGATAGTTTCTGTTGAAGGTGGTGTTGTAGGCACGTCACTCGGTGCACTACTTTACGCCGATTGCGGACGTTCCGATTGCCCAGCACCGCTTCTAGGAACCTATAATAGCATAAACCCTTGATTAGGCGACACACAAATTACTAAAAGCAATCACTAGAACACTCAGGTTCCTCAAAACAAGTTTATTTTTTCATTCCTAAGTGGACATTCATGGGTTTTTTATATTATAACGATGACACACATATATGTGTTCACCACCCCTTACAAGAATTCGCCCACGAATTCAAATATAGACGACCGACACCCTAGTCTGATACTAAATTGTAACACCCCCATCCGTCGTATGGCATATAACAGAAGGTCCAGCTGGAACCCGATGCCATATACCACGGACAGTCGGAATGGTTACAGAATAATACCAAAAACTCAACTAGTCGACCTAACACAGAGCATTCTAGTAAGAGCTTTTAAATAGTTTAAAAGAACTAAGAATTTGCACAACCATGGCATGAATGTCCACTATACCATAGGAATGAAATACATCAAATACACAAAAGAGTGCATGGCCTTAAGGCCTTACAAATGTTCACTTGACAATATAATGTTTTACATACATCGGCTCACAGGCCGGCCACACATGACAAAAGTAAAACAATGGTTTGCTTGGCTTTCGAGGGCCAGCTCAGCAACTTGGGCTTCAGCCCGCTACTTGACGCTTGGTTCCGCAGCACCTGCAAGCAACATTCCACCGCACAGTGGCAAACAAAGCAACGGTCAGCTAATGCTGACCAAATTATAATGACCCCGCCCCTTACTCGGGACGACGGTGCTCCTTCCCTGCATATCATTAGCCCAGCTAAATTGTAAAGTGCAAATATATATTTCGCCACAGGTATAGGCTCGCTCGGCCAAACACCCCGTGCACTCACGGCACATTCTCGGTTAATCTGGTTAATTTTATGGCTTTACCGCCACCCTCAGGATGGCAAACATTGTGAGCATTTTTGAGTCTTCCTGACCACAGTCCAAGACTCCCGACTATGCCAATGGCCAGTTCCATTTTAGGGCCTCTAGCACTGAACCGCAAAGCCCTGGTCCGTTTCCACCCGCCCATTGCTCACGCCGCCTAGTCACTTTAAGACGTACGCACAGGCCAAGCTTCACCCAGATCCTAAAACATATCAAAACATCACATAACCCAGTTATGTTCAAGGCTGGCTCCCCGGCCGCCAAGTTAGAAGAATCACGTTTCTGCCCAGTTTTCTGGGTGCGCCTTGGAGTAAATCCCCAAGGATCCCTGCTGTAATCTACCACGTCGAAACCCGAAAACAACGCACTGAGTCTTCTCCATCTATTCATGTAATGCAACATCATTGATCCAGACAAACACGTCCGGGTAGGCTTCACACACAATGCCTATGCCCGTACTTCGATTCCGGACTCTAAACAAGGGGGACTTCACATATATACCCCAAGGAACGCCGCGCACTCACCGCACACTCGCGGGAGCGGGTTTCCCATGCAGAAAGGAAGAGTTCTTCACATGTCCAAGTTGAGAATCGTTACCCTTGAAGTCTGCTTAGGCGTCATGAAAAACTAGCGGGATGAAAGGCTTCGCAAGGGAATTCTCTCCACGGATCTGGTCTCGGTTCTCACTTTCGTGCTCCGATGCTCCGCCAGCGGCTGGATTCCTCCCTTCCTTCTTCCTTGCTCTCTCCTCTCTCCAACTTCTTAGAAAGAGAGAGTTTAGGATGAAATGAGGAATTAAACCTCTAATCTCGGACTAAACACAAGCAGGAACTCTTCTTGGCCGTTAGATCTTATTTAAAGAAAACGAACGACTCAGATTAGCTTGAAATTCCTTAATCCTGGGCTGAACACGGCTTTGCACACGGTCGTGTCCCAGGCCGTGTACCTCGATCCAGCCACGAATATTGAGCACAGAAAAGGACACGGGTTGGGACACGCCCGTGTCCCAACCTGACACGCCCGTGTCGGGTCCTCGACACGCCCGTGACCAGGGGCCGTGTCACAAATAACTTCCATACCAACCGTCACGTCGCTTGGTGGAAACGGATGGCGACACGCCTGTGACTTACGTGACACGCCCGTGTTCCGGGCCGTGTCCCTCAGTCGATACAGGACCAAACTTCCAGAGGAGTACACGGCTATGTGACACGCCCGTGTCACCCAGTGACATGCCCATGTCACAGGCTGTGTTCACCCTTCCTAGACACGAACTTGGCTCAAAACATCGCCCGATTCACTTCTGAGTTTTGGGGCGTTACAACGTATATGCTTCCCAGTTAGACTATTCATATGCTATTGATATGGATAAACACACCCCTAGGGCACACCACATTTATCCTACTTATGAAAGTTTAGGATGTCCCCAAAATTTTAGAGATTGGCTGTAAGACCCCCCCCCCCCCCCCCGTTTTTTTTTTCTTTTTCTTTTTAAACCACCAGGGTCTTAGGCCCATAATCGCCGCTTTGCGGTGACACCTTCACGCCTTGAAGGGTCATCACCATAAGGCGCTGATTCTGCCGGCCAATTCGATCAAAGAAAGGTAGCACAATAATTGAAGTATGTAAAAGCAAGTCCACTGGTAAATCACATATATAAAAATAAAATCTCCACGAAGGGAGTGTCCACAGAATAATAATCAGAGTACTAGAAATGCGGGCTTATGCCCGGTACATCATATCCTCACTACAAAACGCTCATGCGGAAGCAAACTATATCATCTAACATAAGTCAGGACTTACAGTCCAAGCTGACTGAACTCCTGAGCAAGACTGTCCCATCTCCAAGCGGGCCGACCTTCGGGGCTGCTGCTCCATGTTGGGCTCCACGATCCCCTAAATGATGTGGTTCGAAAACCGTTAATCTATAAGACTAAGTCCTATCATCCCCCACCCCTTCCCCCATGGACCTTAGGCACCGAGCAGAGAGGATGAGAGGGATGTACATGAAGGTGGAGAATAAGACAAAGCAGGTGGCGGCGGACCTATACTAGCAGTTTATAATATAAATGGCAGTAAGGTAAAGTATGAATTATAACCTTGACTTATGAGCGAAAAAGCATAAGCAAAGGAACTTCTGCAAATCTCCCATCGTATAAAGTGTCCCATACCACTTATACGTTGGGGTGTCGGTTATCAAACAACAACATATATTTATATTTAATTTTACCTTAATTTATAAACTTGCCCACACAAGCTTATAGACCAAGGGGTCGTTTTGCAAGTCCTAATGTATAAGCGTCTCATTCCACTTATACTTTAGGTGTCAGGGGCTAAATGAATCGATTATGCTATGACATGCAAGTGGGTATGATGGAACATGCAAGTACAACTCACACACCCGACTCTGTGTACACAGACCTTTAGTTCCCCCTTTCGGAGTCGTTACCTACCAGGATACCTCCGTAGTGGCAGACAGAAGCGGTGGGTTGGGCCTCGCCCACCTCTAAACGAGTAAAGCACTACCGGTCAGACCTATCGTATGTAACGTCCCAATTCGCACTAGGCCCCTCGCACGTGTTCTGAGTCAAGAGACTCAACTCGGGCTCTAGGTGCACTGACGCGAGGTGTCAGGTGCATTGAATAAGTGTAGGGTTGTGTTCAAGGATACCCCAACCAGTAGCCGAGATGAGGGAACTCGGCTAAGTAAAATTGACGAGAATGGAGGTTGATGCTCGTCGATCGTCGAGAATGGAGGTTGATGCTCGTCGATCGTCGAGAATGGAGGTTGATTCTCGCCGATTCGACGGGTATCGGTGGTCGATACCCGCCGGACTCAGAACTGCAGTAGGCTAAGGGAAAATCGTCGAGAATGCCTGACGATTCTCACCGATCGCCGAGAATACCCGGTGATACCCACCGATCGTCGAGTATCACTGACTGATACTCAACGCACACAGCGACAGGATGTCCGATAAAACGGCTAAGGGAAAATCGTCGAGTATCATTGTTGATACTCAACGAATTCGTCGAGAATGACCCGCCAATACTCGCCGATTGACGGGAATCACTGACTGATTCCCGCCGAATTTGACTTGTGCGTTTTCTGCGCCCAGGCCGATTCACCGGCTTATACAGGCGAACCGAACTGGACCTCGGGATTCGTGCTGAATAATCTTTAGACCGGTCACTTCAAATGAAACCTAATTTGGGCGGTCCAATTAGAGACTGACACGTGGCGGAAGGGACTTAACCTAATATGTAATATAAAAAGGGAGTAAACCAAACCCTAACCATCGCATCCGATCCTTCTTGCCGAGCCGTCAACATGCAAACTGACGGGAGCGGAAGAGGAGGATATCGCCGGTCACCGGAGCCGGATTCTGGAGGAAAAGCTCCGCCATTTCCGTGGACAACACTGCTAACGAAGGCAAGGATGCCGCGGAGAAGGGTAACGCGATCCATGGGCGGCAACGGAGGAAACACCGGAAATGAAGTGAGTTTCCTCCCCTCTCCCTTGGTGCTAGATCTGTAGCTATTCTTAGGCGAGACATCGACTCAAAAGAGTCTTGATGTGTGAGATGAAGCTTTCTAGGAAGGCCATGCTAGAACTTGTGTTCTAAAGCTTAGTCATCTTCAACCTCTCCTCGCTTCAAAGTGATGATAGGGGTGGTCTCGTGAAGAGGAAATGTCCTCAAAAGGGAGAATAAGGGTGGAGGAACTTCTGGTTGCGATTTGGGGAAAATTGCTTGAGGAGGAAGATGAACGGATGCCGTTCACTTCGCTTCAAGATGCGTGCAGAATCTGTATTCTGCACGCAGCGACCTTCTTGGCTATTTTTAAGCAATAAGGGTGCGGATCTGGGCTTTCGACTAAACACAAAAGTTGTAGCCCTTGAAATTACCTTTCCAACAAGTGGTTGCACGTTTCCATGCGATACCTGTAGCCACGGGAAAGTCCGTTTGAATCCGCTGCGGTTGGAAGTTAATGCCCAGGAATTCTTTATCCTGTACGCAGCAGACTTCGAGTTGCATTTCTGGTATGATGTGACCAGATCTGGGCTTTCGACTAAACACAAAAGTCGTAGCCCTTAAAATTACCTTTCCAACGAGTGGTGGCACGTTTTCAGGCGATACCTGTAGCCACGGGAATCCTCAGTCAAAGTTGCTGACCAGATTACATACAATTCTAGGTGATTATAATATGAACTTGGATTCGATGGAATAGATGTTGCAATTCATCTCGAGGTTGGGTGAATTATTTTGTGTTAATCACCGAGGTAATGTGAAGATTGATGTTTGAGGACTTGAATTCCTATGCCGAGATGTGAATCAAGCCTAAGTGAATGAAAGGCTTTGTTATATTTGGTAGATCACCATTATGCGCATTATCTATAATATGTTGAATTCATTTGAAAGGATTTGTAAATGATTAAAACTATGGCCAGGATGTATAATGGATTGATGAAAGGGAATGGATAGTCCAATGCTTAGAGTGTCGTCTCCCCACGGGTAGCATTGTGAAAGTTAACAAGTGCGGTGTTGACCGTCACTAATGGGAATGAGGTTGAGTTGGATGAAATTGGACGGTTGGGCTTGGTCCTCAGTGTTCATGTCCCGGGGCTCCTTCCGTGCCACATGAACGGTTGGGCTTGGTCCTCGGTGTTCACGTCCCGAGGCTCCATCTGTATTTGTTGGATGGTTGGGCTTGGTCCTCGTGCTTTCTCCGAGGCTCCTTCCATGCCATGAATTGTGGAATTGCATGCGGTGTGAGTCGACACGCGGTGTCGTAATCCCGGGTTAAGGATAGTGTATGATAGTTTTACTTTCAAGATAACCTAAACACCTAGAGGGGGGGTGAATAGGTTCTAATTTCTTGTTTATACTTCTAGGCAGAATTCAATTACAAATTAAAACATCTAGCACAGCATTCACAGACAACTAAGCATCACAGATTACACAATGTTTTATAGTGGTTCCCCAAGGTCTGGGTACATCCACTTTCCCCCTTCACCTATCTAGCAGTATGCTAGATTCGGCCAAACTTCCACTATTCTCAGATCCTCAGATCTTACAGCTCAGAACCTGGATAGGTTCCTACAACTCAGGCTCGACAGCCCTACCTCAGCCTTGCCTCAAGGCCTACCACTCAGAGAATAACCTTCTCCTACACTCAGGCAAATAGCCCTACCACTCAGAGATCACCTCTCCTACACTCAGCCTTTAAAACACTGGCTTACAACTCAGATCTGTGTAAACAGATCCTACAGAAATTTAGAAAAGATATTTTAATGTCTTGCCTTTGTTGAGAGAGAAGAGGACAAGACACTTCTTGAATAGCTGATGAAATCAACTGAATCTGAGCTTTCTTCAAAGCTTCTTGAATCTGAACTTAGCTGAGTTGATTTCCAAACAGCTTCTTGAGAAACCACTGATGGCTTCCTTCTTCTTCTTCAAGATGACTGGATCCCTCTCTATCCAACACCTTTTCTGATACTTCAGACTTCTTCTTCTTCTTCTTAGATCTACTGATGAAGATGTTCTTTAGAGCTTAGCACTTTCTTGAATTGAAACTACAACAGGATCGTAATCCTTCTGTTTCTTCTTCTTAGATCTTCTTCAGTTAATTTTCTTAGTTTTTTTTTCTTCTGAATGTGTCTATTTATAGACTTTCTTCATGGTAACCGGCTGATCCGGTTTCTAACTGTTTTCTGACAGGTCTGACAACTTCAGTTAAACGGTGGCAACCCACAGCTGTCAAGTCTTCAAATAGTTCCTATACCTTAGCCTTGGACAACAAAATGTCGAGACAGTCTGATAGAAAGTGTCGAGACCAATCTGTCTATCTGTGTCGACACAAGTGACTTTGGTGTTGACACAGTCTTTGATGATGTCGACAAAGTTGCCTTTAAGTTGACACAGCTTCTTCAGAAAATAACTTGGTCTAGACTCTACAGTGTATCGACACAAGTCCTGTGTGTCGACACAGTTGTTGTAGATTCAGAACTCAGTATGTGTCGACTCAGCCTTCAGGTGTCGACACAACAATCTTCAATTCTGCCAAAATGTGTCGACTCAGTCTTCTGGTGTCGACACAAGCATAGTCGACTTCTACCAATATGTGTCGACTCAATCTCAAGGTGTCGACACATCCACCCAGTGTCGACACAGTTGAGGTCGACTATCTTCTTCTGTGAGTCGACTATCTTTCTCTGGTCGACTATCTTTCACTAGTCGACTATCTTCCACTAGTCGACTATCTTTCTCTGGTCGACTATCTTTCACTAGTCGACTAACTTTCTCTGGGTGTCGACTATCTTTCACTGTGTCGACACTTCTTCCCAGTGCTGAGGTCGACGATTTTCTTTATGTGTCGACACTGCTTCCCAGTGTCGACATAAATGTGGTCGACTATCTTTCTCTGTGTCGACACTGATATTCTGAAGTGTCGACACAAATATTCTGAAGTGTCGACACAATTTCTTCAGGTGTCGACATGTGGACTTATAATATTTTTCTGCATTCTTTAATACTTCTTTACCTGCACATGTCAACTCAAAGCAACATCAAATACACCTTGATGTATATCATTGAGCTAAGTTGGGCTTCTTCAAATCAGGTACACATTTTCCAATGTACCCAACAATCTCCCCCTATTTGGAGAAGTCATAACCCTATAGCCAATGATATACACCATTTATAAAAAGTATAAACTGATGATATATGACATAACAGGAATACTTAATATAAACAAAATAAAAACTATCCATCACAGAATGAATATTATATGATACCAAATAACATTTTGTTTATAACTTGATAATGTTTGAATACAGAGATTTACATTTAATGATTTAATCAAAACATTACAAAATACTTTGAAAGAACTAAAAATTAAGACTGATCAGGCTCTTTTATGACAATCCCTTTGCCAGATAGAATTTGAGCCTTCACAGGAGCTTCAGAATCTTCAGCTGGCTTCTTGCCTTTTAGATCAACCTTCTTCTTTGCTTCTTCCTTGAGCCTTTGCCTTTCAAAATAATGAAAGGACTTTGGAAAGTACTTGCTCGGCTCCTGAGCATCTGGAGGCAGCCTACCCAGCTTGGATTTTCTTCTAAACTGTACTATGGCCTCTTGCCTGGCTTCATACTTCTGCCATTCCATCTCATTAAACCACTTGCCTCTTTCATGCACTTGGTCTTTGACAGCCCTCCATGCAGTGAGTATAATATTTCTGGAAGTAGGACTCCACTGCTCAAAGTATGGCTTAAGTTCAGCCTGCTCTCTAAATCTTTTCTTAGATAGTAGAGCATCTTGCTGGTCTTTCAAAGTAGCCTTAGGCTTATCAACCTTCCCAATAACAACATTAGTAACCTCCTTTGGAGGACTATACATTCCTTGAACTTGCTGATCAATCATATCATAATCTGGATGAGGGTAAATGACTTGGGCAACCTCAGGTTGATTGCCTTCAAGTAGACTTGTTTGTATTCCTGACTCAGCCACCATAGCATCATCACACAAAGGTGGATATCCCAATGTGGCTCGAATACTATTGGTCACCCATTTGGTGTGCTCTGAGCCTGCATGAACTAACATCCTCTCCCCCTTTATGGCTTCTCTAGTAATATGATCTCTTAGATCTTCCTTCTGAAATCTGATTTGGCCATCTAGATAATTCACACCCTCTTTAAAAAATGGTTTTAACTTTAGAAGCTTGTCAGATATTTCCTTTTGAGAGGTGGTGATAGCAGTTTTAACAGAATCAATAGCAGCTTGAAAGTTCTTATCAAATTCTTCCATTTCCTTTGCTCTAGCTGCAGGCAGGCCTGGAACAATCTTTTTCACTTCATTAATGATCTCATGATGAGATTCAGTTAAATTCTCATTCATCCTTATCTGATTTTCCAAGACATAGCTTTGCTTTAAAGCAATATCATCCACCTTAGGGATGATAGACTGCTGTTGTTTTGCCAAATATACCACAACATTACCTCCCTTATGGAAGCAATCTGTCATATCCTTCTTATGCATATTGACCTCAAACCTAATAGATTTTATATCTTGAGCTAAGTCAAATTGCAGGGACTTGTTGTTCTCATCAACATATTTTTCAATAGCCACTCTGTGTTCATCCAATTTCACTTGTAAATCGACCAAAAACTTGTTATAATCAAAGTCAGAAGGAGTGTGATGTGCTGTAGACTGTAGAGCCTGCTTATAGCTCTTGCTCCTTCTCTGGAAGACCATAAGTTTTCTCTTCTTAGCCACCCTGGCTTCTTCATTCTCAGAATCAGAAGTACTATCAATTTGAACTCTTTCTTTGGGAGGAGGAGGAACAGCTGCTTCAGTGCCATGTTGTACAGTCTCCACAAACACAGGCTCCCCCTCAATTTCTTGCTCCACTTCCATTCTATCAGTAATTATTTCATTATCTGTAAATAACTCTTCTAGAGTATATTCCTTCTGGGATGGAACATCTGCAGTATTCAAATTTTGAGATATATCAATTTGAGCATCTTCTTGCACTTGCTCAGACAGCTTCTCCCCCTGTACTTGTTCAGTATTGGGGATGTCCTGGGCAGGTGAGGACACTTGCTTTCCCTGGACCTGTGTAGAAATAGAAATATTAGAAATGTCTTTTGTAGGAAAATACACCAGCTCCCCCTGCACCTGTACCTGGTCATGAGTAGATACAGTCTGTGTAGGTGAATAAACTTGCTGAGCTGGTATTCTTACTTCTTCTTCTTGAATCGCAGGTATTGTGGCATCCTGAACTTGTGTAGAAGCAGGCTGATCTTCAACCTCTTGTCTTACTTGCTGTTCTTGTGGGTGCTCAGTACTTGTAGCATGACCTAGGGATTTCTCAGGTGAATCCTGCCTTTCCACTTCAGACATCTCTTTGGTCAGCACCCTATCCCATCTGGAGAACAATCTCATGTCCATCCTTCTCATGTGATTAATTTTTGTTCCAGGTTGTTGTTGCATAACATCAGGAATCTCCTTACTTAGGTATATACTCATTATTCTAGCCAGATTTGGCTTCTTGATTCCTTCCTTAATCTTTTCAAAGATTATAGTTGGCCAATCCGTTGGAATTGTAAACACAATCCTGGTCATTAGGCTGAACATATAGGCGGAAATCCTATCATGTCCACCTGGCTTGCACAGACTAACTTTTCCAACCACCTCAGACAGAAACTTGCCCTGTTGATTCATTCCTTTCCTATTGAAAGCAGCTCCAATTTTCATGGTGGAATCCAATCCACACCATTGAAGAGACTCCCTTGATTTAAAAGCAGGGACATCCTCTTCATTCTCAATTATAGGTAATTGTAGAATTGTTCTTAACTTACTTGGTGTAATTTCCACTGGTGACCCATGAACTGTGGATTTTATCTCATGACTTTCAGAGTCTACAGATACAGAAGTAAAGAACTCATGCACCTCCTTCTTCCATATCTTAGATGGTTCGGAGACCAGAAATTCTAATCCTGAGTCGGAGAGGAGAGAGATAACCCCGAGAACATCTGGAGGGGCAGCAGTAAAGGCCTGGCGCACCAACTCATATCCTTCATTCACATTATCTTCAATCTTTGGCGCCATTGATCAGTCGAGAAAGCTTGAAAGATGAGAGAAAGAGAGAGAGAGGGAGAATGTCGACACAGGGTTTCAAAAACCTTGTAAGCGTGTCGACAGAATGAGTTTTTGACCTATTTATACCTTCTGTTTAAAAAAGATCAAAATTCGCCAAAAACAGACTATAAGTGTCGACACAGATGGAATGTGTCGACACAAGCTTCTATTGTCTCGAAATCAAGTCCGTCTATTATGTGTCGACACCAAATTGCTGTTATGTAGACACCAGAGATATATAGTAGAGCATCAGAAATTCTGTGTCGACTCTTAGTATAAGTGTCGACACAAAATCTGTAAGTGTCGACACCACTATCCTGGTGAAGTCGACACTACATTCCTGGATAAGTCGACAATAAGATTCTTAAGTGTCGACACATATTTTCTGTATCGACACAATATCTCTGACTTGTCGACATTACTACCCTGAGTCGACACATTATTACTGAATGTGTCGACACCATTTTACTTAGCCAATTTCTGTTTGTTCAACACAACTTATAAGTACTACAAAGTACTTGATACTACTTCAATGTGTCTTTATATCACATGAATGTCTTGTTACCACTTCAACTTCATTGTTGATGATTTTGTGATTACACTAATCAATGGTTAACATACCTAATTCAATTTTGAATTTATTGAATTTGGTCTCATCTAGGGGCTTAGTAAACACATCTGCTATTTGATAATCTGTTTTCACAAATTCCAATGAGATGTCATCTTTTTCTACATGTTCTCTAAGAAAATGGTAATTTATTTCTATATGCTTAGTTCTACTATGAGAAACAGGATTATTAGCAATAGAAATTGCACTCTTAGAATCACACAAAAGAGGTGTTCTACTTACTTGAATACCATAATCCTTAAGCTGATGCTGCATCTATAATAGCTGTGCACAGCAGCTTCCAGCAGCAACATACTCAGACTCAGCTGTGGAAATTGCCACACTGGTCTGCTTCTTACTACTCCATGATATTAGTCTTCCTCCCAGGAATTGACAAGTACCTGTAGTACTCTTCCTATCCTCTCTACATCCTGCAAAATCTGCATCTGAATAGCCTGTTAGTTGAAAATCTCTATTCCTAGTGTACCAAAGACCTAGATTAGGTGTGCCCTAAAGATATCTCAGAATCCTTTTGACTGCAGTATAATGAGATTCTTTAGGGCAGGCTTGGTACCTAGCACAGACACATATAGCATACATAATATCTGGTCTACTAGTAGTGAGATATAGTAGTGAGCCAACTATTCCTCTATACAAAGTCTCATCAACAGGTTTACCTGCATCATCTTTGCATATAGGCATACTTGTTCCCATAGGAGTTCTCATGGTGGAGGATGACTCCATACCATATTTCTTAATCAATTCTTTGGTGAACTTAGACTGGGATATGGACAAGCCATCATCAGTCTGTCTTACTTGGAGTTCCAAGAAGAACTTCAGTTCCCCCATACTGCTCATCTCAAACTTCCCTTGCATAAGTTTGGCAAACTTTTTACAAAGGTTGTTTTCAGTAGATCCAAAGATTATGTCATCAACATAGATCTGAACTAAGATGATCTTGCCTTTGGATTCCCTAAGGAATAGAGTTTTGTCAATTTTTCCTCTTGAGAATTTATTCTCAATAAGGAAAGTAGACAGGGTTTCATACCAAGCCCTTGGAGCTTCTTTAACCCATACAGAGCTTTCCTAAGCTTATAAACAAAATCAGGTTTAAGAGGATCTACAAAACCTGATGGCTGCTCTACATATACTTCTTCTTTAAGATCACCATTCAGAAATGCTGACTTCACATCCATCTGGTATACTTTGAAGTCTTGATAGGCTGCATAGGCAAGGAATATTCTGATTGCCTCCAGCCTTGCTACTGGAGCAAAGGTTTGATCAAAGTCAATCCCTTCTTCCTGCCTATATCCTTTTGCAACCAATCTTGCTTTATTCTTTACTATTATTCCACTTTCATCTAGCTTGTTCCTATAGATCCATTTTGTGCCAATTATGTTGTGACCTCTTGGTTTAGGAACAAGCTCCCAGACATTGCACCTTCTGAATTGATTCAGCTCCTCTTGCATAGCATCAATCCAGTGCTGGTCTTGGATAGCTTCTTCAAACTTCTTAGGCTCCATTTGTGACAGGAAACTTGAATGTAGAACTGTGTTTTGAGTTCTGCTTCTAGTTTGCACCCCTGTCTTGGATCACCTATTATCTGATCAGCTGGATGATCTCTTAAATGTCTTGTAGCTGGAGGAAGATTCCCTTCTGGTTGAACATCTCCAGCTCCTTCATTTAGCTAAATCTCTTGGTTTTAATCAGCTTTTATAGTGTCTTGTTCTCCCCCTGGACAGAAGCCTTCATTTTCCTTTGATACTTCAGTAATGGAGAGCTTGTCCATACTTTTGCTTATACCTGTTGAGTCATTTGATCTACAAGACAACTCACAGTTGATTAATCTTGTTTCATCAAACACAACATGCACAGATTCTTCAACAACTTGAGTAATCAAGTTGAAGACTCTATAGGCCTTACTATTTGGCTGTAACCAACAAATATCCCATCCTTGGATTTGGTAGCAAACTTAGTCAAATATGACTTGCCATTGTTAAGTATATAACACTTGCAACCAAAGATCCTAAAGTAAGATAGATTTGGTTTTCTGCCTTTCACAATCTCATAGGGAGTCATTTTGTGGCTTTTGGTGATAGTAGCCCTATTGATTACATGACAAGCAGTGTTAACTGCCTCAGCCCAAAAATATTCTGGGAGAGAGGTGTCACTCAACAGAGTTCTACCTGCTTCAATTAATGTTCTATTCTTTCTTTCAGCAATTCCATTTTGCTGAGGTGTTCTAGGTGAGGAGAACTCTTGGAAAATCCCAAAGTCTTTACACAATTTTGTTATGCTTTCAGATTGAAACTCAGTACCATGGTCACTTCTGATTTTGACCACTGTACTATTTAGTTCATTCTGAATTTGCTTTACAAAATTAAGTAATACACTTGGGGTTTCAGATTTTTGTCTCAGAAAGAACACCCATGTTAATCTTGAATAGTCATCTACAACCACAAAAGTGTAGACTTTCCTACCTAGACTGTGAACTGGCATAGGACCAAAAAGATCCATATGCAAGAGGTATAAGCACCTCACAGAATCCTTGTTTTCAAGGCTTTGAAAGGAGGATTTTGTCTGCTTGCCCTTTTGACAAGCTGAGCATATCCCTTCCTTTATACACTTAACTTGAGGTCCATTCCTCACTAACACTTTGCTAAAGAGTTGGCCAATTTTCTTGTAGTTTAGATGAGCCAATCTCTTATGCCACTTAACACAATGAGAAGCATTGTCATCAGCTACAAGACAGATGGGAGAAACCTTATTCTCACATTCAAAATTAAGACAATATACATTTCTCTTCCTATACCCAGTCAATATGATCTTTTGATCACTTGACCTTTTGATATAACATCCATCTTTAACAAATGAAATGTCATATCCTAAATCACTTAGCTGGCTTATGCTTATTAGATTATGTTTCAAACCTTTTACATAAGCCACTTGAGTGATAGTAATTAGGTTAGAAGAAATGTTACCAAACCCTTTGATGACTCCTTTTTCAGATCCACCAAAGATCACTTTAGGTCCATCTTTGACAGATGAATACTCCTTCAGCAGCCCCTTTGTTCTAGTCATGTGCCTGGAACAACCACTATCCAAGTACCATATAGGGGCATGGTTACTTGGATTCACCTGCAACACAGAATTACTTACCCTTAGAACCCAAGTAAGTTTTGGGTCCTTTGTTCAGGTTAGCATTAATAAAGCTACCATAACCTCTTCTAACAGGTAGACTATTGTTCTTTATAACACTTGGGTTATACCAGCAGTCTAATGTAAAATGGCCTCTCTTGCCACAACACCAACATTCAAACTTATTGTATCTAGATCTAGATACATCCTTGTCAGAAGAATTTCTGTTCATTGCTGGTGCTACAGCAACTTCACCTACTGATTTCTTAAAACCATTGGGTTTATGACCATGGGTAGGCCTGCTTGCATTTACACCCTTGTTCTTTAGAACATTAGTCTTAATATGACCTTGAATATCTTCATGATCATATTTGTTAGAAGGCACTTTCACCTTACTAAACTTTATGGGGACTGAAAGGTTTAGTGGCTGAACAGGAGCTTTGCCTTTCCTCTTGAATCTGCCAGCCCTGGAGTTACCTTTAAATCCTAATCCAGCCTTACCCTTTTGAGTGACAAATTCATCTATCAAGGGTAAGACAGATTTTGGCTTAGAGTAACTAGCCACTAAATCCCTTTCAATTCTAAGTCTGATCTCCAGACTCTTCACTTGATCATTAGTATAGTTAATTGTGCCCATCTGAATAATAGTTATATTCTTTAGCTTGGCAATTTCATTTAATTTTTTATCAATAACTTTCTCTAACTCAGTTGTAGCAACCCTTAGTTCAGCAAATTCCTGAGCCTGAGATTTAACCAGGTTCTTACTTTTCTTAAGGGCCTGCAATAAGTCCTCATACTTGTCTATCAATTGATAGACATCTCCTTTAGATTCAGATGCATCTACATCACTTGATGCAGATATAGCTGATTCTTCACTTGTACAACAAACAGATGTAATAGAAATACATTGTACCTTATTAGGACCAGATTGATTCTGGCATATGTCCTCTTCTGATCCTGCCATCAGCCCCATACACTGATGATCCTTTTGTTCATTGATGGAGTCTAGCAACTGCAGAAACTCCACTTCTTCAGATGCAGCATATAGTCCAATATATGCTTCAGCTTCAGATTCTGACTCTGAAGTTGACTGGTCTGTTAGACTCTTATCTTTCTTTGCAACAAAGGATTTCTCCTTCTTGCCTTTCTGATGAGTTTTCTTCTTGTCTGAAGACTCCTTTCTCTTATCAGGACAGTCAGCCACTACATGTTCAGGCCTATTGCAACAATAGCAGACAATCTTTGAAGTAGTGGCTTTGCTGGGCTTTGATCTGCTCTTCTCTTTCCTTGATGACCTTTTCTTCTGATAATAGTCATCAACTTGCTATGATGTGGAAGGCCTAGACTTCCATTGCTTCTTTTTCAAGAACCTCTGGAATTGCCTTGTGAATGCAGCAAAGTCTGCATGTGAATCACAGCTTTCTGAACCCTTATCTGAATTTTCAGAACTATCTTCTGCAACTTCCTTAGGAGGAGATGGTGATTTCCTCCTATTCTTTCTAGTGGCTTCTGCATTGAATGCCACAGTCTTTTCTCTATGCTCTCCTCTTGAATTCTTTTCCTCCTCCTTCCTCACCATAAGTTGCATTTCATAGGATAGCAACTTTCCAAACAAGGTGGGAGGAGATATCTCTACCAATTTAGCCACTTCTCTTATGGCACAGATCTTTGTGTCCCAATCCTTTGTTAAGGATCTCAAGAATTTGTCATTCAGTTCATAAGTACTGAAGACTCTTCCATAGGACATAAGCTAATTCACAATTCTATAGAATTTCTTGTAGCACTCAGTTATGCTATCAGATTTTCCTTGTCTAAAACTTTCATACTCCTGATTGAGCATAGATTTCCTGTCCTGCCTTACTTCTTCAGATCCCTCCATGTACACAATCAATGTGTCCCACATCTCTTTGGATGTCTTGCAGTGAATCAGATTCTGAAATGTTGAATCATCTATGGCACTAACAATAATGTTCTGAGCTCTTTTATCCATGGTTGCCAAGATGATTTCATCCTTGGTCATTTCTGAATAACTCTTTGGAGTTTGGATACTTGCATCAAGAACTGATACCTTCATTGGAATGAAGGGGCCTTCCTGTACTGTGATGTAAATCCTTGGGTCAGATGCCTCCATAAACAGTCTGACTCTTTCTTTCCAAATTCCAAAAATTTCTTTCTTGCATATGGGTAATTTCATAGACCCTAGCTCCTTATGATTCTCACCCGAACCCATCTTTTTGAATCTTGATTCTGCCTTTCAGATCTACTTCAGACTGTTAAGTCCTTTCTGAGCAACCTCCCTCTGATACCACTTGATAGTTTTACTTTCAAGATAACCTAAACACCTAGAGGGGGGGTGAATAGGTTCTAATTTCTTGTTTATACTTCTAGGCAGAATTCAATTACAAATTAAAACATCTAGCACAACATTCACAGATAACTAAGCATCACAGATTGCACAATGTTTTATAGTGGTTCCCCAAGGTCTGGGTACATCCACTTTCCCCCTTCACCTATCTAGCAGTATGCTAGATTCGGCCAAACTTCCACTATTCTCAGATCCTCAGATCCTACAGCTCAGAACCTGGATAGGTTCCTACCACTCAGGCTCGACAGCCCTACTTCATCCTTGCCTCAAGGCCTACCACTCAGAGAATAACCTTCTCCTACACTCAGGCAAATAACCCTACCACTCAGAGATCACCTCTCCTACACTTAGCCTTTATAACACAGGCTTACAACTCAGATCTGTGTAAACAGATCCTATAGAAATTTAGAAAAGATATTTTAATGTCTTGCCTTTGTTGAGAGAGAAGAGGACAAGACACTTCTTGAACAGCTGATGAAATCAACAGAATCTGAGCTTTCTTCAAAGCTTCTTGAATCTGAACTTAGCTGAGTTGATTTCCAAACAGCTTCTTGAGAAACCACTGATGGCTTCCTTCTTCTTCTTCAAGATGACTGGATCCCTCTCTATCCAACACCTTTTCTGATACATCAGACTTCTTCTTCTTCTTCTTAGATCTACTGATGAAGATCTTCTTTAGAGCTTAGCACTTTCTTGAATTGAAACTACAACAGGATCGTAATCCTTCTGTTTCTTCTTCTTAGATCTTCTTCAGTTAATTTTCTTAGTTTTTTTTTCTTCTGAATGTGTCTATTTATAGACTTTCTTCATGGTAACCGGCTGATCCGATTTCTAACTGTTTTCTGACAGGTCTGACAGCTTCAGTTAAACGGTGGCAACCCACAGCTATCAAGTCTTCAAACAGTTCCTGTACCTTAGCCTTGGACAGCAAAATGTCGAGACCAATCTGTCTATCTGTGTCGACACAAGTGACTTTGGTGTTGACACAGTCTTTGATGATGTCGACAAAGTTGCCTTTAAGTCGACACAGCTTCTTCAGAAAATAACTTGGTCTAGACTCTGCAGTGTGTCGACACAAGTCCTGTGTGTCGACACAGTTGTTGTAGATTCAGAAGTCAGTATGTGTCGACTCAGCCTTCAGGTGTCGACACAGAAATCTTCAATTCTACCAAAATGTGTCGACTTAGTCTTCTGGTGTCGACACAAGCATAGTCGACTTCTGCCAATATGTGTCGACTCAATCTCAAGGTGTCGACACATCCACCCAGTGTCGACACAGTTGAGGTCGACTATCTTCTTCTGTGAGTCGACTATCTTTCTCTGGTCGACTATCTTTCATTAGTCGACTATCTTCCACTAGTCGACTATCTTTCTCTGGTCGACTATCTTTCACTAGTCGACTAACTTTCTCTGGGTGTCGACTATCTTTCACTGTGTCGACACTGCTTCCCAGTGCTGAGGTCGACGATTTTCTTTATGTGTCGACACTGCTTTCCAGTGTCGACATAAATGTGGTCGACTATCTTTCTCTGTGTCGACACTGATATTCTGAAGTGTCGACACAAATATTCTGAAGTGTCGACACAATTTCTTCAGGTGTCGACATGTGGACTTAGAAAATTTTTCTGCATTCTTTAATACTTCTTCACCTGCACATATCAACTCAAAACAACATCAAATACACCTTGATGTATATCATTGAGCTAAGTTGGGCTTCTTCAAATCAGGTACACATTTTCCAATGTACCCAACAGTATGGCAGGTCTACGGGCTCGCCAATCGTCACACCGATGGGAGTTGACAGTTAGACCTTGGGCGGTTGGGCTTGGTCTTCGGTGTTCACATCCCGAGGCTCCATCCGTGCCAAGTGAATGGTTGGGCTTGGTCCTCGTGCTCATTTCCGAGGCTCCTTCCGTGTCACACCATAGGCCAGTCGGGGCTAGGATCTTGGTGCATATTTACCCAAGGGAACCCGCTGAGCCGTAGTATGTATGTGAGCTCCGCTGTTGTGTTCTTAGCGTTGAGGCGTACGGAGGCCTAGGCCAGGTAGTGTGGAGACCAGCCTAGTAGTGGAGATGCCCGCTCTACTGTCACCGTTTGGCCACGACGGTCGATGCCTGAGAGGTTAGCTACCTGCTCGAATAGTGGGAACTATAAGTCTGTGTCGACATAGCGATTGCATGTGCCTGATCATGGGTGTGTCATTGCGTTGCATACATAGCATTGCACTTCATTACATACACAAGACCCTCATCATATAAGTTTGTATGGGCACTCCTATACGATGAGTTACTTTCTGCTGAACGACCCTCAACTTATATGCTTGTATGGGCACCCATATTAGTTGAGTTACTTACTGTTCTAGATATATACTCTCTTGCTGCTGTAGATTGTAGATTTGTAAAATAAGACCCTGTTCATTTGTATACTGTTTCTATTGCTATTTATGATATGTACACATACTTCACCTGCTTGTACTACTGATATATATTTATTGTACTTATTCCTTTCTTCGCCCGGTGCCGAGGAGTCGCCGGGGGAGAGGATGTGAAACCACTTAGTCTTTTTGACTAACGGTTGCTACGTCTTCCTTTTTAGGAGGAAACCCCGCAGGTGGAGCAGCAGGCTATGCAGACGGACATCCAGGCTAGGGTGACATGGCCTGAAGGGACGGTACCGTCGCAACCGTCGGTTACAGATGTGAGTGAGAGAGAGATTTTGTTGTAGCCCTTCAGGGCAATTTTGTTTACGTACTCTGATTTTGTAGAAGCTTGTTTCAGCTTCTCTTTTGATGTACTTATGGACTTATGCTTGGTGTGGATTTGACTTTCATATTATTATGGTTGGGTTGGCATTTATCTGTTGATATTGTTGTTAGCCGGCAGAATAGGCGTCTTGTGGTACAGGCTAGCCTGAGTGCTAGTGTTACCGCAAGGCGGCTGTTCTGGGCATAAGACCCCTCTCGTGTCGTATCTTGTGTTCCGGGAGGGGGGTCTTACATCGTATGCCTCAATGCTTGGTGCACTAAGCAGATGCATGCATACTCTTGTCGGCTAGCGCACCGGACTTCTGTTGGCGAAGTGCTAACCACACTTGCCGAGTCAGCATATTGGCGTCGGTGCATCGACCCTCCAATAACGAAGACCCACCACCTTAATTTCCTTTCCTTTTATGCACATGCAAGTTTAGCCGTAATCAGACAAAAACCGAGCCGAAGCTCCCCGGAACAAAACGTCCGTCTCTTGGCCAATCGAGCCGAAGCTCCCCGGACCATTCCGTCCGTCTCTTAACCAGTCGAGCCGAAGCTCCCAACAATCTCCCCGTGAAAACAGTTTTTGTGAAATATGATATCCTAATTACTATGTTACTCTTTTGAGTTTGTTATTACAGTTTACGTTAACCCAGGACTGCCCCTGGTATTCCCTGTGAAGGGCTCTCAAAGGGCACTAGGAACTATAATGGTTGCTGAAGCCTATCGTTCCCTTTCGCAAGGCACTTATTATTATTGGTTGAATCCCTTACCCATTACTTTCTCGTGTTACGATATACTAACCTAGAGTGATTTTTACTCTTCCTTTCCTCGGGGAAGACGATCTTTCGTCGAACCCAAATACCCCTAGAATCTAGCCAAACCATTTCTCACAGCTCTTCCTATCCCTCTATAGTGAAATCATCCACACCAGTCCACCAAGCAAAAACGACAACTCCAACAACTATCCCGAAACATGTCCTATTGCTATTTAGCAATATGCTACATGCAGACCAACCTAGGCTATATGTCGAACCGAATAGGGGACAATCCAAATAATCATCCAAGTGCCCTAAGTTATTTACTGGAGTCTTATCATGACACAAATAGAATAAATCCATAAAATAATAATTATCCTAAATATTCTGATATTTTAATTAATTTTCTTAAGGGTTCCAAGAGCTACCATTTGGTCATGAAGTGCACTTTTAAGGTAAGTATAAAACTTCATAAAATCATGATAAATGTTACAGAGCAAATCAATAGTAAATCCAAGACATGTGAATTTTTAAAATGGTTTAGGCCCCAAAACCATAATTTAGCATATAAGGTTCATAATACCTATTTTAAGAATCAAAGGCCAGAAATATTGTTCCAGAAATTATAGCAAAAATCTAGTAAGATCATCATGGCCAAAAAACACTCTAGGAGGATTATCACAATTTTCCAGTGAACATTAACTCCTAATTTAATTTTACATTGTTAATCCAAGCTCTTGGGTTATTGAAGCAAGTACTGTAAATAATTACCTAAAAATTATGAGAAAATTCTAGAACTTACATATTGATATAAAACACCCACTGACAAGATTTCATAATTTTTATAATAATACTAAGCTCCACATCTATTTTTGATCAAAATTCATAGTTCATAATTTTATGAATAAAGTACCTAAAATAATCAGATAAAACTCCCAAGAAAAATACAAAGGGTATAACATGCTATAAGATGCCATAATCCAAGATTTCATAACATTCCAGTAAACAGAAATTCCAAAATCATCAAAGTAAATATCTAGGGCACAACTAGGGTTGTGAATAAGGTACTATATAAATTAACTCAAAAATCTCAACAAAATTATATTATGGCCATTTAGACCAAAAAATCACTCTGCCCAAAATTTCATTTGATTAGAAGTTCAATTAACTGCCTAATAATTCAAAATAAGGTTGGTGCCCTAAACTAAGGTTAGAGTTTTGAGCGGGTTAAAGGATTTTAAATTCAATGAAACTTCATCCATAGGACCATATACTCGCTATGATCTTCCCCACCAAATTTCAGGTCATTCATAAGTCATTTGACCATATGACAATCAAACCCTAAAAATCCCATAAAAGGGTCTACCCTAGATTCCTAGGGATACCCTTCACCAAACCACTCCAAAATCCATTGGATGGTGTGTTATACCATAAAGAGTCAGTGACCAAAGTTTCAGCCCTTGTTGAGGTGATTTGGCCACTCAAAACTCTAATGGGGTGTTTTGACCTAATTACCCCTATGAGGGTCAACCTAGGGTTGGATAAAAACCTTATCAAAACATCTCCAAATGAGATGAAATTTTTACCAGAGCCTTAGAATGCCCTTTAAGACTACCCACCCAAAATTTGGGGGATTTTTAGGTGTTTAGGAAACCTAATTAAATTATACATGGTTTATTAAATTTTTACAAAAACTATAGAAAAATATTCTCCAAAAATTCAGATTTTTGGATAGGCCTTAGGTATAGTTAGGATAGAATCCCTGACCAAATTTCAGGACATTTAGACAAGGGATGAGAGGTGGGCATCCATTTGCATTTCAAGATAGCCCTAGGTATAAATCCCACCAAAATGGGTGCCCTGGCCCAACCAGTGGTCCAAACTTGTCCAAATAAATTTTGGATTACAGTAGACCCTTAGGTTTACATATTTCATGTTGATGACTTTTCCATTAGGTGAGCCTATGTATTTTTAAAAATTTAAACCAAATACTGTAAAAAAGTGTGACAGAATTAAATAAATCAAGGAAATAAAGATTAATAATAATCTCAGCACGAATCTTAAAGCGCCCTTTTGGACGGTATCGGCTCATCTCCTTCCTCCATCCAATGGCCCAGATTGATATGTCTTGGAGCGGCTTGCGGGCCAATTTCCCGGCCACCCGGTCACTTCCCCGGCCGGCCAACGACACCACCATGTTCGGGGAGGTGGGGGCTACCCCCAGCCGGCAGCACGGCCGCCGAAAGCGACTGTTCCTGCGAACCCGGGAGGATAATTTTCACCCGATTTCCATTGATTTGGAATTTTGGATTCGGCTCAATTGAGCCCGAACCTTGCCCTAATAAATTCCTAAGATCTACCCATGAAGAGAGGAGTGGAGGAGGACCTTTCCGGCGGCCTGAATACGGGAGGACCGACGGGATGCCATGGTCGACGGCGGCAGCGCTCGGCTTCTGCAACAGCACTATGCACTGGGTCGGATCCTTCGGGTAAGTGGTGGGAAATCTTCCCCTTGTCCCACTGATGGGGTTTAAATGCTGGATTGGGGAGGGGAAGGGTTGTAGCATCAATGGCCATTAAAGCCATTAAAGGGGTGGCTCGTGTTGAGAGGTGGGTGGCTGAATCTGCCCCTTGGTGGCCGGGAAATGGCTGGAATCAACTCCTCTCCCCTAGAGGAGTTGATTGCAGCCATAAAGGGTGGCTGTTAGCCTCCTTTGGTCGGTCCCCATACCATTCCTCTTCCCCCCCCCATTTTCTCTCTCCACCATTACCATGAAATGAAGTCCCCCTTTCTCTCTCCTAGTCACCAAGTTGACTGGTCAAACCCCCTAGGATATATGCAGCCATTCCACTCATAATAATTATGAGAATTGAAGTTAGCCTTGGGAAGCAATGACTAAAGCTTGGGTTAGCCCATTTGGGCTAGGTTGACCCAAAATGGGCTTGGGTTGACTTTGGTCCACATGACCATTTGGGTTGACCCCCAAGGGTCCTTAGTGAATCATTGTCTTCCCTGGAGGTCTAGGAAAGGTTGGGTAGGGTTGACTTTGCCCATTGAAGGTCACCTTCCCCTTGGTTAGGGCACTTTGACCAATCTGGGTCTAGAGTTTACTTGGGTAACTTAGCCACTAGGATTGACTCCAATGGGTCCTTGGTGACCCTATGACCTCACTTTAAGGTTAGGGAGGCATGGTGGGGTCCCTTGAGCACATTAGAGGCCAATTGCCCTTAGTTAGGGCACCTTGTCCAATTTTTGTCCTGTGGTGGTCCCAGGTCAGATTGGTCAGTTAGGGCACCTTGTCGAATTTTTGTCCTGTGGTGGTCCCAGGTCAGATTGGTCACTTTGGGTTGACTTGCATTGACCCTTAGGGCTCTAGTGGATCCTATAATAGGTTAGTGGTGTTGTGGTGGGGTCATGGTGTCATGGTGAAGCCCTAAAGTAAAACCTTATATCTGGTGATGAGGTTGTGCCATAGGCATACTAAGGTGAGTCTCACCTTGGCCTTTGATTACTTGGCCCTTTCTAGCTCCCTAGGGCTTTGTCATGACTTAGTCATGACCAAAACCACTCTTAGGGGTCTAGTTGAAAATAGGATGTTATAAATCCCAATAAACAAAACAAATATTTCATCCCCGAAATCAAGGTTAAGCCTACGGGGACTCCTATCGGAGGGAAAGAAACTTGTAACATCCCATGAGAAGTGTAAGATTACATCTCGATGCCATGTTTGCTAAGTGAGGTTAAACAGGAAAACTCACATCTATGACTAATTCGCCCAATTGATAACGTTTTCCCCCAATAAACAAAAGATTAGCCCCTATTCTTGAAATTCCAGTCCTACTAGTTTAAAAATAGGAAAGAAAATTGAACGTCCTGAGAGGTTGTGGGGTATATCTGACTGAACAGCTCTGGATACTTTTGTCGCATAAGGTCCTGGGGTTCCCAGGTATGCTCCTCATGGCCATGATTCCTCCACAAAACTTTGACTAATGGAACCTTCTTGCGACGCAGGACCCGTACTCTTTTGTCGTCAATTTGAACCGGCTCCAAGTGAACAGACCAGTCTGAAGCTACCGGACCATCTGTGGTCAAGATCTGCTGCTCCGGGCATAGTAGAGCCCTCCTCAGTGAAGAAATGTTGAAGACATCGTGTAGAGCTGCCAGATGCGGTGGCAATTCAAGCCTGTAGGATAGGGGCCCGATCCGCTCCAGGATCCGGTAAGGGCCCAGATACCTAGGGCTGAGCTTCTTAATCCGACCACGCACCCGTGAAACTCCATGCATGGGCCGGATCTTAAAAAACACTCGGTCCCCACCTGAAACTCCACCTGACAATGGCGGGCGTCATAGTACTTAGCCTGTCTTCTCTGCGCCTCTAACATCCTATCTCTGATCAGTCTCACTTGAGCCTCTGTGTCTTCAACAAAATCGAATCCCTACACTTTCGGATCCTCATCCTGAACTTAAGAAAGCGAGGTCCTGCATTTCCTTCCATACAAGGCTTCATAAGGCGTCATCCTGATGCTGGACTGGTAGCTATTGTTATAGGAGAACTCGACCAACGATAACATCTTCTCCCACGGCTCCCCTCGGTCCAGTATACACAGTCATAGTAGATCCTCCAACGTCATGTTGGTGCGCTCTGTCTGTCCATCCGTCTGAGGGTGGAAGGCCGTGCTAAAAGCCAATCGGGTGCCCAGGTATGCCTGCACTAACCGCCACTCCCTGGATGTAAACCGTCCATCGCGGTCCGACACTATCATCTTGGGAATGCCATGATATTGGATATACTGCTCCACGAACTTCCGTACCAGCACTCCCACAGAGTCATCGTTCCTGATTGGTATAAAGCGGTCCACCTTCGTCAACCGATCAACAATCACCCAGATCGAGTCATTCCCCGTCCGAGACCGGGGAAGCCCATGTATAAAATCCATAGCTATACCATCAAACTTCCACTCCGGCACCGGGAGTGGCTGCAACAGTCCTGTGGGATTCCTCCATTCCGCCTTCACCAACTGACATGCCTCGCAATGGGTCACGAAGTACGTAATGTCCTTATTCATCCCTGGCCAAAACCTCATCTTCTTCAGATCTGCCGTCATCTTGGTAATCCCCGGATGTATAGAATATCTGCTACAATGCGCCTCCGCCATGATGTCCTCCCGAATCCGACCTCCTGCGGGTATATATACTCTGCCTCTGAAATGTAGCAATCCATCTCTCAGGGAATAATCTCCTGTCGAACCCTCTTCTAAGGCTCAAAATATAAGCTCTGCTCATGCATCTGTCCTCTGTCCATCCCGGATGCGGTCCTAAATATCATCTATTGCCACCATCGATGCCAGATACTCCCTATACAGCTCTGGATCATCCTCGGACACTAGGGATATCTCCATATCTCTGAAGGACCAGACTAGCTCCATGGACATAACCTGGGGCCCGGCTTCAGAAGTGGCAGCTCTCCGACTCAATGCGACGGCCACCACATTTGCCTTCCCTTGATGGTAGAGCATCTCATACTGATAGTCTGCTAAGAACTCCACCCAGCGCCTCTGCCTGATATTCAGCTCCTTCTGCGTGTCCACGTATTTCAAGTTCTTGTGGTCGGAGTAGATGTTGCAGTGGACTCCATAAAGATAATGGCACCAGACCTTCAGAGCAAAAATGACAACTCCCATCTCAATGTCATGCACCGGGTAGTTCTGCTCATGCTTCTTCAACTGGCGAGACGCATATGCAATCACATGGCCCTTCTGCATCAGTACAACTCCCATACCCTAGTATGAAGCGTCGGTGTAGTCCTGAAAACCGTCTCTCCCCGAGGGGAGAGTAAGTATGGGGGTCGAGGTGAGTCAATCCTTCAACTCCTGGAAAGTCGCCTGGCACTGCGGGGTCCAAACAAAAGGTGCCTCCTTCTTCGTCAAAGATGTGAGTGGGAGGGCAATTTGGGAGAACCCCTCCACGAACTTCCGGTAATAACCGGCAAGTCCTAGAAAGCTTCGTACATCGGTGGCTGACTTCAACTGCGGCCAATCTCGAACTGCCTGAATCTTTGTCGGATCCACTGCCAACCCGGCTCCGCAGATAATATGGCCAAGAAAGCCCACCTCCTTCAACCAGAACTGACATTTGCTGAACTTTGCATATAAGTGATTCTCCCGCAGTCTCTGTAGGGTCAGTGCTAGATGACGAGCGTGCTCCTCTTTTGTTCTCGAGTAGATGAGGATGTCATCAATAAATACAATGACAAACACATCCAGGTACTACTTGAAAACCTAGTTCATGAGGGTCATGAATGTCGAAGGTGAATTCGTGAGCCCGAAGGGCATCACCGTAAACTCAAACAATCCATATCTGCTACTAAAAGCAGTCTTCTGAATATCCTCCTCTCGAATCCGAAGCTGGTAGTAGCCCGACCTCAAGTCCAGTTTTTAAAAGAAGTGCGCCCCTTCCAGCTGGTCGAACAACTCGTCTATCCGTGCGAGCGGATAGGTATTCCGGACGGTCAGCCTGTTTAGTGCTTGATAATCGATGCACATGCAAAGTGTCCCATCCTTCTTCTTCACGAATAGGACCGGGGCTCCCCATGGAGATGAACTCGGTCTAACAAATCCTGCCTCCACCAATTCCTACAGCTGAGTCCGAAACTCTGCCAACTCCTTTGGGGCCATCTGATAAGGGGCCCTAGATGCCAGATTGGCCCCCGACACAAGCTGTATCTGAAAGTCCTGCTCTCGGTGCGGAGGTAGTCCTGGCAGTTTCTCTGGAGAGATGTCAACGAAATCTCGCACCACCGGGATGTCTGTCACCGACTCATTGACTTCCGCCATCTCAAATAGAATCTGAAAGACCTCCTCTCCCTGCAGATAGGCCTTAACAGCCTGTACCTAAGATAAGAGTATACGAGAGGCAGGTCTTATACCTTCGATGACAATGAAAGAGTCCCCGTGTCTCACAGTAATCCTCTTCGCTTGGCAAACAATCTGGGCATGGTTCCAGTGCATCCATACTATGCCCAGGATCAGGTCGTAATCCGTCAGCTTCAAAATCATCGCTGGAGTCTCGAACGCCTTTCCACCAATTTCTGCCTCCATATTGCAGTGGTCCGTGGTAAGGAGCTCAGAACCATCCGGTAGTCACACCCTCATCTTCGAGCCCGTGAATCGCTCCACGCCTTCCAGTCCTTCTACGAACGTCTCCGACACAAAGGAGTTAGTAGCTCTACTATCGAACAGCGTGCGGGCAGGCTTACCGCTGATGAAGACTATACCTAGGGCGATTAAATGTCTTAGGGTTCTATAATGAGTTTTCTTTCCTTGCTAATCTATCTAGTGCGGTTCTACGTTTAACAACTAAAAGGGAAATTCTATGAAAATAAAGAAGCTTTGCGGCGTACCTGCTATGACTTGCTCCGGATTCCAAAGCTGCGCGAGGTACAAAGCATATACCTGCTCCCTTCCCTGTCTACGATCTCCCTCCTGGTATCCACGACCGCGGCCGCATCCTCGGCCTCCGTAATGCTGAGCTGGTGGGCCACCCTGTGGTGCTGGAGGTGGTGCCCCCCTCATGGGACAGTTCCTCCGGATGTGCCCAATCTGATGACAAAGGAAGCACTCTGGTTGGGGATACGCCTTTCCCCCGGGTCTCGGCATCTCCTGCATCCGAAGAGGTTAAGGGGCCAATATCACCTGCTCCCTCAGCTCCTGTCTCACTTCCTGATGAGGGTGGTCCTCTGTCCTTCTCCCCTCTGGTATAGCACCTCGCCGCTGTTCATTTCTGACTCTCCGTCCCTGATCCTCTGCTGGCCGCTTCCGGCACCGAGTGGTGTGCCAATCAGCCTCAATCCTCTTTGCCATCTCCAAAATCCGGGAGATAGGCCCGTCGGATACAAACAACAAAGCCTCCCTCAAATCCTCCCGCAGACCCTTATAGAACCTCTTGATGTACCCTTCTTCGTGCAGCTGGTAAGAATCTGCGTATCGAGCCAGATGGTCAAACTCCCGATGGTACTCCACCACCGTCCGGCTACCCTGCTTCAGCTGTAAGAACCGCTCCTCCAACTCATCCCTGGCCGACTGCGGAACGAAATGCTCCAGCAGCGCGGCCCTGAACTCTTCCCAGGTAACCTCCGCAACCTCCCTATCGGCAAATGTCGTGTCCAACAGCGTCTTCCACCACCTCTTGGCATGGGACTCCAGGCAAGAGACAACCAGAGCCACCCTCTACTCCCAGGGACACCGTATCCCGGTCAGCATCTCGTACATAATATCTAGCCACTCTTCCGTCCGAACCGTCGACTCTGTCCCCAAATAGGACGGGGGGGAAAGTCCTCGGAAGATGCTCAACTAGTTGGCCCCCGGATTTTGCTGCGGGACCGGAACCTGCTGGGCCCTGAAAGCCTCTAGGATTGCAGTCAGAGTCTGTCTGATGTCTGACTGAAGGAAAGGAGTGGGGACCGGTGGATGTGGTGCAACATCCTGAGCCTGTTAAACGCCACCTTGTGGCGTAGGCTGTGCTGGAGGCTGTGTAACAAAAACCCATACTGAGAAAACGTCCAATCTTTAATAAAAGTGGACAATTTATATGTGATCCCCATATGGGCACACCACTGCTTCCGCTGCTTAGTTTGTCGCCAAACAAAACTCGAGCGGGGGTGACCCAGGGTTAGTGGATTGCTACCTTTTTCAGATCGATGTTTCGCTTTGATACCACTTGTAAGAACCCCTTTTTTTTCTTTTTCTTTTTAAACCACCGGGGTCTTAGGCCCAGAATCGCCGCTTTGCGGTGACACCTTCACTCCCTGAAGGGTCATCACCACAAGGCGCCGATTCCGCCGGCTAATTCGATCACAGAAAGGTAGCACAATAATTGAAGTATGTAAAAGCAAGTCCATTGGTAAATCACATATATAAAAATAAAATCTCCACAAAGGGAGTGTCCACAAAATAATAATTAGAGTACAAGAAATGCGGGCTTATGCCCGGTACATCAAATCCTCACTACAAAACGCTCATGCAGAAGAAAACTATATCATCTAACATAAGTTAGGACTCACAGTCCCAACTGACTGAACTCCTGAGCTAGACTGTCATATCTCCAAGCGGGCCGACCTCCGGGGCTTCTGCTCCATGTTGGGCTCCACGATCCCCTAAATGATGTGGTTCGAAAACCGTTAGTCTATAAGACTAAGTCCTATCATCCCCACCACTTCCCCCATGACCCTTAGGCACCGAGCGAAGAGGATGAGAGGGATGGACATGAAGGTGGAGAATAAGACAAAGCAGGTGGCGGCAGACCTATACTAGCAGTTTATAATATAAATGGCAGTAAGGTAAAGTATGTATTATAACCTTGACATATGAGCGGAAACGCATAAGCCAAGGGATCTTCTGCAAAGCTCCCATCGTATAAAGTGTCCCACTTGCCCACACAAGCTTATAGACCAAGGGGTCATTTTGCAAGTCCTAATGTATAAGCGTCCCATTCCACTTATACTTTAGGTGTTAGGGGTTAAATGAATCGATTATGCTATGACATGCAAGTGGGTATGATAAAACATGCAAGTGCAACTCACACACCCGACTCTATGCACACAGACCTTTTGTTCCCCCTTTCGGAGCTATTACCTCCCAGGATACCTCTGTAGTGGCAGACGGAAGCGGTGGGTTGGGCCTCGCCCACCTCTAAACCAGTAAATCACTACCGGTCAGACCTATCGTACGCCTCAATGCTTGGTGCACTAAGCAAACGCCTGCGTACTCTTGTCGGCTGGCGCATCGGACTTCTGTTGGTAAAGTGCTAACCACACTTGCCGAGTCAGCGTATTGGCGTCGGTGCATCGACCCTCCAATAACGAAGACCCACCACTTTAATTTCCTTTCCTTTTATGCACATACAAGTTTAACCATAATCAGACAAAAACCGAGCCGAAGCTCCCCGGACCAAAACGTTCGTCTCTTAGCCAATCGAGCCGAAGCTCCCCGGACCATTCCGTCCGTCTCTTAACCAGTCGAGCCGAAGCTCCCAACAATCTCCCCGTGCAAATAGTCTTTGTGAAATATGAGATCCTAATTACTATGTTACTCTTTTCAGTTTGTTATTATAGTTTACGTTAACCCAGGACTGCCCCCGGTATTCCCTGTGAAGGGCTCTCAAAGGGCACTAGGAACTATGATGGTAGCTGAAGCCCATCGTTCCCTTTCGCAAGGCACTTATTATTATTGGTTGAATACCTTACCTATTACTTTCTCGTGTTACGATATACTAACCTAGAGTGATTTTTACTCTTCCTTTCCTCGGGGAAGATGATCTTTCGTCAAACCCAAATACCCCTAGAATCTAGCCAAACCACTTCTCACAGCTCTCCCTATCCCTCTATAGTGAAATCATCCACACCAGTCCACCAAGCCAAAACGACAACTCCAACAACTATCCCGGATCATGTCCTATTGCTATTTAGCAATTTGCTACATGCAGACCAACCTTGGCTATATGTCGAACCGAATAGGGGACAATCCAAATAATCATCCAAGTGCCCTAAGTTATTTACTTGAGGCTTATCATGACACAAATAGACTAAATCCAGAAAATAATAATTTTTCTAAATATTATGATATTTTAATTAATTTTCTTAAGGGTTCCAAGAGCTACCATTTGGTCATGAAGTGCACTTTTAAAGTAAGTATAAGACTTCATAAAATCATGATAAATTTTACAAAGCAAATCAACAGTAAATCCAAGACATGTGAATTTTTAAAATGGTTTAGGCCCCAAAATCATAATTTAGCATATAAGGTTCATAATACCTATTTTAAGAATCAAAGGCCAGAAATATTGTTCCAGAAATTATAGCAAAAATCCATTAAGATCATCATGGCCTAAAAACACTCTAGGAGGATTATCACAATTTTCCAATGAACAGTAACTCCTAATTTAATTTTACATTATTAATCCAAGCTCTTTGGTTATTGAAGCAAGTACTGTAAATAATTACCTAAAAATTATGAGAAAATTCCAGGACTTACATATTGATATAAAACACCCACTGACCAGATTTCATAATTTTTATAATAATACTAAGCTCCACATCTATTTTTGATCAAAATTCATAGTTCATAATTTTATGAATGAAGTACCTAAAATAATCAGATAAAACTCCCAAGAAAAATATAGAGGGTATAACATGCTATAAGATGCCCTAATCCAAGATTACATAACATTCCAGTGAACAGAAATTCCAGAATCATCAAAGTAAATATCTAGGGCACAACTAGGGTTGTGAATAAGGTACTATATAAATTAACCCAAAAATCTCAACAAAATTATATTATGGCCACTTAGACAAGAACATCACCCTGCCAAAAATTTAATTTGATTATAAGTTCAATTGACAGCCTAATAATTCAAAATAAGGTTGGTGCCCTAAACTAGGGTTAGAGTTTTGAGAGGGTTAAAGGATTTCAAATTCAATGAAACTTTATCCATAGGACCATATACTCTCTATAATCTTCCCCACCAAATTTCAGGTCATTCCAAAGTCATTTGACCATATGACCATCAAACCCTAAAAATCCCATAAAAGAGTCTACCCTAGATTCCTAGGAATACCCTGCCCCAAACCACTCCAAAATCCATTGGATGGTGTGTCATACCATAAAGAGTCAGTTACCAAAGTTTCAGCCTCTATTGAGGTGATTTAGCCACTCAAAACTCTAATGGGGTATTTTGACCTAATAACACCTATGAGGGTCAACCTAGGGTTTGATAAAAACCTAATCAAAACATCTCCAAATGAGATGAAATTTTTACCAGAGCCTTAGCATACACTGTAAGGCTACCCACCCAAATTTGGGGGGATTTTGAGGTGTTTAGGACACCTAATTAAATTATACATGGTTTATTAAATTTTTACAAAAACTATAAAAAAAATATTCTCAAAAAATTTTGATTTTTGGATAGGCCCTAAGTATAGTTAGGATAGAATCCCTGCCTAAATTTCAGGACATTTAGACAAGGTATGAGAGGTGGGCATCGATTTGAATTTCAGGATAGCCCTAGGTATAGGTCCCACCAAAATGGGTGCCCTGGCCCAACCAGTGGTCCAAACTTGTCCAAATAAATTTTGAATTTAAGTAGACCCTTAGGGCTACATATTTTATGTTGATGACGTTTCCATTAGGATAGCCCAAGTATTTGTAAAAATTTAAACCAAATACTGTAAAAAAGTGTGACAGAATTAAATAAATCAAGGAAATAAAGATTAATAAAAATCTCAGCACGAATCTTAAAGCGCCCTTTTGGACGGCATCGGCTCATCTCCTTCCTCCAGCCAACAGCCCAGATTGACCCATCCTGGAGCGGCTTGCGGGCCAATTTCCCGGCCACCCGGCCACTTCCCTGGCCGGCCAACGACACCACCACCTTCGGGGAGGTGGGGGCTACCCCCAGCCGGCGGCACGGCCGCCGGAGGAGACTGTTCCGGCGAACCCGGGAGGATAATTTTCACCTGATTTCCATGGATTTGGAATTTTTGATCGGGCTCAATTGAGCCCGAACCTTGCCCTAATCAATTCTTAAGATCTACCCATGAAGAGAGGAGTGGAGGAGGACCTTTCAGGCGGCCTGAATGCGGGAGGAACGACGGGATGCCATGGTCGACGGAGGCAGCGCTCGGCTTCTGCAACAGCTCTATGCACCGGCTCGGCTCCTTCAGGTAAGTTGTGGGAAATCTCCCCCTTGACCCACTGATGGGGTTTAAATGCTGGATTGGGGAGGGGAAGGGCTGTAGCTTCAATGACCATAAAGCCATTAAAGGGGTGGCTCGGGTTGAGAGGTGGGGGTTGAATCTGCCCCTTGGTTGCCGGGAAACAGCTGGAATCAATTCCTCTCCCCTAGAGGAGTTGATTGTAGCCATAAAGGGTGGCTGTTAGCCTCCTTTGGCCGGTCCCCATACCATTCCTCTTCCCCCCCCATTTTCTCTCTCCACCATTACCATGAAATGAAGTCCCCCTTTCTCTCTCCTAGTCACCAAGTTGACTGGTCAAACCCCCTAGGATATATGCAACCATTCCACTCATAAGAATTATGAGAATTGAAGTTAGCCTTGGGAAGCAATGGCTAAAGCTTGGGTTAGCCCATTTGGGCTAGGTTGACCCAAAATGGGCTTGGGTTGACTTTGGTCCACATGACCATTTAGGTTGACCCCCAAGGGTCCTTAGTGACTCATTGTCTTCCCTGGAGGTCTAGGAAAGGTTGGGTAGGGTTGACTTGGCCCATTGAAGGTCACCTGCCCCTTGGTTAGGGCACTTTGACCAATCTGGGTCTTGAGTTGACTTGGGTCAACTTAGCCACTAAGCTTGACTCCAATGGGTCCTTGGTGACCCTTTGACCACACTTTAAGGTTAGGGAGGCATGGTGGGGTCCCTTGAGCACATTAGAGGCCAATTGTTCTTAGTTAGGGCACCTTGTCCAATTTTTGGCCTGTAGTTGTCCCAGGTCAGATTGGTCTCTTTGGGTTGACTTGCATGGACCCTTACGGCTATAGTGGATCCTCTAATAGGTTAGTGGGTTGTGGTGGGGTCATGGAGTCATGGTGAAGCCATAAAGTCAAACCTTAGATTTGGTGATGAGGTTGTGCCATAGGCAGACCAAGGTGAGTCTCACCTTGGCCTTTGATTACTTGGCCCTTTCTAGCTCCCTAGGGCTTTGTCATGACTTGGTCATGACCAAAATCACTCTTAGGGGTCTAGTTGAAAATGGGATGTTACATTGGCTTAAGGGATTAGAGCATTATTTTAATAGCCACTTATGGGATGGCCACAAAAAGGTTAACTTTGCCCGAGAAAGATTAGTAGGTCAAGCCCAGTAGTTTTGGTTAAATGAAGAGCATCATGTTGGTAGCTATCATTACGCTTGGCCGCACTTGCATTGCCTACTCTCGGATCAATTTTATCTTGCCTACCTTCGCACGGCTAACACCAAGCATATGAGTGAGTATAGTTTTGGCACTAGATCCATACCTACCATTAGGAATGATTATAAACCAAACACCCAGACCATGCGAAAGATAACTAATATTTGACTAACCTTAAACAATGGAACAAGTCGGTCTCGGATTATATGCGTCTTTTTAAGGATATGATGGTTTGAAGTGGTGTGAAGGAGTTTTCAGAGATCACCCTCTCTAGGTTTCGTAAGGGGTTAAACCTCTACTTCCAGGGTAAATTACTGCGTTATCTTCACACCAATCTAGACACCACTTTTATTACGGCATTAGAAATTGAGAAGCACTACGTTCCTAGTATTAAAGCTCACTCATGTCAGACCGAAATGGCCGTATTAGGACCACCACCCCCCGTTAGGGAAACCTCTCCTAATAGGTTTTTTGTTGTGGACTCGATAGATGTTA